>JANBXA010000366.1:15452500-16052500 GCA_030556225.1 Cricetiscus sungorus
TCTTTATTAAGATAAAGATTATAGTAATTTGGATATGCAAGTCATTTTTTTAAAAGATTTATTTATTTATTATATACACAGTGTTCTGCCTGCATGTATGTCTACTTGCCAGAAGAGGGCACCAGATCTTATTATAGATGGTTGTGAGCCACCTTGAATTCCGTTGCTGGGAATTGAACTAAGGACCTCTGGAAGAGCAACCAGTGTTCTTAATCTCTGAGCCATCTCTCCAGCCCACGAATCATCTTTTTTAACATTTGGAAGAATTCTTACATTTCCAGCTTCATCATAGAGAGTAGATATATGGGATGGAAGACTCAAACTTTGTAATATTCCTTTAAGAGGCAATATGGAGATGGAGCTTGGGTGCAATAAAATATGGCCAAAGCAAGTGCGGAAAATACTTACTTGAAGAGAATTTCTAATTTACTGTACATCTATGGACTTATGATTCCCCAGCATTAATCACATTCTTCTTGCAGGAGCCCATTATAACCTGCATAGTATCACTGATCTGACAGAAGCAAGGCTCAAAGAGCCATTGCTAGGATGGAGGGTGTCCATTTACAACAAAGATGAGTGACACATGTTGGGTAGGATAAATCTACAAGGGTAGGATAAATCTACAAATAGTGTAGAGTGAGACATCAGACATTTGAGGTTACAAACTTCACAGTAACTGAAAAAGATAAAAAAATAAATAAATAAAAGGATGGAAACAGACATGGTGCTAAATACTGTATGGCTGCATGATTCATTTCAAGAGAAATCAATGTTGAGATGACATTTTTTTCTTCTTCAGAACCAATAACGAGCCTCCTGTAATTAAGCAAACATTTTTTTCTCCTAACAAAACAAAATGTTAAGCCACAGTAAAGCCACTGACACATCTATCCCACAACCAGAAAGCTATAGTATTTTAATCTAACTACAATGCAAAGATGTGTGAATCATCCTTCCTTAATTTTCAGCCAATAGTATGTGTCATTGGAAATAACTTTGGCTTTCCAAAGACCATAGATTTATTCTCTAGGAGTTTCAGACACAAGCAACAATAATTTTAGCTAAAGCAATTCCCCATGTTCACTAAACCATAACTGTCTGAAACTAGTTATTTCTAGAATTACACAGAACTAAAATAGCAAACAT
This sequence comes from Cricetiscus sungorus, assembly GCA_030556225.1. NCBI lineage: Eukaryota > Metazoa > Chordata > Mammalia > Rodentia > Cricetidae > Cricetiscus > Cricetiscus sungorus. Next base: position 15,453,650 of record JANBXA010000366.1, read on the forward strand.
GTAAACAGAGCTATGGGTTAGACTTCATCAAATGGAAGGAAAAAATGTTTAGAATTTTAAGGTATAAAATACCACATCTGTTAAGTATTTATAGATGTTCAATTTAAGTAAATACTTCTAACATTCATTAAAAACATTCTCTATAAATAGAAATACAATTTGCTGTGTGTGCAGATTATGTAATACAAGCAATTTCTCTTAGATATCAGTTTTCTCTCCATGCAAGTAGTCAAAAATTAATTGACTTTTGAACTCCTATTAAAACTTGTAATGGAAGCTAGAGGAAAAGAAACTGGGTTTATTCAATCCATCAAGCAAGGTTATATCCAATATAATCCCATTGTTTCTATGTTCAGTTATGTCAACATGACTTGATGTGCCTATTATTTCAACTAGCTGAACAGAAAGCAGAGTTAATTAAGTGCTGGTGCCATGCTTTATGCACTGTCTGTATATAGGTAGACTCTTTCTTTGCATTTAGCTGATAAAACAGAAAATAAGTGACATTGGCTTCTGCTGAATGCTGAAATGGAAAGATGTTCCTCTTTGGTCTAGTTTATGTCATGGGATTATACTAATGCCAGATGCAAATTTCAGCAAGTGACATTCACTGTACAGATTATCTCCTGTCTGGTGAAAATTTCTCTGAAAATACTTGTGTTATCAAAAAGTTGAGGCTAAGTTGTGGATGGTATGAAAAACATTTTTTTTTAGAAATACAAACAATTGTGGAAATGCCTTATGAATTCTGTCAATATTTAATGAATTTGAAAGAAACATACTAAATAAGCCCCCTTATTTTATAGATGATTGTGGAATAACTAAGCCTCAATGGGCCTGACAGTTGGCCTAGACTGAGAATGTGCAGTAGATATTTCCTGATAGCCAGCTTGTGTTTGCCAGAGGGTCTTGACCACAGCAGATGAGTCTAAAAAGACATAATGTGGACCTATGGACAGAGACCGTGTCACTTCAGCAGATGCCAGTTCAATGAATCTCCTCCCCAGGTCAGCGTTGAGGGGTATATAAGGCTAACCCCATCCTGGAATAAACTGAGCTTGTTTTCTCAATGTGTCCCTGATGCCTGTGCTGTTGTTATCACACCTACTTTCCCCACACCCAAGGGATACCCATTGGGATTCTGCAACAGATGATAGAAAAGACAATGGACTGAGGCTGGAGAGATGGCTCAGTGGGTAACAGCATTTTCTGCACAGCATAAGGACCTGAGTTCAAATCACAGTCATCCTGTAAAAAGCAAGGCTTTGTTGCACTCACTCACCTGTAACCTCAGCACTGTAGGGGTAGAGGCAAAATGTTTTCTGGAACTTGTTGGACACCAACCTCACTTCAGATTCAGTGGTAGATCCTGTCTCAAAGGAATAAGGTGAAGAGTGATAGATCAGGACACTTGACATCTCTTTCTGGTCTCTACATGCACACACAGGTATACGTATTAGCTCACATACATGTAGACACATGACACTCAAACATGTAAATAATAAATTAAAAATAGAATAAAGATAAGGATCAACAACATAGAACAACCACCTTTAGTGATATATTATTTATGATTTTTTTTAAAGCTTGCTTGAGGATTCAGAAAACACAGTCTGTCACAAGCTATAGAATCCAGGCAGTTGTCATACACACCTTTAATCCCACAACTTGGGAGGTAAAGGTATATGGATCTCTGTTAGTTCAAGGCTACACTGAGCTATAGGAAATATATCCAGTTCTAAAGAGAAACAGTTCACACGAAGATGATTTCAGCACTTGGGATCACACTCTTTTAATTCCAGGACTCATGAGAGGTATTTAAGACAGGAACAGGATCTCAGAGCTAGCACTCATTCTCCAGCCATATTGAGGATAGGAAGACATTGAAGTCTCAGGATGCTCTCCAGCCATGCTGAGGAGAGGCAGCAGTCTGAGGCTTGGTGAAGAGCCTGTGGAGCAGCCCTTTCAGCCTGAGCTAGAGGTAAGAACTAGTTGCTGGCTTGTTTTTTTCTGAAATACAGCTTGAAGCTTGAACCCCAATACCAGCTTCTGGGTCTTTTATTTATCATGTTACAACTAGCTTCAAGACTGAGCTCAAGAGCCTGAACACCTCAGCTGTGCTTTCTTAGTTGCAGGACAACTTTATTATTCTCTCATGTAATTAATATAGTTTATTAGGAAACAGACAAAACATAGAGCCACAATTCTCACTGAATCCTTCCAGCAACACATCAAACACTGATGTCTTTCTTTCAAGGATGGGGTCTCCTTTGATCCATACTAACGTTCTCACACTCACACACAGAATACCATCATCCTATTTTAATCCAAAATTAAAAATCCTTCTGTATGTACATTCTTATGCGAATCTAAGTTCCATATATTCTTTATTTTCTCTGCAAGTAAAATATGTGTCTTTCCCTTTAACATAAAATGCAGACTATAATTAATATGAAAATATGAACACATACAACTTTTCCAAGGTAGAACATATTTGTTTGTTTTTTCTAGAAAGAATAAGGGTAGTACCAATGGTTATTACAATAGGACAACGGAAGCACACTTTAATTATTCCTGTTTTAAAGAGACATAATTCTTTATTGATTTCTTGGGAATTTTACAACATGCACCCCAATCCCACTCACCTCCCAGTCCCTCCATATCCACTCCTCACCCCTGTGGCATGCCTTCCCCCCAAATTAATTAAAAACAAATCAACCAAACAAAACACACCTTGCTCTTCCTTATTTCTAACACTACTTCATTCATCCTAGTAGCATCAGGAACTGCCATGTGTCATTTAGAATACCTTTTTGTCCAATCAGCCTCACCTGTGAAGTGTTCATTGCAATGAGTCATTGGTCTGGTCCAAGGCCTCTGGCACACCATCATCACAGGACCCTCACTGAAAACATTCTCTGATATCCTACTGTTACCCTGAGTCATGGAGATTCTATAGTTATTACTCTGCAGGACCAGCCCCTTCACACACTCCAGCAGGTAGGATAGATGTTAGGGTGGGCCAACCCAAAGCCCAGGATGTGGTCCTTGGACCACTTCCCACAGGAGATAGTTAGAGCCAGCTCTCTTAGGCCCATGGCATCAATGCCAACTCTCATACACTCATGACGATGAGTGGGATCATCTCTCACACACTCAGATACGTATCTCCATATCTTTATAGTCTCTAACTTCTAAAATAGAAAAATAAACTTTCTGTTTATTCAAGTATCCACTATTATCTGTTTTGTGATTTTTAATAGATGCTTTTGCTATTTATTTATTGAAGATGGGGTTAAATGAGTCCACCAGGCCCAAGATAAATGATAATGAGATATTTATTAGGGAAGCACTTACATAGATAAGAGTAAATAACTGCCAAGGTCTTTCTGTTCTAGAAGATGCAGTCTCTGCCCTTCTGATGTTCTCTACATCCCTAGAGAGCAAGAGCCAGCTCCTCCTCTACCTTATAATGGGCCACAGCTACACCTGAAATCACACCCAAAGGGTGTGGCCACCACCACAAGTTCACTGACAAAGCAAGATGCCACTACAATTTATGCATTTATATTTAGAGCTAACACACACACACACACACACACACACACACACACACACACACACATATGAGCAAAAAGAAATCAGAAGAAAAGGATTAAATTTGATTCTTTAAAATTATTGTCTTCCAATATATTCAATGTTTGAATCGATTAATGAGAAGAGAAACAGTAACCATCAATCTGTGTGTATCAGATAAGGTCTAGAATTTCTATGCTGTCCAAATACCCATCTAATGTTTGTGTATGTACATATTCAGCTATACATACATAGCCACACCTGCATATTAAATCTACAGGGCAATTTTGGAAATACTAATGTATAAATATCAAACAGGAAAGTAACAAGTCTGAATGTACTGTTGGTAGTATTGTCTTAGGAAAGAAAGCAAAATGGTTTATCTATATTGAAAGGCACACCCAGGGACATAATGTCATAGAAACTTGGCAGTTAATAAAAGACTAGAAAAAGCATTTTCTTTCTCTTGTTTTTAGAAAATTGATTTAGTTGTGGATATTGATGGTTTAACAGTGTCTCTGATATGTAAAGTCGTATTAGATACTGTGGTGGGTTGGATTAAAATGGCTCTCAAAGGTTTATAGGGACTGACACTATTGGGGGGTGTGGTCTTGTTGGAGGAAGTTTGTCACTGGGGATGGACTTTTAGGTTTCAGAAGCTCAAGCAAGGTCCAGTGGCTTACCTTTTCTTCCTGCTGCCTGCTAATCTGGATGTAGAACTCTCAGCTACTTCCCAAGCATCATGTCTGCCTATGTGCCTCTATGTTTCCCACCACGATGATAATGGACTACATATCTAAACCCCTAAGCCAGTTATAATTAAATGTTTTCCTTATTAGGAGTTGCTGTGGTCATGGAATCTCTTAACAACAATAGAAACCCTAAGAGAGAGGTCTGGTTGCTCTTATCCCTTCCTGTTTGACTCACCTTCAATTTTTAGGCACACTCCCTAGCTTATTGTTATTGTTTCTGACTTTTGTAGTTCTTCCAATCTCTTCTGTGACACCTGAAAACAATGACTGAAAGACAAAAGGAAATTACAAAGCCCACGTAACTTCAGAGGTGTGAAATATTAAAACATGAATGTGGTTGGCTAAGGAACAGGAACAAAATTCATCGTAAGTTCTAGATCCCTATCTGCTTTAATAAACCCTTTCTTTTGAATTGAAAGTGATAAGGCTTATCTGCCTTCTGCACACATCTCAAAAAATTGGGGGGTGTTTTATACGTTTACATTGACTGTCTGAACTTTCATATTTCAAAACTTCATCAAATCGTCTGTTTGAACATAATCAAACCTTATAAGAATACTCATCCTTACACAAAGCACAGCAACTGTATTAATCACAAATGCTGTTGGCATCATTTAACTAGTGATTTTGCTGCCACACATCCCAGTCTGTCTCTGCCTAACCTTGGCATTTGACACCACCCCAAGTTAGGATAGGTACAACAACCCAATCTTAGAAATCCCTATGTCTTCCAACTAAATGATGATAATCCACAGGCACAGGAACTATTTTGTCTAATTATTTTCAATGAAGTAAGTGCTCAGCATAGATTTGGCAAAGAAAAACAGAATGTGTTTTGCTAAGTGATCTAATGACATTTATTAATACCTAGTATGTAATACACATTAGGCATGCTTAAGTATTTGATGTATATGAGGTTTCTTATTCCCAGCAACCATCTTTTGGGGTAAGCATTTTGTTCAGTCTTCACAAAATGAAGAAAACAGGGTGCAAATGACAGAGGTTTTCCAGGACCACACCGTAGTAAGGAACAAGATGGATTTAAGCTGATGCCAAGAGCCATGTCTGGGTTTATGGTCCAGCCGCAGCTAAGGTCTTTGTTCATGTCTTTGTGCACCTCAGGAGGCCTTAGGATTCAAAGGAGATGAAATTAGAAGGCTATACTGAGCCAGTCATGCCCTTCACTGTCCTATGAAATCTGGCCTTATGTCCCTCTGCCACTAAAGCCTTAAGTCCACCCCTGCACTTGAAAGAGAGGGCCCCCACCTGTACCACAGGTAAGATGAACCTACCCTGAGGGTATGCATGTAGGGAGCTGACTCCACCACAATAGAGGCAGGTGACCCCAGTGGCTTGATCTGATATAACTAACACCCAGGATCACAATTAGGTCTTGGGTTGACCCACCCTAGCATCTACCCCATCAATGTCCTGCTGGAGCTTGTGAAGGGACTGGTCCTGAGAAACGATACTCACAAGATCACCAAGACACCAGATACCCAAGAAGAGGTCTGGTGAAGACCTAGTGAAGATGGTGTACCAAAAACTGCAGGCCTTGAACCAGGCCAATGACTTACTGCAATGGTCAATTGCCAGTCAAGCTGATAGGACAAAGGTGTATACTGTATGACACACTGAAGCCTCTAATGTTACCTGTATGAATGAAGAGGAGGTGACAAGGCAGAAAAGAAGGAGAAGCAGAGGCATTGCTGTTTCTGGTGTAGTTTATTGTTCTGTTTTATTATGCTGGGTATTTTCTTTCTTCTTGCTTTTGTTTGTGTGCGTACTTTGTTTACTTTTCTTTTGTGGATGGGGAATAAAACAAGAATGAGGCTGGCATATGGAGGGGGCTAGGAGGTGAACAGAATTGGGTGTATGATATGAAATCCCCAAAGATTCAATAAAGAAGTTTTTTTAAAAGAAAAAAAAAAAAGGAAAATTAGAATCCTAAACTCCTAATTCTTCAGCACTCAGTACTTCTGGGAGACAGTATTCTTTGACTCTGATCCATCTGGTAAATGTAAAATGCATTCTGATAATGTTTTGGTACGAGGTTTGAGGTATTGTTTTATTTTCCAATACTAAATGGCAATCAATATTTCAAGGATCATACCAGAAAAAAGTAAAATGCCGTTTGAGTGGTTTCTCCCTCAAAGGTAAAGATTCAGCACTAGGCAGTAAATACAGCTCTGGGCGTGGAGCAAAAAAAGTGAGGGAAAGCTAGGTTTGAGAACCAGGTCCATTGCTGTTCTTGACAAGGACCCATAAAAGTAGATAGGGTCTTGGATAGGGTTCTGTGTGCTCCTTCAGTATGGCATCCAGTGGATGTGACATTTCACAGGTTCTAGGAAACTGTTCATACTCCATAAGATCCATTCCTCTACATTTGGGTCTTACTCTATGTCTTTTTTTACTTTTCTATTGTCATGATAAAACATCATAACCAAAACAACTTATACAAGAAAGCATTTAATTTTGGGTTTATGTTTCCAGAGTGTAGTAAAGTTTATGACCAACATGGCATCGGACAGGCAAGGTATGGTCCTGAGATGGTAGCCAAAAGCTTACATATTGAGTCAACTATGAGACAGGGAGGGGAGAGACAGAGAGCAAGACAGAGAGAGAGACAGACAGAGAGACAGAGACAGACAGTCAGAGGGCATACTAACTGTAAATGGTGTAGACCAGCAGTTTACAACCCATGGGAAAACAGATGTTTACATTATGATTCACAACAGTAGCAAAATTACAGTTACAAGGAAGCAACAAAAACAGTGTATGTTCAGGGGTCACCACAACAATAGGAACTATATTAAAGGGTCTCAGCATTAGACAGGAAGGTTGAAAACCATTGGTGTAGACTTCTGAAACCTCAAAGTCCACCTCCAATGGCACACTTCCTCCAATAAGGCCATGCTTCTAATCCTTCTCAAATAGTTCCACCAACTGGGCACCCAAAATTCAAATGTATGAACCTATGGGGGACATTCTCATAAAACTACTACAGTTCGCATTGATAATTCTCTATCTGCACTGTTGTCATTTGATATTATCATGATCTTCTTACAATGTGGCTTTGCACTACAGGTAATTATCAATACTCACTATTGGTTATGTATATCACATTTGGGCAATAGCTGTTTACTATCAATGGACACAGCTCCAAATTCTTCATTCAATTCTGTATTTGTTAATGTTTTGCCATCTGTAGGTGGTTCTTTTAAATCCTGCTGATTCATCTCTGTAAACTGTCCTTTTATTAAATTTCCTAAATTGATTTTCCTGAAGAACTGCTGTACTGATTTCCAAAGTGGCTATATGAGTTTGCACTCCCACCAACAGTGGAGGAGTGTATCCCTTTCTCTACATCCTCTCCATCATAAACTATCATTGGTGTTTTTGATTTTAGCTATTCTTATGGGAGTAAGATGGTATCTCAAAGTTGTTTCAATTTGCATTTCTCAGATGGCTAAGGATGTTGAGCACAGTCTTAAATATCTTTCAGCCATTTTATATTCCTCTATTGAGAATTCTCTACTTAGATCTGTGCCCCACTTTTTGATTGGAAATCAGTATGTGGTTCCAGAAAAATGGGAATCAGTCTACCTCAAGATCCAGTAATTCCACTCTTAGACATATACCCAAAAAACATGCATTCATACAAGGACATCTGTTCAACAATGTTCATAGCAGTATTATTTGTAATAGCCAGAACCTGTAAGCAACCTAAATGCACCTCAACTGAAGAATGGATGGAGAAAATGTGGCATATTTACACAAAGGAGTACTACTCAGTGGTGGTGGTGGTGGGAGCAATGGAATCTTGAAATTCACAGGCAAATGGATGGAACTAGAAAAAACCATCCTGAGTGAGGAAATCCAGTCACAAAAAGCCAAAAACAGTATGTACTAACTCATATATGGTTTTTGGACATAGAACAAAGGATTACCAGCCTACAATTCACACCTCCAGAAAAGCTAGGAAAAAAAGGAGGACTCTAAGAGAGACATACATGTTCCCCTGGAGAAGGGGAAAGGGAAAGACCTTCTAAGCAAATTGGGGGCATGGGGGTGGGGGGATGGAGATGGAGTTAGGAGGAAGAGGAGGAGAAAGGTAGGTATGACGAAGCAGGAAAATTGAGTCAGGGAAAGAAAGAGGAAAGCAAGAAAAAGAGATACATGTAATAGAGGGAGCCATCCTGGGCTTTAATAGAAATCTGGCACTGGGGAAATGTCCAGAGATCTACAAGAGTGTCCCCAAATAACAATTCAAGCAATAGTGAAGAGGCTATTTTAAGTGCCCTTCCCCTATAATGAGATTGATGACTACCTTATATGTCATCCTAGAGCTTTCCTCTAGTAGCTGATAGAACCAGAAGCAGACACCCACAGCTACACACTGAGTCAAACTCTTGGAATTCAGTTGCAGACAGGGAGGAGTCATGAGCAAAGGGGTCAAAACCAGGCTGGAGAAACCCACAGACTCAGCTGACCTGAACAAGGGGGAGCTCATGCACCCCAGTCTGATAGCTGGAATATGAACAGACCCTGTGAATGTGGGTGTTAGTTGGGAGGACTGGACAGTCTATGGGGCCTCTGATAGTGCATCAGTATTTATCCCTAGTATATGAATGGACTTTGGGAGCCCATTCCACATAGAGAGACACTCTCTCAGCCTAGACACATGGGGGGAGGGCCCAAGTCCTGCTTCAAATGATATGACAGACTTTGAAGACTGCCCATGGAAGGCCTCACCCTTCCTGGGGAGCAGAAAGGAGATGGGATTGTGGTTGATGGAGGAACACGGGAGGACAGGAGGGTGTGGGAACTGAGATTGATATGTAAAACAAGCTTGTTTCAAGCTTAAATAAAAAATATATTTAAAAGTTCCTAAACTCAAAGCCCCAAATGCATTTTCTTCTAAAGTTCTAGCCTATACACACATGAACAGTTATTTCATTATGTATTGCAATAGATAAGAAAGCCCATGATATACCTACTTCACCTCTTCCCCCTTCCTGCCTTCTCCCTATATGTCATTGAACCAAAGTAAATGGGGGGAGATACTCTTTTTCTTTTAGAATAGATACATTCTTTATACCATATGCTGAGTTTAACTCTTCATAGTTTAGAATAAAATTCAGTCTCAATATTTCACTTTGATGTGCCAAAATGTTAGTAAGAAATTGAGAATGTTTTTTTTTCCTTTGGAGAATATCTGAACTTAAGGTCATACTCATGGTAGGACATAAAAAGTAAACACATAATAATAGCTAACATAAGAATCTAAGGAATCACTTAACTGCTATCAGCACTGCTTTCCATTTTCCTTTATGTGCTGCCTCATAATTTCTTTTTGTTATAGACCCATATGATTTCTTTGGGAAAAACGAGCAGAATGTAACTGTGTTGTCATTTAATATTATATGGACTACAAATAGAAAATATTAAAGATCATTATCTTAACTTCTCACTTTACAGGTGCAGAAGTGAGTGAATAGTAACATGTTTATGTTAAACAGAACAATAGGTTCAGGAGATACCCATGACCTAATTTTGTACTATGTTATAATATGCAGCAAAGGGGCATTAGGAGTGTAGATCAAAAAGTTGTAATTTTTTGAGACAGGGTTTTTCTCATTGTTCTGGAACCAGCTCTGTAGACCAGGTTGACCTCAAACTCAGAAATCCACCTGCTTCTGTTTCCAAAGTGCTAAATTTAAAGGCATGTGCCACCATGTCTGACAGAAGGTAGTAATTTAAGCCAGGTTATCTTAAAAGGGGAGATTTATCTTGAATTTCCTGAATGCACCCATGATAGTCACTGAGTCTTTAAAGGAAGAAGAGACAAAAGCTTAGCGGAGAGTCAGAGAAATGGCATGTAACAAGGCATTCGACTAATTGTTGGCTCTAAAGATTGAGAAAGGGAATAACTACTAAGGGTTCTATAAGCTAGATTCCCTGCAGAGACTCCAGAGTGAACACAAAATACAGACATACTTCTTCCATTTTTTTGGATCATGTAGGACTGTGGGCAAAGTTATAAAGTTATAGACATGTTAATATTAAATTGAGAGAAGCATTGTTCACAGGAAGTGTGTTGTCCTTTAGTGACCTGGCAGACTTTGTGAACAAACAAGAGAGCTTCTAAACACGATTGTTTTCAGTAGACTATTTCAGGATGAACAAATATCAACCAACTTTGGAAGAATGGTTGGGGATAGGATTCAGCATGGGGAATACAGCAGGAAGAATAATGCTCAATGCATCTTAGAAGATTTGCTTAGCTGGAGTGATGGTTTATGAGAAATCAAGAAATATGGTTGTTGAACAGAGAAGTATGTGCTATAGACAGTGGACTCTGATCCTATGGGGTCAAACTTTGATGGTGTAGTCACAAGACTGTCGTGATTCTGTAATAATTTATATTGTGATTCTGTGAACATGTACTCTTTTCCAACAGCATAGAAGGGTAAGTAGTTATATGAAGTGGCAGAGAACTCAAAGAAGTCAAGTAAGGGAGTGATGGGTGGGTAACAGAGGATCACCGAGACTGGGCCAGACTTGATGAAGTTAGGATACCGTCTGCACAATCCAGAAATAAGAGGTTCATTAAATGCTGTGGGCAGGCTAGCTCCTGGAGAAAACATTATAATTTCAACAGACAGATGTCTCCAGTGAATGACAGTGGGAGATTCTCAGGTGCCACACTGCTATTCATCACCAATGGTGGTGGATCAGGTATGTCCCTGAAATAAGCTCAAATACTATATTAATTAGAAAAAACAGAAGATGGGAATACATGGTTTTGTTTTAGTTCATTGAATTGAGGTTTAATTTTATTTGAGAGAAATAGAACATATTAGTAAGATTAATATTCTGCGTCTCATGGGTAAGGAGGATTAAATACAGTGCTAGTTCCCATTACAGCATTCCTCTTCTGTAAAATTATAACATATGTCTTAAATCCACCTTCATTCAAACGTACTGGTCAGTTGTTTCTAATGTGAGCATCCTCTCTGATAATCCTCTAAGGGAGGCACTATTAGAAGGGAAGTTAACTTATGAAGTGTCCGGGAATTTGCAGTGTATGTAATTGTATTACATGTGCTTCCAAACAGCCGAAGAGTCGAAGAGTTGAATACTGCTTCAGGTCATCAACGGCAAAGTGAATATTTGAGCTCGTGTTAGTTTTTTGTTGTTGTTTTGGTTCCTTTTCTTGTTGTTGGTTTTGTTTTTTCGCACTCCAGATTTCCACTACCTTAGTATGCTTGTTTTCATGTTCTATGTTCAGTGGTATAAAAGTGGGAATCCACTTTGTTACTGTAGTTCAACATCTAGGGAGATCTATGACACAGCCTCAGAAGAGGGAAAAGAATAATGATTCCCAGGAAAACTCCAAATTCAATTGTTTACACCTGAATTGCATGTATGACTAGGCCTGTGAATATCATCTTGGGAGAAATGGGGGATTGTGGGGATGCATTATGGCTCATATAAACAATGGTAGAGGAGTGCTAGGGAAATTGTAGGAGCTATGTTTGTAATAATATTGTAGTTTACAAGATGAGATTCATATGAAGAACCCAAAGCAACTGTCATGTGTCAAGCCTATTTTTACAAAACAAATATTATGTATATGAGTGGATCCATATATAAAATTTATACTTTTTTGTTTTTGGGTACAGAGAAAAAATTCAAAAGGGTTGCCTTTGGGAAGAAATACTAAAGAACCAGGACCCTGACTCTTTCAGCTTTCTATGAATGCTTCTGTTTGAAAATCATGTGAATGAATTAATTCTATTATACAAAATAAAAATACCCAGAAACCTAATGTTAACCATCTATTTGCTGAGCCTAATAGAGAAATTCTGATTTCCAAAATAGAAGTTATTCAGAGGGAAATATATATTTCTAAAATAAAGTTATGAGAAATTGCATCATCACCTTAAATAATATTATTGTGAAACCTGAAATAGGGTCATTTTATTTCAGTTACTTCCCAAGGAAATTTGTTGAAACTCACTTCAAAGGCTGAACCGCATAGCCATGAGAGCCACCAGGGGCCTTTTAATATAACCTCTGCTTGTTTCCTCTCTTATTATTTTTTTAATACAATTATAACTACAAATCCCAAACCATGTAATTGTCAACCAGCATTCGGAAAATGCAAATGCTTTACCCAGACTATAAAAGGAAGGCCCCTCCAATCTTCTCTGAACTTTCTGGTGTTCTTCAGATGCAAAATGACCTAGATGGAGAAATCTCCTCAAAGATGAGTCAAAGAAGAAAATAATTGTCATTTCAGGAAAGGAATTTCTTGGACATCAAAGGTCATTCCCATGGAATCTGTATAATTCTGTTTCCCTTTCCCAGAATCTGCTGGCATCCATCCAGATTTGCTCACTACAAATTAGCATTGGCATGTATACAGATATGGTTGATATTCGAGCTCAGCTGGGTCAGCCATTTTCAGACAGAGCATATTAATATGTTGTTCATGCCTAGGATATTATATTATTAATCCAGGAACATTTCATAGCTTTTCCTCACATGTATGGGTTTTAGAAATAATCACAGCCACCTTAGGTTGCTGATGGGATTCCTAAAAGTACACACAAATATGGTTAATACCCAGATGAAACCACAAGCTCAGCTTTCCTTCTAGAGAACTCAAATCATAGACTTTGTAAATTCTGATAAGCTATACATGCAAACAAACATATTTGTTAATTGTTCTCCATTCTGTTTGCTTATGGAGGCAGAGCCTGTTGCTTTCAGACAGCTAGTTATGCAAGGTCAAAGTGGTCTTATTCAACGAGCAGAAGAGAGAAGGGTGTGCATCTTACTTCTGCTACCCCAGAATAGAAATCTTTGCTATTTCGCAAAAATAATTGGCTTTCATTTATTGAAATTCAGTCTGCTCTTGGACTAAACAGCTCTGGATCTCCTGGAACTCGCTACTCTTGAACCTGCTTCTGCCTTCTGAGTGCTGGGATTAAAGAGATGCTTATATTTTAGTACTTCATTTGTATGACTGAATTTAAATTGGTGCCATGTTTATGAGAAAAAAAATTCATTCTCATGGGGGCTTTTCCTCCTCTTGGGTTGCTTTGTCCAGTCTCAATATGAAGGCTTTTCCCTTGTCTTATTGTAGATTGTTTTGTGGTACTTGATTGTTGTCTCTTGCAGGTCTTAAGGTAAATAGATTGGGTAGAGGAGAAGGGAGGTTGGGGGAGGTGGGAGGAGTGGAGAGAGGGGAAACTATGGTTGGGATGTGTTGAATGAGAGAAGAATCTTTTTTCAGTAATAATAATAAAAACAGAGGGAAATGGAAATTCAGGACTACTAGCTAGAAACACAGTTTATAGCTGGTGCAGTCAATGTTTTAGAATCAGTTTTTTTTCTTCTAAACCTCAAGTTTAGGACTAGTTTCATATGGCCTTGAGTAAGCAAAGTGGCCAGTTTTGCTTTTTCTAAATCTCCAAAGGATATCAAAGATGAATATAAAACTCTGGCAATTTTTTAGAGGTCAAAATGGGGCAGCAGTTCAAAGAGCAATAGAAGGGTCAAGGGTAAAAGGTCTCATTACGTAAAGCACTGGTCATCTATAGCTTGATCTTTTAATGTCTGAGCATGTAATTGCAGTGCAAAAGAGAAGCCACAAGTTCAAGAGACTGAAACCAACAAGGTCCCTTTCCAGAATGTTTTAAAATCACTCCAATGGCAGGAAGAACACTTCATATTGAAGGACAACTTTTTTCTCTGATAAAACTTTTCTTCCTCCCTTTTCTAATGGTGAGTCCTAAACCACAGCCACTAGAACTCAGAGAAGCCCTTTGATAAATGTGCACCAAACTAGTGGCCACAATGGCTTGGTATTTTCTACCTTCCTTTTAGAAGTTTCTGGTTTTCCAGTGTATTCTTTGAATCAGTCACCACATCTCTCCTTGACAAGTCAGTATCAGAGCGAACATTTTCTATTCTCACTTAAAACAATAAAACAGCAAGGCTTGAAGAGGCTACAGGTGCCTTCACTTCCAACTTCTGAATGGATTTCCTGTACTAGGATCTTATACCTCATTGTGTACCTTACACATGAAAACAAGTGATATAGCTATTGCCATGCCAATGAAGAGCTAAGTTGGGACTCTTAGCTAGATCTATGGACTTGCAACACTTTGCTCTTTTCCATATGTCAAAGATCTATGCCAAATCCTGAGTGTTCTTTACCGGGAAACCAACCTCTGCCAGTTGCTATTTCAATATGTATAATGGTGTGTGTGTGTGTGTGTGTGTGTGTGTGTGTGTGTGAATACAGTACTTACATTGTAAATTATGCTGAGGCTAAAATGAAAAACTGCCTTGAGGAGCTTATCTACATATTTCTTACACAGTATCAAAGTTGTTTCTAATATAATCTTTCCAAAATTGTCTCTAATTTTTACTTTTTATGTGCAAGAGTATTTTGCCTGTATGTATGTCTATACACCACATGCATACATTGCCTAAGGGGGCCTAGGAGAGGGAATCAAATACCCTGGCACTGGAGTTATAGATGTCTGTAAGCTGTCATGTGTGTGCTCGGAATTGAACCCAGGACGTCTGAGAGAGTAGCCAGTGCTCTTAACTACTAAACTGTCTCTCTAGCCCCCACCCCCAACTGTTGTCTTAATATCTAACAAGCAATGATATGTATCAACTTTAAAAGCTGTATTTACCTTCTATGAATGTTCCACTTTCATTGGAAGTTAAATTATGTTTGGATAAAATAATAAGAACTGATAAAGAACTCTCTTATTTGTCATTTTCCCTAACTGGCTTCTAACATAGTTGAAAAAGAATAATTCTAGACAACTAGGCTAAATATTTGCAATCAGATGGGAGGGATAAGATGTAACTTTGGAAAGAGTCTTCTTACCCCAGCCCCAGCCCCACCATATTCATCCAACAGCCCGTCTTACATCGGGCATTGGCCTCAGGGATCACCAGCATATATACTTCAATCAGAAACAGAACTCTGTTTGCATGATGTTGTCTTGTTTGGTGATTAACTTCTACTTGTCCTTTAACACATAGCTAGACTCCATCACTCTGAGGGCTACTTTATTTGTGTCCAACAGCAAATTTTTCTCACTACCTGCAATTCTGACTTTTACATACCTCTGCTATTAAATGATATTCTTAACACTCACTTTTTCTCGTTCCTTTGCCAATTACAACTGTCTTTGCCAGAATATGGTTGTGTTCTTCTTTTTTATTGGGACTTTGGCAGGTAGTGTGTGTTTACACAGCTTGTTCTAAGAATTATCATCTTCCCTACACTTGTGATTGATCATCATTTGTTGATATAGGCCATTTCATTTGAACTACATGTTTCTGAGTCAAAATTTTGGAGAAAGTCCCATGTATCCTTGATGGAACAGTGTATTCATATAATCATAGAATAGGGTGTATTCAACCACAGCTCCAGGATCCTTTAATCTAGTCTGAAATATTGTGCAACATTGTCACAACCCAACATTTTTCTTTCCAAAGAGTATGTTGGACCATTAGATATGGTTTTCATTCAGTGTGATAATGGAGATTGTGGAAATCTCTTGGAGCGTCTATCCATCCTTCTATCCCAGAGCCACCAGTAAAATTTTAACTTCCTCTAATACAACATGATTGGCAATTATAATTTATTTTCCATAAAATAACTCAGAATTATAGGTAATGAGTAGAGTGGTGATTGCATTTAATATAAAACAAGGTTAATTCATTCCTTTGCATGTTCAAATTTTCTGAAGGATGGGACAATATTTTATTAAACCCTTACAGAAATAGTAATATATACCGTTGATGTGTGCACTCTTAAATTCATTGTGTATGTTTACTTACACAATCCTCCCAACAACCCAGTGAAATGACTATATGATTATATCTAACAATGAGAACTGAGGCACATGGGTAATCTATTTATGTTCACAGAGTCACCCAACACTAGAACCAGGATTGCAGGTTTAAAAGAAACACTGCAAACTTCTATCATGATTTTATATTGTAGAATACACACACACACACACACACACACACACACACACACACACACACACGATTAGTTTAAAGCATTTAGGGTGCCTTTCAATAATTGGGTCATTTCTGATATATTAAAGCTAGTAATAACTTTATAAACACATCTCTATTGAAGCAAGAACATTATACTCAATAGCTACAAACCTAATATACTGCAAAAGCCCATTACAAATGAATGAAAACAAAGACTACAAGAAAGAACATACATAGTGTTCAGCAGCTATGGGGTTTTACTCTTATTCTTCACACACTTTATAGTTTATTATCTACACTGTAACAAGGAGGTAAATAAGTGGCTAAAAGTACTAACTGCCTAAATGTGACTTGGAATGTTACAGGCCAAAAGAACATGCATATGGATAAATCCCTATCATGTCAACTATACATATAATGATGGAAGAAATTCTAAAATTTCTTTAGTGACTACATTAGTGGGCTCCATGGTCAACTTGTATTGCTGGCTATGTACTTACAAATATGGGTCTGTTTGGAACCAAAAGAATCCATCAATAGTTTCACTCTATCAACAAGTCATGAATAATGTTTAGTTAGAGGAATGGAAACACAACAGTCTTATAGTCAGTTTTTATTCTTCACTTTCAATCATTCCCACTTCAATGGAATTGTTTTCTTAGCTAGATTAAAAGTTTCTG
This sequence comes from Cricetiscus sungorus, assembly GCA_030556225.1. NCBI lineage: Eukaryota > Metazoa > Chordata > Mammalia > Rodentia > Cricetidae > Cricetiscus > Cricetiscus sungorus. The sequence continues at coordinate 15,470,709 of JANBXA010000366.1, forward strand.
AGAAATACAGAGCATTTCTATTTCTTTACTATTGCCTTCAGGACTTGCACAATCTAAAGGACATGCATTGAGCTCTGATTGGAACTTAGTGAGATAATTCACTTTTATGGTAAAAGTGTTTCCACTGTGAAGGAAGAAAAACATAGAAGATGACTTCTCCAGGATCCTTTACAAACAAGGACGTTCTTTCTTAAATCTTTGTCTAGTCATTATAATGACACTGTGGTCCTTATTCTCATAAATCATAATAAACTGCTTTCAAAAGATAAAGAATTAGTGAATAAAGGTAGAGAATGAATCCCTGATTGCCTAAATGTCGGTGGCCTTTCCAGTGGGCTTTCTGGCTCTAGTTTCTGTGGTGAATATAATAGCATTGTACCTATTTTGTAAGTACAAAGTAAAGTGCAGGAAGACTAATTCTCCAAAGAATATAGAACTGTGGTAATAGTAATAATGTTACATTCTTCTTCCCCTTTAGGATCAGGAAATAGTCCTTTATAACTGGCAATACTAGCCGTGGGCAACGCTCAGCTCTCAGTACCATTAAGGGAACAGTATATTATCCAAACTCATTCCACCATTTACAGAGTAACCTTATAACCAATGGCTGATATATGGAAATGTTCACAAAGTTCAAAAAGTTCATCTCTTCTTCTAAGTTACAGATAACTCAGTAAAAGAGTGATTTGGTTGAGAGTTTACACAGCTAACTTTTTTATTGAAATGGACTTCCTTCCCCAAACCTCACCTGAAGAGGGTGAGGGATCAGTTGAACATGATCAAAACATGTGTGATCCTTTTAAATAACATATAAAATACTTTTTTAAACATCTATTTTATAATTAACTCATACAAGTTAATCTCCATTTTAAAAACTTCTCTCTGAAGATCTCATCCTGAAGGTGACCCGGATACAATTGATTCTAACATTCATGGCTATAAAACTTTTCTATATCACTTCCTCAAAGAGCAAACCCTCCAGCAATGTTCAGTGCTGCAGAAGTTACAAATGAACACATGATTGTTTCTATCTTTTGTAGTTGTTCATTATTTTCATGCTATTGTCATTTAATACAATTTACATGAAATGGAGAGAATTGAGATTTTTTTTTTTTTGTACCAGGTAATGGAAAAGAGAGAGGGGGAAGTCTGTTTGAAAAAGCAGGAACCAATCAACCACATTAAAATGTGAGTAAAAATTAGATGACATAAGGTCTACAAAGTCTTCATTGGTTTTTGAGGATGGAATGGCTTGAGACATTCAAGCAAATTCTCCTGACATGATACAGTGTAGGCATAAACAGTGTTGCCATGGTCTCAGGAAGAAGAGAAGATGAGGATGTAGAGATGAGGACACTTTGACTTTCAAGGGAATCAGGATGGTATCTAATAAGAACAGTATTACCATTTGTCAAGGTTGAGCTAGGATGATACTTACTGCATATAGAAAGACATCCTAAGTAATATGCGTTGAAATAAACATTAGACAAGTATCTGAACCTATGCATATAAAATCTTCCTCCCACTCAGTATCTAGGGGTGACCCAGCAAAATTTCAAATCCCACACTTGGATGTGGCTAAAGTTGATGCTTAGTCACTTTGTGTCCAGAGTCCACACTCTGGGTTTTATGAAAGCAATATGTTTTCCTCAAGCTTGGCCTGCCCTCACATGAAGAATACCAGGAACTGCTTCAGGTAATATTCTTGACCTAGGGCCACAGGGGTGGGTGGTCCCATGGAATTAACCACAGAGAATGTTCCCCACAAGCCCACAGAGCACAGAATCCACACTTGAGTGTTGGTGTCCTTCTGTGCTTATTTATTCTCAGCAGAGAGTAGTAACCAGGCATTATGTAATAGAGGCTATAGCAGCTAAAACTTAAAAGAAAATTCTCTGCGGTTAAGTCTGAAATCAAATGGTGAAGACTGGAACATTTTAGATTTTCCACTCAGTAGATTGAATTGCCAGATACTCCAGTATTACTTGCTCTCCATTTAACTTTGGAAAGCAAAGATCAAATGCATAACCTTGCAGTCAATTTCCACATTCTTCAAAGAATAGATTCTGCACATTGAAGCTAGAGCCGGAGCTCTAAAAAAATGGCACTGTGTAGACACAAATACTTATTACTGGAACTGAGTAGACATTTGGACAGAAAACAGCATCTTTTGTTAGTCATGACAATCCACCTACATCCCCAGCTCACTGTAACCTGGTGGTGGGAACTTCATGCCAATTATCTTAGCCTGGCCTCTTGTGGGTTAATAAAGAATAATGTAAGAGTTCTGATTTGATGAATTCTCAATCTTCCTGCAGCCCTGTGAACATCTCTGCAGCCATGGTGGTCAGGGCCTCTTCCACCAGCAGTGATTTACTGCTTCTGCAAAGCTGATGAGGGCTAAGTACCTGCATATTTCTGCCTTCCCAGGTATGTGACATTCATTTATCCTATTAAGTCCCATGAACATCCTCCTGCCTCTTGGAAGTAATGCTTTAATTCAAAGAAAACCGGTATAAAACACCAGCATCTCAAAATGGCCATCCATGAAGCCATTCTCATCTGAAGCCACCCAAAACATAAACTCTGTGATGTACTTTATTGTTAGAGAGAAAACATCATCACCAAGGAAACTCGGAGAATGTTTTTTAATTTCCTCACATTTTATTTCACTTTCACTTTTCTTCATCAAAGGGAAGACCAAAGTTCTCAAACAATATAGGTGGGTATGAAAAGAAGACTTAGTACTTACCAACTTTGGATTTAATGAGAAGCACACTGCACCTCCATCCAACCATATGCATGAAAACATAATGATAACTGTCTTGGAGTTGAAGAGTGAATACTCCAAAAAACAAAGGAAACACCCTTCCTACATTGTATTAATACACCTTTTCCCTCTGGCTCTTTTCAAATTAGTAGGTAAACATATTTTTGACAAGTAAGATGGACTAGAAGGATTGTATTGTCATAAAAGGTTTACTTTGCGTGCCTAGCTCTGTACAAAGAAGCTTGTGGATAAAATTGGTACATGTCCTTCTAAAACAAAAATGGCAACCCGCATCCTGCTGCTTTATGTTATGGATCAAGTCCTCATTTCAAATGTTTGCAATTGTGGTTCTCACAGAGTATATTGACCTTAAATGGGTTGATTAAAAATTAAATATAAATTGTAAATTTTTTTTGCTGGAAGACAATGATCAAGTTAAAAAAAATCCAGCCAATTAATAATATTATGCACTTTCATTCAGTGTTATCCACTCTTTCAACATAACTTCAGTTTAAAGTCAGAATATTGTCCAACTTTCACGAAAAGCACAGGAGAATAGCAAAGATTAATTTTAATGTGTTAATTAAGCTAGGAACAAGTCTTTGGAATCAGTTGTAGCTCCAGCAATTACATTTTCTTACATCATTCCTGCAACACCCTCACCTTCTCCATTTTAAAATTATTCTGTGCCAGGATTTTTAGTTCTTTATGGACTCTCTTGAATGTGTGATCCTCAGAAACATTGGGATCAAGTAGAAGGGATAACATTCATCTACTCATTGTGAAAATAGAATACATGAATAAAGCAAGTTGTTATAAATCTTTGCATTCTTAGAATTTGTATGTGAGAATGAATGGAAGGTATGTGGTACATAATAAGTATAGAAAATTACATGAACTACTAAACTTAATAAAAGCTGCAGAAGAAAAAGATGGCAAAATAGGACAAGTATGACTAGTAAACAGAGTTCGTAGGCAATTTGTGTGTGGAATAGGGTGGCCAAGGGGAACTTTAACCAGTGTTTATATTTAAGCAAATGAAGACTTGAAACTTGAAAATATAGATCATGTGTTACCTGGAAGAAAGCCCTGGTATCTCTTGTAGCAGTCCATATCAGGGGAAGGTGCTTAAAGTAAGTGGCATCTTTTCTGTAATAAGAAAAAGCAATAACCCAGGCAATGGTCTCAGAAGAGCAGGAGATATGGTAGGTTGAGGGCCATGAGAAGATTAGACACTTAATCCAAGTGGGATATATACCACTGAATGGGTTTATAGAAGAGTTACATGGCCCGATGCATTTAAAAATTCCCATCACAATTCATGTACCACAATTAATTTATTTATGACAACTCCATCTCAGTCCTGACAATTAGTTTCTATTTTTCTAAAATATTAAGTTATTTTATTTACATATTGCTAGAAGTGAGAGAAATTTTTACATTTTGAATTCAGTGATTGCTAGGGACGAGCTATCGACTAGGAAATGGTCCCACAGCCAGCTTTATAGGCAATGATGACATCACCTAATATATATGGGTATTGCCTTTCAGTTGGCCAAGGCGTTTTATGCAAATTTACCTCTGTAACCTTCAGAAAATAGCCTGAGTTACATGTTGGTGGATATGTAGCACGGCACATTGTCACTAAGAAGTTAATTGACATTCTCACACTAGACTGCCCATAAATATCAGAGCCACGCTCAAAACTAGCTGCAGAATTTCATTCTAGACACATTGCTACTACGACAAGTAAGCAAGATTCTTGCAGTAGTTGTTGCATTTGGGAACATGTGGTCATGGTTACACATAACAATTGGGTTAAAGATTGTTCTCTCTGGAATCAGCAAAAAGGTGATGTTGTCCAGTAAAGACCCTAACCCAAAGGACATGTTCATCTAGGACTAAACTCTGTCTAGCATTGGGGAGATAGACTCAGTTAGTAGAGTGCTTGCTAGGCAAGTAAGAGGACCTGAGTTTTTCTTCACAACTCTCTCTCACGCACACAAAGCAGGATATGGTGGCACATGCTTTTAATTACAGCTCTGGGAAGGTAGACACAGGAAACCCTGGGGTACACTGGCCTTTCAGTCTTGAGTCATTGTTTGATGAAAAACACTTGCATTTGTCTTCTGGCTTCAATAATGCAAAGAGAGAGGGGGGAGGGACAGGGAAAGGGACAGGGAAAGGGACAGGGACATGGACAGGGGCAGAGACAGGAAGACGAAAAGGGTTAACTAGTCTAGTTGCTCCCGAGGAAAGTCTTCAGCTTCTATCAGCTCCATCAGCACTAATTCCTTCACACTCTTATTACTTTGCTTTAGAGGACATACATTTCCCGTCCCTAAACTACGTTAGAGAGTCCCTATCTTGCACATATTTGCTGTTGTAGTTCATCTTCAGGGAGGAAAGTTCTATGATGAATGAGAAGAGCTGCTTATGAAGTCTGCAGTGCTTCCCAGTCCTCTAAAGAGTGTTAAGTCCTATCAGTATAAATCTAAAAATAATTTGATACATGTCCTCATCATGGGCTGAAAGAAGAAAAAGTCACCACCTGCCTTTTCAGAAAATAATACAAATGGCCTGAACATTGTGGATTTAAAACGAGGCAGCTTCCGAAATTGGGAAGGCACAAGGCATAAAATTCCATCCCTCAGAAGTTTATTGGTTTCTCAACTACCATTGAAGGTTTGCTCCTTTAAAGTTTGCTTCCCGGATCACAATTAACGTCTGCCAGTGAATAGTAATTGACATCTATTGCTATATGCCAATACCATTCACAAAGTCAAAATGACTGGTAATGAGAAAATCCTCGCTGTTTAATCACTCATCAACTAAAGTAGCATCATTAAAATGATAGAGATGGCACAGCATGGAGTCATAGGATTTTAATGATTCTAGCTTTAAAACAAACATGCATAAAATCCATTTTAGATAAATTTTAAATGTAATAAACTGGGAGTCATTTTCTTCTACTTCTTTTTTAAAGGACTAGGTACTTTTTGGAGGATGAAGTTTAATTTAATACAGTTTAAAGAATTGATTCAATGTGGTTCAGGGCATTAACCTTAGGGACATTCGGGTTGTTCAGAGTGAGAAAGCACAGGGGTCCAGGGCCTTCACGCAGATGCCTGTGCCTATGGTAACCCTAGGTAAATAAAGAAAGCATCAGCTCACTTAGCTACAATCTGTGTTTTCCTGACTGAATACACGTTTTCAGGGCACGAGGTCATCTAGTCCCTAAGGAGCAGAGCTGGATGCTAAATCACAGCCTTCAAATTCAACCCATAGTATTTCAGCAGCATGTACTAGGCAGCTGTGTACATTTCTTCAGTAACCACAGTTACAAAACAAACCTGGAAGCCATTTCTGTAGTTCTTGGAAAAGTTAGAACTTCCAAAATGTTTGTTTGAAGAAGGAATATTTTATTGGTGAACGCTAAGCACCAAAACAGTACCTGGTAAATAGCCGGGGTTTCAATAAATATGTGTTGGATGTTCCTTGAATGAATAGCTGCTCTATTTTTTTCACCACCATTTCAATCCTGTAGAAAATACAAGTGTTCCCCTTGTGTTAAGTCACTGTGCCAGCTTCCTGAGAAATCAGAGGAGGCAGAAGATGAATAGCTCTAGCTTATGACCTTCGTAGTTAGTAGGGCAAGTTCAAAGAGGAAATATTGTGAACCATACTACAAATGAGAACTTCCCAATTAGAGTCAAGAAAGCCACTGCCTGCCCGGGAAATCACACAGGATCCCGGAGAGGAGAGGTGGCATGATTTAAATTGTACAAGAGATGTACTTAGAAGTGAATGAAGCCTCCTAAATCTAAAGTCATTTACTTTTTTTTCTAGTAAAAGTGAGATTTTTATTCTGAAGGTATTGTATATTAACTGAACAAAGTAAGACACTCCGTTATGACACAGTTTTATATATACATATATATGTATGATATATATATATATATATATATATATAGGCATTTCCATATGCACCCATTTACCCTTATTTTTTTTTTCAGAAAGGACTTTGGGGCTCACTCCTGGTGAATGAGAGAATAGACAGTACAGTAGTGTGGAAGGGGGAGAAAGAAATTCCAGGAAGAGAGAAGAGCTTGAATGGAACCACCCACTCCAATAGCATCCAAACACAAATTTGAGGGAGCATATTTAAAATGAATGGTTTCAAGAGCACACGGAAAACAGATTTTCCTGTCATCCCTCCTCCTCTTCATCGTCTCACAGGCTCCTCCAGCATGGCTGGACTGACAGACAGGGAACACTGGCTTTAGGTTTCCCAGTATTCTCCTCCCACTCACCCTGAAGTTGCAAGCCACAAGTTTCTTGGAACCATGAATATTGTTTGAACCAAAGCTAAAACTGGAGATGTGTTTTGAGTCACATTATGCAGTCGTATTTATGTTGTCTGTTTATGACACTTACAGGTGGACACGATGACTCATTACACAATGTTCTAAACATAGTATCCTGGAAAATCCTGAGCCCTTGGAACTTGCTGGGCAGGGACACCGATGTAGATGAGGAAGGCTCTCCATATGAAATCTGTATATGGCAACCTGAATGTTAAGAATGTATTGACAAACATTATTTGAACTGGCGAGTGTGGAATGAAAGGATGATGAAAGATAATTGATTATGAACCTGGTTATGGAAGGCCTCCCTCATCAGTGGAATATGTAGCTGCATGTACACACACACACACACACACACACACACACACACACACACACACACACAGAGGCATGCCTGTGAAAGAGATGGGATGTTTCTCCTAACTGTGGGGCTAGAAACAATTCATTTCAATGTCCAAAGGAATGATATAGTTCTAAGTAAATGATTTCTTTCTACACAGTAGTGTTTCTATCTGTAATTTTTACTTAATTTTATATACTGGTAGCTCCTTAAATTAAAAAAAATATCTAATCCTTCAGCTGTTATACACACAGACTTAAAATTCAAACCACAAGATATATTCATTCTTTTGCTATTAGGATTTATTCTTCTATCCAAAAATAAAAAATAACGGTCTTACAAGACACAGCTGTTATGACTCTATTCCGTATATTAGAGTCCAATGTGCAAACTTTTAATAGCCCTACAGACAGAAGTAACTTTTAAAGTCGTTTCTCTGAGCCAATATATCAAAGCTGGTATGTCTGATAGGAGCCCTTCCCACTGGCATAGAGGAAACTTCCAAAAGAGTCAAAGAAGAGAGAACTCACTGCTGTATTCAATTAGTTGAGAAACCATCAAAGTAAATAAGGTAATACCTCTAAGAATACACACAAAAGGAGCCAGTGAAGTAGAACAGATTAAAAGGAAAAGAAGTCTGTTTTAGCTACCAAGTGACCGCAGGGGTGAAGAATAATTCCTTCTTCAGGACACTCTTTGTCAAGGTCTTCCAGCAAGATGGCTCAGTGGAAGCAATTTCTTTTTGTGTCTGTAGAGAATTGAGGAAGTTTGCAGGAAATCCAGGCTGAGTTTAATTCCGAGCAATGTACAGGAGGTCAGCGATCAGGAACAAGTTTTGAAATGTTTTGTCCCCTCCTAGAATACTAATGGCTTTGAAACATCCCAATGGCCTTAAAGTAAACTATTTGCATTTTAGGAACAAGAGCAACTCAGAGAAAAGCTCACCACTTCTTTGTTTGACTTTACTTTCTTCTAAGGTGGATTCCATAGAATTCTTAACCTTCTTAGAAAGCTAATGACACTCATCTCATGATGTGACTTTGGGCACATGTTTAGTCATGAGTACTTATGAACCAGAACGTATGTCTTCCTGCAGAGATACTCAAACATATTGGGTTTATGTGTTCAGGAATCAGAACGACAAAGGCACATGCCTTTGATCCCAACACTTGGCAGGCAGTGTTGGGTGATGCTAGCAGGTCTCTGTGAGTTCAAGGCCAGCCTGGTCTAAATAGGGTGTTCCAGGATAGTCAGGGCTACATAAAGAGACACTGTCTCACAACAAACAAATGAAACAAGCAAATAAAACAAACAAATCAGAATAATAAATCCTATTAGATTTTTATATAATTATGAATATGAAATATTAATGGTATGAATAAAAATGTATATGCCCTAAAGAGATAATGCTTTTTGGGAAAAAGTAATCTATAAGCTAAGAAGTTCCTAAACCTTATCTCAGCCAGGGGATGAGAGGCTAGCTCCTACAATCTTTCTGATACCTCTTCCACAATGTCCCAGAACCTTGTGGGAAAGAAGTGATATAAGTGTCCAATTTTTGGTGAAGCACTCGACAGATTATTACTGTCTACACTTTGATTACTTGTGAGTTTCCTGATTAACCACTGTCTACTGCACCAAGAAATTTCTCTGATTTGATCTATACTAATATATTGTTAGAGACATAAGAATTTAGAGGGTAGTTTTATACTATGTCCATGTAGCAAAATTATAGAGGTTGATTCTTTTTTGGAATATTTGAGTTCCCTACCCATGAGTTCTTAGCCAGATTTATACTATGGGCACACATTTTCTCCTGTGAGGTAGCCTCAAATCCAATCTGAAAGTGGTTGATTACACCTATAACATTTGTGCCACTATTGTACCCATGAATGTATTTTGCCATGAAGGTCATTATCATAGCTCTCAGAGTTTATAGCTGTGTAACACTATTGATGACTTTAAATATTTTAACAGCACAGATGAGTAAAACTCAGGTAAACTGAGCATTGGGAAGAAACTGCCTTTTCTAATCACAGGTGAATTATATAAAGATTTGAAAATGAAAGTCTTTGGAAAAACAAGTCTAACTTTTTATTAATTGAGTTTGTTGTGACTGGTGAGATGGCTCAGTGTTATAAAGGCAACTGCCTCCAACCCTGATGATGTGAGTTCAATCCCCAAGACCCACAAAGTAGAAAGAGAGAAACTACAGATTACCACACAGAAGTCACAGTACAAGTGCTTACACCCAGACCCACAATAACAACTTGCCTAGTTTTATGTCAATTTGACACAAGCCAAAGTCATCAGAGAGGAGGTAATATCAATAAAGAAAATGCCTCATTAAAATCTAACTGTAAAGCATTTCCTTAGTGATCAATGGGGTAGGTCTTAGTCTATTGTGGTGGTGCAATCCCTGGGCTGGTGGTCCCGGTTCTATAAGAAAGCAGGCCGAGCAAGCCATAAAGAGCAAGCCAGTAAGCAGCACCCTTCTATGACCTCTACATTAGTTCATGCCTCCAGGATCCTGCTCTGCAGACAGTTTCTGAGATCACTACTATGGATGATCAAGTATTATATGGAACTTTCCTCCTCAAGTTGCTTTTGGTCATGGTGTTTCATCACTGCAATAACAACCCTAATTAAGACAAATAATAAGCAGATGGATCTCTGAGGTCAAGGCCAGCCTGGTCTACAAAGCAAGTTCCAGGACGGCCACTTCTCTATTTCTCTTGCTCACTCTCTCTTTTGGTGAAACACCAAGTTTAAGCAGAGAAGCAGTGATGGGAGAAGTCATTCTGTAAATATATTTCTCTTACTGGGTAATGAATAAAGCACTGTTGGCAAATAGGAAAGCAAGATAGGCAGGACCAGGAGACAAGGAGGATTCTCCGAGATGTAGTAGGAGATTTAAGATGTAGAGACTTGAGAGAGCAGAGGTCTGGACTCTCTCCGGTAAGAAAGATCACGTGGAAACATTGAGATTAATGGAAGAGGGTTAATATTTAAGGCAGAACTAGCCAATAAGAAATGCTAGTAACTGGCCAACAACTTTATATCTAATGCAGCATCTCTGTGTGTTATTTGGGGCTGATGCAGCTGTGGGACCAGGCTGGTGGGGAAACTTCTTGTAACAAAGCAGAGTCATCTGTGAGAACAAGAATTCTTTGGGAGCACAATCCCATGGAAGGATACTCCCTTAATCTAGAGGTAAGAGAGAGGACCTATTCTCTACTCCAAATGACAGTTTTTGTTGATCCCTCCTGGAAAGCATCACTCTCCCTGTGGAGTGGGGGTGGGGGTGGGGGTGGGATCGGAGGGTGGTCAGGGGGCATGGGAGGGAGACAGGGAGGGAGAAAGGAAGGGACGGAGAGGGAACTGGGACTGATATGTAAAATAAAATAAATAAATAAATAAATAGAAAGAATTCTAGGCTATTCATTAGAGTCTGTTGGGGTCAGCAGTGGGTACACAAAACTTCAGAAAATGATTTCCTCTCCCCAAGAATCTGTCAATAGCCAATGGCTAGCAGTAAGAGGTAGGTCCTCATGAGCCCCTCCTCCTATCCATGCCTGTCTCAGTCTAATCTTGAGCCACTCGATACAGGTAATTGTAGTTGTTGTGAGTTCATTATTGCAGTGATTATGTCCAGAAGAGAACATCTAGAAGATGACATTTCTCAGCCTAGCTTATAGCTCCTAGATACTTCCTTCTTTCCCTTTCTTGAGCTTTAGAGATGATCTAAATATCATACTTAGGGTTGAGCCCCCAAATAGCACTTACTTTTAGTAGCTTATGTAGCTGTGTGTCTCTGAATTCATTGCAAAAAGATGATTCTATGAATAGGGCTGAGTAGCTTTCATCATTGAACATTAAACACTATCTTTTAAAAGTCATGTTAGTCTTTAATCTACAGATCAGTGCATCAAAAGTGATTTAAGCAGGAAACAAAACAAACAAACAAAAAAACAGGCCCCATTTGCCCTGTGCCAGATGAATCTGCCCCTAGTATAGGCTCCATTCTATGTTCCCAGAACATCTTTTTTGGTGTGGGTTGACATTGACATCATCAGAGGGTCTGAATCCATGGTCTCTTCCTGCCTCCATCATTGTCTTGCTTGTTTGGTTTTATGAGAATAACCCTCAAAGAGGGAAGTACATGGAAAATTAGTATCAAAAGTATATTTGTAGGTATGAAAGGCCCTTCCTGCCCAGTGGTAGAAACTAAAAATGTGTATGTGTTTGTCTTCAAGAATTCCAAGTAATTGCATAATAATTTCTCTAAATTGACTGTATAATAAATGATAGGAAAGAAAGATGGACTGGAGAGGGAGAGAAGGACGCAATTACTTGCTAGCAATTGTGGTAGATTACATACATGGTCATATATTCTCAATCATTGCAATAATTCAATGTGCATGGGAGAATCATTACCCTTAATTTATATGGAAACAAACTGAGGTTCAGGAGTTTTATCTAACTTTATCAACAACACAAGGATTTAAAGTTCATAATCAGCACCTTATATCTAGGTGTGTCATGATATCGGTTGTCACACCATCTTGCCTTAGTGCACCCTTAGTGCACTAGGGTCCCAAGAAGCTCAGGGACACAAGATTCCCAGAGTTTTCATCCCACTTCCTAGCTTCTAGAAGTTTCTCTACCCAAGTATAGGCAAATCTCTCATCCATCATAGAGCGCAAATCAGAGTAAATTTAAATCCTGTGGTAAAAATTACAATTTGTTATTAATTATGTAAAATAGAACATCCTTGTCCCTATAGCATTGCAATTACCAAATTACTCACTTTCATGAGAATCATGAATGAAAAATGCTGCTCCAGGCATCTGTGGGAGTTGGAAACTTAAGGAGGGGAAGTCTCTGGGACTTTCCACACTCACAAGCTGTCTGTCTCCTATCCCATTCTTCTCTACTTACTGCTTACAGATAATTGGAGTCACCCACATAAAAAAATACCTTTACAGAAAGCTCTCAGTTTGAAAAACACAATGTAGTGCCACATATTTACATATCTACTTAAAATTTGCTTGTGTCTTCACCTGCATTTTCTCATAGAATTTATGGTCCCATTTTAACTTGTAAAAATTACTAAATGGAAGATGCAAGTAATAAAACTGGAAAATAAATACTACTTTTTTACTTAACTGAAATTATAAGTTATAATAATAATAGTGCAATTTATAGTGTTAACTTACAATATTTTATGCTCGTTCATTAATATATTATATCCTTTTTGTATAAAATCAGAAAACCTCACTAATTTCTTATAATCAATTAGGAAGTTAATCAAAAATCTTATAACTTGTAAGTGATTTGAATTGAGATCCAGTACATATTTGATGAGCTGGCTGCCCAATATCTCTTAACATTTTGATGTGATACAATTCTGGTGCTCGAGACAGAATATTTTATTTCGGTTGGAGTCCTGTTGCTAATATGCTTTAGGCAAGTCCTTTAACTCTCTTGAACTTGATTACTTAATTAAACAATTTGGACAATGGTCTTTAAATCTGAGGCCAATTCAGATCTGTAGTGATAAACCATTTATCAGCTCCCAAAGTGGACCTGACATTGTTCCATGGTTAAACATTTTAGAGACGCTATTTCCTCTAGTCAATCAAATAAACATACACCCAAACACAATAATTTTCAAGCATTATTGTCCTAGAACCCTAAAGCATAAGTTACATGCCTTTACTGTTACATTTTTTTCCTGTTTATCATTCCTAGGCTCTCTTTAAAATAAACTACTAGTCTCAGAAAATCATTTGGTAGTAACCCTAGCTAAGACATTAATTTACTTTAAAAACTAGTATGTTGTTTATGTTAAGGTAGTACCATTACTATGGGGTGAAAAAGAAGTTATAGTATAAAAGGTGAAAAGGAAATTAAGTCATTGAGATTAAATATTTATTGATTTAGCATAGGTTATGTCCAGAGTCCAGGAGAAACATATAAGAATCCCTTATATTTTCTGGGACATACTAGTCATAAAAGCTAAGCTGTGCTGAAGTGAAAATAAAGCTTGGTTTCTCAGCAGTGTAACACAAAGAGAGCTGTTTACTCAAGTGATGTCTAAAGTGGTTTGATGATATTCCTTGGAAATTGTGCTCTGAGTGATGAAATATGAACCAGCTGCTTCCCACTCAAAAACATTCATCTTCAAATTCTCTACTTCTAGCTGTGTATAGAGTGATAGGTGGAGTTGCAGACACATTTATGTCTAGGCCTCATGTAAGTTACCTCTGCTAGTACATGCCTGTTTGGAAGTCAGCTACTGTCTTCACTATAGCCAATGGTAAATGGGAAATGTATTCTTCCTCTATTCACAGAAATCAAACTGTTAGATATGATGATATATTATTTATTATTTAAGAAAGCTTACCTGAGGATTCAGAAAGCAAAGCCAGCCTCAGGTTATAAAGATCAGGCAATGGTGGTACACACCTTTAATCCCATGACTCAGGATTAAGAGGTAGACAGACCTTTGGTAGTTAGTTCAAGGCTACACTGTCTACATGAAATTGATCCAGTACTAAAAGAGCATTGTCTAGAGCTGGCAGTTCAGCCTCAGGATTGGTCTCTAGCCACGCTGAGAAGAGCATAGAGTTTGAGTGAATCTGAGGAACATTGAAGTTGAGAGCAATCTGAGGATTGCCCCTTTGGTCTGAGCTGAGGTAGAGTTAGATGCTTTGCTTTTCTGATCTTCGTCTTGAAGCTTGAAGCCCAATGTCTGTCTTTGTGTCTTTTATTTTTCATGTTACAGCTAGGTATTTGAATTGCATTGTTCTCTTCAGGAACATGGGGGAGCTTACTCAGTGGAGTTAAAAATAACTGAAAAAATGAGAAGTTAATGATGCTTGGGACAGAAGAAATTCTTAGGCAAAGATTCAACAGAATTAAGGATCCCATATAACATGACTATACTCAAAAACAATATTTATGACATAAATACTTGTTGGTCCACACTATGTTAGTCATTCTGCTAATTGATGTGATTTTGTTAAAAATGATAATTAAAATAGTTGTCTTAATACAAGCTCCCACACCAGACACTTCAGAAACAAATTCTTCATCCAGGACAGTCTATTTGAAGAACTGTCAAGAAAGCAGAAGTGATGGATAACAGAAAATGAAACAGAAAAAGAGGATAAGTCAATACAAGGTAGCATTATTAAATTGCTCACTGATACAGACAACTGTGGCAGGCCCTGCGGGTCACCATGAGAGGCTCCTGAACGGTTCTCACAACTGACCCAAGAATATCTAATGCTGCATATGGAAGATAAATAATTCCATCCAACTCTTATGCTGCCCAGGCTGCCCAGCGTAATATGAAGTCCCCTTCAAAGTGGTGTAACTAGCTCCAGTCCTTCCTGCTGTAGCTAGTCCTAAGGAAAACTATTAAAAATGATCCTGTCACTTATATACTACCTGCATCTGCTTGCATTCCTGAGAACTCATATGTTAAAACAGCAATCTCCAAATATGATTGCATTAAAAGATAAATTTATAGGCGTTAATTAACTTTAAATAAGGCATAGGTCAGGATCATATAGGATTAGATTTCTTATAAGAAAAATGATAGAAATAATCTCTCTCTAGTCCTCTCCTTTTCTCTGTGTGCATGTCCTCATTGTCTCTTTCCAAAAACTAAGAAGAGGCCACATGAACAGAGAGAAAACAGCCATCTTCCTGCCAGGAAGATGCCCTCAGTGAGTGTGCTAGCACTGATTATATCCTTTAAAATTTTATGCATTAAACTTCTATTGTTTAAGTTACTGAGCCTATGGCATTGTTTTTCTTTTTTATTTAAATTTGAAACAAGGTTGTTTTCATATCAATCTCAGTTCCCTCACCCTCCCATCCTCCTCTATCACTTCCACCAAACCCTAGCCCATTTCCTTTCTGCTCCCCAGGGAGGGTGAGGCCTTCCATGGTGAGTCTTTGAAGTCTGTCATATCCTTTGGGGCAGAGCCTAGGCCCTCCCTCATGTGTCTAGGCTGAGAAAATATCCATCTATGTAGGATGGACTCCCAAATCCATTCATATACTAGAGACAAATACTGATCCCTTACTAGAGGCTCCATAGACTGCCCAGTCCTCCTAACTAACACCCACATTCAGGGGGCCTGGGTCAGTCCTATGCTGGTTTCCCAACTATCAGACTGGGTGCATGAGTTCTCCCTTGTTCAGGTCATCTGATTCTGTGGGTTTCTCCAGCCTGGTCTTGACCCCTTTGCTCATCAGTCCTCCCTCTCTGTCACTGGATTCCCAGAGTCGGCTAGTGTTACCTGAGGCCCAGCAGACTAATACAATATCCATCCCATGTGATATATATTGCTTTGCTATATATAGTTTGGTTGCCTGCATACTAAGATAGTTCAAAACCTTTAATTCTGGGGGCTTTGGACTATGCTCTTTCTTGGCTCATCATGATTGCTATTTTGCCTAGTGATCATCATTTACTGGTCCCAAATAAGTAAATTATGTACAGGTGATTCCCTAGTTGTCAAATACCCTTCTGATTCCATTGATTAACAACAGCATCCCTACCTCCTGTTGTAGAACATAATCAATTACTTAGACCTGTATTAGGATAATTTCCTTCTTGTTGACAACTGTCACCCACAATTCAGAGTAGAAATATGACAGTGTTACCTTCCAATACTATGCACTTTCTTCTATTTCCTTCAGAGGCACCCCTCCAGAAAACAGAATCTTAAGTCCAATACAAAAGAAATGTAAGTTTTGTAAGTGGGCATCATTGAATAATGATAAAGGTGTCCCACTCTATGCAAGCCCCTTGGTTTCTGGATTCATGTATCCCACATAGTGGAAACCCAGAATCATCTTCTAGCATTGGTTTAACATATATGTGTTTTTTTTTTAAAGTAGCCTGACATTTCACATCATGTATCCCAATACCACTCCTTTCCCAGTCCTTCCATATCTACCCTCCATCCTGATAACCTCCACCCAAAAGAAAACAATTTACAATTTTTAAAAAAAGAAAAGAAAAACAGAATGTCTTTGGGCAATATCCCATTCTAACTATTGCAGCCTTCTCTCATATCAGTCACAGCTGTTGCATCTCTATTTCTGTTAAACATATGCAACTCTGCTACTTCATCTTTCCTACTTCTCAAGCATATATATGTTCCTAGTAGTGGCATTGGCAGTCACACTGTGTCAGGCAGTACACCCTTTTGCCCAACCATCTTTACTTGAAAATGTTCATTGCAATGAGTCATTGGTCTTGTTGAAGGCCTATGGCTTCTGCTACTCCATCAATACTGAACCCTCACTGAGATGTCTCTCAGATACCTTGCTGTTGTACTGCGCCATGGAGCTTGGGGCTATGGTTCTGTAGGATTGGTCCCTTCACAAACTTCAGCAGGTCATAGAAGGAATAGATGTTGAGGTGGGCCAGTTAGGGCCCTGGATCTGGGCCTCAATATAGCTGAGTTGGTCAGCCTGGATCTCTGCTGGGCCTTCCCCAGCACCCTGGATAGGGGTAAGGCCAGCTCCCCTGTGCCCACTCCAGTGCTTATACTACTGCAGCAGGTGAGGGGTAGGGCCAGCTCTCCCAGATCTATAGTCACTGCAGGGCAGTGAAGGACAGGACCAGCTCTCCTGTGGCTGGAGATGGGTGGGCCAGATAGCTCACCACAGTGCTGAGACATCAACGCTGCAGTGCAGTTTACTCCGCAGACTTCCACATGGTTTTTGGTGGTAACACAGGCCTTGGATATAAACATGGATCCAGCTGCAAAAGGTGCATGGACCCAGACATGGTCCTCAGTGGCAGCCAGGACCCATACATCACCATGGCTTCAGGTGGCTGCACAGGCTCCTCATATCAAACCGTTGCTCATTGTCATCTTGTCCCCAATCCCCTGTCTGTAGTGCACAAACTGCTGTGCTTCTCTTTACATTCCATCTCTTCACCATGCATTCCTTCTTCGCCATCTCTCCATCACACATTTGTTCACCAGAGTGGTGCCTGATGTCCCGGGCCATGAGGCTGGGAGATATGCTTGGGTATCCTCCAGCTGTGTCAGGACATCACTTGTTGTTTATTAATGATAGAATATGTAATAAGCCAAATAGATCCCATTATCATAAACCTTTTTAAAGCTTAAAAACTATGAGAGCTTGTAGTGCAGAAGGAAAGACAAACTCATATTCCTTTACATATCACTGTTCTAGCAAGTTCTTTATTTAAAGCCGAGGAGGTTTGATGTAATAAACCATCCACCAGGAGACTGGCTGGTCTAATTGAGAGAAGGCAGCTTTGCAAAGGCTCAGATTTGGTCTTGGATGCTGATAGATTGCCCCTTTAGCCGCAGGGTTACCTGGGTTAGTCTGTGTTTCAAACTCATGCACACAGACTGTCTCTGCCACAATGCTCCCTTTACTCACAAGCTCATTGTGCCAGCAGCAGGTTAGCAGTAGTCTATAAGAAAAATCATTCTTCCCAGCTACTATTGAGTATGCCTTGTCTCTCCAGGGCTTGTCTTTCTGAACATAGACCCACTAGTAAGCACTCTGTGTAGGCTTCCTTTCTGGCCTTCTTCTAATTGTTCCAATTTCTACCCAACCAGGAATTCATACGTATCCATATATGTCACTTATCCTTTAAAAACTGAGTTTGCTCACAGCTGTGCCCTCTGACAGGATTCTCCTCATCATTTTTTTCTCAAGAAATATCCATGGCTGGGTTTGTGATGTGACAACTGTCTTTTTAAAGTTATCACCAGTTTAATGTGTCAAAAGCAAAATAGTCATCACTAGAGGTTTGTACAATTTATTACTAACTCTTTGGATCTGGCTTACACATATCTTACTGTGACATTTTTATTTCTGGTAACTTTATGTTTGTTATGTTCGAAGGCACAGAAGTATCCACTCTAGTGTGATATGGAAAAAAGATCTTTATGATTAAGAAAATCTCATGTCAATCAAATATTTGTGATATTGAAAAACCCAGTTTTCCTTCTGCCAGCAGCTCATTATAATCCATATCATGCAAGAGCCTTAATAACTGCATGATGGCACACCAAAGATTATCAAGGCCCATTTCTATAAGTAATGGAGTTTTATTTCTTTACGATTGACCAGCAATTCAGCTCTAAATTCTAATCATAAGGATTTGTTATATACACAAATGTTCTTAATAACTAGAGATCTTTACATTTATATAAATTCAGAGCCTGAGTAAAGGCTTACGTCAAGGCAATTTATTCAGGGAGTAATCACAAGGATAAAATAATAATGTGCAGAGAATATGAATGTGTTGTTATCCTGCAATCCCAGCATTTGGGAAGCTAAGGCAGGAAGATTATGAGTTCAAGGTCAGCCTGGCTGCATATTGAGATTCTATCTAAAGAACAACAACTTTTGAATAATGAAGGGATGGGATTTTTAAAGGAAATGGGAGAGGAGGACATAAATATGAAGTATTGAGTTGGCCAATACTTGAATAGGTAGCAAGACAGTAGAGATTTATAAACTGTCTGAACTTTTGCCATAAATTTTCATTTCTCAAATATGCATATGAATGTTCCATTCTTTCAGACTGATCATTCATGAAGGTAAGAGGTTTCTTCATAGAGCCTTGTGCTTTCATGGCAGAGAAGCCCCAGAGAAGGGAAGGCCAGTAGGAAAACAAGCTGAGGCATATTTTGGAGGTATCTAATGATGTCAGGCCATTTCCAGACAGACTGGTTTAACATCAACAGGAACATGAGTGAATGGTCAGAGTTGACATTTGACCTAGTCCAGAAGAAATGTCAGACTCAATGCAGTGTGGAAAGGAATTTATATTTGGCACCTAGGCAGAGATCTGATGCCAAGGCTGTTTAAATATGAGGAAGAATACTTCAGATTTACATCCCTTCTTCAGTAGACTTCTTTGTAGGATTTTCACATAGAAATAGGGGATTACACCCGCATGTTCGAACAATTAGGCTGTTTGTAAGCAGTGTGAAAGGTGCTACCACTATGTTATAGTAGTATAAAGATCAACAGAGAGCCCTGTTTTCAGTAAAAGTAACAAAACATGATAAAAATAAAATTAAGGGATTATGAATACATGGTGAGTGATCATTTGAGGAATAAGTATAGACTGAGCCTGGGTTTGAAGAAAACTACATAGGGAATAGGTGAAGCTAGGATTGCCTCTAGATGGGCAAGTGAGTGACTTAATGGTACTAATTGCAGGTAAGGATCACAGGTCAGGGGAAGTTGGTTTATGGGATGAAACACTGACTGTAAGAGACTGTGAGCATACAGAGTCTGAAGTAAGAATTGAGAATATTAGTGAGCAGTTGAAGGAAGCCAACTACCTAGAATGGGAAATAGTAGCATATAGGTGGTAAGAGGAGAAGGAAGAGGGAGAGAGAGAGAGAGAGAGAGAGAGAGAGAGAGAGAGAGAGAGAGAGAGAGAGAGAGAGAGAGAAGAGAGAGAACAAAGCAGCCTTGGTAAGATTATTACTGGGTTATGAGTTAATCTCAAAGAATATTCTCAGTGTTTTGGAGAAAGGGAAATGGTTCAAAGTGAAGCAATGTAAGTCAATTCACCAGAAATAATGACCTAAGCTTCCAGGAATCATTGCTATTGGGTTGTTTTTGATCACATAAATCCACATGTGAATAGCCAGAACACACTACAGCATCAATGCTAATGTAGTAATACTTCATTGTAGAAAACTGTTGGCCAAAGGTCTAAATGGCTATAGTCACATAGATTTCAAAACAAGAATGATGGTAGTACCATTTTTTATGTTTACTACAGCAGGCATGACTTGAGTGTTATGTTTACCACGAAACATTCTCCTAGCGGAAGGGTTATAGTCAAGTTAAGCATGCATCCCGATTTGTCCAGTACATTGTGGTGTTATTACTGATATACACTTTTTCAATTCTAGAAACAGACCTATTGGCATGATAAATTATGTGGCCCTCTTAGATATAGGTGTAGAGCTGTTATCTACTGAAGACAACTGGAGAATATAATGAAATTATGAGACTCTATTTTCCCCTGCCTTCATATTTTTTTCAATATGCTCCGTAAATATTATCATTTCCTATTGGTAATGAGATGTGAAACAGCAGGCAGTTTAGGAAGCTGCCTGGGTTTTATCGCTTCAATTTCAGAGATAAAGTTAGGAGTTACATGGTACAACCAAGGCCATGCAGGAGGAGTCATTAGAGCTACATCAGAAACTTGTGATCATTTCATGATTCCAAACTGTTCCCAAAGCATCTATCTACAGAAAGCACATCTAATTAATTCTTCTTGTTCAGAGATGTTGTAATCTGTGAGGTCTGAGAGCACCATCAACACACACAATTATTACCTCAAAAGGGATAAGAGACAGTTTGTTTTGAAACCAAGTACGAATGACCATGGCCAGGAAACATAGACTTAAGTTACCCCAAATTCCAGGTCTTTACATGGTAGAAGTTTCATAAAGTTGTTTATAGGGACAGAACAAAGAAAGTCATAAATCAATATACTTTCTGAATACATTGGTAGGTACAGCAAAGGATAGGCAGGTTATGGCAAAGGCAGAATCTCTGCCATACATTTCAGTGATGCCCTTGGCTTTGAACTTGTGACCTGTTCACACATTCCAGTAACGGTCCCCTAACACAGGGAAATAAGATGAGACATGGAGTTGGACAATAAGCCTATTAATGGGGTTAAAGCCAAGGACATTTGTAATTATGCCCTGGACCTTCAATATTCCAACCTCTTTCCTATCAGTGATGTTGTAATCAGTTCATCAGCCTTGTAGAATATTCTGTGCAAGGTGTGCTATCTTCCCAGGAAGTTTCCTTCACAATGTCCACATTTCAGGATTACATCAAAAACTCATATTTCCTCTAAATAGTCACACCATGTGGAGACCAATCTAAGTATTTCAAAGGAACCAATTATTAGTGAACAAGTATCCGGTATAAAATAAAGCTACTTTGAAGACCATTTTGGTTTACCTGCCTCTAAAGCTGACTCTTCAAGTTAGACTGAAATGCAAATTTCTTATCACACTTCCAAGGCTACTTGATACTGAAGATTTGCACAGAGGAGTTGAAAAATGTAACCAGACTCACATTTCTTCTCTGTTGTAATTGATACATTTTCTTTCTTTGTAATCCATCACACAAGAATTTTTTTCCATATATACTCATGCATTTAAGCTCATAAAAATCATAAAGGATCTTCAGCCAGGATACTTTACTTTGCAAGGTGTAGATTCTATTGGGGTTAGTAAATGAAGAGAAGAATAAATTGAGTATGACAATGTGAAGAATTTTCCAATCTTAACTTGTTGAAGTTTGCTCAGTTAGTCAGTGGCAGATTGGGAATGGGGAGTGATTTACATGATTTCAAAAGTCCAGGGCACTGGAAGGATGTGACCCTCTATCTGCAATGATTCATGCCCTTAATCTGAATTTTTACCCATGAAATTCTATTCTTGAGAATCTGCACAGTTCCTGTTAATTGAATTCCCTGTCTCACCACAAATTTCTATTGTTTGTTTACCTAAATCTAGTTAATGTTTTCAACATCATTAAAATTTATAGCTTCCTATTTTTCCCTCCAATTTTCTTAATCCTAACACCATTTATTTTTGGTTTTACTTTTCTTGTAGGCAGGTAACTTATGGGCAACAATTTCTACAAACTTCCCCCTCTTGATAGCCTAGGCAAGCTACATCAATAGGTATCCTCTGTAAATCAACATTAACCAAAGAAAATCTGGCAAAGATGTGAAGTCTTTTCATCACTGGAATGAAATATTTAAGTATCACAGAGACAATTCCATCATCCAGAAAACATGAGCTACATGGTCTTATTTATTTCAGTTCAGTAAGTATTTGGTGTGGTATGCTTTCACAGAAAGACCCTGGCTCCTAACCCATAGTCGCTCAATTCCTTTCAAATAAAAACACTATTCCATATCTTCATGGAAAAAATAACTTATTTACTCATAAAGTTAAAAATATTTTAAAGTTGCATATCACAAAATAAAAACTTTTTTAATAATGGGTTTTCAAATAATTCATTAGGAGATGTTATTTCAGTTGTGCAGTTATTGTGTGATACAAATACTTAAAGAACTATACTTGTAATTAGAGTTCTTAATTGGTCTAGATAATAAAAACACAAAGTCAGATATAGAGGAAAATCCTGAAAGACCAGAGAGAAGAAGGAGCAAGCTTTAACTACACCTTAACTTCTTAGCATCCCAACAGACAAGAAAGTTTCCCCCTGCTTATATCCTGTTTCCACCAAGCAATTTCTCTTCCTGTTTGTCTGTACAGACTTCTATGCTCCATTCCCTGACCCCCCAGACAGGTTTTATTTATACAAGCAAGATATCACCACATATACTAGCACACTCATTATACTTTATTAATAGTACTATTTCTGCTAAATTATTGGTGTTTATTCCAGATCAAACCTACCAAAGATGAACACACACACACACACACACAAAAGTACTAAAATTTATGAAATTTATATAACCATGTATATACTAAAAATCATACACATGCATACAGAAAACTACATTAACCATAAAATTGAGTATTGAAGTTCACAAAGTGGAGCTACAAACTATCTAGACTGATGTTTTTCCTAACACCCATAAATATAATCCCAGTTTCACTATGAACCAGCCTACAATCCACACCTCCAGAGAAGCTAGGAATCAAGGAGGACCCTAAGAGAGACATACATGATCCCCTACAGAAGGGGAGGTACATGATCTCTTGAGCGAATTGGGAGCACAGAGGGTGGGGAGAGGGAGTTAGGAGAAAGAGAAGGGGAGAAGAGGAGGGGGGAGGAAGACATGAGAACAAGGAAGATTGAGTCAGTTGAGAAAAAGAGGAGAGAAAGAAAAGAGATACCACAATAGAGGGAGCTATAATAGATTTGGAGAGAAATCTGGCACTAGGGAAATGTCTAGTGATCTACAAGAATGACCCCCAACTAAGAATCTAAGCAATAAAGGAGAGGCTATTTTAAATGCCCTTCCCCTTATATGCCATCCTGTCCTAGAGCCTTCATTCAAAAGCTGATGGAAATGCAAGGAGAGACCCACAGCTAAACACTGAGACAGACTCCTGGAATCCAGTTGCAGAGTGGGAGGAGTGATGAGCAAAGGGGTCAACACCAGGCTGGGGAGAAACCCACAGAAACAGTCGACCTGAGCAAGGCGGAGTTCATGGAGCCCAGACTGACAGCTGGGGAACCAGTACAGGACCAAAGCAGGCACCCTGCCCGTGGGTGTTAGTTAGGAGGCCTGGGCAGTCTATGGGACACTTGGTAATGGGACAGCATTTAAACATAGTGTATGAATGGACATTGGGAGTCTGTTCCCCATAGACAGATACTCTCACAAGAAGGAGGGCCTAGGCCCTGCCCCAAATGATGTGACAGACTTTGAAGATCCACTGTCTTTTGGGTATCCTGTAGGAAGCAGCAGAGCACAGTGAAAAACAGTATTCTCTGCTCCCAGGGCCTCATATTCTGGTCTTAGCTAACCTCAGTTTAACTACCTCAGTTTAACTAAATGTTGCAACTAAAGGTTGCTTTTATCAGGTCACTGACATAACTCCAAAATTAAGAATTGATTTCTGTGCAACATGTTATTAGGATTCAACAAATCAGATCACACTCCTCTCTCAAGTCATTTTATCTTCTAGGTTTCTGAGACCATGCTATACATGCTTTTTCTTCCATCTTGAGGGGTAGTTTTTATCCTACCTGCTGCATCTTCCACCATATCAGCCCTCTAATTCAAGGAAGTTTTGGACTCTGGCTTTACCCTTTTCTGAACTTTCTGAAGTGTTTCCATCCACTATCTTGGATTTAGACACCAATCTTCCAAGTAACAAATACTTCAATCAGTCATGATGAATAAATAAACGAACGGCCAAGTTCCAAGGACTTTGGTAGTCTTGACTACATGTTGTATATATTTTCCATGTGAACTTGGGCAAATTACTTTGTGTGTTAGTTGGTAGCATTGCTTCTTGATTGGGATTTTTGTATAACTGAAATGGCTGTGTTTACAAAAGTGCTTGGCACAGTGCCTAGCAAACAGGCAGCACACAGTAAATGCTAAGATAATAAGTATTGGTCAAGTTAGAGATCATAGTTAAGTTATATCCAGATTGTTAGATGTTTAACTCCATGATCACATGTATGCTATTAGATCACTTTCTTGGCCCTTTAAGAACTTTGCTCATGAGTTCTCCCAGAATAGTGACTAAATGATTAACCTTTATTTGGAGAAGGTGTGGTTTCCTGGTTCCAACACACATGTCCCAAAGCACCCCATTTTCTCAGAATAGAGAGACAGTTGATGAGAGTCTCAAAATGGTTTTCAATTTTTAAATATATACATAGTTCAAATTTATCCATACTGGGAAATATGAGTCAAATGTACCACATTTCTTCTAAATTTATATAACCTTATAGAAACTTATCCTATAGATCATCTCATTTTATCAAGTCAGCCATATAATACAACCAAGGAATGTGTTTTTTATTTTATAGATGAAAATATTGAACTTAATTTACTTGTTTATGGTCATATGATTTATATTTTGTTCAAGCCATACCTGTAATATGGGTTTTGATAAACAGTCTGTTAAACATATAGTTAAATATTTAGGTATTATTTCTTTACTTTTATGTTCTTTTTTTATTAGTACTATTTTTTTTGTGTGTGTGCATATGTGTTTGTTTTCACATGTGTATGCATGTGTATTAGTGTGGATTCCCACATATGAAGGCCAAAAGTTGACATCTAAAATCTCCCTCAAATATTTTCCACTGACCCTGGCTGGAGTTAACTGACTCAGATAGACTGGCCAGTGAGCAAACCCCGGGCAGGATACAAGCGAGCACTGCTCTATCAGTTGTCTAACATGGGTGCTAAGGGATCAAACTCCCATCTTCATGAGTGTATGGCAAGTGCTTTACCAACTGAGCCAACTTTCCAGCTCTTTGTTGGTATCATTTCATAATGTTCCTGTCAAAGTAGAATTCAAAATGAATTGCTTCCAATAAATAAAATAAGATTTTCTTTTTTACCTCTGTTGACACACCGCCACTTTTATTTTTGCTGCCATCTACACAGTCTCTTAGACCCCTCTGACCGAGAAGCTGCACCTACTAACAATTTGATGCTTTATATACAGCACATAAGTTTGCATGCTATGAAGCATGCACCATTAATGTTTGAGAATTTCCTATAAGGCAAGAGACACCCAAACACTCACCAGATGTAAAGCAAGAGCAATAAAGGAAAGAGAGCCATAGCAAAAGCACAGCCTTCCAAGGGAATTTGTCATAAGAAGTAAGCCTGAGCAGTCTAAGGGACCTCAGACAGTGGAACCAGGGTGTATTCCTGGTGCACAAAAGGACTTTGGGGGCACATACCCCATGGAGTGATACTCCCTTAACCTAGAGACAGGAGAGAAGTCCTAGTCCCTACTCCAAATGACTTGACAGATTTAGAGGACCCTCCTGGAGGGTATCATTCTACATGTGGAGTGTGGGGGGGATTGGAGGGGAGGGTGGTCACGGGCATTAGAGAGTGGTAGAGAGGGAAAGAGAGAGGGAGGGAGGAAGAGGAAACTGGGATCAATATGTAAAATAAAAATAAAAAAAAATTTAAAAAAAAGAAGAAGTAAGAGGCAAACAGCCTTCAGCATCAATCTGAGCTGGGTCTGAAAAGCGTTGTCTATTACCACCCTGTCAGGCATGAATGTAAACCTTGAATCTCTTTCCTCCTCTGAAGAATGAGCACACTAAAGTCTGATTCACAGGACTAAAGTATCTCATATATTATTGATTTCCCCATAAGGGTTTTCTCCCAATGTGTCTACTGCATGTCCCTCCATCACTTTAAGTTCTTTTTCACTAAAAATGCCACCTTGTTGCAAAAAAGAAAAAAAAAATCAACTCCAATAGGAATTTCACTATAAACTACAACTTGGTGGTTAAAATATGTTTTCTTGTTTTGTTCTCTAATTGTTTCTAACTCCATTAAAGGAAACGTTGAATTTGGAAACATTAACCTCACATATGAAAACGTGTCATAGACAGTATCAGAAATTTTGTTCTCATTTATTTAGTGTCTTTTTGGACAGTGAATAAATGTACTAATTTGCTGCATAAAATTAATCAATGACAAACACGTCCATATTTTGTAGTTCACCTTTCATATACAACATGTTTGGTGTTAGCAGCCAAGTAGGTAATTTAAGACTGAATTATGTATCATGGTTTTAAATAGCTTTTCTTGAGAACTTCATACATGAGAAGTGTATAGACACAACTCCTACTACTTCTTTGAACTCCTTTCATGTTCTCATGGTCTCTGTCTTAGTCACTGTTTTCTTTCTGTGAAGAGACAAAGTGACTAAGGCAACACTTATCTAATCACAAGCACCTCTGGAAAAAATGACAAGAATAACAAGGTCTCTCCCCAAGGGTGTATATGCAGTAAGGTATTGGAAGAAGAGGAGGTGATACGTCACAGTCCAGTCAACTGCAAAGGAAAGTCCAGAAATACAACTTTCTTGAGTCATCACCCATACTGAGTTGGCCTTTTCAGTAATGCAGCTGTCTTTGAGTCATCCATGTCCTTGTAAGCTAAGAATACATCTATCCATCCTTGCTCACTAAGCTCAGAACTATTTCTTGGTATTTCATTAGTGCACTGTCTTGGCTAAGGTTTCTATTGCTGTGAAGAGACATTATGACCACAGCAACTCTTATAAAGAAAAACATTTAGTTAGGGCTAGCTTACAGTTTGTGAGGTTTAATCCATTATTGTTATGGTGGGAAGCATGGAGGTACACAGCCAGACATGGTGCTGAAGATGGCGGAAGAGGTCTATACCTAGATCCATGGGCAGCAGAAAGAGTGAGCGGCACTCGGCCTGGCTTGAACGTTTGAAACCATAAAGCCCACTCTCAGTGACACACTTCCTCCAACAATGCCACATCTACTTCAAAGGGCCATATCTCCTAATAGTGCCTATGGGGGGCATTTTCATTCAAGCCCCCATGGGCTTGTAGCCATATCGTAATACATTCAGTCCAGCTTCCAAAGTCTATAAAAGTCTCTTCTGAGACTCACAGCAATAAACCCAGTAAAATCAAAGTAAAAAAGCAGATCTCATGCTTCTAAAATATAATGGCACAGAATATACTCTACCATTCCAAAGGGGAAGAAAGGGAGCATTGGGAGGAAATATTGGACTGAAGCAAGATGGAAAACCAGCTAAACAAACTCTAAATTCTTCATCTCCATGCATGATGTCAAAATGTTCTTCAGACCTCTAACTCCTTTCAGCTTTTGTGACTGCTGCTTACTTCTTTGTCTTGGGTCGGTTCCACTCCCTGTTAGCAGCTTTCCCTGGCAGATATCCCATGCCTGTGGCTTCTCTAACATTTTGGGATATTCAAGGCAATACAGACTTCACCTTCACAGATTCACATAATGGCACTTCTGGCCTCAATGGTTCTTCTTAGATATAGAGAAAGATTGCATAACCCATTTCTTCTATCCTTCACTCTAAGGCCAGAACCATGTGTCTGAAGCTGCCAAGTTCTGCTGCTTGCTGGGGCAAGAACATGACCTTGTCATTCAATTACATATTTATCAGGTTTAGTTTTGATGGTTTCCTTTGTGGCCTAAGCTTAGCTGTCCTGTAACTTGCTTTGTAGACCAGGTTAGCATCAAACTCAGGATCTATCAATTGGCCTCTGCCTCTGGAGTGTTGGGATTAAAGGTGTGTACCATCACTCCCAGCCCTAAGCATTTCTTTAATTCATTTTCACTTTTCTTTGATTCCTTTTCACAACTTGGAAGCCTAGCTGGGTGGGATCTTGCTCTGAAGTCACCATTCCATTTATTCTACTTAGCATTGGGTTTTTCTTTAATTTTCTTTTTTTTTTTTTTTTACATTCTGTTACCTCCCTTTCTCCTCAAACTGTACATTTTGTATTTTTTCTTAGTTCAGCTTTCTCCTTTTCATTATAGATCTTCATGAGCATGGTCACTAATAACTACATGGCATATCCCATACTAGAGTCTTTTGGAATCTCTGAAAACAAAATTAATCTAAAATGCTTCAATTTATTCTCAGGCAGATTGTTTTTTTTTTTTTTTTTTTTTTTTGGACAAGGACAGAAAACAGTCACATTCTTCACCAAAATATCAGATAAACAGTTTCTAGGTTATATAATCTAATTCTCCTTGGAAACCTCTTTGCCAGTCCTTCACAGTTCAAATTATCCTCAGTACCACTGTCTTCCATGATCCTACTAAAATTGCCTATTAAACCACTCTCCTGGGCAGACATTCCACTATTCTGGCATCCTAGGATCTCCAACATAGTTAAACCTACTGTACTGTCACTTCTTCATGCACAGGTCTGTCTGGAGCTCCACACAAGGACAACCCTGACACACACTTGGCATCAGTATCTTTCCTTAACCACAGAGGCAGATTCCACAACCCTTTTCTTGAATCTTTGACTCTAAAGTGAGACCAGAACCACATGGGCAGTACTTTCCAGTTCTGCTGCTTGATGGGGCTGGAATTTGGCTCCCTCTTTCAGTTACATTTGCATCAGCTTTCTGTTGCTGAGGGTTCCCTTTACTGCTAAAGATTTCCTTTGATTCTTTTGCACAGGTTGCAGGGTTAGCTAGGTGTGGTCTTTCCATGAGATTACTTTTGTTCCCTTTAGCATCACTCTTTTCTTTAGGACTTTTATCTCCTTGAGCACAGGTCTTGGCTCCAATATCACCTTTCCTGGTGCTCCCTTTGTCTGTACATTTTGCATCTCTCTGTGACCAATTTGCTTCTTGCCATTACAGATCTACATAAGAGGAATTACTAATAACCACATAACACAGTTGGTACTAGGATATCTTGAAAGCTCCTCTACCAGTGTCACCAATCCAAAACTCTTTATTTAGCCTCAGGCAGATTTTTAAGACAGAAGCAAAAAGCAGCCACATTCTTTCCTAATCCAAAGTCCACATTCTATCAACAAGCAGCATGTTCAGGCCTGTCACAAAATACCCCAGTCCTTGTCACCAACTTCTGTCTTAGACACTGTGCTCTTGCTGTGAAAAGACACTATGACCAAATAAGTGAAAACATTTGATTGGGGGCTTGTTTACAATTTCAGAGGTAGAGTTCATTATCATCACGGCAGGGAGCATGGTACCATTGTAGGAGTATGACAACATGGAGGGCACTGGTGTAGTAGCTGAGAACAACATCCTGAAATGCAGGCTGAGACAGACAGATTGACAGAGAGAGAGAGAGAGAGAGAGAGAGAGAGAGAGAGACAGAGAGACAGAGAGAGGAAGAGAGGGAGAGAGAGAGAGAGAGAGAGAGAGAGAGAGAGAGAGAAAGAGAGAGAGAGGAAGAGAGGGAGAGATATGGGGGAGCCTAGCATGGACTTTTGAAACCCCAAAGCCCACTCCCAGTGAGACAATTTTTCCAGTAAGACCATACCTACTCTAAAAGGCCTTATCTTCCAATCGTTCCCAAATAGTGCCATTCCCTGGTGAATAAGCATTTAAATAAATGAGCCCATAGTTTGTTACTATATTACTTATATGTTACTTATATTCAAGTGTATACACACATAAACACACACACATGTATGCATATACAACTTCCTGAGTCCAATTAGCATTGTCTGTATGTACATGTGTGCAGAACTGACAACTTGTGATTGAACATACTTTATTAGAGTTCCTCCCTAGAAGAAAATAATTTTCCCTCTCTTAGCAGCCATTAATCACCTTTAACTCTTCCTCTAGGGGAGGGGCCATGTTCACAAGTCACCTGGAATTGTCATTATGTTGATCTTGTTCAGGCACTCTCAACTATTCATTTGCTCACTATTTATTCCCATAATTATATTCATATATATATATATATAATTATATATGCTCCTGAGAGCAACAGACTATCATTCTTATCAATATCATCAAATCTGAAAATAAAATGTGCCTGAAACACTGAAGTACAATTTACGAGAATAAATAACAATAACTAAAATATTTACTAGCAAAGGGAGATTAACATCTTCAAAAAAAAGCTGTTAGTTTTAAAAAATCATCAAGCTACAACTTACATTTATTTTGCTTATAAAATCTTTATTAACCAAAAACATTTTCTAGTCTTACATGATATTTAAATATATTGTTTTATTTAGTGAATAATCAAGCAAAGTAGTTTTGTCCTTATGAGGATCAGATAGATAATTAGAACTACATCAGATATGATCTAAAAACCTTATCTAAAAACCTTATTGGAAAGATTTCAAATAATAGATCAATAATTAGCCCTTAAATCTGACCTCTTATCTTTATATAACAAAAATTTTCACCTTATGTGTGTGTGTGTGTGAGAGAGAGAGAGAGAGAGAGAGAGAGAGAGAGAGAGAGAGAGAGAGAGAGAGAGAAAGGGAAGGAGGGAGGGAGGGAGGGAGGGAGGGAGGGAGGGAGACAGGGAGGGAGGGAAAGAGAGAAGAGGTCAAAGGATAAATTTGTGGCGTACGTTCTCTCCTTCCACCTTTTTACGGGTTATAGGGATAGAACTTAGGGTCCAGGTTCCAGTGTCATGGTATTCAGACCTGTGAGGCAAGTGCTTTTCCCACTGATCCATCTCACCTGCCATACTTGAGTAGAATTTTAATACTAGAACTTTTAATCCTATGATGGGAGATGTGATTCTGTATATATGTTTCTCATACTGTTAATAAAGCCCTGTGGCCAATAGAAAACTAGATAGGTGGGGCTAGGAGACTAGGAGGAGGAAGAGGAAGTAGTAGGTGGAGTCAAGATGTAGCCCGGGAAGGAGCAGGACGCCTGCCGCGCGGCTCCCCGATAAGACGACCACGTGGAAATACTTAGATAAGTAGAAATGGGTTAATAATTAAGGCAGAGCTAGTCCTTAAACAATAATGGTAATTGGCCAACAGGATTGTATCAAATATAGAGTCTCCTGCGTGTTATTGGGGGCCAGGACGCCAGACCAGCGGCGGGCGGGCTGGCGGAAACTTACATGCTACAAATGGCGCCCAACGTGGCTATAAGAACTTTCACTTAAAACTAATAAGAGCTTAAGAAATGTTTTAGAAACAAAGGAACAGAGACTAGCAAGACTTATTAGTAGCAGCATTTTCTCCGTTGGATTTGTTTTGTTGTAGACAGAGATTTGCGCGGCTCCTTTAAGAGAGGTTTCCAAAATTAGCATAAGCGGCAAAAACCGCCTTGCTTTTAAAGAGCTCTGCTAACAATTCATTGGTGTGTACAAGAGCTACAATGTAGGTTTACACTGTGTTTTAAAAAATATGCTGGCTTGGGAGAGAAAAAGAAACAGGGTACAATGGTTTAAAAAAGAAAAAAGAAAGTAAAATGGATGGATGTAATGTCTCACGCCATTAATCCCAGCACTGGGCAGACAGATGCAAGCAGATCTCTGTGATTTCAAAGCAAACCTGGTATGCACTGAATTCCAGGACAGATAAAAATTACACAGAGAAACCCTGTCTCAAAGTATGTAAAAATAGAAGTAGAATAAATAGAGTAATAAAAAAGCCACGTAAAGATGGAAAACAGAGAAATTTTGGATACTATACGTGCTTCTTTTGTCTTTAAATTATTTGCTTGCTGAGAAAATAACAACTACTAATAAAAGAAATGCTGCTAGATTAATTCAATTTATATATTTTAAGAATGCTTTGACTCCAAAATTTAAGCCTAAGGACAAGCTACTAGGGAAAAGGATTTCTATTTTTGTTTCCACAGAAAATGAAAAGCTATGGATTCTTTCCAGACTTATGTGGTTTGATCAAGCCAGACCCCCTGAAACAGCTCCCCAGGTGATCCAACATTCAAAGCAGTTGAGAGAAAGCCTTGCAGACTACTGCCAAGATTTCTGTGTCTTCTTTGGAACCCCATGACAGCGCCCTCTACCAGCAGGAAGTAGTTTGGAAAGAACGACGTCCAAATTCCCAAATATTGTTATAAATGTTTGTTTTCATTTAAATGGACTTGGTTATAAATGGCTATAACCACAAACAATCTTTTTAAAGGTAAAAAGGGAATTATGGTATAGATATGAATACTTTGCTTTGAAACAGATTTTGATTTATTGATACCATTTAAGGTCAATTTTATGATATGTATGTTTCTCCTCTTGTTTAGGTATTGTGTTTATATAGCTCATTGGAAAATGTAATGTATAATTTAATACAGATTATAGAGAGTTACCTATGATAGTTAAAACTTGGAGTTAAGTTAGTTAGGATTTCTAGATATGCAGAGATGTATTTGAGATGAATAGGCATTCTTCAAACCTTTCAAAGACCTACAGAATATGGCATTTAAAATGGTTTAGGGTTTTTCTTGACAGTGAGGCACAACTGCTCCTGGTAATACCACCTGCATCAAAAAGGAAGATGGACATTGAAGAAACTCGTTATGAAGTTTGCTTCTAATATGGCAAGACGAGCCATTTGGGCAAGGTACTGCTCTTCTGGACTGTTTGACTTTATGTTGTAGAAACTGGACATGCAGGACCCACAAAGAGGTGACTGCTGATGCAAGATGGACATTGCTACAGGATTCCTGCTTCATGGAAGAGGCTGCCAGACAGCCAGACAGTCTACAAGACACAGAGAAAAGTGACTGACAAACTGCCATTACAGATGGACAGTTTAAAGTTTCCTGCCTTGTTGAGGAATGTGGACGCACACTATGGCCTATGGGCTGAAGATGGAACATTAAGAAGAACTTCGGGTGACTGACCAGGCAATGCATTGTCTCTGTCATTTCTAGAGTTTATATATTATCCTTCTGTGGTCTTTGAAGGAGTTGAAGACAGATAGTTATGCTTATAGTTTTCCTTAGTTAGGATTAAAGATAAGTTACATATAGGACTTTAGACTCACAAAGATAAGATAGATGATATTTTCTTTAAGTCTTACAAAATGTTAATGGACTAAATATTGTTAACTGTGATTCTTATTTGATAACTGTTGTATGGTATATTTTGCTATG
Organism: Cricetiscus sungorus; assembly: GCA_030556225.1. Lineage (NCBI taxonomy): Eukaryota > Metazoa > Chordata > Mammalia > Rodentia > Cricetidae > Cricetiscus > Cricetiscus sungorus. The sequence goes on from JANBXA010000366.1 coordinate 15,504,336, forward strand.
TTAAGGTTAAACCCCTTCTTTTACTTTAGACAGAAAAGAGGAGATGATGGGAGATGTGATTCTGTATATATGTTTCTCATACTGTTAATAAAGCCCTGTGGCCAATAGAAAACTAGATAGGTGGGGCTAGGAGACTAGGAGGAGGAAGAGGAAGTAATAGGTGGAGTCAAGATGTAACCGGGGAAGGAGCAGGACGCCTGCCGCGCGGCTCCCCGATAAGACGACCACGTGGAAATACTTAGATAAGTAGAAATGGGTTAATAATTAAGACAGAGCTAGCCCATAAACAGTAATGGTAATTGGCCAACAGGATTGTATCAAATACAGAGTCTCTGAGTGTTATTTGGGGCTGGCGCGGCTGTGGGCCCACGTGGCCACAGGACAGGGAGGCCAGCAGGGAGACCTGCCGCAACAATCCTATGAATGGAATCCTACAAAAGTCATTCCTGAATAAGCAGCTTCTTTGGATAAATCACAGCTCTGAATCTCAGACATATGAGACACCCCCTCTCATTATCTCCCCAGAATTTAGAAAGATACAGTGAATGTGAAGGTAGCCAGATGAAATGATGTATGACAAGCCTGAGTTCTTGGTCCAAGTCTTAACACAGTAGACCCTAGGAATAAGACCTCCCCAACTCCTTAATTTTCTGAGGTTTGACTTTTCTCATCATAAAAATAGCATGTACAGTATAGTCTAATTTCATAATGTATGCAGTTTCCTTATTTAAAAAAAAAACAAAACAGTTGTTACATGGGCTTTAGTTATATTAAAAATATCTACTAAGTAGGCATTTAACATCCATCCAACCGAGATGTTGGATGTAGCCAAGTTTCATGTTTAGTTGCAAATTATATCTTCACATAATAGACAGATATAGAAAATTCAATATAAATAACTAATTTCAGTTAAATAAGTAAATTGAAACAGGAAAAAAAGCAAAACCGTCAAGTATCTTAAAATCCAAACTGATGATAAAACAACAAAGAGAAAAGAGATGTACAAAAGTTAAATTCTGCTCAGATATAAAAATGTAAGCAAAAATGCAGAGTTCACTCCACTGGGTGAAGAGTAAGCTGTTAGTATTGTTGCTTTGAGTAATGCATGGAGGACTGGAGTCTCACAAAGCCATAGAAATGACTCAAGCTCATGAACCATCTCTGTGGAAAGTACCCATTGGAATTAGTGTTTCCCTTGGGCCTAATTAAAAAGCTACTCATCTTAAATAACTAATCTTTTATCTCTTCAGTTAAATTTAATTAATTTTATTGTTTTTGATGCTCAGAAAATAGGATTGTTGACTTATAGTTGCTAATATATTAAAATTCAACTATTTTATTGCTGTTGTTTCTAACCCTGTAACTTTACTGAATTAGTTAATAACTAATATATATATATATATATATATATTTGAAAATAGAGATTTGTAACAACTCACACTGTTTAAAGTAGTTTTTGCTGTAGTCACTCACACTTAAAAAGGATGCATGAAAGAATAAGAGGAAAATTGTTGAAAAGAAGGAAAAACTGGAAGGAGATGAGGCAAGGGAATAAAGGCTAACAATAATTAAAACTCATCATATACATTCATGGTACTGTCAAAGGAAAAAAATAAAAACACACCTTTTAAAATTGGACATCTTTCATTTCTTTTTTCTTCCTTAATTGTTGTGGCCTGGTTTTCCAGTATCACATTGAATAAGGGCAGTTAGAATGGGCAGCTTTAATCTACAAATTCCATGCAATTCCCATCAAAATCCCAGCACAATTCTTCATTGACCTTGAAAGAATAACACTCAACTTTATATGAAAAAACAAAAGATCCAGGATAGCCAAAGCAACCCTGTACAATAAAGGAACTTCAGAAGGCATCACCATCCCTCCATCCCTGACTTTAAACTCTATTATAATGCTATAGTCCTGTAAACAGCTTGGTATTGGCACAAAAATAGACACATAGACCAATGGAATCAAATTGAAAATCCTGATATTAACCCACACATCTATGAACACCTGATTTTTGACAAAACAGATAAAATTATACAATGGAAGGAGGAAAGCATCTTCAACAAATGGTGCTGGCATAATTGGATGATGCTGTGTAGAAGACTGCAGATAGACCCTGAATGAATTAGTACGGAAGACTGCTTCCTGAACATAACACCAGTAGCACAGACACTAAGACTGACAATTAGTAAATGGGACCTCTTGAAACTGAGAAGACAAAACAGCAGCCCACAGAGTGGGAAAAAAATCTTCACTAACCCAACATCTGACAGAGGGCTGATCTCTAAAATATAAAAGAACTCAAGAAGCTAGTCACCAAAACACCAAATAATCCAATTGAAAAGTGGGGTACAGAACTGAATAGAGAATTCTCAATAGAGGAATCCAAAATGGCTGAACGATGCTTAAGAAAGTGCTCAACATCCTTAGTTATCAGGGAAATGCAAATCAAGACAATTCTGAGTTACCATCTTACTCCTGTCAGAATGGCTAAAATTGGAAATACCAATGACAGTTCATGCTGGAGAGGATGTGGAGAAAGGGGAACACTCCTCCACTGCTGGTGGGAGTACAAACTTTACAACCATTTTGGAGATCAGTATGGAGGTCCCTCAGAAAAATGGGAATCAGTCTACCACAGGATCTGACAATTTTACTCTTAGGCATATACCCAAAAGATGCACATCCATGCAACAAAGACATCTGTTCAACTGCATTCATAGCAGCACTATTTGTAATAGCTAGAACCTGGAAACAACCTAGATGCGCCACAACTGAAGAATTTATTTCAAGTGTCTGAAAACTACAAAACTGATGAACAAAATTGAAGAAATGTAACTTTGTGCATGCTCAGGAAGTTGGTTGTTATGGAAACAGACATGTAGACCAAAGGGGATTACTGTAAATTTCACATAAACACACTAGCTTCCTACAACCACACAACTAAGAATGTTATCAGATAACATCTCAATCTTGTAACAACCATTTCTTCTCTTTGTTTTAACCTGCCTACCTGATGGTCTGCCAATGTATTTGAAAAATGCCTGACTCATGACACGTTTTTTTTTCCTGTAATTATAGACATACATGTAACTCCTTACAGGTTGGAATATGTTACTTGGGGCAACCTTAGTCCATATTTCTGAGTCACAGTTTGGCTAACAATAAGTGAGTTTTATTTGGTTTCAGGTGAGAGCCGTGATTTTTTGTTTTGTTTTGTTTTGTTTTTGTTTTTTTGAGACAGGGTTTCTCGAAACCTGTCCTGGAACTAACTCTGTAGACCACCTGCTTCTGTCTCTAGAGTACTGGGATTAAAGGCAGGCACCACCAATGCCCAGCTTTGAGAGCTGTGGTTTTTAAAGGGATTGATTTAAGTTCTCATTATGCACATTAGTCTGTTTTGTTTTTGTGCAGGTATGTAAACATGAATGCAGATGTTCATGGAAGCCAGAAGACTGTTGGATCCCCTGTTTCTGGGGTTCCAGGCAGTAGTGAACTCACTCATGAGTCCTGCAAACCTAACTCTGCAAGAGTGTAATGGGTGAGCTGCCTCCACAGTCACAAGAAATAGGTTTAATGTCACAGAAGATGGAAACCTTGTTATTTGTGACAAGAATGAGACTTGAGGGCATCATTAGAATGAAGGCAAATATACACAGAATGACAATAACTGTATGAATCCCTGTACTTAAGGTATTTTACTCTTCAAGGAAGCACAGAGCAAAATGGTGGTCAGCTGAACCCTGAGGGCAAGGAAATGAGAACTTCATGGTATACACAGTGTTAGTCCAGTGAAATAGATACAAGGATTGAGGTTGGCTGAACAGCATTATGTGTATAATAAACAATACTCACTAGCATTCATAAAACCATTTTCAAAAAATAGAAGGAAAAAGAAAGAGGAAAGGAAAGAACAAGAAAAAGAAAGGGAGGGAGGAAATGGGTGTGGTAGAAAGAGAGAGGGCAGGAAAGGAGATTGGCTATTAGGCATTAAAATATCTGTTTTTTTTTTCCCCCTGAGTTTTTGTTCCTTTAATTTTTAGACACACACTAACAACTCTGACAATATATTGCCAGAGTCCACGCCTTGCATTACTCTTCCAAACAACTTTTCAGGGGGTGGGCTGTATCTCAAGCATGGAATCCTGGGCCTGAACTCTAAAAATACAGATCTTTTTGTATGTCAGAAGCTCAGAATTATTTTGGGTTTGTCACTTACCAGCAATGAAACTTGTGTGGGTCACTTAACCCTTCTGAGGTTCTGTTGTTTTCTTATCTGTAAACTTATAAGGCTGGGCTGTGTAATCCTGCCTTGGTGTCCTCTGCTACAACACATGAACTGATAACAAAGATTTTTCTAACAGAAACAAATCCAGCATTGCATCTAATTCAAGATGTATTGAACTGGTTGTTACTAGATTTAGCCTATCTGTGGAGCGGGGGAAGGGAACAAAAACAGAGTTTACTGGCAGCCAGGGTGAGTCAAAAGACCAAGCTATTTTGGGTAGAGACCACTAAACTGACTCAAGCATTTATATGCATTTTCTCAGAAAGGCACCCAGCTTAAATTCCAGGGGAATACCTACACCTCTGCTGCAAAAGTCATTCCTAAAGGAATGTCCTGTGATGAATGGGGAAGCCACACAAGGAACACCAGCTGGGCAGTGCATTAGGGAAGCTCCAGTGTTTTCTAGTTGGTAACATTGTCAAGTGACTCAGTTATCAAGGGACAGGGACATGTGGACCAAGGAGGGGATCGATATACCCTTTGATTCCCTCTCCCCTTCCCCTACAGTGACTCGAATTAATCAAAATTTAGTAAGAGCTTTCTGGTGAAGATTTCTTTTATCAGTCTGTGAGATACAGTGAAAGGGGGTTGGGGGAGAGAGGTAGCAAGGTGCTTGCCTTGCAAGCAGGAGGACAGGAATTTGCTCCCTTGCATCCATGTTAAAGAGGCAAGAACTAACAGCCAAGGGAACAATGTGTTCTTTCTCTTCTACTTCGACTATCTTTACGTAATTCCCATTTTGTGATGAGACATTTTGGAATATTGATTGCTGTTTTAAAATCAACGGGTTGCCTCAGTGAATGCCACCAGAGGCTGTGTCAGATTCTTAAGAATTATGTGGAAAGAAAGTTCCAATAAATTGGTTACAAATCTAAAAAAAAAAAAAGACAGGCACAGTGCCACATGCTTGTAATCCCAATTCTGGGGACACATAGATTCCTGAGATTTTCTGATCGGTTCCAGGCTATTAAGAGACACTTTCTCAAACAGGAAAAGGTAGACAGAGCCTGAGGAGTAACATATGAGGCTGTTCCCAGGTCTCCACGTACAAAAGCACACATGTACATTTGCACATGTGTGAACACATACACACACACACACACCGCAAGGATGCATGGATGAGTCATTGTTTACTAAGTTGAGAAGACAATATTCAAACTGAGGTCAGCCAGTGAGTCTTTGCATAACATATAGATAATTTAAATAAATTAAAATAAGTAGCATTTTCGGTTCATTCTCCAGACTGCTGTCATACGGAAAGTACTGAGATTTGAGTGAGGTCACCTCTGCTGATGACAGCTATCTGTCTGTTGTTTTCAATGAGGCACTCTAGAGCAATGCATGTAAGTGGGGATTTCAACTGTAGTGTCAGTTCTGCTTTCTTATTAGCTATTATTGTCTTTGTTAGCTTAATCAAGCGATATAACCACTGGGAGACTTTGTTTCCTAATTTATATATAGGAAAAATAATTATAACTAATAGCACTATTAGATACATATCAGGACAGTTACACACACTAGGCACTAAATAAATACTATCAGCAGTACTATGAAATACATGAGTGAACTTTGAATCATACTTTCATATAATTATTTACTTTGACTCTCTTTGTATCAATAAATTGATGTTTCTACATCCCTAAACAAAGAAATTAATCTATTTTTCTATTTAAGTTCCATGTCTATCATTTCAGATCCATCCTGTCCATTCAGACACTTAACCTGATTTAGCTGTCATCAATGTGAACTTCTGGAGACAGAAGGGCTGAGTCAAGCCATACCCCAGACAGGAGGAAATGGAGAAACAGATGGAGGCTTCACTCAGAAAGTTGATAGAGGAAAGGCAAAAGAAAAATGCAAACTGCTATAGTAATATTTGAACTCTTAAGTGAGCTATGCCCAAACCATATTATTGCCATGTTTAGTCAATCAACATGCTCTCTAATTTGAACTGTCATAAGATACAGCAGTTGACACCAGCGGATCTAGCTCTGTTATCAGAGTCTTGTGCCAAAAGCAGATCTCTTGAACTAATGAATCAGTACAGATCACTGGAGCTGAAAAGCAGTGAATCTGTATTGAAGACTTGACATGGTTCTTCCAGGGAACCATTGCAATGGATTGAATCACAGCTCTTCAAAGCTTGTACACTGGCCATATTAAGAGTAGGATCTGTCAAGAGGTAATGCTGACAGAGGATGTTAGAGTAGGCTCTTGTGCAGTGTCACTGGTGTCTGTCTAAGAAGAAACTGAAATGGAAATGGAGGCACATGCAGTGGAAAAATCTGTGAGAAAGCAGAGAGGGAAGACGACCATTTACAAGTCAGAGAAAAGGCCTCAGGAGGAGAAGTCAACCTGTCAACACCATGACATTGCACTTTTACCACTCTTTATCTTTTTTCTTGTAACTTTTATATAAAGCTGCCAAGTCTATGTTCCTTTGTTAGAAAAGTCCTGGCAAACTACCACAACTAATGTTTGAAAATAATGACTATAGGGCTCTTCATTTGCTATTATCATCTGGTTTGTAATCTGGGCAGTCTTCAGCCTTTGAAGCTCCTCATAAATAGAGTCCACAAAATTCCAGAATGGCTGACTCCATTATTGAAACTTATCCTTTGGAAAGAATGCCTCATACTTGGTGCTGAATGTTTGTTATTATAATGAGGAAAGCTCATATGGATAACACTGGAACACTAAGCTTCTAGGGTACCCATATAATCTATTCACTGAGTGCCTAATGCTGTGTATAGTATTTACCATATAATGCTTGATTTGAAGAGTCAATATTTTATTTCATTGGGAGATAATTTATGAATACCTTTCAATTTACTGGTTTTTTTCTGAATTAAAAAATAGCTGATCTTTCATGTAAGTCCAATGTACTCAAAATATTATATATGGAATTTTCTTCCCCCAGAGAATTCTGAACTTCTGTGTTTAGTCTCCAAATGATGATACCATCTCAATAGTTTTGGTTTTACTACAATATTTGAAGTCAGTTTGGCCTGTGAAGAAATGCTTTCTGTGTCTAGAATTCCATGTGAACATTATAAGCTGCCCATTTGTATAAATTACAGGCCACTCTCTTGTCAAGAAGGAAAACTTTTAAGAATATCATCTCCCACTATTCTGCCTGCTGTTTTACTAAACCAATTATTCTGGGCAGACACCGTCTGATGGAGTTGAGTTAAATTAATCCCCTGTATAATTGACCCCTCCAAAAGTTTTTCCAGTGCTAAGTGGACTCTTCAAGTGCTAACAGGCAAACTGACAGCCAGGCTAAAATTTAAGAAAGGTTTTTACTTCTGCAGACACTGCGCAACTTATGTTAACAATAATAGTGAGAATTATGATGATGATGATAATGGTTAACTGGTAAAGTGCTTTTCATGACTCTGCATAAGGCTTTAAATGCACTGGCTATAACACACACACACACACACACACACACACACACACACACACACACACACACGTGTGTGTGTATTTGGATTTTATGAAAGAAATGCAGAGAAATTTAATGATCCCAATAGACAACAGAATCAAGGTTCTTACCAAATCTGGCTTTAAAATTTAATTACAGTGTTCTTTTTACAAAGAGACTATATTGTCCAAGGAAAGGAACACACATCCTCTATACCACATCTTAATCTGTGCGTTCACACCCCAAATGAGGTTACATAACCAAATACCTGCCATGGTCTGGAAACATTGGAAACGACCTTTGGCCAAAAGGTTTCTGAACGTGAAGTGATTCAAACGTAAAATCAACATAGAATGCCTCATGAATCCAAGGTATTTTCGGCAGTACTCATGTTGCATGCCACAGCCTTGTTTCTGAACACAGAGCATGTGCACCTTAAACTTTGCATGTCACCATGCCACACAAGGTCATTGAGCACTGGCCGGATTATACCATCCCACAGTCAACACTTAAAGTGTATTTGCTGGATTTACAAGGTTGTCTGCTTTGGGGCTGAGAAGATGATTAAGTTTGCAGGAGCCCCTGCTATACAAAGATGAAGACTAAATTCAGATTTTCTGCATCCTCATAAAAAGCTTAGCATGGCCTCAGGTGCCTGTAACCGCAGTGCAGGATGACATGGATTTAGGAAGATTGGTTTGGCTTGCTGGGGCTTGTTGGTCATCAGTCTGATCAAATCTCACTTGGCTACAGGTTCAAAAACAGACCCCGTTGCGAGGGAATCAACTGAGGGCACTAGGGGTCATCTGAAGGATTCTGTACATGTACATGTACATGGGGATGCACATCTGTCCACACATGTGTGTACACCATGCATACAAACACAATTAAAGAAAAGACAACCACAACATTTTCTGCTGTTATAGAAACATAGTGGTTTAGCTGTAGAAAAAAAATACTTTTACTATTCTCCTACCATCATTCCTTAGCATAAAAGTGTCAAATTAGTTTGTATTTGGATTGTATTGCACTAGAATATTGATTTAAGTTTCTGTTTAAGTTGCTGACTTAAGTTTCCTCCAATCATTCTTGAATATTGGTTTGGGATTAAAGCAGAATCTCTAACGCTCTCTGAAGTGGCTCAAAGACATGCCTGCCATGTTATATTACATACTATGTTAAGAAAAGCCATCTTTGCGCCTATGATTATAAAAGCAAAACTACAAACAAAAGTGCTGAGCATGGGCTGTCCCCTTCCATATCAAGCAGCCAAGTTTGGATTCTTTATGTATAAGCAATAAGTACACATGCCTCATAGGTTTGCAAATTTGCTTTTTTCTCTAATACACAATAAAATTATGTGTATGCCAAAGAATTGTTTTTAGAGAAATACTTTCACAATTTAGTACCAGTAAATATTTGATTTGCATTCCACTTTTATCCTTCACTTGCCTGGGGTAGCATGCAAATTTCTCAGAGGAAAGGGAATTGCAGGCAGGAGTTTAAGAAACCTGGTTCTAAGCAACATCTGATGAAGAATATTAACATCAGCTACTTGAGGCTTTGGGAAAGGGTTAAATAGACACATACTTTGTCTTAGCATCCAGCCAGAGTGTTCTGCCGATGCTCCTCAAGTGTGTTATAAATGTCAGTTTCCATCTATTTAACAGCACATGCCACATGTACCCTGGCACTGAATTGAACTACTCAAGAAAGCTGAAAATAGACTATTCATGTACCCCCGCTTTCTCAAGGTGAATGTCCAAAAGCAAAGCATTTAAAAAAATGAGAAGTTTACAAAACATGTATTTTAGTGGGTTCAGAGGCCAGGTATTTGAGAGTCAAATCCCAGTGAGTTGTAATCTTTGTCATTTCCACGTGTCATCTGCAAGACTGTGAGTAATTGCTGCCTCTCTTCGTGGATTCAATGTCATTGTCCATGGGAGGAGATCCTAATTCATGGGGTTGGTGTGACTATTTCAGTGGCCACTGTCTGTGAGTATTACCTTGTACTAGGAAGGTCTGAGTGAGGTGTATTTATAGAGACTCATTCAGTCTTCAAAACTTGATGAAATGGGCGTGGTAGTTTGCTTTGTGTATGAGGTGATCAACACGAAGGGAAAAAATATATGACAAACGGCACGTGGGAAGAGAGTTGAGTAGCTCTGATTCCATGCATGGCAGTGCTGCTTCGTAGTGCTCATAGTGACTGCGCTCTCTCTCTCTCTCTCTCTCTCTCTCTCTCTCTCTCTCTCTCTCTCTCTCTCTCTCTCTCTCTCTCTCTCTCTCTCTCTCTCTCTCTCTCTGTCTCTCCTATAAAGGTAGAGTGGGAACACAGTCTCCCACTCTCCCACTACCACAAATTATGTAGTTGAGTTTTCTTCCTTTGGAGAAATCGCAGGGATCAGCAGAGTGCAATGGATAAGAAACTGGAAAACCTTCATGGTTATAGTATTTTCATGTTGCTCACACATTCCTGTGGAGTGTTGTGTGTGTGTGTGTGTGTGTGTGTGTGTGTGTGTATTTAATTTTATTTTTTGAACACTCAATAAAAGAAAGTATCTTAAGCATATCCATCCTCCACTTTCTGCATCCAACACCCAATTATCATACACCCAGTTTCATACCCTCCTCTCTTAAAATAACTCAGTAAGCCTAATAGTACTACCCATATGCACATGAGTGTAAAGTTATTCACTTGGACTTGGACAATCTTTCATATGTCACATGTCCAAAGAAAATTAATTTTGCACCCCCATAATCATTAATTGTTACCAACTCTTCAGCTGTGGGGACTCAGGTGCCCCTCTTCTGCACATGCTAGGTATTTTAAATTTTTATTTTATTTTTTTATCAACTCAGGGTTTCTCTGAGTAGCCCTAGCCTTCCTGTAACTCACTCTGTAGACCAGGCTGGCCTAAAACTCAGAGATCTACCTGTTTCTGCCTCCCAAGTGCTCTGATAAAGGATGTGTGCCAACACCACGCAGTCATGCTAGGGTTCTTAACTGGCTTGATCCTCTTCAGACTGTAGCCATGTCATAACCAAAGACAACATTTGTCAGTACCACTCTCCGTCCTGCCCTCTGCTCTTGTATTCTTTCTACCCCTTCCTCTTCCTTGGCATTCCTGAGCTTTGGGTGCAGGAATCATGGTGGTGTCCCATCTATGGCTGAGAACTCGAAATAATTTATTTTTAGTATTTTGGACAGTTATACATCTCTGCATTAACTGCTACCCACTGTCAAAGAACACTTTCCCAATCAAGATTGAGAACCTGTTCAAATCTCAGATATAAATACAAATGGAAGGCGGGTTGATGTCAGGAACATTTAGCAAAACACTAGGGCCTATGACCAGCTAGCCAGATGTTTTTGACTGGGTTTGCAATACCTGGCATGAACTCTTTCCTGCTACATTCCTTAAATTCAATTAGAAAAAAAAAATTTGTAACCTTTAACAGCCATGCCACTATTGCACCAGTAGACACATCTTTTCTGATAGGTCAGCATCGTAGCATTCAGAGTGCAGGGCTGAATATGACCATCAATGTGTTTCTCCCCTGACACGTGTACATCATATAACATATGAAAACTAGCAAACATGGGGAGACTTTTCTGGTCAATTCTGGATTGATTTCTCTGTGTAAAGTGTGTTTATGTTTAGTAATGGGATCTTCTAGTTGTGTGGATAGCCAAGAACAATGGTAATAGCCCTGCTGTTTCCTGTGCTTCTGAGACCTACTTCACCAATGACTTTTAGGAAAGTAAATTGTATTGGGCCCTGAGACTTTCATTTAATAATTCATATCTTCTGGGGGCAGCACTGTCCACCTATGTAGAGTTCATCTGTTGAAACAGTTTTTTTTTTTTAACTGACTTACAAACTGGTGGGTTTTCTTTTATATTTTAATTTTTTTGTTCATTTTTCATACAAACCAAAGATCCCCCCCTCTTCCCAACCTCCCCACCTCACCCCCATCCACTCCTTAGGGAAAAAAAAAGACAATGGGTTTTTGTAAAGCATCCACATGAATCCTTAATTTTGGTTAACTTGTCCCCACCTCCTGCCTTTAACTCACTCCACTTACACCTTAAATTCCTGTAATCCCTCCACCCAATGCTCTTTAATATCACATTCATTCCGTCTCTTCTTTTATTTCTTTACCTGGGTTGCAAAATCATAGATTTCCATGCAACTTTTAACACATGCTTCATTCTGACTAATTCTCCAGTGTCTTCACATCCTAAAGAATACTAACTACTAGACTAAATATATATTTTAAACATTCAAGTAATTATTATCTGATTAATAATAAACAAAAATAAAAGAAGACAGACTTATTTTTACTGAAATGTGAACACAAAAAGGTCTCCTGGCTTGTGAGGATAATGTCTTGAAGTATAATGAACAGATCTTCATGTTGGTTTTAATTCACTGAAAGAAATTCTCCAAAGAGAAAATGGAATTGATGGCAGGTCTGGGGCTTTTCAGATGCCTGTGCCTTCTTATCCTTTCAAAGACAACTTCTGGCTAAATGACTTTTCCTGTTAGATCTGTGGCACTCTACTTGTACCTAACAAGTCTTCAGATAAGTCATGTGTGGCTGGTGTGATTGCCTTGAAGTTCCCAGTGGCCTAGTCTGCTTTGATGTGGTTCCTTTCATAGTCTCATATGGCACTTGTGGTTCACAAGTTGGCACAAGGCCGATGGGGTCATATTGCACCCATTTATTTTTTTGCTTCAGAATAAAAATTGTAATTAAATGAAAAAAGTATCTTCCTGGAACAAATTACTTTACTTGAAAGCTTTGTCTTCTAATGTGACATTTAAAGGGTTTTTTTTGTAAAAAAAAAAAAATTGTATTTTTGTATTAACATTAACTTTTTATATGTACAGTGAAAAATGGGAAATTCAGATCTATCATATTGCTTTGAATATTAAAGTAAAATCTATTTAGAGGAAGCTATTGGTTTTACAAAAATCATTTTTCAAATTACATTAGCTCTTTATGAGTATTCATTCAAATAGTAGATGTAGGAAAATGTTTCTCTTCCTTTTCAATACATCTCCCCTTGCTAGAGGCACATTTTATAATGCATTTAAATGTATATATATATATATATATATATATATATATATAATTAAATAGAATTATACATATTTTATTTTGCTGGACACTGAGAAAAATGTGATTTTTTTGAACATACATCTAACTTGTTTTTAATGACCTAAATCATCAGTGTAAACATAACAAAAATTCATTGATAAGGTTTTTCTTTGTCTTTATTCATGTACTGATTCAGAAGTTACATAGCTTATTTAAAATTTCAATTTCCATGGTTATTCTTATTGTTTTATTGTATATAACATGGTTACACACAGGGTGGAAAGGAGGAAAGGAGAGAGGGAAAGAGAGACAGGGAAAGAGATAGAGAGAGATGAGACAGAGAGAGGAAGTTTATTATAGTATAGGTTTAGTCCATATATATTAAACCTATTCAAAAACGTAATTACTGGTTTTCCTCCTTGTACCACACACTTTTCCCGCATTGATGTAACCTGGAAATTTAAAAGACTATGATTTTGTCTTTGTCACTATGTTATTTAATATGCCCCAGATGTTTGTATTTTGTGTGTGTGTGTGTGTATGTGTGTGTGTATGTGTATGTGTGTTGTCTCTACCCTTCCTATCTCTAGGTTTTTTCCCTACCCTAAGAATAGCTATTGGCTCACATCACCTATACACTCTGCTTTTCTCCACAAACACTTTTAACATATTAATTATACTTACTTTAAATCTCTTGTCAGATAATTAAATACCTGTATTACATTTGTATCTGGTTCTAACAATTGCTTTGTCTCTCCAAACTTGCCCCTTTTCCCTCTCCCTACATGCTTTGCCATGTCTTGGGATGCACTGTAGTAGGTAATAGGAATGGCAGGAAATTGTCCTTTCATGTGACTATTAATTGGACTGGAAGTAGCTTCTGCTTTATGCTTGTAGCTGGAGGTATGAGATATTTCAGGCTCATGCACCATCCATGTCCATGCTACTGTCTCTTCTGCTGATGTGGGCTTTTCTTTGTGCTCCTTGTTCCTTGCCAAAGTTGTGCCTTGTAGATCTTTGGTCGGTAGTTCTCTGTGATGCTTGCTAGCACAGTGATAAACATGGAGAAGAAGGAACTCATTGCAATCCTCCACCTAGGTCTTAGCGTGTGTCTCAGCACAGTGATCTACACCATGACTCTTTATGTCTCCTGTCTCCTCATTCTTCCCCCTGCTTCCCATACTCATTTGAGTGAGACAAATAGTATGGAATATGCTGTATCAGGATTAGGATTCATAATTGTTCTTTAACAAGGACCTTTCACTGCAAAGCACACCTCTGTTATGCAGAAGCTTGGAATTCATTTCAATGGTTATTCCTCCCTGGGTTAGGATCATTCTCAGATCCTCACTATAGGACCCTGGAGACATTCCTGCAGAAAAGTACAAAAGTATAGAGAAATATCCAAGGACTAGAGAGATGGCCCCTCCATTAAGGGCTAGGCTCACAACCAAAAAATATTAGAGACCTCAACCCCCAATATGTTCTTATTGTTATGCAAATCTTTCTTTCAAACCAAACTAAAACATTCCCTCCTAGAAGGAGATTAGTTAACACACATCACACGCACACAAACACACAAACACACACACACACACACTCACACACACACACACACTCAATCAATCAAAACAAAACCAAAATATCCACCAAAATAAAAACCTTGCAAGGCTCATAAAGTGAGTAAAATTCACAAATCACAGGAACCTTTGGAAACTGACAAGAATCACAAGGCTTCTGCCCAAGGGTATATAAGCTGTAAGATATCTGAGAAGAGCAGATACTTCATTGGCCAACCTGACAGCAAGTTATAGAGGGAGCATTAGGGATACAACTTTCTTGAGTCATCACCCATGCTGAGGTGGCCTTTTCAGCAGTAATGCAGATGCCTCTGAATCATCCATGCTCCTGAAACCTAAGAATCCATCCATCCATCCATTCGTCTATCCATCCATTCATCCATCTGTCAATGCATCCATCCATCCATCCATCCATCCATCCATCCATCCATCCATGCATCCTTATTAACTAAGCTGAGAATTATTTCTTAATTTCACTAGTGCCTTAGCTGCTGTAAATATGCTTTTGCTCATGTATCTCTGGGGAGCATGACACTTGTCTCATGCTAGTTCGAAATCAGTGTCTAAGAGCTTATTGAAAGTTACTGTCTTAGTCACTGTGAAGAGCCATGATGACCATGGGAACTCATATTTTTTAATGTGAGCCTAGCCTTTAACAGCCAAACCATCTCTCCAGCTCAAACATGGTAACTCTTATAAGAGAAAGTGTTTAATTGGGGATTCTTTAGAGTCTCTGAAGTTCAATTCATTATCTTCATGATGGGGAGCATGGTGACACAGAGACAGACATAGTGATGGAGAAATAGCTGAGACTTATACATCTAGATCTTCAAGCAGCAGGAATAGAAAGACATCAAATACTGCTTTTAAAAGATTTATTTTTAATTGTGTGCATTTGTGTACCTGTCTATGTAGGTATGTATACATGAGTTAAAAAACCCAAATAGGGTAGAAGTGTTGGGTTCTTCTCCAGCTGAAGTTTCAGGTTGTAAATTGCACATCATGGATATTGGGAACCAAACTAAGGTCTTGGCCTGACCCATGCTCTTGAACAAGATCAAACTTTCTGACCCTCACATATCTTCTTCAACTAAGTTATTTACAGAAAGGAGTTTGCCATCTACCTTTCTTGCTTATGGGTGAATTTTCCACTTTTATCTGGAAGTTTTATATTTTTCTTTATGCATGGAATTGTAAAATTCCACTTCAAACTATGGTGAGTTTTGTTTTGTTTTTTCTTGCTTTCCAGAAATAGTTCCATGTGCAGTTCTGTGGGTATCTCAGGGATGAGATATAATACTCTTATCTTCTCCTGTATTTCTAAATTAAGGAGACAGTCAAGTGTATCATTTGTGGCAAAGCACTTGACTAGTGTGTATAAGGCACTGGGTTTGGTTCACAACACTATAAAAACAAGCAGAAAATGTTTGACATAACATAAAACTCCTTTAAGACATATAGTCCAGCAGTATTTAGTAGGTTTGCTACATCATATGACTGGATCATCCATATACTTTCAAAACATGATCATTACTCTAAGCGAAAACCCTATGTTATTCTATATGCATTGATAAAATAGAATACTAGGGATGATGCTGTTAATAAAAAACACTTTAATTCCCCAGACTTTTGGAAATAAGATAACTCAACACCAAGATGGCAGCATCTGGTGAGGGAGTTTTTTCCAGAAAGAAAAATAGCAGGACAATGTGAGAGAAGGAGAAAGCAAGCCCAAGTCATGTGTGTAAAAGACCTTCTCTTATAATAAATAACACATAGACAGCCATTACACTAAGTTTTTCATGGGGCAGAGCTTTTATGACCAAAGCACTAGTTAGTAACCCCCACATTCCAACACAGCTCCACTGAAGATTAAGTTTTAAACACATGAACTTTGAGGGACCCACATTCAAAACACAGAGATTTGAACTTATCAAGATATTTGTTCTCACTCCTCTCACACAGCAGCATCTGAAAAGGGATAATCAGATTTTTTGCCAGCACAGGTTTACCTATCTTAAATATTTTGTATAAATGGAATCATATAAAATGTGTGGCCTGTTATGTGTGGCTTACTTCATGTATTAGGTTTCTAAGGTTTATTTCTCATTGTAGCATTAGTTATCAATGCTCATTCAATTTCTGTGGCATCCTTATGTGTTGGCTTAGTTTGTTTTTGTTTGTTTGTTTTTCATTTTTCTTTTTGACATATAGTCATCATGTTTGGTTTTATTACTTTTATTTTTACTCTCAGCTCTGGAATTATTTCTATAGTGATTTTTTATAGACAAAATTTCTCTGAGTAGCAGCTCTAGCTGTCCTGAAGCTGGCTTTGCAGACCAGGCTAGCCTCCAACTCACAAAGATCTACCTGCCTCTGCTTCCCTAGTGCTGGGATTAAAGATGCATGCCACCACACCAGGCTCCTCTAGTGATTTAAAAAAATATACTTCCTCCTAATCATTCTCTTTGTCTTCTTCTATGTGTTATTAGCTGATTTGTAACTCTGAGATTTAAATATTTTTCCTATATCTTCCATCACATTGTTCTCATTTGCTAAGCACAGAAAACACACAGCTCAATTTCCAGCTAGTCAAAGACATAACATTACTTTGTGTCTATCTTTTTGTTCACGCTATCAACTGAGCTATTTTTTTTTAATCTCTGGAAACAAATTATTACTTTTGACTCTACCTACCTACCTATTTACTTTTTATAGACACAACCTCCCTCCACATCCTACTGACCATAACCTTCTTTGAAAGTTGGACCAACATTCAGTTTCTTCTGTGTCTCCTCAAATGATGAATTAGAAGACGGGTCTCAGAAAAATATAAGTAAAACTTGTCTCCCAATGGGAATATTTTGATATCTGATAGCTGAGATCTTTTCAAATTTGAGTTTGAAATCTGAAACCTTGTCTGAATTGAGTAAATGAAAAAGTTCTGTAACATTTAGGGAACTTTGACACCATGTCAACTTACTATAATTACTTCTTACAAATTATGCAGATAAAACCAGATATTTTTATTGTGAACCTAGCCTATAATGGCTAAGCCATCTGGCAGTGGGACCAGAACTCATCCTGGGTGCATGAACTGGCATTTTGTAGCCCATTCCCTATGGTGAATGGAATACTTTACTCAGCCTGGATGAAGAGGGTGGGTAATATGTCCTGCCTCAACTTGGTTTACCAGACTTTGTGGACTGCCCAAGAGAGGCCCTACCTCCCTCTGAGAAGTGGATGGGGGCTGGGATGGGGGAGTTGGGAGGAGAAAAAAGAGAGAAAGGAAACTGGGGCTAGTATGTGAAATTAAAAATAAATAAATAAGAACAGATATTTAGTTATTTCCACCACCCCCAGCACCATCATCAACTATCTGAATACTAGAAGCTGAAGTTCAAATTGTATTGAAATATGCATTAGAATTCCAGGGCCATGAACTTCATCCTATATTGGGCTTTGAGCTCAGATGGATTTGGAATGAGACAGCTGTATATCGAAACCTGCCAAATCAAGGCATGGGTTACAGATTTTTAGGTCCCACTTTTTCTCATAACTTCCAGTCAATTACCAGAATTGGAGACCAGAACTTCTTTTATTTGACCTTAGAAGCATTTCATGGATGATAAGAAAGCAGCATTCATTTTATAGTACTGTCAGCATCGTTTCCTATAGATTTTCAGTGCAGTGAAGTTGCAGGGCTCTGAGATTGACATAGCATTTTCTATCATTAGTAACTTGAGGGCCATGCCATGGAAGGCAATTTGTATGTTTTAAGTATGGGAATATAAATGTTTCCCTACTGTAGTCAAAGGAGAGTCACTTCATTACGTGTATGGCTGTCAAGCTTGCATTCATCTGAATCAAGAGGCTCTTGTTAATTCCATCCATACTATGTCATGTGAAACAAACTTGTCAAGCCAACTAAGTAAAGGCACCCGAGAGGGTGAGTTAAGAGGTAGACTTCAAAAGAAGCATTTTAAAATGCGTTATATAAAAACTACAAAGTGTAGGACTACAACATATCAATAGGTGAGATTGGAAAATAAAACAAGAAAGAGAATCATCACTAGACAATACATTACTTGGATTCCAAAGGAAGTGTTAGAAATTGGGAACACATTTAGGGCAACTAGTTATATGTATTTTTTGAAATACAGAAGATAATTAGTGAAAGACAGGGTTTTTTTGCAAAGATAAAATCCAAAATTTTTTGAATCAGTGTTTCTTTGGTTAGCTACCTATAAGCTCGTCATTTGATAATAACAGAAAGCCATAGAAACTTGGCAAACTCTAGATTACAATATGAAATTTATAATTTTCTGAATTGACTGTTTTCTTCCCCCTTCTGTCTGCAAACACTGGCCTCAGCCCTTCCTCCACCTGGCATTAGAAAGTTCCTCTTTCTCTTGTCTTTGTGCTCAATTCTTCCCTCTTCATACAACGCCCAAGTGTCTTATTGCTCTCTCAGGAAATTACCTGCAGTGTACACAATAAGAGGGGAGGTATATATAACAGATTGGAAAAGAAAGTCTAAGCCACTGGGAAATTTGGAAAACTTTACTGGTGATAGGATGTTGTCCATACTTATGGGACAATCTGTCACCCTTTAGCCTTAATAAGGGTGTCTGAAAGAATTCTATTGGATTGCTTCAAAACACTGGATTTATTGAATTCATTGCCGTATGTGGTATCTCACAGCAATGGCTTGAATGGCACAGTGAGTCACATGTCTCTTCTTCAGAAAAGACATTTACAGTGGAAGTAAGCATGCTTGAGATAGTATCTGAGAGCAGACTTAGCAGAACTTAGGAGCAGAAGGGATTTACAAGTGCAGTGTAAGTTTGTACCTTACTCTAAAGCTAGAGCAAAATTCTCTCTCTCTCTCTCTCTCTCTCTCTCTCTCTCTCTCTCTCTCTCTCTCTCTCTCTCTCTCTCTCTCTCTCACACACACACACACACACACACACACACACACCAAAAAACCAAAAATGAACAAACAAACAAAAAACAGTCATTTGATTACAAACACTTTTCTAATTATGCACTGCTCCATTTTAATCTTTAAGCTCTATTCTGTTGTAGTGCTAAGATGTTAATAAAAAGCAAATTGCTTTCATCTTGACCTTCTGTTTTATTGTTCCTTCTCAGCTTTTATTATAGAACCATTATTGCTGTGGAAATGTTAACTTCCTGTTTGTATTTCTGGAACCCTGAAGGGTATGGAAGTTGGCCAGTTTAGGCTCTATTAGGAAGCTGCCAGAAGAAAAATAAATGCAACACTTTGTTTTATGTTGATACGGTTAGCCAGAGGAAAGTCTATTCATTAAAAGTAAACTTGGAGGTAAGTTCCCAGAAACAAACTAACTGCAGGCTCATTTA
Organism: Cricetiscus sungorus; assembly: GCA_030556225.1. Taxonomy (NCBI): domain Eukaryota; kingdom Metazoa; phylum Chordata; class Mammalia; order Rodentia; family Cricetidae; genus Cricetiscus; species Cricetiscus sungorus. The sequence continues at coordinate 15,524,132 of JANBXA010000366.1, forward strand.
TGCTAATTTTGAGAACCTGCAAGGACTGCATCTAAAGAAATATGAATTCAAACGGTCTAAGTGAAGAAGGAAAGGAGCAAAGAAGTGGGGAGGGACTGAGGAAGGGGCACTGAGGGAAGGGGACAATTAAAAACAAAATTTAATAATACATATGTAAGAAATGCCATCATAAAACCTGATTTTATATGCAGACTTAAAAATTAATCTAAACATCCCCCAAAGCACTAAATCCCTCCAAAGAGAATAAAATAAATAACACCCAAACTTGAATCAAATCATTCCCCAAACATTAAAGCCTCTCAATAGTACTAGATGGATAAGTCCAGATATTTGCAGGATCTATCTCCTTGTAACAGCCAGTTTTTAGAGAAAAGGTAACAGGACAGAGGTGGGTGCTAAGCTTTTAGGGTCTATAATCTTGATTCTATAAATTTATCTATTTTAAACAGACTCTGAAACAAGCTTGTATACCTGAATTTTACTTTATAAATTCCAAGAGAGATTTGAGAATGGACATTTCTAATGACCAAACCCTCTACGCTTAGTAGCTCACCACTCAAAAATATTCTTTTAAGACATTTTCTAATAGAGGCCATAAAGGGAGCTGTATTTCTTTGGAGGAAGTTTGATCTAAGTTAAGGTTAGTTCTGCCTCTCTGAACGCTCACAACACATCCTGGTCCTGCTTGTCCAGATGACTACAGGGTAAGAGAGAAACTTGTAACTACAACATCCTTGTGTTTGCCCTATCTGATTTCCCATGAAATAAAAAGTCTTAGCTCCATGCAGCCTTCCTTCCTTTTAGGGCTAAAAATGGATGATTAAGTATAGTACATAATGTTTTACATGGTTGAAACTGAACACAAAGAGTACAAGTTGAGTACGGTTAGGATGCCTCCAGAAAACAATGTTCATAGTGTGGTCCAGAAAAGCCTCTTTAGAAGGAGACATGAGCAAAGTCTGAATTCAGTGAAAGATCAGACAGGGTATATCTGGAGCAAAGGGGACCTGGACAGAGTGAACTGCAAAGAAGCCAAAAGCAGGACAGGCATCACTGGCTGATGTAAGGAAGGAAGACAATCCCCGCATTTAATTCAGTGTAAGTGCAGGAAGCAAGGTATCAAATGAGATGGGGCTAGGATAAGGCCACAAGTGAGGAACATAGAGTTTAGCGTGACTTAAACAGAAAACAGCTGGAAAATTTGAAAGGAGGTATGCCACGAACTGTCTCTGGTTTTGAAGGATTTCTGCATTGACTGCATGCAAATAAAACTGAGGGACATGCATAGTAGACAATGTTCCAAATGGCCTCCTGGCATCGCTCTCATTAACCCCCTACAGGTAAGTATTAGCAGTCTGTGGCTTGCTTTTTAGCTAGGAAAATTCAGTGAAGATGCTGGGATATTGCTTCTGTGAATAGGGAGCAAGACTAAACTTTTGTTTTTTTCTTGACTTGCCTTTGAAGTCTCAGGAGATGGTGTTGGAGACATCCACAGAGAAAAGAACCAATGGTAGCTAGCAGAAAACCAGGAATGAAGCCCTCCGTTCAACTACTCTAGAGAAACTGGATTTTTGTTTGCAGCAATCATGTGGGCTTGAAAATGAATCTTTTTCAGTCATGCCTTCAGATGAGACTGTGGCCCAGGAACCCAACTTGATGGCAGTCTCATAGGAAGTGTTGATGAAGAGGACTCAGATAAGCTTGCCAAGATTTGAGGACCATAGAAGCTACAATAGACTAAAAGTGCACATGCTATAGTCTGATAAAAGCATACCCTTTCAACAACAACAACAACAAAGTGTGATGCTTTGTTATTTGTCAACTTATGATTAACACAGACAGTAAGGACAGATGATGGGAGAATAGTTCACCACCTAGCACAATAACCAAGGAGACTGACATGAGTGACATGGAGAGAGTGTTCAGAAATGATTATGCTGGACAAGTTCAGAACTCATATTTTACTGACATGTTAAATGTAAACTATGCAAGGAAGATAGCAGGATACTATGGTGGCGAGCTTTATGGATAAACCATCTCAAGTTACTCTTTACTTACCTATGGGGGACAAGAAAAGAACTAACAGTTTTGTTTTCTTTTGTTTTTTTTGGTAAGGTGTCAGGTTAGAAACACATGTTCTATCTTGGATATGCTGTGTTTGAGATGCCTACATTTCCAACAAGATATTTGGGCTAGAATTCAGGGGGCGGGGGGAGAAATTGCAAGTTGGATGGATATACAAGCGTGGCAATTACACATCTTTTCTCACCTTCTCTCCATAAAATGATGAGTGTAGCAACACTCAGCCCTCCAGGGCCAAGGAGAAAGTAAAACAGGAAGTGACTTTTCACTAGAATCCCTTGTAATCAAGAGGGAAGTTAAATGAGGAATCACAGAGCAGCCCTCCAGACCATTGCAGAGGCCACTTGTTCCTGCCTGGACAGGTAGAAAAAAAAGAGACTGAGTGCAACATAAGGAATTTTCTTCTAACAAATTCTCTTATTCAAGGACAACATAGCTTCCAATTGATATATAAAAAGTGTCACGTCATGCCTGGCATCACTTTAAAAGGGAAAGTGTGAAGGAGACACAGGAATGGTATTAGCAATAGACACATTGTTTGCTTGATCATGAACATAGCATGAGTCTGGGGGGGCAGTAGAGTACTAAGTCTGAGATGATAGAGGTTGGAAGCCTGGGGTTAGCTGATGGTGTGGACTGGAGCTGTCAAAAGCTACTGAAGAACTATCAGGATATCAATTTTTCTTGTAACATGAGAGTGAGACTCCAGTGTTTTCTTATTGAAGCTAGAATCTAGGGCTGCCTAGGAAGTGCTACATTCCTCTGGATGAAGTCACCGAGAAGGAACTGAGTACAAATACATGCAAAGACATTTCAGCTCTGGAATGTGTTCCTTGTTCTGTGAAGCGATAATGCATGCTCATTAGCATTTTAATGAAATGCCTGAAGTTTCCACTTCACGTTAAAGGAATGTTGTGTGGTCCTCTATAAAAGCTCAGAGAACTTCAGTGTTTTCATTTACTTCCATGTGGGTTGAGGAGTTAACTCAACCATGAATGTCCATCTGCAGGAATGCTTTTACGGTACATATTAACTCATTTAATTCTTTCTTTATTTTTGAGACAGGGTTTTTCTGTATTTAGAGCCTGTTCTGGAACTAGCTTTGTAGACCAGGCTGGCCTCAAACTCACAGAAATCTGTCTGCCTCTACCTCTCTCCCGAGTGCTGGAATTAAAGGTGTTTGCCACCAACGCCCAGCTTAAATTCTTATAATGATTCATTAGAGTTTTGTTTTGCTTTGTTTGTTTTTGTACCTGCCTGGGGTTGAACCAAAGGTTTTGTGCATGATAGGAAAGTAGCCTACCCATTGTTATCCATTGCATAGGTATATTTTTAAAAGATGAAGTTGCAAGTAAAAAAAAAAAAGTTAAGCAAATTAGGATCAAACAGTTGGCAAACAGTGGAGTTGAGAGTTCTAACCCAGATGAAGTGATTCTAATATTTCTCATTGTGTAATACTTTACTACTCCACTTGAGTTCTTTATCGAAGAAGCCACACTCATCCAAGCACTAACTCAACTCCCCTCCCTTCAGGGAAGTCTGAAAATGTCTAGGGATAGTCTTAGATAAAATGTTTCTAATGACAGAAGGGCAAGGAAGACGAGTAGATGTTTTTAGTCTGGATTCAGATTTGACCATTACAGAATCATGTTCCAAAAAAACTCTCAAAGTTACTGGACTGTAACTTCACTTATGACAAACACCATCTTTATTTTCACTGAGCCAAGTACTTACTCTCTTTGAGTTTTGGTATGTTTGCCTGGACACAATTATACTATTTTAAAAAGTGTGAAGAGAATGAAAAAAAGATACGCCTGGAAGGATGTAGCATGCAGAGTTATTATACTTTATGATGATCTCCCACAAGTACAAAAGCAAAGGAAGGACTTCCTCTTGAAGGAAAAAGGACAGTTGAGAGTTTGCCTCACTCCAGACCCAGATATATGCTTAGCATATGGCTCTCATTCAGTCTTCTGGGTGTCACCCAAAAAATAGATATTGAGGTTCCAATTAAAGGTAACAAAACATAGATCAAACACTTCACCCAAGATCACATGTTCTGCTTGCTGAGAGGCCAATATTCTCACAGAAATACTGTGATTCCAGCTGGTGTTTTCCATATCAGCCATCCTGTTACAGGATATATGCATTTTCCACAAAGAATCAAAAGAGGGTAAGTATTTGATGCCAGGATGCCTCCCATAGTGGAGAAGAAGCTCATTCCGGAATAGTTAGAATTACAGAGATTAGTGCTAGGTAATACCTACATGACCCATACTGAGTTCACTGTGAAAGATATCACACTTTAACTGTGAAAGCCCAGCATTTGCAGGAGCAGCCAGGCCCACAAGGAATGGGGTCTGAAAAACCAGAGCTCAGGCCTTAGCCAGGAAACTATTTAGAATCCTCACTAAGAAATCCCCAAAGTTGCTGTTTTTGTTGTTGTTTTTTTTTCCAGAAAATAGAGAAAGTGAATAGCCCTTGTATATGTTGCATTTTGACTTCTCTGACTGTATTTTACTTCCTTTAGTGTTTGGCAAAGTTGGTGACAATGTGACATGGTGAAACTTAAATGGTATCTGACTTAAATGGTATCTGAGTCTGGAGTTGCCAAGGCTTGTGTTTGGAACTTTTCAGTTCTGCCTCCATATGATGGCTGCTCCTACAGGCAATGCCTCACTTGCTCATTCTACTCTTCCTGTCTTTACTGGAAGAGCTTGTGACTATGTAAGACAGTGACTATTTAACCAAATCCAGATCCATCTACCTGCATCCTAGCATCCATAACATGGCTACTACTAACAGATATCCAACAAATTTACCTTTTTTTATTTGCTGAGAATTATTAGAGACTTTGCATTCATAACAAAGTTGCTTTCTCCATAACAACTTTTAGCAGCTTAGCCAACAGAGGATTGCAATTCATTTGCTGGCTCACATTCTACTTTCAACATAGAGAAGTAAAATATTTCCCAAATGCTGACATAAAAATGTGCACTTAGCTGTTGGAAGATAAATCTTCAGTTGGTTAGTAACATGTAATGTTATTCTATGGAGCAGGCACTGAGTCAAACTCCTGGAAGCCAGTGTCAGAGAGGGAGGAGTGATGAACAAAGGGGTCAAGACCAGGCTAGGAAAACTCACAGAAACAGCTGACCTGAGCAAGTGGGAACTCATGAACCCCAATCTAACATCTAAGGAATCAACATAGGGCCAAACCAGACCCCATGAATGTGGGTATCAGCAAGGAGGACTGGCAGTCTATGGGGTCTCTAGCAGTGGAACCAGAATGTATCCTTAGTGTATGAACAGACTTTGGGGGCCCATTCCCTATGGAGGGATACTCTTTCAGCCTAGATACACAGGTGAGGGCCTAGGCCCTACCCCCAGAAACTTGACATATTTTGATGATCCCTCATGGAATGTCTCACCGTCCCTGGGAGCAGTGGAATGGAGGGTTGGTGGGGGGAATGGGAGGATGGGAGGGACAAGGAACTGGGATTGATATGTAAAATAAGATGACTTATAATAATATATATACATATATACATACACACACATATACATACACACACATATATATACATATATGTATATATATGCATGCACACACACACACATACACACACACACACACACACACATATATATATATATATATGATCTGAAAACACTGTCCCAAGCTCTTGAATGATTGAAGGTACCATCAATACACTAGTAAATTTACTGGATACCCACTCTTCTAAGTGGAATGTTAACAGTAGAGCTCCAGAGATTTAGTGAACCATCAAGATTCATCAACTTCCAACTTTTTTCATTCCTAGACCTTTCTATTTCAGATGCTAATTCTCAGGGCTCTTGTTAAAATATTCAACAAAGTGTAGTATAGGAAGTTAAGGCCTACTAGGTTGAGAGATGAGCCAACCTGGAACTTGATGGTTTCGGTCAGTGGTCTTGATCCTGCCCAGCCAATGAGGGGTGACCACACAGTCCTGTCTGAGGCCCTAGCAACACAAGCTGTCAGAGGCCCTAGATGTGCCTTGCCAGTGAGGAGTGACTATGTGCTGGGAGACTATATAAGTTTTTATCCACTGCTAAATAAAGGAGCCTGCTGTTTCCTTTCATCTGACTCCCTCCCGAAGTCTGTGTTGTTGACTTTGAGCCTTCTTACCCCCTCCCCTGAGGGAACCCTTAGGATGCAGCAACAGTGTTATATGGATCTTATGTTTATTTTATGCAGAACCTTGATGATAATAGAAGTTTGATAATTTTTTGTTGAAAAAAATGAATGGCCAAAGTTTTGGGGCTTTATCACTTATAGGAAGGAGAGCTAGAATTGGATAACCTATGACTATATTAATTGCTTAGTGTTGTTGTGATACATTAGTTGTGGGAAAACACAAATATATTATTATCCTCTTAAGTAGCTCACAATTTAAAACAGTGGTTCTCAACCTTCCTAATGCTGTGACCCTTTTATATAGCTCTCCAAGTTGTCATGACCCCCAACCATAAAATTATTTCATTGCTACTTCATAACTGTGATTTTGCTACTCTTATGAATTGTAACATAACTATCTGATGTGTAGGATATCTGATATGCAACCCCCAACAAGGTAGCAAAACACAGGTTGGGAAACACTGATTTCGAATGAGATTATGGGGTTGCATTAAAACATCTAAGGGCTGGTTTCTTCTGGAGGTTCCAGTAAAGAATCTATTCCTTGTTTCTTTAAGCTTCTAGAGACTTCTGAAATTCCTTGCTTTATGGTTCTATCTCTGCTTCTATCTCATAGTTCCTTCTACTGACTGGTGCTCTTGCTTTCATCCTTTAAACATCCTGGTTATTATATTTGGCCCACTGGCTAATCCAAAATTGTAGTTCTAATTCATGACACTGAATTTGATCAAGCCCACAAAGTCTGTTTAATCATAAAAATTAGTACTTTCTTAGTTTCTGAATATTTGAATCTGAATATCATTGGAGAAGCATAATTTATCTTCCCTTAAGAGTCTTGGAATTCTGGCACTCTGAAATATTACCATTACTGATTCTGAGACTGGGGACCCAGACAGACACCTATTTTATTTTGTCTGTGGGACTTATATACCACTAGAAGTAGTGTTGAAAACGAACTATTCTATAAAATCAGTTACTGAGAGAGAATGTATGTGTCAGATGATTTCTGTCTGGTGTATAAACCAGATGACTCGATGTCTATACCACACATTTTGAGAGAACAAGAGTTTTATTTATAGAGTTTATTTTAGCTTCACCTTCAAAAAGGCAGTGCTGTAAGAGAACACTGTCTAAGACAAGATGCTCAGGAAGAACTCAAACTCTGGTGAGAATCATTACAGACCCCAAGCCCTACGAGTATTAGGTCCCACTCTCATTTGTATGTCAGGACTACAACATGGATCTACATGGTTCAGCAGGTAAGGCATTGCTGTCTAGCCTGACAGTATGCCTTTGTTCCCCAGGACCCACAAGGTAGACCCACAAATCGTTCTCTGATTTCCACATGTCACTGGGACACCCTCACAACCTCCAGCCCCCTACCACACATACACACACAAGAATGAAAACAAAACATGTCCAGATACCAACAAATATAAAGGGATACAATACATAATGAATGTGTTTTTTTTCAAAAACAAACAAAAGACAAGCTTATTTAGCTCATGGAGGAAGTACAATGGGCATGGCTGTAACTGCCTGCCAGGCATTTATTCACAATAGAATTAATTGATGTTATTTACATACACTGAGGTGGAGTAATATTAATAACTGTCATTTTCTCACCACATCGTCTTGTGTCGATACATGCTGGAATCCAGCCCTAAATATTTCCAGCCTACCAAAACAAGCAACAGTAAGACAGCCTTTCTTACCCTATCAGTAATTTTTATATGTCACTTACGATACCTTGGTGTATTACTGATGTCATTAAAGTGGACTCTGGTACTCTCTTTACTAATATAACTAAATTAAAAAAATGAATACAGTGGCTGGAGAGATGACTTAGGAGTTAAAAGTACTTCCTGTTCTTTCAGAAGGCTCAACTTTGGATCCAAGCACACACAACTGCCTATAACTCCCACTTCAGAGTGTTCAATGGCCTTTTGGAGCCCGTATCACCACCACCCCTTGCCACACACACACACACACACACACACACACTTGGCATTTCATGCACACAAACACACAAACATACACATAACTAAAAAGAAATCTTAAAAAAGAAATACAATTCCAACATTTTTAATACTAAGGCCCTAAAACAAAATCTGTAGAAATCACAAATGTAAGGAGTACTGTGGTATGGGAAACATTAAAAGATGAGCCAGCATCCTCCAATTCTTCATGGTCCTGCTGACTCTGTCCCAACATGCCTATGCACTCCTAAGAAGAAAGGCAGGGCAGAGAGGTGCCAAGAATAAAACTCCAGACAAAGAAACCACGGGAAATGCATTGTAGTTAAATAGTGCCAGCCATTAAAACAAAATGGGCCAATTACATCCGAAGAAAAATAGTTGTAAGTAACCTGATGTTCATATCTAATGTTTTCCATTCTCTGGGCAAGCTCTCACCATTCTGCAAAAGGACTTGATAAGCTCAAAATATTTGGAGAAAAGTTATCTTAAAGGATCAAGATGCTGTGACAACTCACACAGAGGCTATATACTACAGAGTTAAATGGTTCTACCCCTCCTAACTAATTGACCCATTTCTTCTTTTAGCCTATATGTGACATTCTTTATGTTGTTGGTATTGTCAACAAACATCTTTGTTGTTGTTGTTGTAGCTGTAAAAAAGCAAAAGGAGAAATGTCAAAATTTCCTAAATGTTTGCTTATGAATGTAGCTGATTCTCCATCTTTGTTTTGAGTTTCCATGTGTAATCATCAAACAGTGACTACCTATTAGGACTTACTAAACATTTTCCACATCCTAAGAGTCATTTTACAGTCAGTTTTACTTTTTCTTTTTTCTTTTCCATTAAAAGTGCACACATGATATTTTCAACAAACCTCCATTTCTTATGATCTAGTCATTTTCCATTTAACTCAGTTTTCTCTCTCATTTGATTCTAGATTATATAACTGCTGCCAAATTAGGCATGGTTAAAAAAATAAGCCACCACTGCTTCTCATGATGTTGAATTAATATTTCAGTTTAACCACCCATTAGAAATATCAATAGTCATTCATTCAAGTGATAAAATTAAATTTATTTTTTTCTTCTGACAATGGCATGGAAGGAATAGCTGATTTCACTACTCATTGGCTTGACCTTATGTAAAATTTCTATTTCCATGAAAAGGATTCCAGAATCACAGAATATCAATCGAGTTTCTATGATGCAGAAAGCAGAACTCTGCCAGGTTCTGAGTATGCGGTCAATTGATGGGAGATGTTATTCTGTAAATATCTTTCTCATACTGGTTAATGAATAAAGCCCTGTTGGCCAATAGGAAAGCAAGATAGGCAGGGCTAGGAGATTAGGAGGAGGAAAGAGGAAGTAGTAAGGAGGAGTCAAGATGGAGAGCACAAAGAGAGCAGATGCTGGCCTGCCACTCTCCGATAAGATGACCATGTGGAAATACTTAGATAAGTAGAAATGGGTTAATAATTAAGACAGAGCTAGCTTAAGGAATTAGGAACTGGCCAACAGTATTTATATCAATTACAGAGTCTCAGCATGTTATTGGGGGCTGGCGTGGCGGCGGGACCAGACTGACCAGCAGAGGAAAAACGTACTCATAACAGTCAATGAGAGATGGTGTTGGAAGCCCACACAGAAATCATCCCACATGGTCCTTCCTACACACACTTACTCCTACTGAACATCCCCTGACATCTAACAGACAGAAAATGGCAGGTGAATCCTTTGTCAGCTTCACTTGCACTTAGAACATGGGTATGTGGTCCATTTATCAGATAAAGAAGAATCTTCTGAGATTGGGTTAATTGGGAAGACTGATAAAAGGCATTATGCTGGCCTTCCCCTTTTACCTGGCAGAATGTACTCAGACAGTACCCTGGTTAGCCCAGGGTTCCATGGAGTCTGCACTCAGATGCAAAGGAACCCTTTAAGAGAAAGACCCTGCCCACTTAACTGTCTTTTTGCCTGCTCATCTCTTTCTTTTCCTGCTCATCTTTTCTCTTTCCTGCTCCTCTCTTTCCACTCTCTCTTTTCCATTCTCTCTTTCCTGTTGTTCTCTTACAGCAGACAGGACATTTCCTGTTTCCCTCTTCTCTCCTGTCCCCTCTCTGTCTCTGTGTCTCTTTATCTCTTTTCTCTTCCCTCTTCCATCGCTGTTCCTAGTTGGCCAACATCTAGCCCTCCTTTTGCTCCCTTCCCCAATAAACTCCATGTCAGTTTGTTGAGTTTTGTGGTTTGTGCTTCATCGCCAGCAGCTGTTGCAGCAAACAGCAAGGAGGAAGGTTCTTCTCTTTCGCAGAGAGAATTTTGAAAAAGCTGTTCCCCTTTTGGGTGTGCTGTAGAATTGTGTAAACATAATATGCTGACTTCATACTTTTCCTTTTCTTAAAGTCTGAGTAAAATTCCATTGCGTACATGCCACATGCACATGAATGGGAGAGTGTAAGGGAAATAAGGATGCTGGGGAAGATTGGGAGAGAGAAACAGCAAAGAACAATTTTTTTTTTTGTAAAATGTCATGATGTCCCCATGAAACCCAATTCTTTGTAAGCTAATAATAAATAATTATTATCTGAAAAATAGCTGTGCCAAGAGATTTGACTGTCATCTTTCAATCAAAGAGGAAAAGGTCGCAGAAGAAAAGCCAACAACAGAGAGCTAGAAAAGAACATGATTCTTAATGACATTGGAATCCCATTTGAGTTTGCAATTTCTCTGCCTCAGTGGAAATACAGTTGCACCTACAAAGTTCACCTTTGCTTAAGAAGCCCCCCCACGCTGTGGAAGGCATCTCATGGGATGGGATTTTGTTATCTTACCTTTCCTTTGTAGTGTGGCTGTGATGTCAGTGCCTCATTGTGTCTCTTTCCTGGACTTTTTGATGCATCCCACATCATTTCCATCCCATCAGAATTCATATTTGGTGTTATGAACCTAGCCTTTAATACCTGAGCTATCTCTCTGGCCCCCATCAGAACTCACGAAGAACCAAGTATACTTTTCTTTCAAAGCAAAACCATCAAAATGTGAGGGTGCCTTTAATAACTGAACCATCTCTCTGGCCTCCATCAGAACTCAAGAAGAACCAAGTATACTTTTCTTTCAAAGCAAAACCATCCAAATGTGAGGGTTTTCAGCTCTCTATCCTATCGCTTACTCCTAAAGTTCAATGCAACAGCATCTTCTTTGAGTTGCCACTTGTGCCCCCTATTGGTGGCTAATGGATTTGTGTGTCTTTTGTAAGGATAGGTGGGCATGGGGCCTGGTTTTTTTTTAATCTAGAAAGATGATGATAGTTTAAAAAGGGGAAATTCTACTTCATATCACACTGCATGTCACTCCTGTTTTCAACACCCTAAATTATGTAACTGAATGAATTGTGGGTATTCTTTTGTTTTGTTTTGTATTTCTGAATTTCTTCTACAGCCTGTAGACAATTTAGTGACCTAACACACAACAGCAATAACTGTTCATTAAAGGGATTGATAGGTATCGTATTTAAGTGTTAAAGCTCAATGCCACCATTGATATCTGTAATACATTTTCCCAATTAAGTGAGTAAAGATACTGAGGATTAGGGAAATTATGTAACCATCAGAATTTATTCAATAGGTTCAAAGCCAGATTTATCACTTTGGGCTGCTGTCTTTTAGTCTGCTTTCTTTTTAGTTTACTGCAAGCAATCTGTGCATCTGTAATCTAATCAACAAAAAGGATCACTGCAAATAAACCAGTAAAGACTCTTAATGACACATTGTTATACCCACAGAGAAGAGCATTGCTTAACCCCCATCAACAAAGAGTGAGAAACTTGGTATGGTGATATGTTATTTATGATATAATAAAGCTTGCCTGGAGGTTCAGAATACAAAGTCATAGAGGTCAGGCAGTGGTGATACACACCTTTAATCCCACAAATCATACTAGCTAGCCATAGACCTAGGTAGTGGTGGCACACACCTTTAATCTCAGGACTCAGGAGACAGGCAGACAGATATCTGTTAGGTCAAGACCATACTTAGCTACACAAAATTGGTTCAATCCTAAAGAGAAACAGCCCACACAAATGTGATCTCAGCATTTGGGATCACTCAAGTTTAATCCCAGCCTTAGGGAGGTATAAAAGGAAGAACCAAAGGGTCTCATGTGGAGATTTAGTTTTCAGACAGTAAGAAATATTGTCTCTGAGAATTTGTGGAAAAAGCTATACACTCTGAGGATTCGTGGAGGCAGGACCACCTTTTCAGTCTGAGGTAGAGGTAAGAGATAGTGGTCGGCTGCTTTGCTTATCTGACCCCAATATCTATCTCTGGGTTCTTATTTTTAGTGTTACACTTTGGGGCAGTCATCTCCAAATGAGATATGTTTATGAAATTCCTCCTGTAAAGGCTCAGGGATCCACATGGAGGATGAGGTAGAAAAATAGAAAGGACCAGAGGTGATGGATGACCCCAAGGAAGCAGCTTCTTCACACACTGCAGGGCAGATACACACAAGAACTGACAGAGACTGTGATTGTATGCATAAGACCTGCACAAGTTCCAACTAGACAAAATCTCATCACTGAAAAGGTGAATGTACACAGAGTCCTACCCTTAACCAGGAAACTATTTACAATTGACATGTGCTGAGAAAGAGAAATCAGTTTCCTTCAATGGAATGTCAGTGGGTATATCAATCACACCAGAAGATGGATGGGCCCAGGAGTAATTGGCAATGCAGAATGGATTCTGGTTTGTTTTTTTTTTTTTGTTTGTTTGGTTGGTTGGTTTTTTTGTTTTTTTTTTGTGTGTGTGTGTGTGTATTTTCTGTTTTGTTTTGGCATTTTTTATTCATATTGATTTCCTATTTATTATTTTTAGCTTCTTTTTATTTTTCCTATTTTTCTGAGACAAAGACATGCATACACAGAGAGAGAGAGAGAAGAGAGAGAGAGAGAGAGAGAGAGAGAGAGAGAGAGAGAGAGAGAGAGAGAGAGAGAGAGAGAGAGAGAGAGAGGAAGAAAGAAGTTGAGTGGGTAGGGAGGTGGAGGTGTGGAGGTTTTGGAAAAGGGGGAAATATTGTGATCAAAACATATTTATGAAGAAGTTTGAATAAAAATTAAAAAAAATAACAGTATGAGTGTATATAGATACAAGTGTCCTACTTTAATATTGTATGGTTGGGATTATAATAGTCAAGACTGCCTAGGGTGTGTGCCATGAAGCCTATAGCCAAGATATCTAGATTTATGATCTTTATTTATCTAATGTTAGCTTTGTTATCTCCTAAGAGAGTGCCTCTCTGGCTTTCAAATCCAAATTTGGAAAGCACTCCCACTCCATTTATTTTCTCCACACTGCTTTCAATATTTTCACTTCTCTCAAATCTCCACAGAAAATTACACATTTGTAGGCTGGAAATGTACTCCAAGGGTAGAACATTGACCCTTTGATTCCAGTACCACAAAACAAAATTACATGTTTGCTTTGTGTGTTCCCCTGTTTGTTTGCATATCTTCCCAGAGGGCAAATCTCTATCCATTCTATTCCTCACTCTAAATCCAGCACTTCATATCGCTTTCAACACACACTAGGTGTAAAATACCTAGCCAGTCATCAGTTAGTTAGATAATATTTCGACAGTGTATGGGAAGGTTGAAAAAAAAAACAAGTAAAAATAGTAAAAATATAATGCCCTTTGGAAACTTCTAATCCACTGTGAGAAAGCAAGCAATTATGCATAGATAAAAGTATACCTATTTGAGGAATATCAGAAGCCACTGTTTTAAAGATGTACCATAGACTTTACATTAAATAAGGAAAATAGTATCTCCATTCTGTACTGATGTTGTTATTGATATTTTGATGCATACTAATTCTAGAGACATGCAAAACACAAATAAAGGGCACTTTAAGATTGATGAAATGTGACAGAGTGCATGCTAAATGGTGGCATGGTGATGAGAAATATACAGGTAGGCAGTATGTATCAAGAGAAAGTACCTTGCATTGAAGAATGGCTTATATATAGAAGTAAGTCATCTGAAAAAAAATAGACATACTGAGCAGGAGCCAAACCTTTATTCACATGGCACATTGTGACTTTAGTTGCAGATACAGCCGAATACCAGCTATGGCAATTCTTACTATGGAGATTTGAATAATTTTTTCAGTCTTAGTTTGCCCATTTGAAAACCAACAATATTTACCAAAGTCACTAAACTTAAAAAATATTCTGTATATGAATGTTTTAATTGCTTTCATGATCTTATTACATAATGTCAGAAATGAACTTCATTTAATTTCCTTAAAAATTAAAAAAAAAACAGTTAAACTATAAACACATTATTCTTCCTTTTCTTTCTTTTTCTTTCATTTCCTTCCTTAAAATGCTCCTTTCTCTCCAGCTCCCTCTCAAATAGATGCCTTCTTTTCCTTTGATTACTATTGTTACACACACCCACTGTATGTGTGTGTGTGTGTATATATATATATGTACACATATATATATACACACACACACACAAAACCTGTTAAGTCTTTGTGTGTGTATATAATATTTTTGCTGACTGCTTAATAGTGAATACCAATTAGTGGTCACATACTTTTAAAAACCTTTAAAAACAAATTCCTTTATAAAACCTTTTTAAAAAACTTTAAAAAACAAATTCTCACTCTCTCAATGGTCATTTGTAGCCTATAGTTCTTTGTCTAGAGGAAACATTTCATGAGATTTTTTTCCCTTTCTGGTTAGCATGTTTTTCCATGTCTTGCTTAGGTAGCCATATTCATAAAGTGTCATAGGTTTATGTATTTCCCCTGCCATCACTAAGAGATCACACAGTAGGATTCCAAGTCCTCTCACTTTTACAGTCTTTCATCCCCTTCTTCAGAGATGTTTCCTGAAATTTATACCATAAGTTGCCCTCTGCATTTTGATCAGCTGTTACTTCCTGAAATGGTTTCTGTCTGCTTCAAAGAGATACTTTTTTGATGCAGAGTGAAAGGTACACTTATTTATGTAAGGATACGTTTTAGAATGCAATCAAGAATTTTGCTCATCCAATAAAGTGGTCTTGGGGGGGGGTTCCTCTTAGACTCATGACCTACCCAGTAGTACTTGGCTAGATTTGGAGTACCAGCCATGTTTTCCCTTCTGCTGAGCAGACCTTGAATCCAGTTAAATAGGTGCTGGTTCACACCAAAATATGAGTGTTACTATGGAACCATTAGGAATAGTTTGGCAAGCTATTCATGTTGTGGCTCATAGGCATCACAGCTGGGCAGAAATATTGATTGTTTCTTCCCTTGGCTGTTTGTGTGGTACCTCATGGCACCATGAAAGCTAGACCTCAAGTGGGAGGCTTTCAGGTCAAATCCAGTTCTAACCTTCCATGTGCTGTGACAGGAATATGTGCTGTCTTCATCAATAGCAATATACCTTCAACCTCAAGAAGTCACCAAGAGCAACAGAAATAACATTGTTTTGGGAATCTCTTGATCTACGTTGACCAATAACTTGAAGTTTCTTGTGCCTAGTTTAGTGTTGCAGACTCTAACACCAGCAATTCAGGAACAGAGGCAAGTGGATCTCTATTAGTTCCAGATTACCTTGGCCTACATATTGTGTTCCAGGCCAGTGGAGGCTATGTAGTGAGACCCTGCCTTAAACAATAACAAAACCCTCTTTATGTCAAGTTGGGACCTCTTTCGCACTCTGTGAACCCCCATAGTACTCTTCTCTTTTGTGTTTTATGCTTATCTTTTATATCTCTGATTAATATTTGGAAGGAATTTCTCCTACCAGATAATTCTTCCTTTAGCATATAGACCTTGACTTATTCATATCCAATGCCTGGCAACTAGAAGGTCCCTATAATATTTATTGATTGACTGAAAGAATCAATTTGAGTAAATCAGTCACACAACAACTGCTCACTTCATTTCTAGGAGGTAACTGTTGCAAATCCAACTCTTGCAATCAGAGGACATGTTAGTTTTTCTTGAGGCCAAAGTGTGAAAGAATAAACATTTTCAATAGGTATTCATTTATTTGAGTCAAGTAAGTTCTAGGGTATGGCGATAAAGCATAGTACTTATAATTAATTAACAGCACTATACACTGGAGTAAGTTCAAGATCTGTCAAGTAGGTAGATCACATGTTAATTTGTTCTCACAATAAAAACAGTAACAGAGAAACAGGATCTTTTTAATAGGGGCTGGGTATGCCCATTCCCTTGATTGTACAAACTGCTCACATCACACACATCAGATATTTTCTAATTTTACATGTTAATTATGCCTCAACAAAAATGCTTTATCAGTCGAAATTGTTGGATTTTTTTCCTACCTTTGAAATTTGTGGAGGCATCCATCCATTCACTCAATGGAAACTTTACTTGAGAGTTAAACGGCCCCAACTTTAGCATAGGGAGCACCCTTTTCTTGGGGGGAATGTGTGTGCTATGTAACTGAGCAGCCAACAATCAGTTGCTAACCTTCAAGGTTCTAAAGAGACTGAGATGATTCTTCATGTTCTTGTAAGAATGCCAGACTTTGGCCAGGTGGTGGTAGTACATGCATTTAATTCCAGCACTTGGGAGGCATTTAGCAGGCAGATCTCTGTGAGTTTGAGGCCAGCCTGGTCTACAAAGCTACACACAATAATCCTGTCTCGAAAAACAAAACAAAACAAAAAGCAAAACAAAACAAAACAAAAAACAGAGGAACAAACAAGAGTGGCAGGTTTCACACTCTCCACCCTACCACAGTATCTAGTTCTTAGGTAATGCAAAACAACTTGGGGGTGTCTACTTTTCCAGCCTAAGTTAGACGAGCATGGCTTGTATAGCACGAGCTTGGCCTTGGGCCCATTAGCTGACACGCCAATTTGCTCAGTGTTCCTCTAAAAGTGACTTAGCTATTTTTCTATCTTAGGAACTGAGCAGGACATTTAAAAAAAAAATATGTCAAACTCAAATTCTTGTTGAAATCTTGAAGTCTCTCTAAGCAAAAATAACCTTCTTCAGCATCCAATGGTCAAAAACACTATTAGAAAAAATAATATCTGTTCAACAAGTATTCAAATTCAACCAGCAAGGTGCCAAAGTCAACACTGCTTTGATGCAAATGTGGCGTTGCCAGAGGGGTAAAGCTCCAGAATCTTTTAGCCTGAGTGTGAAGAGTGGAAGATGGGAAGAGAAGAAAACAGGTCAGGAAATCAACAAATTACAGCATGTCTCACAGCCATGTCACTATGTCATAACCTTCAATGCTGTTGGCTACTTTCTCCTGAATTAACAAGACACTTGTAGACTCCCAGTTATAGGCATCAAGCAAATCAGGATTTTAAGTATAAACAAAACTACTCTTTAGCCTACAAATCCCTGAGAGTTCATTACAATTGATAGAAAATGGTTTTAATGAAGTTTTGTGAAAATAACCATTAAATTTGACAGGCCACAGTAGTTTTGAAAAAAAAAATCTAGGGTTTAGACTATGTTTAACTTGAGGCCCATCTGTTCCTAGCTGTGCCATCTTGTACTAGTCATTTGTCTTCTGTGTATTCATTTGGTTCTTATTTTTATCCTTATTATATAACACACTGATATAATATTAGCCATGTTTGAACCTGTCAACTTCTTACTGTATTGGGAAGGTCATGTGATTACTTAATTACATGCTAATTATCTATCTATAGGTGCTGTGGAAATATTATCTGTTAGCATGTAATTTAGATGACAAATTGATACCATGAATGTAAAGATATGATTACAAAATAATTAGAAATAAGTATATTATTTCCTTTTAGCTTTGCATGTATATGTGTTTGTGGTAGTGTGTGTGTGTGTGTGTGTGTGTGTGTGTGTGTGTGTGTGTGTGTGTATGTGTGTGTGTGTGTGTTGTGTGTTGGCAGGGATGTGCCATACCATTCCTAAAGGTTATGGACAACTTCCACCTTGTTAAAGAGTGTCTTTTGTTTGCAGCTATAGACACCAGGCTAGGTTGTCTGAAAGCTTCTGCAGATGTTCCTATCTCCACTTCCCACCTTGTTTTAGGAGTGTAAGAATTAAGGATGTTCCTGTTATGTCCAACTTTTACATGATTCTGGGGATCTGATCTCATTTCTTCACATTTGCATGGCAAATATTTTATTCGCTGAGCCATTTCTCTCTCAAGGAGACCATTTCTCCCACTCAAGTGCTAACTAGGTGTGGTCATCCTTAGCTCTCTAGATCTGAAGGGACCTCACATCTTCAGAGTGCATGGCTACAGACTACAAACAAAAGCCCAGTCTAATTTCAAACATGTAGTTTTGCAGAATGGAAGAAGCCTTGTCTACAGTCATCAACACTTCCGGGTGTCATCTGTCCCAGGCCTTCCTCTTGAAGGAAACAACCTCTTTGTCTTTGCATTCTCAGAGCAATCAATGGGTATGACATAAGTAGGTAAAATAAAATACATTTCTGCTACTTTAAATGTCACACAGCCTTGCTACCAGGAAGAACCAATGTAAAGAATGGGGAAAAAAGATTAGTTTGCAAATGATATCATAAGCTGGTATCTGTGATCAAAACCTTGGAGCCTCTACTACCCGAAGAACAATAGCAGTTATTGTTAGCATTGTGTGTTCTTTTTCTAAGAGTCCTCTTTCTTTCTCTATAGTGTCAAAGACCTGTGACTACAGTTTCTCTCAGCCTTGTCCATTTCCTCTTCTGTAGCACCAAACTCAACAAAATACCCATCCCTTTGTCACCAATTGTTATCCACCTACCCCTCACCCATCCACTCCTGGACCATGAGTAGTCTTTCTCCTATCTGGGGTACATTCCCTTCTTGTGTATCCCATGCAAAACTCTGCTAGCTCTTCAAAACAACTGTTTTTCATAAAGCCTTTACATATACCATTCCTATTCAATGTCAAGTATGGCCCCCTTATCTTCTAAATGAAACTCTTTATATAATGGTTCTATATTTATGCTGTTTGAGTACAACAGTAAGGGAGGGTGGCTTCCCCAGAGTCAGTACAGGGTATACCTAGACACCAATATCCCTGCACGGATGAGATTTATTACCCTGGAGGGACAAGCAGAGGGTCAGGGGTACAAAGGCAAACATGAAACACCAAGCAGGCATTTTTTTTTTTTTGGTTTTGGTTTTGTTTTCCAAGAGTGGGTTTTTAAGGATAAAACGAGACAATCTGCGCTGGAATGAGATGGTAAATCCTGATTGGATATATTAGGCAAATAATAAATTTTGATTGTTGGGTCTTGCTGTTTTGTCTCAGTAATGAGTTGGTGGCCAAATAAGAGAATGGACCTTGGGGGCCTAGCTTTAGGAACGTAACAGTTTTTAGCAAAGGAAAGGGAAAGGGGTAAAAAGGCAAACCCTGTTGGCACCATATTTGCCACACGTGGCCTTATTCGAGAGCCCTTCAACCTCGTTTCTGAATCCTTTTGGAAAGTATGTCACAGGCTAGGGGAAACTTGGAGGAAGCAATCAGGTAAGAAGTAATTTGCATACATGGACATCCAATAGAGTAAGTTGTGCAGGAATGGGCACTTGAGACATCCTAAGTGACTTGACTTTCAGGGTCCTGGAATGATTTCTGTCTAATGGTCTAGTTTTTTTTCTGTTAAGCAAGTGGGAATTGTAGAATGGCTATTCTTTACAATCATACAGTTTCTCTGGGCAATGACCTTGGCAGCTGTGTTGACATAGTACAGAGTACAACTACTGTCTAGTAACTGAGCAATAAATTTTATTGAAGGTAGGAGCTAATGCCTGTGTGGACCTGCAGCTTTCCAGACATCATTGGTTTAAGTGATTCATGCATTTTAAGTTTTTATTCTTTTTTTTCTTGCAGAGAAGTTACAAAACATGGGCACTGACATTATCATCTTCATTTTCAAGATGAAGAAATGGAAGCACAAAGAAATCGAATGAAACTATTGAGTGGATGAGCTAGGATGTAAAAGCAAGCAGTCTAGCTTTATAGCCTGAAGTCATGAGCACTACACCCTATTGCTCTTGGTCTATAATGTCCCCAGATAGCTTGATTTCATAGTCTGCTCACTGCAAGGGCTCTGTCCTACATTGTTCAAGCCTCTTCTTATATCTATTGGTTTAAGGACGAACTGTAAAAGGTCACACACCTAAAAAACAAAAAAATCCCCTCTTCCACACTTCCCGCTGAGCTTGCTGTTGAACTTCTGCTTTTGTCTTCCTTTCATCTCCCGGACAGCTAACAACCACTATTTCAAGGGCAAAGCTTCCTTCAAACACAAACCAACTGCGGTAAGTACCAAGCTGTTGGGAATCCAAGACGCTCCTGAATCAGTCACTGTTTGCTGCTTCCTCTAACAAATATCTCTTTGAGATTCTAGGGTGACTAAGCCACATAACCCACACCTGCCAGGCAGCATCAGCTGCCCCAATCTCTGAGCTGCCAGGAAGCACACAATTTTGAAGGGTAAAAACCAGCTATGGATCAGGCTGGAGTAATGATGCACTAGGGGGTGGAAAACAACCCTCAATTATATATTGTGGAAAATTTAGTAGTCTGGAGAGGAACCCTGGAAAGATAAATATTGAAGGATGAGAAACGATGACACAATGATGTTGCTATTAGCCAACATACAAACTTCTTAAAACTGAATAGTAAGGGACTGGAGAGATGGTTCAATGGTTCAAAGGGCTTCCTGGTCTTCCAGAAGACCCGAATTCAAGCTCTGTTCCCAGGACTTCTCTCGGGTCTCTCACAACTGTCTGTATAACACCAATGCCAGGATATCTGGCACCCTTGGCCTCCTCCAGCACTGCCACACACATGGCACATGCTCATATAGATATGAACCAGTAAGCCTAAATTAAAATGAAACGTTAGAAGGAAGAAACCCCACAGAAGAGGAGATGGGAAGATTGTAGGAGGCAGAGGTGGTAGATGTTTCCACAGTAATAGCATCTTCCAAGCTTGTGTGAACTCCCAGAACTATGGGAACACACAAGACCTGAGTAGGTTCAAACCAGACAAACACTAGCCCTGAAAAGCAAAAGTAGACACAAAGACATATTGCTGGTCAAGAAGCTATTTGTCACTGATCTGATACCCACTGAGAGAGGAATATCAGTTTTCTTCAGTGGAATGTCACTGGGTGTATCATCCACATTCCAGGGCACACATAACGCCTAGGCGTAATTGGCCAACACAAAATAAGCACCATGGTTTTTTGAGTATTTTTTTGTTTTGTTTATTATTTTTTGTCTTTTTTACTTTTTTGTTTGCCTTTTCATTTTCTTTTGAGACAGAGAAAGAGAACATAATGTTGAGTGGCTGAGGAGGTGGGGGATCTGGGGTCTGGGAAAGAATATGATCAAAATGTTTTGTATATTTCTTTTCTACTAAATAAAAAGTGAATTGTATGAGTCTACAAATTTCTCAAGTAATTAAAAAATGGAAAATATTGTAAGCCCTTCAAGCCCTATCTATAAACAGCAAAACTTCTCATCCCATTTCAAATCAATTTCCCCTTTGGCTAACAGGCTGTGAGCCCTGTGAAATTAAATGAGAAGATGGTATGAGCTTACATACATAGTTTCAGTTTGTTTGTTTGGCTGGATGGTTTTGATTTTTTTTTTCAAGGCAGGAGACCTCTCATTTTCAGACTTTATCTTGCTAAGCAAACATTTTTGCCACAAACTGACTAAAGTTGAAACAAATACTTCATCCTTTGTGAGCCCAGCCTTGGGTTCCTTTGTGCAAAATACTCCCAAGTGGCTTAGAAGTTCAAGTGTTCCTTTGTCGTTTTTGGAAGTCATCCCAGCAAGAGAAGCAACGTTCCTTTTGAGAGAAGAAAGCAAAGCCAGGACAACGCCTACCAGACACCAGGAGGTGACCTTAATGTTCTTAGGTCGCCTCTTCTCACATTCCTAGTCCTCACGCAGTGCCATGTGGTGCCCAGACAAATATGACCTGTCAATGGTGGTTGCAATGAGTCTGAGGAGGAATGGCAATGACAGAAATTGTGCGCTTTTTGTTTGCGCATTGCTTATCATCATCCATGCCAACCCCTATCTTCATCTCTTTCCCAGACTCTAGCCTGAGCATTTTCTGTTCACAAATAGCTTCCTGCTCATCTCAATTGCCCTGGATTCCTCCTTCTGTCTTCTTCCCTCACCCCTCCCTGTCTTTCCTTATGTAGTCCATGTTGATCAGGAAACTAGAATTGTTCTGCCAAGGCCCCTAGAGCACTGGAATTACTGGGATTGTACCACCTCACTCAGCTTTGTTTTTGTGACTGTAGTACATTTTAAAATTCTTGATTACAAACATTCTGACCTTGCTTGAACTCCAGTCATGTTGAACTACTCTCTGCAAGGATGACATTTGATTTATTTGTTATGTCTGCTCCTCAGGGAAGAAACTGCAAGCCCAAAAGCTAGTCAGCCAGCCTTGGAACACCAGATGCCTTGTTTCTTAATGATATTAAGTGATCCCTTGTTGTGGAAATTATGGGTCAAGGTGCTGGGTTGGTTAAATTATGAATTTTAAAAGGGGAAATATTGTGTGAAAGGGACAGAATTGATGTTAAAAGTTTAAGTAAAAACCAGTCGGAGGCAACCTCCTGACTGCAGTGACAAGGGACATGAGCGTTCTAGCAAATCATGCTCCCTAGTGTGTGTCTCAAGCTCCACCGACCAAGTTACCAGACAGCCTATCCTTAGTATTTATTGCATCAAGTTAAATTAACTTTTTCTCCTATGTAGGTAATAGCAGCCAAAAATTCGGTAAAAACTGGCTTAAAGCATGTTCTTATCTCCTAAGCCTTTGTCTAAATACAGAATCACTCCCCCATTTACTTTTAAAGTCACTACTTCGAGCTTGATTTCCTGCTGTCCTGGATTCCATTCTGATTCTAGAAATACTGGTTTGTTGGGCAGAGGCACTGTAGTTTATAGTCTTTCACTGGATCATGTTAAATTCGAATTGCTTCATCTTTTTTGCAAATGGTATTCACAGATGAAAGCTTTAACTTCATCAAAGTTATTAGCTCCAATCGGGTCACAATTTAGGAACTGATTTCTAATAAGTACCTGTGAATATGCACATGTCTCTAATAAGAGAAACCAATCTTTACTTACTTCTAACTCTTGGTGCTCTGAAGATATCTCAAACACTTAGCAGTCCTGCATAATAAAATTAACTGAAATTTAGTTTCAGAAAAATGTTTTCATCTAGTAAAGGCAACAGAGATAATGAGAAACACAGACTCTGAAATTAGACTGTGCAGGCCCCAAATCTAGTTGCTGATGGTCTGTAAGTTAGCTAACTACTCTAGACACACTCTTACCACAACAGTAAAGCAAACAATAGAATTCATGCCAGTGTGTTGTGTGTGAAATACTCATGCAGCTTTTACAGACTGGAAACATTGAAGATGTTATTATTGTTTGGAAAAACAATAAGCATCAACTATATAGAAAATATATAGATACTTAAAAAACACAGCTCTTCTCATCTGTACCTGGTGAAATATTTCATTTTGTATATCTTCCTATCATTTTGCTTTGTTTGTTCTATTGAGAGCAGAACTCAAAGCCATGTGAATGCTAAAGAAATTCTTTACTGTTGAGTTGAATAACCAACCTGTCTTGGTGTTTTGCTTTGTTTTTAATTGGCAAGTAATAATTCTATGTATTTAGATCATACCATGTAGTGCCTTAAATGTATTTACACTGTATAATAGTCAAATCAAACTAAGTCTGTCTATCTCTTCAAATATTTATTATGTCTTGGAGATGAAAACATTCAAAGTACTTTTTGTTAAGAGAAAATTAGGCAGTGCACCAGCTGCCTGTCTTTACATTGAACTTTTAAAGGCCCTTCTGTCCATTTTGAGTGTTAATTAAAAGTAGGATCAAGGAAGTTAGCTGTCATTGAAAGCTAGAGAAACTTAGAGAGCTTTGGGACTCATTAACTGTTACATGATTTGATTTTGCTAGAAGCCTGATGCAGCAGGTACAGATAAGTACAATGACTAGAATATATACAAAACTCAGGCTGGAGACACTGAGAGACACATAGTGACTTCACCGTAGACATTTGGTTATAAATTATGGACCTGAAACTCATTCCATCTCTCAAGATCTGAGGCTTTATTGAGGTTAGTCCTGATGTTAGCTACCCAGTGGTCCATCTGTTTCATGTTTCACACTCCCATCCCAGGAAGTAATCCTTTTGCCTGTGCATCAAACTATTTCACTCAATTTTCAGATTTATCAATAGCATCCCACTGTCTGTAGAAAAAGGTTTAGTTGAAAGACAGACTTTTGAATATTCAGTAGACACTAAGTAAGCATTTTCTGAATAAATTAGAGGTGTTTTTAAGCATAGATAGACTTTATCTCCTGTTTTGTTTATGTTGTCTGTTTATGGAATATTAGATGACTTTGTCCCCTTCTTGTACTAGTTTCTCTTCTCATTCCCGAGACAAAATAGTTGCTACAAAGCAATTTAAGAAAGGAAAGATTCATCATGGCTTACAGTTTGACAACACAGTGAGGAAGTCATGGTGATAGAGATGAGAGAAATGGCCACAATGTGTCCATAATGAAGAAGAGAAGAGTCATGAATGCTCAACTCAATTTCTTCTTTGTATCCAGCCAAAGATCCCAGGCTTTGGAATGCTGTACTCACCTTCAGGGTAGGCTTCCCTCCTCAGGGAGACCGTCGTTGAAATATCTTCTTAGATATACTCAGAGGTATGTTTCTGTAAATGGAGTTCTTAATTGGTCTAAATAATTAAAACCAGGAGTCAGGTATAGAGGAAAATGCTAAGAGATCAGACAGCCAAAGCCACTTTTAACTCATTAGCTTCCCAGCTGAAAAGAGAGTGAGTTCCTGTTTCTTCCAGCTTATATCATTTCTCCACCCAGTCATCTTCCTGTCTCTACATAGCCCTCTTACTTCCTGTTTCTGTTCAGCCATCTCACCTCCTATCTGTCTATGGTTACCTCCTGACCTCTATGATTAGCTAGCAACAAGCTCCATCCTCTGATCTTTAGACTATTACCATGTTTTCATGGTGGTTCTGGATCTAGTCAGATTGACAAGGTAGATTATCTATCACATAACTTTAAGTCAATATTTCCATAAAGGTGTTCCTTAAGTTCAAGTTTTTATAGACAAACCCTTGTTCAGAGAAGCAATATAGTCCTGTAGATTAATTTCTCTAAGAACTATCTCATCCAGGCCTTTGTTTACCAAGCATAGATTTAGTTAAAGAAGTTTCTTTCCCAGATAGAAGCAGCCGATTGTCCATTAACAAAGTAGTTCTAAGGATTCCCATCTTGTCTCCAAGACAAATTTCACAGGAGATTGCAGACAATAAGAATTGTTAAATTATATGACCAATGACCAGATCTCCACAAGGATGTTGGAAATGAAGCCTAGATAAGCACGTTTCTTTAACATGCTATTGTTATGAATATTTATTTGTACAGAAGCCTTTGGGTGAATGTTTATTTGAAAAAAAAACATACCTATTTAATTAAGGAACCAATTCTTGGGACTGTGTAGCTACTATGATGGATATCTGGATTCCAAGAAATTCCAGTTGAAGTAATGCAGAGATTGGCAGTAAAGGTCATACATTTTATCAGGAAGAAGCCATGCCTCTTTAGCTGATTGGAACAGAGCCCTGTGTTATGGGCTGCTGCCATTTTTGGTCCTGATTCCATAATATGCATCTGCAGAGATCCCATACATTTAGCAATGATTTGTAGCTTTACGGTGTTCCCTCTTGTGTGTCTGTGCTAGCATGGGTGGTCCTCACAATTTGGCAGGGTGAGAAATAGAAAAGTATAACCCACAGAAACTATTATATTCATGTGATACTCTTCTAGGCTGATTGTCATATCCTCTTTCCAAATTCTTATTTTGAATCTAACCACCCCCAATGAAGTGATATTAGAAAGAGAGGTATTGGTGGAGGTGAGGATGGCAAATCATAGGGATGGAATCCACATAGGTAAGATTTGTGTCCTGATAAAAGAGAAACAAAGAACAAGCTCTTTAACCCTCTTTTGCCGTGTGCAACTACAAGGGCATGTCAGTAAGCTGAAATGCAGGCTCCTCTCCAGACTCCAGCCTGGTTAGCATCTTCTCCAGACTTGCAGCCTCTAGAACTATGACAAACACATTTCACTTACTTATGAACTGTTCAGTCTGTGTTATATCGTTATGGACATGAGGTTAAAACCCTTGAGGGTCCTTGTAGCTCTTTTGAGAAAGATTCATCTTAAACTTTCTACCCTGGGCCACTCTTCTCTTTAGTATTTCATTTCTATTCCTTGAAGTCATAGTTCTCATCCTCCTACCTAGAGGTTACTGACCTGTCATCCCCACCACATAGCCTCCATAGCCTTCACAGCCTTCTTACCATCTGCTAACAGGCTCAGCTTTTAGAGTTCAATTTCAAAGTCACTCAAGGTCTAAGGTCTCCTTTGCAATATATTTCTTTCCATTTGGCACATAGCCCTGATTATATTTTTCTGGGATTGACTGATTACATTTAATTTTCTGAAAAAGCATTAATTTGATGTACAAGTCACACAAACTTTGAACAGGTTATCTATAACCTACCACTTAAGAGCAGAGCCTAGATCAACTAGAGACCATCTCCATCAAAAGGGAGTTCAGTTGGAGCTTCCTTTTCATATAATACTTTGTATGTAAATGAACAAGAAAACCAAAAAGACCAAAGTTCCCATCCAATTCTTAACCTCGTATGCAATATCTTTAAAATCAGAAAATTGAAGTTTAAAATTGTGTTCTAGCAACCATGAATGAGAAGATCAGATCAGTAAACTGTAAGTACTATGATTTTCTTTCTGTCCCTCTAACTTCAGAATGAAGATTTTTCTTGGTAACAGGGAAATAACAATAATTATAACATTTTTTCTTCAAGTTCATGTCCTTTTATATACATACATTCAAAATGAGTATTTTTGATTCTCAGTGGAGGAAGCTTAAGCATGTGATGACAACTGATCGTTCACCTCGGAGTCCTTGTTACCCCAGAGCATGACTTCTCTCTCAGAGCACCTAAATCAATTGATGTCTGGGTTTCAGCTATTCCGATTATGGTGATGGTTACAAATGACCTTCTGTATCAGGCGCTGAGCTGCTGTGCTTAAAAAGATGAATTGCTTCCCCATGGCAGGCACCCAGTCAGGTACCATTTTTCTAAGTGTTAGAAGTATGGTATGGAGGGTGGAGGGATGGACCATGCTACTGGGAATAATCAGCAATGTGGGCAGTGAAAATGTTTTAATATAGAACTTGATTTAAAGATCTCAGGAAAGAGAACTTATGGTATGTATGAGGTCTTTCCTGGAATGATAGTATCATGTATACCTGGTGCTCAGAAACAGAGGTTAAATGCACAGGGCTCTGATTACTATACCAATGGCCACTGCCTGTGTGAGGGACCTCTCTGTCACAGGAAGATGAATGTAGTCTTCCAGGTTACTGTTCCAATGTGTTCCCTTGGGATTAGTACATACCTCCAGGTCGGTTCCAATTAATTCTTGAGATGAACTGTACTTTGAAGTGTTCAGGGCCTTCTATTCACACTGGAGATCACTTGGGAATATCCCAGGGGGTCAGTCAGATTGGTCTAGGAACATAACAAATGAAATGACCAATAACTCACAGTCTCTGTCCATTTCCTGCCGGCAAATGATTAATGAACAGCCCACAGTCAAAGTCTGAGATACATAGTCAATACCTAGTCTATTTTGTGATTCAAGATAAATGATGCTCCAATTTGTGTTCAGTGACAAATGATAACCAAATTAGCATCACCATTTTGGCTAATTATCTTATTCCCCAAACTATCACTATCATGCCTCTTTCAATGAATAGTTACAGGAGACCAGAGGCTGAGCTGTAAACTGTGTGGAACACCATAGGAACATGTGTGGTTCCTGCCCTCAGGAGTGTAAATTCATCTTCCACTACTATAAGTGGACCTCAAATGATTAGTAACACTTGAAACTTAATGCAAACCAGAAGTAGAGGCACAAGCCTGCCATTCCATTACTAAGGATGTAAAGGCAACAGAATCTGGAGTTCAAGGCTAGTCATACCTATGTAGGAAGTTGAGGACAATCTGAACTACAATGGACTGTCTAAAAGTAAATAAGTAAAACACACATACATGCGAGTAGACATATAAAACTTAATAAAAACCATGTGGTACACTTGAGTGCATTTTGTGCCTTGCCCATCCCCAAGTCACTAAGTAGTTCCAATTTGTAGATTGATAATTACTCTATACTGATAAAGAAACACAAATCACTTAGGCCATTTGTCTGATGTTACCGAAGTAGGAAAATGTGGAACTTGAGGCTTAAACCTTTAGATCTGGACTACAGGTTCCATATCTCTTTCCCATAGACCAATCACAACTCAAGTTGAAGCCAGGCATAGAGGTGAAATCCATAGTCCTAGCCCTCAGGAGGTTGAGATGTGTAGGTAGGAGCGGTTATGACTTCCATGCCAGCTGGATCACACTACGTAGATGATGATGGTAGTGATGATGATCCAGGATTTATAAGCTGGGGAGATAGCTCAGTCAGTAAAGTTCTGGCAATACAAGCATGAGGACCCGAATTTGATCCCACAGAACCCACATTAAAAGTACAGATGTGGTGGTGTGTGTCCGGGACTCTAACACTGCAGTGGTGACTTTCATGGTACTGCAAACTCATATTCAGCTAGTTTTGTTGTCGGTTACCCTGAGGGATCCTTTTGTCTTCAACACCCAGTGCTGGGAAAATGAGATACAGGGAAGGCTTGACACCAAATGCCTTTAATCCCAGGACTTGGCAAACAGAAGCTGAGGCATATCTCTGTGAATCCAAGGCCAGCCTGGTCTTCCGAGTGAATTCCAGGACAGACAGGGCTTCATAGACCATATCTCAAAAAATAGTCTCTAGTTGTCATACACACACATACACACACACCACCACCACCACCACCACCACCACCACCACCACCACCACCACCACAAACCCTGACTTTTGTAATTATTTCCTGTGTGCACTAATTTACTTGCATTCATTCTTTCAGTTGGTGATTAAAACTACGTGAATGTGGGCACATATTTAGTACTATTTAAATGCTTCTAATTACTGTCTTCTACACTACCAGGGGTTTTATTGTCAATGTAGTTGTGAAAGTAGAAACAGCCTTAGAAAGACAGGAATCTTTTTATAATTGACATTTCAGAATGTAATTCTTTTCAGAGAGTAAGGGGGGATAAGGGAGTTTAATTCAATTTGAAATCCCAGCTTATAATACCTCATTGTGGAAGAGTCAGAGCAGGAACTTCAAATTTGTCAGAGCTAAGAGACCTGTAGTCCCTACCCAGGGTCCCAAAGGTGAAATGCTTCTCAGGACTGAAGCAGGGGTAAAGATTTCTCTAGTAACTTCACACACAACCTGAGGGTCATGCCCATTGCCAACTTTGAGACAGATTTATTGTTATTAGACTGACAAATGAAGAATTAGCATGCTTTTCTTTGTAACCTTGGTAGACATCTGTGACTCTGACCTTGTACAAGCTGTGAAGTTTTCTACTTAAAAAAGCCTTTAGTCTAGTTTGAACTTGCTCTGAGGTGAAAGTTAGTTAATTGTGTGCAGTAGTCTGAGTAAGAGAAAAGGCAGGTTGTTAAGAGTTAACATTAGTTAATACCTGCTGTATCCCCCATGGCCCCTGACACAAACTAGTCACATCCATAGTCAAGAGCTGAGAGAAAAGACATTCACACTGTGTCCTTGTACTCATCTTTGTTTGTTGCTTTTATACAGTCCAGAACACCCTAACTGGGGAATGGTTCTGCCCACAATGGGTTGGCTCTGCTTACAGCCATTTATTAAGACAGTGCCGTGCAGACAGACTCAGAAGCCAATGCAATGTAAATAATCAGTCCCTCATTGAACCTCTCTTTCCAAGCAATTCTGAGCTGTGTCACTCCTACATAGTGACTTCATGCTGCATTTTGAGAAAAAATGCTTTCAGCTAATACCCCAGACAGAAATAATAATCCTGCCATTAACACTGGGCTTGAAAGTTAACATTTGGGTTTACTCGGATCTTACCATAAGTGTAAAGTGTTATCTCCCGTTTCAGAAATAGAAACTAAAGCAAAAGGGGCTGGTGTAGAATCGTTGTCTTCTTCCTTGGAGTATTGAAGGAGTGAAATACTTCACTTAAGAAAGCAGCAACTCGTATGTTTCTGCCAAGAATTGTTTCGTCTGTGGATCTGCTTTGAACTCATGGTAGAACCAGATTCATCCTGCTGTGAAGAGGTGGGCACCCTGATTCTTGTTGACAGATTAATTTGCCCCACTTAGGAGATATCTTTCTCACTCTGCCCCTAATAAGGTAGCCAGTTCTTCAGGGACTTTGCCAGCTTGCTGTAACCAACATTGTGTGTCCACCTACAGTTGACTTGGGAGCTTCCCATGGCACCTTAGAATGAGAATTTAATTCGGAAACAATTTTATCTGACTTCCAGACAGTCTCTGGGAGGACAGGTGGGCGGGACAAGAACCTTGTATGCAAATCTGCAAATCTTTAAGCGTGTCACCGGTAGAGGGCAGTGAAGAGGCGACTTAATCGTCGGCACTGGACTAGAAGCCCAGTGGTTAGGACTCTCAGGTGCCAACAACCCTTTAGGGCGGAGGATGCTCGGAAGGGTAGACAGAGTTGCTTGTGAGACTTTTCTTCTCCACCAGTTTATTCTTCTGGTTCTCCCTAGTTCTTGATCACCTCTGGTAAATATTGGTTTAAAAAAACAAACAAACAAACAAACAAGTCTTCTTCGGATTGTCTAGGACACTGCACAAACTCTCCCAACAGTACTGAGGTCAATGCCATGCCTTTAAGAGAGGAGCTGTTTGGGGGTTCCTGAATCTCTGGGAAAGGACTAAAACAATAGGCCGAAGGAAAACTCCAGACTTCTCCCAGAAAGGGAGCAGTTCCTGAGACATTCAGCAAGCATCTGTTGCAGTTAAAACCCGGGGTGGAGGAGCCAGCTGTCTGAGGATGCCTGGAGGCTTCCCTGAGTGTGGCCAGCCTTTCACTGGAGGCAGGACCCAGCGGCCCCGAGGCTGGCGGCTGGCGGGCGGGGAAAGCCTAGGAAACCTTAGACGCAGCGGGACAACTGCCGCCTGATCCACAGCTTCTTTTTCTTATTTTCCTCCTACAGAAACTAGTCACCCCCTCCCTTTGCCCCACGCCTTCACTCAGGATCCTCACACTCCGGCACCTAAAGCGTTAACCCTGGAGCGTCTGGCACCCCTACCCCTAGCGCCCAGGGTTCCTAAAAAGGAAAGGTACAAGGTTGGTCCAGATGATATTTGAGAGATCAAAGGCAGTGCACACTTCCTGTTACCCAGACCTTATATAGAACGTCATGATCGCCTCGGCTGCACAGACGCACCTAGCACTGACCCAGCGGCTGCAGCCTGAGGTTTCCCGAGTACCACAATGAACAAGTGGCTGTGCTGCGCACTCCTGGTGGTAAGTCGTGGGCAGGAGGCTGCTGGCCACCTGGGCCTCCCCTCCTGACTGATGGGAAACAAGCCGGGCTCTCTCCAAACCCCCGGGAAGCCTTTTTCTCAGGTCTAGGGGTGTGAGTGGCTTTTCCATGAGAAGGTTCTGCTGAGTTTATGCAGAGGGGAGAAAGACCCAGAGAGAGGAGACTTAGACTTTGGTTTTACCCATTTTATTTACCTTATCTATTTACTTGCTTATGCTTTGTGTAGTGTATTGTGCCTTTCCTTGACCTGACTTTTTCATTACTGCAGATGAAGTGGACTATGTTAGGAAGAGAGGGTAGCCTTTGAAACTTGCTTAGAACAGTTTGGATGGGGGAGGTAGGGTATTGTCTGGCACATCCTTAGGCTGACTTACAGATGTGTGTGTGGGGGGCATTAGAGAAACTATTCTCCCATTTAACTGTACAAATTAATATTTTAATAAAGTTTTATTAGTCTAGTTCTCAATGTCAACATTGTATGGAAAATATTAATAGACTAATGATAATTGTGTCCTAGAACATACTTAATCAGGTCAAGTTCAACCCTAAGTAGAGCTCAAACCTTTTTTTTTTTTTAAATGCTGCTTGGAAAATAATCTCTTGAACATAGTATATGTCCTTTCTTCCTTTTTTTATTTAAAAAAAGTTTTCAGCTTAAGCTTTTGGAAAATTGCTATTAACATTTACGTAGAAGTTTTTCTGTGCCAAACCTCTTTCCTTTCCATCAGCAGAGTGTGAAACACATGCAGTTACAAGTCAGACAGAGAAGTTTCTCTGTAAGGAATATTTGTGTCTGGGATGCACTAGAGTTCATGTTTGTAGTTCATCTCTAACTAACACAGTGAGAATGGAAAGCTGTGTAATCTTCCCCTTAGCTCCAACGACTCAAAGACTTGCCTATGGAATAGCAAAGTCCCTCTGGAAGAGTGGACAGGAGACTACACACAAGTATGTTAACTACATGTGTACACATATGTATGTATATGTAATGCATGTATCCACTAATACAGATACATGGAGAATTTTGAAAACGTCTATTTTTAGGTATATGTGTATTTTGCTTATATGCATGTCTGTTCACCACTTGTGTGCAGGGCTGATTGAGGCCAGAAGAGGGCATTAAATACTCTAGAACTGGAGTTATAGACATTTGTGAGCTGCCTCATGGGTACTGGGAATAAAACTCAGGTCTTCCAGAGGAACAGCCAGTCCTCTTTACTGCTGAGCCATCTCTTTAGTTAGGCTTAGAAGAACTTTCTAAGAAGTGAAACTTTTGGGGGACAGTGAGATGGCTCAGTGGGTAAATGACAACCTAACAACATGAGTTCCATCCATCTTTGGATCTTGTGTGGGAGGAGAGAACTGACTCCTGAATGATGTTCTCTGACCTCCATCCCACTCTTGGGCCAATGTGTTCCTGCACTATAACACACAGCAAATAAACGGAAGTACCCAAAGAGGAATGAACACCTAAGAGCTTGTACAGGTGATAGTGCCTAAAGGCATTTCTTGAATTGAGCACTTGTGAATTGGCAGAAAGAGCTACAAATACATTATTAGCACCCTACAAAAAGTCCTTGTATCCCTCTTTTATTGCAATATTAATATCCAGACTAATAAACAGCAGAAATTGGTTCTGCTTGTATTTAAACTTTATGTACAGATTTTATGTATGTTTCACTTTGGTTCCCTTCAAAGTTCTGTTCAGAGATCCATCACTGAATTATTTCTTCCAATAATTCTTCACAAATGGTAAAACAATAATTTTTTAGAGGTGGTCTATATATGGCCATTTGTACGTTGATAATACTAACTTTAGATAATACAATTTCATCAGAAAAGAAAGCCTGGATTTGCCATGAATATATAAATTATGAATAGGGAAGATCTCACTCTTTCTTTACATTCTGAGATTGATTTTATTTTATGGATGGTGGGAAATGGAATATTGTACTTGTGTGTAAAGAGGCTGAATTCCCCTTGGTAAAAAGAGAGGCTTGGCTGTAGTAACAAGAAGCATGGCCAATACTTGGTTCTTTGTAGGAAGCATTCACTAGGTACTGGGAACAAAATGAATAGACGGGTAGACATCATTGCTGCCCTCTTGACCTAACAGTGTATTGGAAGAGATGGATGTGGGCCAAGTATTGAGTGTGTAATAACAGTTACAAAAGAGGAATCCCCAGATGATTGGGGAATTAAAAAATAAATAAATACAAACGGCCTTCCATGAGCTCATAAGGGAAGTTGCAGCACAGTGGTTCTCCGCTAAACCCAGTTCACATGCCCACATACCACTTGCCTGAGCAACAGCAGTGACTGCATTCTTCCCTCTGGAGTTCCTCTGTTCTCTAACCTGGGGTGTGCATACCGTAAGACAACACTCTGACATCTCTACTTCTCCTGAACACTACCTGGGTGATAACAGATAGCTAGAGGGTAATCTAGAACCATCCATGTACAAGAAGTACTGCTGTTACCAAGAGGAAGAAGGGATGGCCTCTTTACCGCACCTTGAGGGAGCAATTGGGTATGCTGTTGCTGGAGGTGAAGTCAAGATGCCTTATTGAGAGATGGAAAACCTTGTAACAAAGTACATTCCACATTCTTCCCTGAGAACAGGAGATATATGCTAGTAGTCAGAAAGTAAACGGAGAGGAGGGCAGTACTCAGGATAGGTCTGTGGTCATGGGCATTCCTAGAATGCCCGCTAGCACAGTCAAGCACAGAGCTGTCCTGCAAGGAGAGAGCATTCATCAAACCAAGTCACTTCCTCCTTGGTTGCCATGTGTTACTAAGAGCAGAGGACATCAACATGCCTGGCTTAAGTCCTAGGCTTTAACTGTGGTTAAAACTTCCCATCATCCATCATGCAGTGTCAGAACCCACCCTGAGCTTCTCAAAGCCAAGCTCTGAATTCATCCTTTCATAACAGATGGGGGTGGAAGGGAAGAGGAGAGAGGCAGCTGCTCAGGAAAACTGCCTGCTGTTCCCGGTCTTCCTTTAGCATAGCACTCCTGGACTTTCTGACTTCTGTTTATATTTGTCTTTGTCTTTCCTCCCCTTCCCCCAGAGGCTTGCCCCTAGCCTTCTAAATCTTATTTTTATTTTATTATTTTATTTTGACACTGTGGATGATCTGAAGGCTTCTAGAAGCATCCAACACTGACATACACCCAACTCCATGCAGGCAACCCTGCCCTGTGTCCATAGCAACCTTCTTGGCCTGGCAAAATCTTCAGCACAGTTACTAATTTCAATTTAGTTTTCAATTTTATATAGGTTTAAAACCACAGTTGCTGAATACCATTGGTGGAAGGACCAGCCAAACGTTTAATTCAGAAAGTTGTAGACACCATGGTCATGTTTTTCAAAGGGACACTAAGACCACAGTCTGCTATCCTAGCTTTCCTGTTCAGGAACATGCCTTCTGGGTTTTGCTTTCAACAGCTCCCAGCTTAAATGCTTCCTCTGCATAAAGACTTTCTGTGAAAAACACTATTTTCCTTAGTATGGCATTAACCAAGAGAATTTTCTACATCCTTAATTTCTACTTTGCAGAGGGTGGGAGATGGGGGAGTGTACTTAAGGTACATGAAAACAAAACAAAAAAAAAAAAAACCTTTTTATCTCTGGTTGCCACTTATGCTGCTCTGATACAGTAAAGTTGCCAAAATTAATAGCATTTTACTGAAAAAAATGTTTGTGTTTTACTCCATAGGGCAGCATTTTCTCAACTATATTTGACATTCCATGCACTTATATAGTAAATCCTTTGAAACCACCTCCATGTCTGTCGAAATGAAATTTAGGGTACATATATTTTGCCTACATGTAAAGCTTTCATGAAATCAATATCCTGGCATAACTATACTGTAAAATAGTAATATAAGGAAAGTGATTTATATAATAAAACAAGCTTTAGTAGGAGCCATAAGGAAATCATGATATGTTGGCATTTTAATGTGGTATTGTCACCACAGACACACAGCTCTAGGAATGAAGAAGGGCAGGTGTGACTCAGTGTTGATCTGGAAGCTTGATCACGTTTGGCTTTAGTGCTTTGGATTTCTAAAATGGTGAGCCAATCTTGGTAGCCACTTTAATTTCATTGCATTTCTTACCATGTCCTTCGTTACTGATTTCCTGGCAAACTCATTGTGGAAAACAATGATGAAAAAAAGTACTTTATGCATAAACAAAATGGAATTCTGGCATAGTTCTGGATGATGGCCTTCATTTTTAATTTCTGTGGCTATAATAAAATGCCTGAATGAAAGCAACACAGAGAAAAGGGTTCCCTTGGCTTACACTTCCAGGTTGCAGTGCATCATAGCAGGAAATTCTCAGTGGTGGAAATTAAAGCAGCTAGTCACATCCACAGTCAAGAGTGGAGAGAAATAAATGCATGCGTACTGGCTTGCTTGCTCATGCTCAATTCTTTTTCTAGACTTCCAGAAACCCTTGCCTAGGGGATGGTAACAGCCATATTCAAAGTAGGTGCTCCTACCTCAAGTAGACCAAGAAGAAAGTCCCTCATAGTCATGCTCACAATCCACAATCCAGCCAGACCTAGGTGATCCTCCACTGAGACACTTTTCCTAGGTTATTCTGGGTGATGTCAACTGGACAATTAAAGCTAAACATCACAGTGAGATATATATGCTTTTCACCTAGTTTATTATTCATCAGCTGCCAATAGGACATTTGAAGACTTGCAGGGCATATAATTATTCTTTGTTTTTCTGGATACCTAATAGCAACTGTCATGGCACCCTTAGAAATATTTCCAACCATTTCCAGACTTTCTCCAAGGACAGAGTGGTAAATAAAACATGAGCTCATTGCAAGCACAGGTTTTCATCTTCCTCATTTGTACTCACAAGTTTTCCACCATCATGATATGTTTGTTTTCTGTGTTTAATGGACTATGGTGAAGTTTTCTAGAGCCCTGGTAACCTATCAGACATCTCCATGGATGCTCAAGAGTTTACTTTTTTATTGCGCAACTGCAATTTAACCTCCTATGGTTGGATCTACTATTTTTCAAAATATTAATCTAGCTTACTTATCTGGCCATATTTTAAATATTATGGTATACATTTCTACTATGGAAACTCAGAAACTTCATGAAAGCTTTCTTAGAAAAGCAGCAAGATGAACTGGATTAATTTATTAGCCCTTGGAGATGCAGTGTCAGCAAAGATGGACAGCTTTCTGGGCTTCTCATACTGCCGAGGGTTGCTGTCTACTGACTAGAGAACACAGGCCTCACAGTATTAAATTGGATCATTACTCAGTTTTTTCCTGATAAGTTGTAAATGTTTTTTAAAAGATTCAAACATAGTTGATGAGTATTAGATGCAAGAAATTTCAGTCTCTAGAAGGAGCATGAACTTAAGATAAAAATAATATTAACAACCCAGGTCATTACCCTAGAGAACTATAGAGAAAGCTGATTTCACAAGGGCAGGGGAGAAAAGGCTCATTTCTAATACAGAGACTCTTACAAACAAAATGCAAACAAGAGCAACAGTAGCAACCATGTTTAGAAAAGAAAACAAAAATCAAAATAAAATTTAGCAACCCACAATAGCAGGAACTAGTGAATCGGAAATCCTAGCAACAGCTGTAAGCGATCTGTATAAGGAGAAAGAGTGAGGTTCAGTCAACTTGAAATAGATACAATGACAGTATTTTTATGTGACATATAATTAGCTTTTGGAAGTCATTACCACAGAAATGGAACTAGCATAGAAAGTCTAAAAAAGGAATATGCTTAGGCAGTTGTAAGGGATAAGAATAGTGTTATAACACATTAGGTAAGGTGTGTGGTACCCTCCTTCCCACATACACACACATTCATTGTGCCTCTGTAAGTGATGTGTGCTCTACCCACAGAGTAGAGCAGCTTATCCAAACTGTAAGGTGACACAATATCCCAAGGGCTTGGGTAGACACTTTTTCCATGCAATTTCTCCCAAGTGGCTAAGCCTGCAGACAGTAAATTGATAGGGAATGAAAAAGGAGGGGGGAATCTCAGTGAGGAAAGTGCTGGACATGAAAGCACAAGGACTAGTGTTTGTATCCCCAGAACCTAGTGACAAGTGGGTGTAGTACCCACCTGTAATTTCTGTGCTCACAAGGTGGAACCAGTAAGCCAAGACACCAAGCTATGAATTAAGCTGAGAGGCTGCATCAACAAGTGACAAGGAAGATATACACCTTCAGTCTCTGGCTTCTGCACACTCATATGCATACATGCACATACACACACATGGATGCTATACCCATACAAGTACATACACATGTATGCTGTGCATATATACACATGACAAAAGAAGAAAGAAAACATACATAGAAAAGAGAGAGAATTCAGCCAGTTAACTAAGCTAAAGCTAGTTAACATGTCCATCTGCTCTCCTAAGCACTTTCATGTTTGAAAACATGTAAGATCTACTGTCTGAACAAATTTCAAAGACAGTGGAACACTGCTATTAGTTGCATTTATACAGATCTCTAGATTATACTCAATCTAATTGAAACTTGAGGCCCCTGGATTGGAACCTCACTGTGTTTTGCCCCTGGTAATTAACATTCTACTCACAGTGGGAGTGCTACATCTTTGAAAATAAAAGACTAACCCCAAGGCCTTCAATTCCATTCATTCTGTGCCAAAGCAACACTGCCTGCAATGGTTTTGTAAGAAACCATAGATAAAGCAGAGAAATGGGCGAGAAGACTAAATTAGGCTGAAAACCAGACAGCAGCTGTTCTGAGCATGCTCCCTGCCTGTGGCGATTAACTTTCCTGGTGATGTTTTTGAGACAAAAAAATAAAATGAAATAAAATCTTAGTTGTCTTTGCTATCCTTCTTGTTAGGTAGCTGCTCCTTTTTCTGCTGTCCCTTGTCCTTGGTCATTCTCTACTTCCTGTTTTTCCTTTATTTTTGTTCTTGCACATGGCTTTGCTTTGTCCTCATTCTTGGTCTCTTGTTCTTCATAGTCTACACTCCATCGTGTTCCCACTCCGACTTTCTCTTGTCTTGTCATTTCTTGCTTTCAGTCTTGCTCTTTGCACCATTTCCGTCTTCGTCTCAGTCTTATTTTCTGGATCAAATGCATGCCCTTTTGTATTTCTTTCTTGTTATGTACTTTATTTATCCTTAGAAAATGTCGATAGCAGGAGCCTGTTCCTTATAATATTCCTCCCCATCAACTTGTATCATCACTACCAAAACCTGCAGT
This sequence comes from Cricetiscus sungorus, assembly GCA_030556225.1. NCBI lineage: Eukaryota > Metazoa > Chordata > Mammalia > Rodentia > Cricetidae > Cricetiscus > Cricetiscus sungorus. The sequence goes on from JANBXA010000366.1 coordinate 15,563,224, forward strand.
GTAATCTGGATGCCTAGATGCAGAGTGGTTAACAATACTCTGCAATAGTAAGGCAGGCTGGACTCAAGGGTTCTGATTTCTTACTTCTGCCCTTAACTTTGAGGTTTAATCAGTGACCCTATTTATGCCTCAGCTTAACTGATGAGTTGAGCCAGGTGGTACATGGGATGTCTGCTATAATTTCAAAGTTATATCATCTGAAATTTGTTTTTAAAGAATCAATTATATATTGTTGTCTATCAAATATCAAAACCCACGTAGACATTACAGGTATGTTTTTTTTTTGCAGTAATCTCTTTTGTTATGGTTGTTAAAAGTTTCTTTTACACCATTGGTCATACATAAGAAATCAAGAAATTCCGCTGAAGTCAAAGAAATCATCTGAGAAGAAGCTGTTGAAATATTACCTAACTTTAGAAGGCATAACATATACTGGAGGGTCATAAATTATTATTTCAAGCCTAAACCATTCCCATTTTCTCATTCTTATCATCAGCTGGTATACATAGAAATGGGCAATGTGGGTATTTTTTTTTTCATTCTCCATTTAGTTAAAAGCCAAGTTCAAGACATTCCCCCAGGACTTACTGAAGAGGTGTAATTATGGTCACAAGCAATCTCCTGGAGTCATTGAGTAAAATTTTCTTTTCGTCTATATTCACAAAGAAGTACTTGACAACTGCACACTGCTCTTTAGAATAAATGTCAAACCTTCAGGCATTCGAAATATGGTCATAGGCAGCCTGATAAGACCATTAAATCTACACTTTAATAACACATCAGCTGACAGATAGCAGATCTCTATCCCTACATGCTGATTTCTTGCCTCTTCTTTTAACATCCAGTAAAAAGGAAGAAATAAGAAATAACTGGTCTGTGAGTGATGTTTACTGTGTGATGGTATAGTCTAGTCATTAGTGTTTTTTTTTCCTTTTTCTTCTTTCTGCCAAGGATTCTCAGTTCTCTCTTTCAAAACTTGATAGGGAATTCCAGTCTACTAAGTCTGGAGTGGAAGGGATCTGGGCATTTCAGATGGAAGACTGTTGAATTAAAATGACCTCTTTTCACTTCCAAACCAGGCATTTTATCGCCAGTGTTGTGCAATACTTTCTGGTTGTTTGATTTTTCTCCTGATACTCCCACACACATAAACAATCTCCAAGTATTACTTCCTAGGCAAGACTCTTTGCTTGACTATTGACAGACCAACTGGGTATGACAGCACAAGTGAAAACTTTCCCTCTGGTGTCAATGACAGGCATTGAGATTTTTGGAGCTGCTTATTTGCACAGAATAAAACCCAACCAGTGTCCTGACTGACTCAGCAGCCAACTCCCCACTATGTGAGATGCCTGATTCACAGTCATGGTGAAGGGCGTCACCAACAAAAGCTATAGTTACAAAGATTCACAAGTAAGGAGACCTTTATTTGGATGAAAATTGAAACCTCTGGGCAACAAACATTGTAGAAAGCCTTAGCTGGGCAAAACAGAGCAGTCATCAGATGCTTGGCAGCGATCTGAATTAAATACCCAACTCTGGGCATCAGCAAACAGACTATATTCCCTCTCCTTCATTACTTCCAGCTGACATTTCCTCTGTAAAGATTCATTCATCTACAGTGTCAACCCAATTAAATGCCTGCAAGTGTCAAATATAAAATAGAAAGACATTGGTATTGTTTATAATGGTGATTACATCTACATGCCACATATAACATTCCACATATTTTTTATAAAATTCCTGGGGTGCAGAGATTCACAGACTAAAAACTGGAGAATTCATAGAAGTTGGGTGGTTTTCACTAATTTCCGTTTTCCCTAAGGTAACTCGGATGAGATTTCTTTTTTACTGTTTCTGTTATAGAACATGCTAATGTCTAGCCATTGAGTCCAGTGAAAACTGCTAGCAAATTAGAAGAAGAACTGTGTGTGCCTTCAACCCAGAACATTAAGCTGGTGTGGAGGATGGATAGAATAGGGCCTCCACGGCCAAATCTGTAGAAGAAATGATTCCATTTACTTTTTTCCTTCCTGGACCCATTTAGCTTTTTAGCTCAAGGGGCACTATTTTATTTTATTTTGCAATGACCTTATACGGGATGTGAACTTAAACCCTAATTTCCTAAGTAACAAAGTGTAAGACAGGACAGTTGTGGCTTATTAGACAGTGAAAGCATGGATAAGAAAGATCAAGCATATAAGAGGAATGGTGAGGAAGGGATGAGGGTCAAGATAAGGAGATGCACTATTGAGGATTTACTGCTTGGCATGAAATATAATTTATTTTCCAGTCTCACAGGCCTTTTTTTTTTTTTTTTTTACCAAAGTCTCATGTTGACTACTTGAGTGGAAAACAAGAATTTCTGCATCAGTTTGAGTGAATATAGATGAATGTTTGAGAGAGAATTGATTTAGTATGAGCAGATAAGCAAGTGACAGATCATATCATATTTTACATAGTATTACAGTTATTTCCATGTCTATCTCTCTCTTAAGACTGGGAAGCTAATTTCTAAGACTATAGCAAGAATATTCAGTTGTTAAAGCATTAGTTTCAAGCAGGTTTGGGTTTGAACTCTGGAAGGTTTGGAAATGTTATCATTTCTGATTAGTCACCCATCCCTCTAAGACTCAATTTATTTATCTTTAAAATGGAGATAACCATACCCCTTGTAAGGTGACTGTGAGAGATGAAGGATAGTAGTATGTGAATAATGGGCTTAGGCTACAGCCTGCTATATAGTAATATTATAAAATGAAATGCTATTCTTCATACCATATGAAATATATGGTGTGATTCTTCAGTCATCACAGGCAGACAGTAAATAGCTACATATTTAACACGATGTATTTGATTCCCCTTTTCCTTCTAGCATCTATTTCACTTCATTGCTAACATAACTTTTCTTACATTTTTCCTAACAGTGGCCTCTGGTCTTATGTTAATTAAACAATAGATTTTGTTAATCAGCAAAAGGATCTATAGAGTGTTTGTTGTAAGCAATGTGTTATCGTTCAAGGAAAGGACCATAAAGATAAAATGCCATCTTAGAACTGTGTTCAGAAGTATCAACATACCAAAATACAAGATTAACCCACAGTTTCTGATGCCAGGGTCTCTAGCTGAGAGCCTTCAAGTCCTAATGCTGCTTGCTGATTATCAAGGTAGGCTGAGTCTCGAGAACCAGGCAAAAGTGAGCCAGTATTACAGTGGAGTTGTTTTCCAGAAATACTATTATATCTCCAACAAGGTGATTTTCATAAGACTAAGAGAAGAAATATTAGGATCTAGGAAGCCAAATACATGAGATTTCTACGCATTTTTTTGTGTTACCCTGCAACCCAGGTATTTTTTTTTGAATGTTAACTTTTGATTTTGGTTTATTTTCTTCTTTTGTCAATTGGTTAATTAGTAAAATTATTATTAATTTTACTTAGTAAAATTTAATTAGTAAAAGTATTAACCACCTGTAATACTTTTCCATCATAGCAAAATAACTTTATAATATTACTATATAGCAGGCTGTAGCACGAGCCTGTCATACGCAAATTGTTTTGTTCATTCTGACTGGACCTAAGCACAAACAAAACACTGTTAATGTAAATGCTTTCAGAAAACTAACAGAAACTTGTGACAGGAACAGAAATGACATTGAAAGTTAAATTTTACCTGAAGACTGTTCTTCAGCTTTAAGAGAAGCAAGCTTACATCAAATTTGGCCCAGCGAGTCATCTAATAAATCATAGCTGCACGAGTTTCCTTTCCCCCATTTGCCTGAGAAACCAGTTGGCAGCAGAGCACAGATGTAGAGATGAACAGATTCAATTCATTTGCTTTTACTACCTTACCTATAGACATAATCCTGGTTAGTGTGGAAATTACTAAGCTCTCTACTCCTCAGGAGGGGACCTGGCAGAAGGAGCTAAACCTCTCTGTGTGCCTTTGTTCACAGAGGCTAAGTACAGATGAAACGGTGCTTGCAAAACTTCATGCAAACGAAAGAGGCCTTAAATAAAACCCTCTAAGTAAATCTTTTATCCCTGTCATTCTATAGACAAGAAAATGCAGGCTGTGTTCATGTCCTGGCCAACATATTCTTTACATGTTAGATAGTTACCTATGCTGTGTAATCCCCAATTATCTGAAATTTACATAGAAGGCATTAAAACTAAGCACTGGATTTTGTAAATATCTAGATATATCAAAGACTTGCTATACATTCAAATTCATATCAAACATTCAAAGAATGTGGAGACAAACTATTATCTGAGTCTTTCAGGGGTAGAGTGGAAAAACACATTGATCAGCCTTGAATCCCTTGGCAGGACCAAGAAAGTAACACCGTTTGAAAGATACTAAAATCGATTTTACTACATGGTACATATTTATTACATATACTATTATGTACACATATATTCAGAAACAGAGTCCTATGAACTCCAGACTGGCCTTGAACTTTATATAGAGCCAAGTACAATCATGAACTTCTAATATTCCTGCCACCTCCTAGCAACTACTTGGATTAAGAGATACACTATAACACCCAGGTTTACACATTGCTGTAGATAGAATATAAGGATTTGTTCATGACTGCTAGACACTTTACCACGTGAGCTACAATTGAACATGAAACTAAGTTATTAACACGTCAAAGGGATATTTTGGAGATCATTAAGAAGAGAATAGACAATTAATTTTAGGACATATGTAAGGTGTGTAACTCCCTATTGACCAAGAAATACAAAATATCTCCATAAATAGATCCAATTCAAAATTTGTCATTTCCTACTACTTGTATAATCAATACACGTAACTATGTGACATGGTTATGTGAGTCTTGTGCTCTTTATATAATATATGAGATAGAGTTGTGGGTCCTACCCTATGGGCATAAGTGAGTAAAAACTGATATTGACCATTCATAAAAAAAAGTTTCTATATCCCCATTGATTTAGAACTGATTCTTCTCAGAACATAGGGATCAGAATCACTCTCATTTTAGAAATTAGTGGTAGAACTAAGTTTGAAATCTGTTCAAAATAGCCTAACAGAACCAGAACTCTCTAACTTTCCAGTAGAAAGCACATGGTAGCTCACCTTGGGTTGCCAGGCTATATGTTTTTCCCAACTTTATTCCTGACTCATTTTGTATGCAACTGAAAACTGTCCATGATATCCATACATTTTCCTTTCTCCCTTTTCATCTCATCTCACAAATATTTGCAAATATTAAGTTAGTGTGTATTTTTTCCCTCTTGTACTTGTATTTAGTATCATTGGGTAATGCATTTGCTCTGCTCTATTCTGTCTCCTAGAGATGTTCGTGTACTTAGAACCTTCAAGGCATGCTCCCCTGTTGCATTTCTGCCCCAGATTCTCAGTATGTGTTTCCAACTATTTGTTTAGCATCAACACCTGTATCTCTTAAAAAAAGAGTTCCTACCTAAAGTACTTCTTTTTATTCACCCACACTCATACTTCCAATTTCAGCAATTAATGGAGACCTCAGGAAATTCAAAATTCAGCTTCTTTTATTACTAGACTTTTCCAGCAAAATCAACCAACAATCATCTATCCTTCCCTCCCTTATCATCATCTATTTCTTGTAATCTCTGACTTGATTGTCTGTACTGTTCTTTCCTTCATCTCCAGTCTCTTTTTCTGCCTCCATTTTTTAAAAAAAAATATCAGTAATGTATACTTATTTCATATCAGGCAGGGTTTATATTGATGCCATCATTTATCTGCATTTCCAGAGAACAATGATTGTTTTAATCAATGTTTGATGAATGAGCTAATTAATTGAGGAATGGAGGGGGAATGGGAGACTACAAAACACCAAAATAACAAAAAAATTAATAAATAGAACTTAATTGGCAAAAGTTTACTTTTAATATGTTTTGCAACTTGTGCCCCAAAACTTGTTCTAAGGTTCATTTACCCAACCACGTAAGACAGAACCTTAACATCAAGTGTGATTTTGATAAATTGGCCAATAATTCCTGCCATATAACTGAGAGATTGTACAAGAATCTTCATGAAACTCTCAATTGTTTGTAACCTGAATGTTTCCTTTAACCACTAAGATGAACTTGAAAATGGCATGGTTTACAAGCTGACCAGATGTCTAGCTAACTCTGGACAGCCCTCAAATAGTTCTTTGTGGCAAAGATCATGACGGGGGATTACAAAAGGAACTCCCAAACCAACTGACTATTTTCAGGCTCTGTGGAGGATGCTCTTAATGAATCTTCCATAAATGGAAACCCACTGGCTCATTCATGGTTCTGTAGACCAGAGAGCAAGCCCAGTAGTATGGGGTTGTCAGTATTGCATAATGCAAAAATAAGCCTGCCAGAGGAAGTGTACTCTTTTGTCCTTTCGGAAGTCATAAAGTCAAATAAACCAAACAGAGGCTCTGGTGAAATCATTTGGCATGTAAGATGGGGTGGAAGGGATGATTGAACCTAGACCTCAAATGTGGGGACTGGTATACAAAAGGCTCCATACCAAGAGGTTGCTAAATAGAGGAGAGCAAAAAGTCTGAAGAAGGTGAGAAAAGGAGACCTGCCTGTTAGTTCATTACTAACTGAATTGTCAAACAGAGCAATGCTAAAGTTAGAAGAGTCACTAGAAAATGAGTTAAATCTACTCTCCATCGTTACTCAATTTCATCCTCTGGAAACATGTGGTAGATAAGAAAAGATGGAAAGGTTTGGAATAGAAGATTATTTAATGCTGTAACAACATTAAACATGGAAGAGGGGAATAAGCCTTTAGAGACAGAACTCTATGCTTTTGAGAAAAATAGTATGGAAACTTCCAGAAGAAATTCCAGGCTAGTGAGAAGTGCTACACTGAAGGACTTAGAGATTATTTTCAAGTACAGGTGATTGGACCAGATAATATTTAGGCAGGGAATGGAAAAAAGGCAAAAGAGAAAATACAAGGCAAGGAAAAGGGAAAATTTAATTTAATTTCTTTTACAAATCAAACATAAAATAAAGAAAGGATGTTCCCATCTATAAAAAGTGCAATAAGGTGTTACAGCAGGTTTTTCCTACCCAGCCTCGTGGTCCTACCGCCATGGTTCCGCCGCCACATGAGCCCTAAATAACATGCAGAGACTCTGTATTTGATACAATCCTGTTGGCCAATTACCAGTATTGTTTATAGGCTAGGTCTGTCTTCATTATTAACTCATTTCTACTTATCTAATTATTTCCACGTGGCTCATCTTATCCAGGAGCCGTGGAAGGCATCTTCTTTCCTCCCTGGTCTACATCTTGACTCCTCCTTCCCACTTCCTCTTTCCTCCTCCTAGTCTCCTAGCCCCACCTATCTAGTTTTCTATTGGCCACAGGCTTTATTAATTAACCAGTATGAGAAACATATTTACAGAATAACATCTCCCATCAATAAGGCTCAGCAGACATGTGTATGTGTGTCTCAGCCTCTGCAGATGTTTGGGAATATCTGGAGATTGCATTACATAAGAATTTATTTTAAGCCCTTATTTAAGGTTTGAAATCTTATCAGTAGTCAAAGGAGCAATAACTAATGTCACAACCATGAGTCTTTCTTTGCTCTAGGCAGTGCTAAAGAAAGTGAGACCTGAGGAGAACTGTGTTCATCTTGTCCATCCTCTGCCCAGCCACTGGGTTCAGAAATTCTGTGTGGGAATTGGGGCTAACCAAAGGTTGAGAACTAACTATCCAATTTTGACCACACAGAGTTCTGTCCTTTCACTAAAGTGGATTTTTGTCCAAGTGAAGCACAGAGGTCCAATTGAACTTGCTGAAAACAAGTTTGTCGTTCTTTAAAACCTTCTGGGTTTTAATTACACACAGTAGTCTTGAGGAAATTGCATCTACTAATTACTCCCTAATTCTTAAATCCACAACTTGTCTATTCATTTTTCTTTAAATCCCCCCCCCCACTTCTCTGTATCTTAAAGAAATGGTTAAGTTCCATGGTATCAGGGCAGGGAAACAACAATGTTAAGTCAATTTCCTCGGAAAAGGCAATTTAGTGTTCTTGGTGATGAGACTCTGAGCTTGAAAGATGTGGGGTCTGAAATATTTCAGATTCTGACTTTTAAAAATGATTTAAATATCTGCCTATGCTTTGACAGATGAAACTCCTTATCCCCAAATTCTACAAAATCAGAAAATTCGTGAACACTTCCATGACAGTTGGGAAGGTTTGTATTTCCAGGTTAGCAGTACTAAGCTGTTCTTGGTGTTTGTGTGGCTCTGTAGGACAAAGCACATGAGCAGTTGTCATTGTTTTCCTGCCACATCCCATCTTCATCACATTTGAGTAATGGAATAATCATTACCACAATGGTGATGAACGAATGAGCATCTCCACCCTGTGGTAATGGGCATTGGACAACTATGAGAAGCATGGCTGGATGTACGCTGTCTGGACCAGTGATCCAGACCTCCTAAAGGCAGACAGAACCCTCAAATGTGGCTTTCCAGGAAACTTAAAGTGAACAGCAAAAGAGAAAGAAATACAAACATGTCTTATTGCTTTCATATGGGTTTGTGTGTTGTGTTAGGAAAACCTTGAGCCATGGCACTGGGGATTGGAGAAATATTTGGAGCAGATCCTTAAAGCATGGCTCATAGCATATTCAAAGGAACAATCAGCCAGCCATTTATTTCATTTCTGCTTCCTGTAAGCCAACAAATTGCCTCAGGGAAATGAAGAAACATGCTTTCTTCTAATCCCCTCAAGTTACGGGATTCCCTGGTGAACCAGCAGGCCTGACTTTGCACCTCTCCACTCTCAGCTTGTAGATTAGAGTGTCTCACCTCAAAACACTCTGAAAAAGTCTCTGCTAAAATAATCCATCATCTTGGAGGAGGCATTTTGGTTTTTGCCTTTCATTTTATCAGCTCCTATGGTCTAAGATGCTGCCCATGTTCCAATGGGAAGTGAATGGAGCCACTTAGATTAAAATAATGAATACTCATGAAAGAAGCTAGTCTTCACCTTAGCCAAATATGATTTAACAGGGAAAGCCATTTCTCTAGCTCAGTGTGTTTTTTTGTAGGGTGTGTGTGTGTGTGTGTGTGTGTGTGTGTGTGTGTGTGTGTGTGTGTGGTGGGAGAGGGGGACGTTTCCTGAGCACTCCAAGCAAGTTAGTTTGGAAAAAGAATTATTGTGTTTGCTTTGCTGCTTTCCTCAAACCTGTAAATGGTTCTTGTTGATCCCTGTATCAAAAACAAACTATAAAAACCAAGCAAGCCACCCTCTACAGGCAGATGACACTGCTGCTTCTGGGGACACACTTCCTGTAATTAGTGCCTGAAGACCTTTGGGAATGCAGAACAAGAGGCAGAGTTCACATACAGCTGGTCCTCCAAAAAGCACTCTTGCCTGCCGTTTCTTCTCTCTTGCCTCACTAACTTCTTGCCATGATGGATTGCTGGATGTGTCCTTCTGTATATATGTTTCTCTTATTGGTTGATTAATAAAATACTGATTGACCAATAGAGGCAGGAAGATATGCAGGGTTAGGAGATGAGGAGAATGCTGGGGGAAGGCAGGGAGAGGAGCTGAAAGAAACACCATGCTGCCCAAGGGGTAACATGCTGGATTACTGGTAAGCCACAGCCTCATGGCAATACATAGATTAATAGAAATGGGTTAATGATTAAGAAAGAACTAGCTAATAAGAAGCCACAGTCATCAGCCAACAGTTTTATCATTAGTAAAGTGTCCTTGTGTTTATTTGGGGTTGAAGGGTAGCAGAATCAGATGAAACAAAAACCTCCATCTTCAATAGATGGTAACTTCTGAAACTGACTCCCTGATGTTTTCCCAGGTTACCCTGGCACAGGCAGTCATTTCATCTTCTACATGTGTTTTACCTATGCAACACAAGATTATTAGCCTGCAAGTTTGATGAAAAAAATTTCCATCTCTGAGATTCTAGGAATCTTCCTAGTGAATTGAAAGCTTAAAGAGACTATCATGAAAGACTCAACAGGATATTCCTAGTTCCTGACACCTTATAGACATTTCTCGTGGATCTGTTGCATTAATAAATGAATGAATGAATGAATCATGCTATGACTAGTCACTGATAATATGTACTTTCCCACATCATCAACTCTTTATTCCATTACTTTTCATCATTAAGTCATAATTAAGGAAACTAAAAGAGCCATTACCTAATTCTGAGTCCATCTACTGTGATCACATTAGCAAGTACACTCTGCCCATCCCCCACTCCATGGTATCCCATCTCCTTAAGCTGATTCCCCATTTATTTTTACAATAATGCTTAGTTTCTAACATTCCACTTAATTTTACTGTATGCATTTTCTTCTCTAACTGGACTGTAAACTTCATGGTTCAGAGTTTCTGAACTATTTCACTTAGACCTGCATCTGTAGTACTTAGAACAGTCTGTAAAGGTTCAGTAACTAGCTGTCAAATCAATGAGAGAGCAATTCTCAGTTCATTGGTTCCATACATCAGAATCAACAAATTATTTTGGTTCATTTGTATTGCTAATTCCCAAAGCTCAACTCCCCACCAATAGAACCATACTTCTTCCAGGCATGAGTATTGGAGGTCTACATATTTAACAAGGAATCTAGGTACTTTGGTGTAGCTATTGTGTGTGACCAGTTCATCCATTCACTAACCCAGAGACGGGATATTTGAAGTCTCAAATGGTTACTCAGTGGTATCCTAAGTGTTATTGTCATTAGTGCTATTCTGAACATTTTTTAAAAAATTGCAGATGTCTGTGAGTGTACATCATTTCGTTTGTTTCTGTCTGTCCTCTTAGCTGTTGGCATAAACCACTGGGAGCAAAGCTATGGTTTTGGAACCTTCTTTGTGTTGGGTCTCCTAGGAATGGCATTGAAATTAGGTAGTTAGTAACTTTTGTCTCAGATATTGCCTTTGCACAGAAATACCAACCTATTTCCACCCTAATTAACCACTGTGCCCCTTCTAGCTCCTGGACATCATTGAATGGACCACCCAGGAATCCTTTCCTCCAAAGTACCTTCATTATGACCGAGAAACCGGTCGTCAGATCCTATGTGACAAGTGTTCCCCTGGCACCTACCTAAAACAGCACTGCACAGCGAGAAGGAAGACACTGTGTGTCCCTTGCCCTGACCACTCTTACACAGACAGCTGGCACACCAGTGATGAGTGTGTGTACTGCAGCCCAGTGTGCAAGGAGCTGCAGTCCGTGAAGCAGGAGTGCAATCGCACCCACAACCGTGTGTGCGAGTGTGAGGAAGGACGCTACCTGGAGCTGGAATTCTGCTTGAAGCACAGGAGCTGCCCCCCAGGCTTCGGAGTGGTACAGGCTGGTAGGTATCTGCTATAAAACCAATTAGGACCATGCAAAGCCAGACAGTAGCGAGTTTAGGGGACACTTATCCTGATAAACGGTAACCGTACCTGCTAACTGTGTGCTGTATATCTGGGTGGTTTTCAAAAGACCTTTCTCAAAGGAATACTTTGCCACTACAGTGTAATTTAGTGAGGATTCTCAAATGCGGCGAATTACTCCCTAATGAGCTACATGATGGATGGCTCCCTTATCAAGGCCCGTTGTCTGAGTTGCACCACGAATAGCTGATAGTGAGACCCTGCCCCGTCTCTCTTCGGCGGGGACGGATTCAGATTGCAGGGCATTTTGACAAACATCCGAAATGTTAATCAATACCAAGAGAGTAATTATGTTGATATTGATGAGACTCTGGAGCTTGAACAACGAGCAGTTATAATTAATTATGTAAAAATGGGAATGGCTAGGGGAAATACATCTCATTATTAAAAATGAAGCTGGTTTCTCCTTCTGGCATGGGAGTCGAATGTTTGGGAGAATAAAGACAATAGCAAACCTCTAACCGGCTATTCTTTATCTTACACAAAGCAGATTGTCAAGCCACCAGGAAGTCCTTGTGTATAAACAAGTACTATCTCTTCTTGCCTTCCCAGCAGTTCGGACTGGGGCTAGTGAGAAACTTTGAAAGCTGAGACCCAGACTGGTTGCTTTCCTTATGTAGCACATGCTCAAAGTGGCACTATAGACTACAACTGTTTGTGGCTTAGGAAATGAAGAGCCTCTGTGTAGGAGGAGGGAGGGAGGGAAGAATGATCCCCGTAAATTTATCACTCACTTTAAAGCAGGATTCCTCAACCCAGCCTCTTGACTTAAGCTGGACCATTCTCTTCTGTGTGAGGCTGTCTTGTGCCTCTCTAAGCCTCAATGATGGCATATTAGCACATCTGGCGTCTAGCAACTAGCTACCAGCTGTAGACCTCTCTCAGGAGTGGGAGGCCAATTTGCTCCTGGTTGAGAGGTTATCGCATACGTTCCCCTAGTATATGTTTATTATTTGTGACAAGTTTAGATGACAGATATTTTCAGTTTAAAGGCATATGTGGGAAGCATATACTCATTACTTGTGACAAGTTTAAGTTTAGATGACAAGTGTTTTCGATTTGAAGGCACACACCAAAAGCATATCCAATTAAAGTCAGGTGTAGCAGCAAAGGCCTGGGTTGTTCCATCTCTAAAGACACAACCAGGATGGAGACAAAGTCGAGGCTAACCAAGGGTATATAGCTGTGGCTACAGAGTGAGATCATGTCTCAAGCAAGGTAACAAACAAAGAAAACCCCAAACAAAATCTTGAAATCCATTTAGTCTCTTTTGTAGTGAATCTTTAAAAGAGTGAGCACTGCAGGAGAATTCACAGTAACTCTGCTAGATGGAGCATTTGAAGGAGAAAGAACTTCTATGTCCTACTTTTTATTGGGACTCAATACTATCCCAACCAATAGGGAGAAAATCTCAAGCAAGCCTCCTTACTCCAGTGCAGTGAGCTGTGTCCATACAGAGAGGGAAATTAGGCAAGGACAGTGCAGGTCCAAACCTTGAAAACTGTGAAAATGCCGGAAATAGTAGGGAAATAGTGGGGTTGTTGCCCTTACAGGCATGAAAATACTTCTGTGGGGTGAACTAGGTCAGAAGACTTAGAACAAAGGTACATGGGGAGCTTATTAAACTTTTTCTCTCCAAAACCCTGTAAGGTGGTTCTGCCTGGAAATAAGGGAAGGAAGGACCGAGTGGTGTTATCCTACAAAATGTTTTGATAATTAGTTTTGTTGTTGTTTTGAGACCAAGATCGTTTCATTTTCTTCTCTTCATATCCACCTGCTGGCCAGCTCTCTATGTCCTGTTTAGTTTCTTAGGGCTGTTAGAGTGAATTACAATTCATATTATCATTGTAGTATTTTACATTTGGCCTGCCAGACTAGACATTTGCTATTTCTACTGATCCCAACAAGGTAAAACCTTTACTTAGATGGTTCCATCTTTTTTTAGGCACAAAAGTCTTGTCAACTTTTAAAAGAAGTCCTACTCAGAGATTTTATTAGATGAAGTCTCCAAACAGATATAAACTTTATGTGTCATTCTTGAATTTCTCTTGTTAAAGAGTTTGGAAAGGCCAGTTTACCTAAGAAACTGTTTTATGCATATGACCTTCTTCTTAGGTGACATAGGAAAACTCAAGCTACAGACATGTACCTGAAGAATGACAAATTCTCTTTCTGTGTAGATAAGGTGGCAGTCAGCAAATGGACTTTGGGTTCACACACTCAAGTCTTGTATTCTCTGTAAGTTGGCAGGAACTGGATACTGAAATATTTCTACTTACAACATGGTACAGTTTAGCATGGAGTAGGGTTCCACTGAACGGGAGAAATGTAAGACAGTACACTGCAAACCAATGAGGCCCTCTTTGTGTGTGTGTGTAGGGGGGGTGTAGGGAATGATTTTAAAGACACTGTCCCTGCAGTGTTGGAAATAGCATTTATGTGAGACTGCAGGCCTGTGGTTTCTCCTCCTCCTTGTCTTGCTAGTCCTTTGTCATATTTACAGGTCAATGAATCATGAATCTTTTTATAAAGGAAGAGACAGGAGACTAAACTAGAACCAGTCCATTTCACCTCTTTCTTTCCAGGATGGGTAAAAGACACAATGAAATAGGAGGTAGAAGTTTTTAATAAGTAAAATTTAATAACTTTCTGTAGCTTTCATTTGTCTCTTTTGTGTTTGTTATCTTGAATGAACCAGAGTTGGACTGTGCAATCTACATTTGAATACTGAAGTCTAAATCTGTTCAGCCAGCTTACACTAGATGGAGATAGTTTCATATGCAAATATATTATGATGTGTGCTGTGTCCATGCATAATTGAGTCTAGGGTTTGAATATGTTTATTTTTGGTGGCATCTCTATTGCAAGTCTCTTGGTTAGAGTTTTTGAAACCAATGATTTCTTCAAAGGCATTGAATGTCTTAAAACCATGAAGTAAAATACCCTTGTATTTACCCTTCTGAAAGATTTAATGAAACACTTTACTCAACGCTGTAAATAAATAGTATATCATCATCTGTTTATTATGTAGCTCAATGTCAGGCTTACATTTGTGAGTAAGCAGTCAACTTTACCACCACCTTCAAGAGTTTGCTATAACATGCTGTTCTCAAGGTTAGCACGTTTCACAATTAGGAGCTTGGAGAGAAAGAACTTCTGTAACAAATGACTGGAATTTAATGATGCAACATTCAATGGGTGCTGATTTCAAAGAGTGACAGTAAAGCAGACACGCAGCAGTTATCTTGATGATTTTCCCAGGAATAATTGCGCAAAGAATATGGTTGACAAGCCTCACTGGTGCTTCATCAGAGACAGGACTAATGAGTACCCCACCCTCTTGTCTTTTCATCTCCAATTTCAGGAGCATTTTGTAGGTAACAGCACTACAAACTGGTGTGGGTATTACAAGAAGGAGAAAGAGCCAGAGGGGCTGACTGTCAATGTTTTGTTGTCTTTGTCTAATGGAGTGAAAAATGGAAATTCTGAAACTTTCCTGCAGTAAATAGTAATAGTAAACACACAGTGAAAACTTGGTTCAGAACTGTGCTTAGACGTTATCTGCATTGAAAGGGTTGCAGACCAAGGCGCTAACTTGCTGGGTATTTTCCACAGGAACCCCGGAGCGAAACACGGTTTGTAAAAGATGTCCAGATGGGTTTTTCTCAAATGAGACCTCATCGAAAGCCCCCTGCAGGAAACATACGAATTGCAGTGCACTTGGCCTCTCGCTAATCCAGAGAGGAAATGCATCCCATGACAATGTATGTTCTGCAAACAGAGAAGCAACACAAAAATGCGGAATAGGTAATTATACCCCAAATCACACTGCCTTCTTACCATTTCAGTGCATCTTCCTCCTCTGAGAGGAGCACACACTCTCATTTTCTCTTTTTTGACCTTAACCTGCCTGACAGTTGCTGAAAACTCAAACTCAAAAAACAAATAAACAAAAAAGTCCTGAAACAATCTGTACCTCCTCAATACTCACAAGGGCATCTCAAGCTGCCCACCTCTCCCCTCTGCTTCCACACTAAAATCAAGTATAGCCCACTGGTGGTATCAAGCGGATTGCTTGTGCCAAAATTAACTGTGCTTAGGAGTTAACTGCTGAGAAAGGGTTGGGAACCAAGGCGTTAAATTGCTGGGTATTTTCCACAGGAGCCTGGGAGCAAAACATAGTTTTTAAAAGATGTCCAGATGGGTTCTTCTCAAATAAGACCTCATCGAAAGCCCTCTGTGGGAAACACACGATTTCAAATTGTAGAATTAACTTACACATTTTTATCATGTCTAAGAATGTCCAAATTAGCTAAAGTATAAAGCAGCAACTAAACAACAAAATGTCATAAACTGATGAGAAATTAGAAATGAAAACTTGGCTTCATTAGGGATTATATCCATAGCTTCATTGCATGGAAGCTGCAGGATGCTTTGGTTGTGTTACTCTGCCTGTGGTCCCCAGTACATTAAACCACTCCCTGTTGGTAATGGGATTGATGTATTCTCTCATCCTCTCTCCTGCTACCATACTAATCTCAACAAGTCACTGTGAGTTCCAGTGCTATGTGCTTTCAGGCATCAGGGCAAACAATGACACAAACCAACATGACTCTCCAAACTCTTTCTCTATTACAAAGTACAGGAATGGACACAGTCATCTTTTATTGTTCCAAACACTTCCGCTATTTTTCACTGTGTTACCAGATACATTAATTTATCCCTTATTTTTTCTTATTAAAAAAATAGAACGAGTGAAAGGGTAATGAAAAGGGTTAATTTTAGCCTTACCATTGGTTTTATGTCAGCTTATGTTTTATTTTTGCAGTTAACTAAGTATTTAGTATATGGCAAGTACTTCACTTTATAAACTTTGGTATTTATGAAAAACACTTTGAAATCTGCTTTAAAAAACTGTACATGGTTAATGGCTTAACACTCATCTTCATGTCCCCTGCTTCATTTCTACAGATAAGCAACATGTTTGCTACATATACATAAAATAATATACTACCATAATTGCACATAAAATAATATACTATTTTGATTATTGCTTAGGTTCCTTCTAGGCAACGATTTGTTGTTTTGTTTCTTATTTGACACTGACCTTGTGGTATCCACTATTCACTAACTAAACTTTTAGCAAATAATTAATATTTGCATCAAGTTATAGAATTTTAGTGTACTATTGTGTGTATCCATATTAAATTCTCATTAAACATTTATTAACTTACCCTTTCCCCCCAAAAAAATGACAAAAGAAAACAAAGGAACACTACACAGCACATTAGCCTAGTTGTCTCTACCACTAAGGGCATCCAAAAGGAAGTTGTTTATTTGAATTTCCCATTTTAGCATGTTGTTTCACAGAAAACGCAACCCCATATTTATTTTGTTTTGTGGTTGATTTTGCTTGATTTTTGTTTGTTTGCTTGTTTTGTTTTGTTTTGTTTTTTATTTTGTTGGAAAGACTATGAGAAATGAAAGTATTCAGTGAATCCCTTTCTTTTCCACTTTCCTACAGATGTCACCCTGTGCGAAGAGGCATTCTTCCGGTTTGCTGTTCCTACGAAGTTTACGCCGAATTGGCTCAGCGTTCTGGTAGACAACTTGCCTGGGACCAAAGTGAATGAGGAGAGCATAGAGAGGATAAAGCGGCGACATAGCTCGCAAGAACAAACTTTCCAGCTACTGAAGCTGTGGAAGCACCAAAACAAAGAGCAGGATGTGGTGAAGAAGATCATCCAAGGTACCGTCTCCTGAAGTAAACCAGTCAGTCAACAGAGACACCCACTTGTCATAAAACACGAATGGGCTTCTTGTCTGCGTAGTGGGGTGGCTGCTTCCCCTGGAATCATCACAGAACTAACAATTTCTTGCTAAGTGACAGTGTAGACATGATTCCTGTCATAGCTAAGGAAGGCTCTGTTCTCACCTCTGCTCTGATTGAAAGAAGAGGTACAAACTCTTACATGAAGAACTAAGCTGAGGGGGGAAGAACCCGACCCCTCCCCCTTCCCAGATTCCTTAGCTGTTTCTTCGGCCTCCAGTCAAGTTTGCCTAGAAGAAAGTCCTTGGGCCCTTGGTGCTTGCTTCACAATTTGCGCCCTGCTGTACTTAGTAAATTTCTTCAGAGAGGCATCAAGTGTCTTGAAGATAACCCTCTCGTTAATCCTAACAACATAGCCTGCATCCAAATTACCCTTTTAGTGACATCTGTGGTGAGGATTAGCAATGTCCGATAAGCATTTGAGCTTCTCAGAAGAAAGGGCTGGCTAAAAGCACTTGCTAGAATATGCTAGAGCTTTCTGAAGAATCATTTAGACACAATGTGGATGGTAAAAAGCGAGGCATGGAGGGAAGGAGAGAAGAGACCCAAAGAAAAGAAAGTGCACTTTAGTCTACATGCATACTTCCCAATGTACAGTTGAAAGAGTTCTTATTTCATTTACCATTTTGTAGACATGCCATAGAGATGAAGAAGGGGTTTCCCAATGCAGACAGCATGGGGCAGAAATTGCCCTTTTCTACCCTAGTATCTGACAGAGTTTCCCTATGCTACCCATGAAGCATCAGACATGGAAAGTCAGAGCAATTGATTTTAGGAGAATCACTCCCCTGTGACAGGCCAGTGCTTTCACTTAGGCAGAGCAAACTTTTCTTGTGTTTCTGGCAAAACAAAATTATTCTTTGAACCTATAATTAGCCCTGAAGCAAAAAAATAAAAAGAAATGGAAAGTCAGGGACTGACAGTACGTGAAGGGACCCAATTCCCTGCTTTATAAATGAGAACATTGCAGCCCAGAAAGATGAACGGAGTTGCCTTAAGGCTCACAGATAGTAAATGACTCATGTCGTTAATAGAGACATTAGTTACTCCTTCTCATGTTTATGCCCAAGCTCATTGCTGAAATGCCCTCCAGGCTATGTGTTTGCTGTTCTTGGACTCTTGTTACTGGCTTTCCATATCTGCCACACTCTGGTGCTTCTCCGGTGCTGTATATATTTATTAAAGACTGGTTAAAATGTCTCTTGTCAAATAGGGCCAAGGTTAGATACCAAATTTTATCATATAAAGTACCTGGATACTTTATGTCTGTTCTTTTTTCTTTTTTTTTTTTCTTCCCTGAAATGCTGTGATTTTAAATAGCATGTCCCCCCCCCCTCCTTTGGCTTGGAAAGTTGAAAGCAATGAGTCTATAATTTTCCATTGTTCACTGTCAAAAACCAGAGCTTCTCACAAGACTATTGTTCGTCGTTTCAAAGGGATTGTAGGCTATCCTATAATCTTAGTGATATCTTAGTAACCGGAAGTAGCTAGAGCTATGCCAGTCACCTAAGAAAGTTCAAGAAAAGCTTATCTTAAAAATGAAGTTAAAAATTGTGTGAGAACATCTGTCTAGGGCCTTAGATGAATAGGAATGACATGAGCATCTCTTTGGTTCATACAGACATTGACCTCTGTGAGAGCAGTGTTCAACGGCATATCGGCCATGCCAACCTCACAGCCGAACAGCTTCATGTCTTGATGGAGAGCTTGCCTGGGAAGAAGATTGGCCTAGAGGACATTGAGAAAACAAGGAAGATATGCAAACCGAACGAGCAGCTCCTGAAGCTGCTCAGCTTGTGGCGGATCAAAAACGGAGACCAAGACACCTCCAAGGGCCTGATGTATGCACTCAAACAATTGAAGTCATACCACTTTCCTAAAACTGTCACCCACAGCCTGAGGAAGACCATCAGGTTCCTACACAGCTTCACTATGTACAGGTTGTATCAGAAGCTGTTTTTGGAAATGATAGGGAACCAGGTCCAGTCAGTGAAAATAAGCTGTCTATAACCAGAAATGGCTATGGTGCTGTTTCTTCAGGATGGGCCAGCTCCAATGGAGGAGAAGACTGTTTCTCAGGCACATGAACAGGCACAGTGATCCCCTGCTCATCAACAATGGGAGTGCAAACAACCCCTTCGTCAAAGTGATGCACACTATTTTGTAACTTTGCAAAGTCAGCTGTCAGCACAGAACAGGCAGGCGTGCTGATTGACAGCAGAGGATAATCTTCACAACCCCACACATAGGTCGCTTCCTTCCTTGCCCCCACAGCTGGGTAATCAGAAGGCTTCTGCTATCTTACATGTCACTATTGTCTTATTCTTCATTCTGAGTCCATTTGTCTATCACATTCTCTTTACTGTAATCCTCATCAGGAGCACTAGCCTTGTCACATTTGTAGGTTCTTAGGCAAGCTTGACTGTTAGTTATTTTTTTCCCCTCTGAAGATTTAATTGAGGTTGCCGAGTTTGGCTGGACAAGTAGAGGTGGTGTTTGGTAGTCTCTTTAACAGACTGCTACAAAGAGCCCAGTGCCAAATGTTCACCTGTAGTTGGATCTAAGTTGACTCGAAGTACTTTTATTTTGAAAATAATCACCCGATTTTATTTCTTACACCAACAATCACTATCTGTGTTGCAGGGCACCAAAAGAAACTATGATATGGAGAAAGAATTGTATCTCCGCCTATGTTCAACAAATCCCCAATAGTTTATCCAGCTGTCATATCTGTCCCAGTATCTATGTGTTCTCTTGTTACAACTTGTAGTAATTCAACTGGAAATAATAATAGCAATAAAATCTAGACTCCATCGGATCTCTCAGAATATGGGAATCTCTAACTTAAAATAGCTTTGAGATTTCAGTTGTGTTAGAGGGTTTATTAGAAAGCCACTGTTCTTCTGTAAAAGTTGCTAATATAGCTGTAAGATTATTACAGTATTGCTATTTATATTCATTCAGATAAAAGATTTGTACATATTATATCATCCTAGAGAGAAATGGTGTAAGACTTAATTTTAGAAAGAAAAAATATTCTGTTTATTGTTATTACAAAAGAGATAAAATATATTTTTAATAGAAACTTTGTAGTGTTTTCTAATAGATACTGGCAGTTTTCCAGTGTGGAATGTTTTTATAATATAGTTTTATCTGTGTAATATGTGATATCATTTTATAGAAAAATACATTATAGTCAGTTGTTTAATGTCAGAAAGTGTATGAACTATAAATTATCTGAATATTAGATACTCTGAGGAATTGAATGTACCTTATTTAAAAGATTTTATGATCATACTATATAAATGACATCATTAAAGTTTTCAAATTATTTTTCATTTCTTTTCCTCTTGCTTTTATTTGAATAAGACGTTAATGGGCTTACACACTCACAATTTCCTTCTTCATTTTTGATCATCACAAACATCTAGGAGTTGTTTAAAATGCAAATTCCCAAACCACACTGTTAAAAAAAATTCTAGGAATGAACAAGTGTGGTCCAGGACAAGCTCCAAAGTAATTCTTCTCATACAAAAGACTGGAGAATTTTGGAAGTTAGGATTGGTGTATATGCAGAACAAGTTAAAAGTGATACCACTAACATCAGGAGATCAAACTAAGTACTTCTATCTGTAAACAATTGAAAAATGGCATTCTCAAGCTCCTTAAAAGGAAGAAGATATTAATTGGGTGGTATAATATTGGGTTGCAGATGGTTCCTGAGAAAACATGAATGCTACCTCATTCAGAAAAAAAAATAATTTATTGATGTTATCAGATTAAGGATTTTGAGATGATAAGATCACCCTGCATTGTCACTGACCCATTTCCAGTGATGGGTATGTTTATAAGAAATGCACAAAGTGAGAAAGAGAAGATGGTATGAAGACAGAAATGGAGCTGGAGTAGCCAGAAGTCAAGGAAGCCAGGGGTGGTGCCACACAGACCGCATCTCTCAGGGCCCTGGGTGGGCTAGTGGGCTAACCTCTATCCTGTTCTTTATATCTATGAGGAAAGGCTTCCACTATTCTTACCCATCCCATCGGTGACAATTTGTTAAAGGATCTAACAGAAATGTAGAAGTGGTATCTGAACTTCAGAAAGGATGGATATCTTTGAGTGGGAATTCCTATTTCGTCTCCATTCTTGCAGGTCTGTCTGTCTTTCCATCTAGTGTCAGATTCGCAAGAGACCCCAGTTCTCTTGATCTAGAACTGATGGGAACACAAACCCAAATGATGCTCTGCACTTTTTCATCTATTTCATTTTCCAAGAAGTGAATTTGTGAGCTGGGTCCACCTACTCCTGCTTTCTCTCATTTGCTATCACTTATAATCTAACGCCAACATGAACTTTGTCTGTTAATAGCCAATATCATAAAAGAATAGAAGAATGGAGGGGAGTATGCACACACAGGCTCTGAAGGCTGAAGAAATTTTTTACAAAGGCCAAGTCAAGTGACTTTGAGGAGTGTGATGCCATACTAAGGTAGAGTCGTGGAAGTCAAATATTGAAAAAACGAGGAAAGAGGCTGGGCATTAACTTGGAGTCCACACCTCCTTGGGAGCTCTAGTTCATCAACTGAAGAACTTAGCCAGAGAATGAAATGGTTCACACCAGCCAGCTAAGCTTTAGTCTGAAAGCTAAAGGCATTGAGACAAAATTACTCACGTTCTTATTGGATGAGCCTTCTCAGCTGCTTGCTATTTTGGACTTGGTTTATCGCAAGTTCTTTCTTGTTCAAGAGAAAAATCCCATCCTTATTGTTCTCTCCTTCTTATCATTATGGAATAAAATAGCCCTTTCTTCACACCTATAATCAGGTCATTTTTCCTTTCAGTAAAATGATATTTAGGAGAAAAATATGTTTAGGTTCCAGTAGGATTGACTTCTCATTGAGTAGAAGTACTTGTCCCACAAACTTGGTGACTGGTTTAACCCCTGAAGCTCAAGTGTAGGTGGGACAAGTGGATCTACTTCATAAAATCTTTTTCTTGACCCCACACATGTGCATGGCATCTGCATCCTAGCTGTCATGCACACATACACTAATGATTTCTAAATAGCATTTCAAAACCAAGATCTGGGTGAATGAATCAAGGTTCATTCTGGTCCCTGAGATGTCACTATTTCTAGGCCTTTCTGAATGAAGACAGTTAGTAAGCACATGCATTCATATTAATCCATGTAAACATATATACATACATATTTACATGAGTCAATATACATACATACATATGTACATACATACATATGTACATACGTGTGTGTGTGTGTGTGTGTGTGTGTGTGTGTGTGTGTACAAGGATATATGCAGGAGTGTACAGCTTCCTGTAAAGGCCAGAGGCATCAGATCCTCTGAAGTTGAAATTACGGAAGGTTATGAGCTGTCCTTTGGAAGAGCAGCAAATTCCCTTAACCACTAAACCTCTCCCTAGCCCTCTTTCCATATATTTACTGCCATCTATAAATCTTCTTCAGCAATGTTCTTGTCCAGATATTTCTCCCATTTTTAATTATATTGTACCTTGTCCAAATGTTGCTTAATAGTTCTTTATATATTCTTGGTATGTCTTTTGACCCTTATGTGGTTTAGAAGCATCTTTTCTGTCTATCTCTTAGCTTTAGTATTCTTGTCATGAGTTTGCAAGAGCAAAAATTTGAACTGTTATTGTTTAATAGTTTTTTTAATTTAAATTAGAAACAATCTTATTTATCAATCCCAGTTCCCGCTCCCTCCCATTCTCCCATGTTCCCCACTGACCCCACATCCCATCCCTTTTCTGCTCCATAGAAAGGATGAGGACTTCCATGGGGGATCATCTGTTTGTCACATTATTTGGGACAGGTCCTCTCTAGTGTGTCTAGGCTGAGAGAGTATCCCTCTATGGGGGCTCTCAGTGACAATTTGTATATTAGGTATAAATGTTGTTCCATTACCAGGAGCCCCATAGACTACCCAGGCCTTCTAACTGCAGAGGGCCTGGCTCCATCCCATGCTGGCTTCCAAGCTGTCTGTCAGTCTGGGGTCCATGAGCTCCTCCTTGTTCAGGTTAGCTGTTTCTGTAGGTTTTCCCAGCCTGGTCTTGACCCCTTTTTGCTCATCACTCCTCTCTCTCTACACTAGGATGACACCAACTAAGATTCTAAGCAATAGTGGAGAGACTACCTTAAATGCCCTTCCCCTATAATGAGATTGATGACTACTTTATATACCATCGTAGAACATTCATCCAGTAGTTGATGGAAACAGAAGCAGACACCCATAGCTAAACACTGAGCATTTAAAAACACAAATATCTTCTCTCTTTGGAATGAGATCTCACTATGTATACTTGGAACTCACTACCCAGTCCATGCTGGCATTGAACTTGTAATAATCCTCCTACCTATAATTCAACAGCCGTTAGATTACAGATTTGGGTCATCCCAGGTCTCTCTCTCTCTCTCTCTCTGTGTGTTTGTATATGCATGTTTTTGCCCATGCAAATGTGCACATTATAACATTATATATCCAAATACCCACACCAGATCCATATTTAACAGTGTTCCTTCTGTTTTCTTTCACAGCTTTTCCCCATTTTAAATTTTTTATTTATTTATTTTTTATAACTTTTTAAGTGTAAATTTGAAACAAGCTTATTTTACACTTCAATCTCAGTTCCCACACCTTCCTGTCCTTCCCAATCCCATCCCCTTTCTGCTCCCCAGGGAGGGTGAAGCCTTCCATGGGAAGTCTTCAATGTCTGTCACATCATTTGGAGCAGGGCCTAGGTCCTCCCCCATGTGTCTAGGCTGAGAGAGTATCCCTCTATGTGAAATGGACTCCCAAAGTCCATTCATATAAATACTGATCCACTACCAGAGGCCTCATAGACTGCCTAGACCTCCTAACTAACACCCACATTCAGGGAATCTGGGTCTGTCCTATGCTGGTTTCCCAGCTATCAGATTGGAGTTCATGACTTCCCACTTGTTCAGGTCAACCGTTTCTGTGGGTTTCTCTATCCTGGTTTTGGCCCCTTTTCTGATCACTCCTCCCTCTCTGCAACTGGATTCCAGTAGTTCAGCTCAGTGTTTAGCTGTGGGTGTCTTCTTCTTCCATCAGCTACTGGATGAAGGCTCTAGGATGTCATATAAGGTAGTCATTAATCTTATTATCAGGAAAGGGCATTTAAGGTAGCCTTTCCACTATTGCTTAGATTGTTAGTTGGGGTCATTAGATCTCTGGACATTTCCCAAGTTCCAGATTTCTCTTAAAACCTATAATGGCTCCCTCTATTATGATATCTCTTTTCTTGCTCTCTTCTATTCATTCCCTGACTCAATCTTCCTGCTTCCTCATGCCCACCTCTCCCCTCTTCATCCTCCTAATGCCCTTTCCCCTATCCCAATGCTCCCAATTTGCTCTGGAGATCTTATCCCTTTCCCCTTCTCCAGGACACCATGTATGTCTCTCTCAGGGTCCTCCTTGTTTCCTAGCTTTTTTGGAAGTGTGGATTGTAGGCTGGTAATCCTTTGTTCTACATCTAAAATCCATATATGAGGGAGTACATACTATGCTTGTCATTTTGTGACTGGGTTACCTCACTCAGGATGGTTTCTTCTAGTTCCATCCATTTGTCTGCAAATTTATTTTTTTATTTTCTTTTTTTACTATTATCTTTACATGCCAACCCCAGTTCTTCCTCCCTTCCCTTCTCCCTCTTCCCCACTTTCCTGAATCCTACTTCCCTTCAACTCCTCAGAACTGATAATGCCTCCCTTGGGAAGTCACCAACGTCTGAGATACCAAGTTAAGGAGGACCCAGCCCCTTCCCCACTGAATCAGGCTGGGCAAGGTATCCCACCGTAGGTATTGTGCTCCTTAAAGCCAGTTCATGTACCCAGGATAAGTCCTGGTCCCACTGCCAGCCCCCCCACAACAGATCTAGCCACATAACCATCACCCACATTCAGAGGGTCCAGCTCAGTCTCAGGCAGGTTCCACAGGAGTTAGTTCAGAGTTCCTGAGCTACTGCTAGCTTAGGTCAGTTGTCTCTGTGTTTTTCCCCATTATGATCTTGAGTTCCCTTGCTCATATGATCTCTCCTCCCTCTCTTTAACTGAACTCCAGGAGCTAAGCCTAGTTTTTTGCTATGCTTGGAACTACATCTTCTTTCATCAGTTACTGGATGTCAATTCTATGATGGGAGTTAGGGTAGTCACTAATCTGAGTATAGAGGATGGCCCATTCAGGCATCCTCTCCATTATTGCTAGCAGTCTTAGCTGGGGTCATTCCTTGTGAATTCCTAGAAGTTTCCCTAGCACCAGGTTTCCCCCTAACCCTGTCTGTCCCTCCCGCAACTTGGCCTTCTTGATTCCTCATGTTCCCATCTCATACCCCCTTAATTCAGTTACTTTACGAATTTGTAATATGTGTGGTGGATTTTACTTGTTCCAGCAGCATACTTTGTGAAAGCTAGCATTTGTCCATTGAGTTACATTAGCCTATTTCTAAAATATTTAACTTATAATATGTCTATGCTCCTGGCTGTGGGTCTCTGTTCTACTCCATTAATTTGTGTATTTTTTATTTTCTTTTGTTGATTGGTTGGTTGTCCCTACCTCCCATCTTACATTGAGACGGGACATGTGTGCCAACAAATCTGGCTTAAAGTGGGTCTGGGTCAGCTCCAAACATTTTCACCAGCTGAGTCATTTATTGCTGTCCATTTGCTTCCTGAGATAAATTTTATAGCCCAGGTTGGCCATGAACTTGTCATGTAGTCAAAGCTGTTCTTAAACCTCAGATCCCCTGTCTGTGCCTCCAGAGCACTGAGATTGCAGGCATCCACCACCATGTCTATCTCCATTTACATCTTCACTCTATTCTTTCGCTGATACCATAGTCTACTGATGATTGCCACCTTTTAGGAAGTCTTGAAATTATTTTCAGCAATTATTCTGTTGCCTGGACATGTAGTAGGGTTTTTCTTTGTGTTGTTTTTTTCCTCTTCTTTTCTTGACTCTTCTTGTACTTCAAAGTTTTTTGTTTGTTTGTGTTTGTTTTGTTTAGTTTGAGGTGTTTTTTTGTTTTTGTTTTTGTTTTTGTTTTTTTTTTTTGTTTGTTTGCTATATTGGCTATGACAGTGAGCAGAAACATGAATGGCTTGTAGGCCTGGCACTTAGTTTTCCTTTCTTCTCTCTTGTTGGATCTTGAATGGAGGGCTTCATATTAAAAGCCCAGAGACAGACATTGGGGCTCAAGCTAAAGAGCAGAGAAGCAAAGCAGCCAACCTACCAGAGAGCTCTTACCTCTACCAAGGATGGAAAGGGGATCCTGTCTTCAATGTGGCTGGAGACTAATTGCTAGAACCAAGACCCTGCTCCTGTCTTATAAACCTCTCTAGTGCTGGGACTAAAGGCAAGATCTCTGTTTCTCTTTTAGACTGATTTACTCTC
This sequence comes from Cricetiscus sungorus, assembly GCA_030556225.1. Taxonomy (NCBI): domain Eukaryota; kingdom Metazoa; phylum Chordata; class Mammalia; order Rodentia; family Cricetidae; genus Cricetiscus; species Cricetiscus sungorus. The sequence continues at coordinate 15,589,935 of JANBXA010000366.1, forward strand.
ATGTGGCCCTTGGCAGCCTTGAACTCACAGAGATCCATCTGCCTCTTCCTCCTGAGTGCTGGGATTAAAGGTGTGTGCCACTACTGCCTGGCCTCTATGGTTGTTGCTAGCTTTGTATTCTGATCTCCAGGTAAACTTTATTAGATCATAAACAATACATCCCAAGTAGTGATTGTTTTTCTTCTTGCTGCATTCACACTCAGTGCAGCACAGATTTTGCCTCCTTGGACATGGTGTTTCTTGGGTGGTGACTGGCTGTACTCAGAAGCGATGTCCGTTTAAATAAGGTTCTGGTCTTTCCCTGGGGCCTGTGCCTCAAAGAGGCTTCTCAGCACAGTCACATGCTCAGTTCTTTCTTGCTTTTGCTGCTAGTTATGCAAAGCTTCTTGGCATCATCTGGGGAGTGGGAGGTACGTAGTCTCTGATATTCTCATTAAGGCTCTGTATTAGGTATGTGTGTGGCCTTTGCAGTTCTTACAGCTGTGGGATCAGCACTGAATCCTGCCTCTCTTTCCAGGAAGGATTTTTCCTCCATCTCATCTGCTCTCAGCTTCGATGAGTGATTACTGAAATCATAAAGCCCAGTTTTTTCTCATTTCCCTGATGGCTTAACCATTTTGTTTCTCTAAGTAGGTGTTTTATCCCTCACTTAAGGCTACTGTTCTACCTCTTTCTCCTCAGATGGTATGGCTTTCTGAGCTCTCTGAGGACCTTCTGAGTACACACAGAAGAATTCACTGAAGCAGAACCTGCCAAAGGAAGCCTCCCTTTGCTATAGCCTTCAGACATTTCTACAATGACCCACTAGCCCATCCTGGCTGGCTTCAATTTTCACACAGCTGAATTGATCCTCCAAACATCCAGTCACCTGTGTTCCAGAGAGGCTTGCAGTTGGATGCCCTCTGTCTCTAGGATCACTGTCTGGTCTTAGATTTGAGACCACATATTTGTTTTATAATCGCAGGTCTCCATTGGATTTTGTTACTCATGAATTTGAACTTGCATTCTCTGTCTACATCTTCCAGTTCTGGATCTACCACAGTGGATACCAAAATGTATCAAGTCAGTTTTGTTACTTAAATGTGGATGTAGAAGAAAGAATTGGGGTTAAAAAGTATCTCCATGAGTCTCTGATATATTTATCTGAAGCTGTTCCTTGAGTTGAACTTAATCTAAGAGATACACTTCTGATGGGAGATGTTATTCTTTATATATGTTTCTCATACTGGTTAATAAAGCTCTGTGGCCAATAGAAAAATAGATAGGCAGGGCTAGGAGACTAGGAGAAGGAAAGAGGAAGATGTAGCCCAGGGAAGAAGCAGGACGCCTGCCGCGGCTCCCTGATAAGACGACCACGTGGAAATACTTAGATAAGTAGAAATGGGTTAATAATTAAGGCAGAGCTAGCCCATAAACAATAATGGTAATTGGCCAACAGGATTGTATCAAATACAGAGTCTCTGAGTGTTATTTGGGGCTGGCGCGGCTGTGGGCTCAGACTGGCGGCAGGACCTGGAGGCCGGCTGGGAGGAACCTGCCGTAACACACTTCTATTATTCTCTTCCTGTAATTCAGTGTCTGATCTATGTCTGATCGATGTAGTTATGATTGCTGATGTTGACTGCCATTGAGCTCTAGTTCTTTATGGCTTTCATGCTTGGCTTTCCACACCCCTATTCCCAAACTAGAAGACTAAAAAAAATATATTTAACCATCATAATAACCAGCAGCAATATTGCCTGGAACTGAGCTTAAGTGTATCTTTTCTGAAAATAGTTTAGTGTCTTTGAGGAAATGGGATATACGACTGAAAGTGTAATTGCTAGAACCATACAGCATGTACAAGTGCCATTTGAGTTTAACAAACCTGGAAAAGTTAGCAAGTGTTGTGTCTGAACCTCAGAAATGCCCCAAACAGGCCGCATCACCTAGACTTGCTAGGAAACCACAGGTATAAAGCTATAAGAGGCATGTGTGAGACATGAGAAATTACACAGTAAAAGTTCTAAGGCCTAAGGTACATGGTGTGTTGAGGACACATTAGCTGGACCCATGTGGTTTCTATACAAATTTAATGGGTGGCATAAAATAAGCTTGTAGAACCTGATTACTAAAACACTGCATTATAAAAGCTAAATCAATTTGTTTTATTAATTCGCAATCATTTTCCCAGTGTTGCTAGCAACTAAGCCCCTTGGTTCCAACAGAGTCTGATAACCCTCACACCTTCCACATCCCTCATTCAAGACATTTGAAACTTTCCTTAGGACCAAAACATTCGGAATTGCTTGCAGTGAACTTTCTGTGTTCAGTGACATCACAAAACTGCTAATATAAAACAAGGCTACAAATAAATAGATATAGCAGAGGATCTAGGGGGAAAAGACGGACATAGACAGACAATGAATCCTGACAAGAATCAAGATCTGGCTTTTTCAATTTTAATTTTGTGAACCATTAGATTTTCCTTCTCAATCAAGCCACTTTACAGCATTTCTAAATAAGAATCAAGACTACTATGTGGAGTAAATAGGTGGTTTTGAAAACAAATCAAAGATATTTGGGCTGGAGATGTTGCCTGTCTTGGTTTGTGAGGTCACATCCCTCGTGCAGGAGAAGCCACTGTAACCACAGTGGGAGCCACTGTGATCTTAAGACTCACATCGATTATTTCAAAAGAGCATTTTGGAAAGAATTTTCTGGCAGAGAAAAATAGGATGGATTGGAAGAGAGGACATAGACAACCCAGACAAAATGTGGGAGTCCAGGATGGAATGGGGATGTGTGTCAGATTAAAGGACAGTTCATCTTTATGCAAAAGTCATAACAGGAAGAACACCATCCCTTGGCATTTGGTTATGACTAATGGATGGAGACTTCTGTCTTTTTTTTTTCCTAGTATTTAATACAAAACAAATCTTCCATTTCTTGGGATTTTTCCCCCCAGGGAAATCCAGCTCATCTTGAAAGACACAAAAGATCAAGTCATATTTCCACAAAATTGTTGTAACTAAAACAAAATGGCTTCCAATTTGACATTTCTACTGCAACTTTGGTTTCTCATATTTTACAGGCTTCAGACAAATGAAAGTTTAAAAAGGGGTTAGGGGAATAATGTATAAAATCTGCATCATTCTCATATAATATATGAGGCCATCTGTCTATCCCTCCTCCTTTGGTCCATCTATTCTAAAACTGTCCTCCATAACTGTGACTTTAATCAGAGAGCATTACTATAATATCACCATCCTTTACAAACACATGCACACTCTCAGCCAGATCAGGAGAGCCACTTGTAAGTCTTAATGTATTCTTATTCTGAAACAGACTGAGCAAAGATGATTCCCTTACTGATAGAAACACCCACTCATCAGGACTGTTAGAGCAGGTGTTGGAGGTAGTGAGGCTTTCTAGATTGCTATGACCACATGCAAACACCTCATAAAAATCTCAGTGTGTCCTAAGAGTCATGTGGGGTGCTTGATAAACATTCATGTTCCTAGGACTCCTCTATGGTGATTTTGATTACAAGGATCATAGAGGGTGGTGTACAGGATTCATATCGGTCAACTTAAGGAAACAGTTTCCTTCTTTATCTTCAGTCATATTAAGACTACAAATATAGAAATAAAGAGTTATCCCTATCTAGGTGGAAGTACTGATCCACACTTGTATGTTTGACCAGTTATGGTCACTTTCTACCCACTCCTGTTTCTTAACTCTGGGCCTATTTACATTTCTGGAAAGCAACATTACATAAAGCTAAAAACCTGGACATCACTTTCTCAATTCCTACTTATTTGCTATTGCATTTACCCTGACCTTGGTACTCACAGTAAATGTCATTTGTTGAGACCTAACAAGGAGCACAGCCCTGCACTTAAGACCATTACAGACATCTCATTAAATCTCAATGTTCTAATTATCTTACTCTCCTGACCTCCACTACTCATTTATTCTATCATCATCATTTCATTAAATCCTAACAGCGTGAGCAGAAAACTACTGTGGCATCCACCATAATTTGTTGGAATCTCTCCTATTATCCATTGTGTGGACAGGGCACAAAATGCACCTGATCTCACACCTCCAAACAGATCGGGCATTGTATACCATATCAGTAATCATTTTTAATTTTTCCTTTAGAACTCAGACAGCACTCCTGAAATAGGGTAGCATCAGATATCAGGAAAGAAAAGATTACACATCTAAGAATCAGAAATCCACTGTCCATGAGTCCAGTAGTAACAGCTGTAAGCAGAAAACTCAAACTGTTATTTGTGGGGTGTTGGGGGAGATCTGGTTCAAATTTTTCTCTCCATGCAGGACGTCACCTTGGATGGTGTGGAGAAGCATTTTGCTGTAAGCCCTTGCATCATAGAAAAGAAACAGGATTTGTTTACTACTAAGGGGAGATAGTAAAAGAAACAAACCTTGCCAATGATTCCAGAATAAATAAGTGTCTGTAAAAACAAAAAACATTGAAAATGGTAATGGGAGTAAAACAAAATTTAAGACCAGTAGACTTCCATTTTGGGAGTGGCTAGCACTGTATTATTTCCAAAGAATTTTTAAGTAAACTCTATTGACTAAGCCATGTTTTAAAAATAGAGACTGCCATAATAACGTGTCTCTAAAATAAAGTCTAGCAAGGCCTGAGAATACAAAGAAAATAAGTAGAAAGGAAATGACTTGGAATGAGACACAGCAGTTTTTTTCCTGAATAATTGTATCTTTGAGTCACTTGCTTTGGGGCTTAGTATGCCTATCTGCATGACAGTGAGACAAAGCCACAGAAGCTTAGTTGGAAAATCTCTGTGACTTTATATCCCTGTACTAGGTATAATAAACCCTGCTTATAAATTTCCTTCCTTTTCAAAAGATTCATGCATGCAAGGAAAGTGGCTGGTCACCTCACTGGATCTATTTGACGACATGATTAAGGGACATCCTGCTAGCTGACTTGGTTCCAAGTTGCAACTACATCTCATAAAGGGAAGCAAGGCAAGCCAGGAGAGGAGGTTGAGGAGACAAGGAAGTATCCACAGCTGTGGTTTGCTTTCTGGGCTCCAGACTTGCTTTTTGTCCCAGGAAAAGTCACATAAGCTCATGTAGCCATGACACTAGCTGCTCAGAGCTCTGGCAGTGCACCATAGAAGTAGCATTCGGGAGTATGGCAACAGCAGTGTCAGGCACAACACAGGGGTTACCTTTTTTTATGCACAGCAAATGTGGTGAATATTTTCAGTACAGATGTCTCCTCAAGTCCAAACTGTCTAACTACTGATGCGTGAGGGAGCAAGTTAGGGCATCCTGAAGAGAGTTCACTGAGTGCTCACTGACTCAGCATCAGTCAGGTTGACTTGTGACAAATCTTTAAAAAAAAAGTCTTAGTAAGACTCATTCCAACAGGAAGTGATTTAAGTACCATTCACAAAGCTTCTCTGGGGTACCCACACTTTCTTCTTTGTGTCCAACTCTATAGCTTACAAAATGGGTGCTCCTATTTTAGGATAATGCGTTACAGCCCAAAGAGTGTAAGTTATATCCCTACTCCTTCATAGCAAGCAAGAATTTCTTCTTTACAATGCACACACCTGCAATCCTAAGGAGTCTGGAACTTGAGGTGTGAAGACTGACACTTTAAGGCTGGTGAGTTTAAGGTCAGCCTGGAACACTTAGTGAGTCCATGTCTCAAAATGAAAAATAAAAAGGAAACCCAGGACATAGGTTAGCCATAGAGAATAGCATACTCTACACTGTAGGCTCTAACTCCAGTTCCAAAACCCCAAATCACAAGTCATTCCCCAGTCAAGAAATGCATTCAAAAATAGAACTTAATGCTTAGATTCTTCACTGGGGTCATCCTTGTCCTTGGAATTTCCCTAGTGTTAGACTTCTTCTTTACCCCACAAATTGCTTCCTCTATCAAAGTATCACTTTCCTTGCTCTCTCTCTCTCTCTCTCTCTCTCTCTCTCTCTCTCTCTCTCTCTCTCTCTCTCTCTCTCTCTCTGAATCTAAGCAATAGTGGAGAAGGTACCTCAACTGCCCTTCCCCTATAATCAGATTGATGACCACCTTAAATGATATCACAGGGCCTTCATCCAGTAACTGATGGAAGCAGATGCAGAGATTCACAGCTAAGCTCTTGGCCAAACTCCTGGAGGCCAGTTGAGAAGAAGGAGTAGCAATAACAAGAGTAAAGGGGTCAAAAGACCATGCTGGGGAAACCCACAGAAACAGTTGACCCCGGAACTAGTGGGAGCTCACTGACTCAATACCGACATCTGGGGAATGTACATAAGACCGAACTAGGTTCCCTGAATTTGAGTGTCAGTTGGAGGACTCAGGCAGTCTATGGGGCCATTGGCAGTGGAACCAGTAATTATCACTAGGGTATGAACTGGCTTTTTGGAGCCCATTCTCTATGGAGGGATACATGGCTCAGCCTGGATACAGGGGGCAGGAACTTGGTCCTGCCCCAAATGATAGGACAGATTTTGATGATCCTCCCATGAAGAGTGGATGGGGGAGATGATGGGGAGAGTGGGAAGAGGAGAGGGAGAGGGAACCGGGATTGGTATATAGAATACAATTATTTTAAAAATAAATAAAAGAGAGCATTTAATGTCCTTTTTGCTCCAGTGTTAAAAGGAAACTTGATCTTTGTCCATAGATAAATTCTCTATTACATAAAACCACCTAACCTAAGTACACCCCTCAAAATTGTTCCCCTTCCTAATATCCCTAAAATCCCTAATATCCTGTTAGAGGGACCACTAAGCAACTTTTCTTTTATCAAATCAGACCCTAAAGCCCAGGATTAGCTTTGACTTTCTTCTTAATGCTTCCTGTATTCTATTGTCTTCACTTCCATGGTCACTGCCAAGCAGACTGTAAGTCAATCTCTAGCCTTAGGAATCTCAGTCAGTCTAATTTCCTAACTCTCTCCCTGTCTCCAGATTTAGCACCTTCAAATCTTCATATAAGTAACTCTGGGACCAAGCATTTAAAAGCATTCCAGTAATTATCATTTGTTCATCCAACCAAGTAGTACATGAGTCTGTTGTCTACATATATTAAGGTACCCCATGACATCACACTTCCTTGCCAGAAAACCACTACAATTTCAAATGGTCTTAAGACTATGAACTTATTACAAAGGACAGACAGGTAAAGCAGTACACAGATAACCCAAAATATATCTTAGTTTATTCTTATTAATTATAACATTTGCCTCTACTACTGTCGTCACTTCTCTTGTCATGGGCAAAGACCTTCTCCAAATTATTGTATTTATGTACATCACCAGAAAATCTAATCTTTGGCTAACTGTTTATTTTCTTTCTTAGCACACCTTTCTTATTTCTGGGAAGACAATTTATTAATTTCCTGATGAAACAAATTGTCATGGATGGTGGCTTAGAGAGTGAAAGTCAGTTTTCTTACAATACTAAAGGTCAGAATACTCAGGTGGACCTTAGCAGGTTATGATAAAGCAGTTGGCAAGGTTGTGTCAGCTGGAGATGCTCTGAGAGAGTGGGTGGTTCCTAATATTCTTCCTGACCACCTGAGTCAGTTTTCTATCTTCAAAGCCTAAAACATCAACCCAAATCCTCCTCCTGCTCCCATATCTCTGGTTTTCCTACTTATGCATCATCCCGCCCCCAAGACCCATGCCATTATCCTTGGGGTGCCTTAGAGAAGCTGTGATAATTTAATAGCCTTACTCTATCTGCTATGTTATTTTGCTTTTGCCACAATAAAGCAACATATTTGCGGTCACAGAAACTAGGATGCTTTCATCTTGGATTTGAACTAGGTACTGTTCTGTTACTGCAAGTCAAATTCTTGTAAGTTATCACACATTATTTAATAATAACCTAACATTTTACTGACAATGCTTTCCTTGATGACATTCACATGAATTTAGTCATTTCCCATGTATCTTAACTATATAGTACAATCATCTGAAGAAGTTTGTAAATGTCTGAATCCTATTCTCAAGAAGTGAATTAAATTGGGCAATGGATATTTTTCAAAGGCCTCTTTCAATGATTCTCTTACGAAGCCAAAATTGAGAATCATATATCTTAATATGTCTTGCTTGAATATATTTTTATAATATTGTCTGCCACTTTAGGAATAGGTGCACCACAATGATTAAAAGAGAAAACTTGTTTTCTCAACCATCCCAGTTTCACATCTGAGTACTACACTGGGGTAAGCAGTCACCTGATTCTCCTGTTTGCTCATTGGTTAAGTTACTGAGCATGAGAGGGTTTAGCATCACATGTGGCTCAGAAGCATGAGCTCTAAAGTATTTTGTGGCCATTCATTCTGTATTCAAAGGCACCTAGACATAACCAAGTCTTTTATTTCTGTGGTTCTCAGAACACTTGTTATTTGATGAATAGAACACAAGCAAAGTGTAGCCAAGCCACAAAATTGCAGCCCTTTGAGACAGTTATCACATTTATTTTATTTTTAGGGTATTTTTTTCTTTCTTCCCAAATATATTCAGCATGAATACATAATAGAATCACTTGATTCTTTTAAAAAATCAGGTATAGGATTCACCTGCCAAAAAGATAATGACTTAGTTGGCACACAGATATATCTTAGGCTCTTCAAGAAATTATAATACACAGGAAGGCAAAAGCTCAGATAAGGACCAGACAGATACAACTGTACATATTTTGAACACTTCCAATGAAGCTAATGACTTATATTTGAGGAAGCTGGTGCATATGATGCTGTAAGTAGACAGAAAGAAAAATGAAGGGAAAGTAAGGAAGGAAAAAATTGCCAGAGGAGAAAACAGAGATAGAGAAAAGGGCATGGTTGCATGCTAAGTCTGCATATTGGTGTCCATGTCACATGTAGACTGTGCTTCTCCATCCTAACTAGGTATTTTATGAGGATGGTGATTATTGAATAGAATCTCATTAGAGAAATGTAATTATGAACTCTTCTCAGAGTATGTACTCAAAGTGTATTCCAGAAGATCTGCAACTAGTAAGCTACAAATATTTGTTGTGTGACTACACAGGAAGGTGGCTCTAGTCAAAGGCTCAGGGTTATTTCTTAAACATCTTTGTTGCTCATGCTGGGTACACATAGGTTCCAATGGGAACTACAAGAAACATGGGGCAGAACAGTCAATTATTCAGGGAAATTACACAATATCCTTCCATCTAGTGGTGGAAAGAGGCTCTTGGTAGTCTGAATGTTATTCTTAGACCACTTAAACCAGCATCAACAGAATTTTGTTCATGGTCCCAGCATAAAGAACATCTCTCTCTACTGCACAGGGATTATTACAAAAATCACCATAGCTTCTTTCTAACTTCCAAAAGTATTTTCCACTGAATTTCTTACTTGGTGTTTTTTTTTTTTTTTTTTTTTTTTGTATGGCACTCCAGATGTACTTAAAGCTGAATCCAGGGTTTAACACATGCCAGGCAAGTAATCTACCACTGCTGCATGCCAAGCTGTAATATTTTTTCTGGGAAAATAAAATGAAACATTTGTAAAAGTCATAAGTCACATATTTTCCCAAAACTTAACATGAAAAAAATTAAGTTCAAACATGAAGATGAAAACTATGTTCCCATGAGATGGGAACATAATGGAGAAGAGGGAACATGAGGGAGATAACTAATATGATAGGAGTTATAAAAAAAGTCATACAGAAATATACTATTACAGAAACACATAAAATACATACATATATAAAAAAGAGGTTTAATGGAGTTACCCTACAATGGGGGGGCAATAGTCCAACTAGACACCCCATGTTACCAAATAAAATCCCACTATTTGGATGATGTTACTTCTTTTTGAGTTATTGGCTAACAGGAACACATAGACCCCTAGGAATTATATGCTATTTTCTATATACCTGGCTACATATGTAATTTAAAGGCAAGATCTTGTTGCTACAAACACCTGATACTTGAATAAAAAAAATAGCAACATCAAGCTGGCACTCACTTGCAAGCTCATGAACACTATGCCAGTAACTAACCACTCTTTGATTGGATCCTAAGTCTGCTCTATGAGATAGAAACCATATTTGACATTGTTAATGAGTCCAAGAACCTGTGACTGGGCAGGTCATAGTTCCTAGGGGAGAACCTAATACTGTTATTCTGCTAAATGAACATAATATTGAAATGACTCCTAATGACCTATTGTTATATTAATACTTCAAAGCATCCCTGAATGCTTGCCATTCATCAGGGAAACTTCTCCTTGCAGTAGCTGGCTGTTAACATAGAGATTATTAACTGCATAAAAGACTATGGAGTGGTCATCTCAGTGTAATATTAATACTATGACTCCCACCTGAGGCTTAGAGATCTTTGTAGAAGAGGGGAAGGAAAGATTGCAAAACCACAGATGGTGAATAACTTCAAGAAAACAGTGTTTTCCAGAGACAAAAGGGATGATAGATACATATTAAACTCACAGCAGTTATGAAAGCATGCACAAGATCTGTGCAAGTGTTATCTGGACAATATTCCAGGATAGTGGGGGCAGGGTGAATGTATAGTCAAACCACCAGTTTAAGCACTATTAATATTCGATAGCTGCTAGAAAAGTGTTTGTTTGTATGCATTCATTGCTGTTGTTATGTAGGCAGATTTTCTGTCCCATCTGGTCCCATAGCACCTTTCCCAAATAAACACACTGAGGCTTGTATTAATTACAAACTGTTTGGCCGATAGCTCTGGCTTCTTATTGTCTAGCTCTCACTTAATTATCAGCCCATATCTATTAATATATGTATTTCCACATGGTCTTGCTTGACCTTACCAGTAATGCCCATTCCCCTTTCTTCCTCAGCAGTCACATGGCATCTTCCTGGCAGCTCCTCTCTGTATCAACTCCCCAGAATTCTTCTCATCTGATAGCTCCACCTATACTTCCTGCCTAGCTACTGGCCAATCAGTGTTTTATTCATCAACAATAAGAGAAGCATATATACAGAAGGACATCCCCCATCACTGTTGTTTTAATAATGTGACTCCTGGCAGACTGATCAAACACAAGGGCAATCAATCCCCAAACTAGTGAGGAAACACAAACTGGACTCAGTTAGGAAAAGTAATCTCAAAGTCAAATTCTACTTATCAAATATTACCATGCTGAAAGTTAGGTACTTTATAATTACTAGTGATAATTAAGGTATCTATCAAAACAATTCAAGCTTATTGACATTCATTAATCATTTAATTCTAATAACTCCCCTACCACACAGCTCATGATTACAAGATGTTCTGTGATCATGGAGTAGAAAACTGAGGCCAGTGTCGCCAGCCTACCACTGGTGGATGGCAGAGTCATGATTCAGTCCCAGGATTCTCTGACTCCAAAGCCCATGCTTTTCCACTGCTCTCTTGCATCCCCTCCAAGCCCATAGTTGAGCAAACTAATATGCTTTGCACAAATGAAAGTTCCCCCTGCACTAAATAAATCTGTGATATGACTTGTAGCAAATGGCTTCCAAATAGGAGGCAAGATCCTTTTTGTCTGAAAGCCACATTTGGCATGAAGGCACTAACTAGAGTTCAGGCAGCTTCAGTGATGCAAGTCAAGCTCTCCTGGATGTTGTCCTTGATTCTGAAATATCTCTGAGTCCTCCTGCCCTGACATCTCCCGTGTGTCCTGCCTTACCTAAGCTCTGTGTACCCACATGACTTGCAAATTGGTGAGGTGACATTGCCTATGGGCCTCAAAACAAGGTCCATTATGAACTTCTCCATCCCAGTGTCTGTTTCAACTTCCCCTACTCTTTTCAGAGCTTTTCTCAGCTCTGTAGGACTTTGTGTTTGTTTTGATTTCAGCTTTGAAAAGAACTCTTAACACTTAAAAACTTTCTACAAAATTATCTGCTGGCACACACAGCATCCCAGAGGGCTGCCAAAAAGAATGGCATGCTGAGAGGTGATACTTGGTACTAGGTTTTGAGTATAATATTGGTTTTCATAGCAACCAATTTTGTGGTGGTTCTCCCTGAATACTTCCATTCCCACACTACATGTTTTATTCTTCTCCTTTGCTAGCTAACAATATACCCAGCGCATATCACACCCAAACCTTTCTTGAACATCTAAGTAGTTCTGTGGGTGTGACTTCCCTAACTCTTCTTTGACTCCATCTTTTGTCTTCAATAAGATTTTACCCCTTAGATTCTGTCAAAAGAAAGAAGGACAAAGTATCAAAAATGAACATTGACATTAAGATTCAAAGAACTAAGTCAAAACTTATTTTCCCCTTTATTTATCTGACAGGGTCTACAGATCAATCACGTGGCATCCCCAACTGCCTCATCTTACACAGAAAGTGGGTATCCCACTAATACTTTTCTTGTTTACTTGGTTGACCTATATTAGGATCAGAGTAGCTGAATTCACATTTCATAAAATGTAAAGTAATAATACATATTCATTCATTGACTGGGAACTTCCATGATCGGATACTGTTTTACACATTGAACATCATAATTAATAATATAAAGTGTCCTTTCTCACATAGTGCTCATATCTTAACAGGAGGAGAAGATCAAAATATTACAAGGCTGACAGAGTAATGTCTAAAGTGCCATGTAAAGTCTTGAGGCCAGATACTGGTTAAGATCTGGGGATACAGAGCATCACTCAGGTTACAGGGAAATATCCACAGAGCAAGTTCAGATGAGAGGAAGATACAAACGTTCATGGAAATTTATAAAGGAAACAACAAAGGGGAGTCTGTCTCAAAACAGAGGACCAACACATGCTTGGAAAGCTTTTTAAGCTAACTGGAATTTGTCTAATTAATGACAGGTACCAATAGTTAGCATTAGACAGAAAATATGTTTGTAGTGGTTTGGATGAGAATGGTTCCCAGAGGCTAACATATTTGAATACTTAGTCAGCAATTAGCCAAACTTTTGGGAAGGATTAGAAGGTAAGACCTTGTTGGATGAAGTGTGGCCTTCGTGGAAGAAGTTTGTTACAAGGGTGGGCTTTGGGGTTTCAAAAGCCACTAGACCACTATGCATATCACCTTGATAATAATGGAATAAGTCTCTGAAACTGCAAGAGAGCCCTCAATTAAATGTGTTCTTTTATAAGGGTAGCCTTAGTCATGATGTGTCTTCACAGCAATAGAAGAGTAACATTATCCTTGCAGTTTGACTTGGGAGGCCATGGGGAAAGGAACAGAATTAATATGTTATTTAATATTACCGTACCAGTTGATTTGATGAGACTGTTTGGACTGATATGGAGTTCAACTGTATGGTACTCTACACAAAGGAAATCTTGACTTTATGGGAGATGTGAAACTAGTAACTGGTCCTTTGACCAAGGGAATAGCTCAAGAGGAGGTTTGTTCAAGGCAGCAGAAAGCCCGATATTAGCATCCCTGATAATAAACTGGTACCATAAAAGGAAATGAGCCCAGAATGGCAGTCTCATCTTTGAGTCTAGACTCAGAGCAGTCTATATAAGTTCAAGGGCACTTGACTTTTGAGAACAAAGTCTCCTGGCAGAGTTCTACAGAGAGGTTAAGAGCCCTTCAAAAGGGACCCCAGAGATACATTTGAGGCCATTAAATCAGAAAGTCTTCATGCTAAGTAGAAGTTGTGCTCCTGAATTCAATTCCTTCTTCTTATCCCTGAGCTGCCTGCCATGTCATGTTTCACTCAGCTGTACTGCAGTGAAATTAAAGTCAAGTTTGCTCATGGTGACACAAAAAAGCAGTATGTAGTAGTTAGCATTCACAGAACATTTTCTATGTGCCACAGACTTAAATGAATTGCTTTATTTTCTCACCAGCTTTGCAATTACAGAACACTAATGATTCTCATTTTCCAGGTAAGATGGAAAGGATGAAAGGCCACAACACAAGAGAAGTGGGTATGTAGAGAATGGCACAGTTGTTGGGGATCTTTATGAGTGAGGATGGAGCAGCCATGTACTTCCATTGCTGAGTGATGATAAAGTCTGTGCTGCAACCAACACTAACACCATGGATGAAGACAAATCGACCCAAGAGCTGCTAGAGAGATCAGGAAGCCTCACAATGAAGACCAAACATTGTTCAAAGTAGTGAATAGTATTAATCCAAAAACAATGGAGCCTAAACAATGTGGCTATCTATTTTCTCCAAGCTGGTGTTGCCCAAGGAATATTTAATCTGTCATTACACAATAAAAAGAATATAAAAGAGGACAAAGAAAAAGGGAAAATACAAAGACTTCACAAACTGTCTTACAAAGTTCAAACTTGAAAATTCATGAAAAAAAAAGATCATTCAGAAGAGGCCAAAGCAAATCATATACTGACATCATGCTGTATTTAAAGCCCTTTGACTTGATCTGCTGTTCTATTAGCTACTGTGGTGTTACTAATGGATTTTCTGGTGGAGTTCAATCCACAGGAGTTCAAGAAAAAATGGTAAATAGTTTCAGAAATTCCCTTTAAGGCAAATAATATGTCTATCCAAGGGGCATTAAAAATGTGCTTTTGCATTCAAAACAATTCTTCAAGAAGCTGTATGTACTCAGCCAAGGAGATGTGTCTCCTAGTGAAGCTTGTCCACTTCTGAAATCTCTGAAGACAGCTTCACAGTTCATCAGCAACCCCAGGATTGGAACTTTTCTAGAGTAGGCAGAAAAGTTTAAGGATTCCTGTCACTTGGAAAAGGAAATCCAAGTCAGTCTCAAGAGATGAAGTAGCTGGAACCTCCTTAAAATTTCAGGATCTCAGGCACTGCCTACAATCTGATAGACTAGAATCTCCACTGTCATGGGCATATTAAAATTAAGAAGCATAGTTTATGATTGTTTAGTTCAACATAGGCTATAATAGCCATATGTCATAGTAGAAATATGGTTTATCCCTTAAGAAAACTTACATTGAAATTTAATTTTGATTGTGAGATATTAAGGTGCAAGACCAGATGAATGTGAAGAAATGACATGACTAAGGCTCTACTTTTATTAACAGGATCAACTATTTTATATAATTTATAGGCTAAGCATTTGATTAGGCATCTCATACTGCTGTCTCTTGCCATGTGAGCTCTGTACCACCTTAGGGACTCTGACAGCAAGACCTTCATCACATGCAGCTCTTCACCCTTGGACATTCACTGTGAGTCAGAGTAAATCCCTTCTATTTATACCCTACTCATTCTGTGGTCTTAATAGTTACAGAGAATGCACTAAAATATTGCATTAACTCAGGTACAGGTTTGCCTCAATCAATCAATGAATACATTAACTATTGACTTCTTAGGATGGTTCCCTTCTCTGCCAAGCTTGTTGGTGAAAATTAACAGACAAAATAAGTAAAAGAGTCAAGACATGATGCCCTACAGAAAACATAATTTTAATTATATAATATCTATTATTATTATTATTATTATTATTTATTTTGTGTATGTATGGTTTGCTTGCATGTGTATCTATGCACCATGTATAATACTAGTGCCCATGGAGTTTAGAAGAGGATGTCATAGCTCCTGGTACCAGAGTTACAGGGAGTTGTAAGCTGCCATTTGGGTGTTAGGAATTGAACCCAAGATCTTTGGAAGAGCAAGCAACTAGTGCTCCTAACCATTCCTATATTCTTTTCTCCTTTTTCTTTTCCTTTTCTTCTTTCATCCTTCTTTCCTTTATTTCTTCCTTCCTTCCTTCCTTCCTCCCTCCCTTCCTTTCTTTCTTTCTTCTTTCTTTCTTTCTTTCTTTCTTTCTTTCTTTCTTTTCTTTCTTTTGGTTTTTCAAAACAGGGTTTCTCTGTTGCTTTGAAAGCTGTCCTCGAATTAGCTCTTGTAGATCAGGCTAGTCTTGAACTCACAAAAATCCACCTGCTTCTACCTCCTGAGTGCTGGAAATAAAGCTGGCCATCCCTAAATTCTTATATTTGTATTGAAGAAAGAAAATATTTACAGACTCAGAATGACCTTTCAGAAAACAAAACCAGGAACTATCCATATGTCATAAAACCATTAGGGTTTTTCATAACTACTTCTCTCCCTGAATTCAGTGCTGGAATTATACTGACCCCTGTCTATTTAGAAGTTCTTACTATTTCCATGCCTTGAACTTGTAAAGCAACTCAATATTTATAAGTCTCTTTTTGTGCCCCACTTTTTTTTTTCTCCTAGAAATCTATTTTATTATTTATACTGATTTCAGCATCTTATTTCTTGGGAAGCTTTTCTTGGGTTTTAATTGAAAAGAAATTATTGCCTGATTATTTAGATGTTCTTCATGAAAATTCTGTTTGGGAATACCACTTTGGTACAAAGGTATTCAGCAAATGTCTGATTTAATATGATAAAAGATGAAAGAAATGTAAGTTCTGCTTTCTGGCAACCCCCCCTTCTCTCTCTCTCTCTTTCTGTTTCTCTCTCTCCTCTTCTCTCTTCTCTTTCTGCTCTTTTCCTGTTAAACTTGTTCTGAAGGAGTTATGTCCTTGACCCTGTCTGACCCATGCCTTTTCTACATTAAATTTGGCAGTTCTTTGACATATTTACCTTGTTTGGATGGCCCACTCTTTGTCTGGATGGATACAACTTATGTCTTCCAGCATTCCAGCACTGAGCTCAGTGATATGTAGCAATCTTTGTCTAACAGAGACAGAAAAGAAAGTGGCAGGGTCATAGCCGAGGTAAAGGGAGAAACATCTTATGCAGTCAAGTTTTCCCTCACCCTGTATTCCATATTTCCAATATACTATGCCCACATCTCCATGTTATCTCTTACCTTTCCTGGAGAAATATAAGGAGGCTATAATTAGACTCAGAGTTCTCAAAATCAGGGCTAGTCTCTCAGTTCTAAAACTTTGGATACTAGCTGATAGTAAACTCACCCAATTTAGACCCATTGCCTGCATGAATAAATGAATGACTAAGAAGATTCTGATAGATGGAAATAAGAAAAAACACATTCTTAAGGTCTCCACGGACTTAAGGAAAAGAGGTTGGTATGTGAACAGGTTGAGATGAGCAAAGCATTTGGAGAATGTTTGTGTGCCTCTGATATCAGTGCCGATGGGTTTTTCTAACAGTGGGCCTGTGTACTGTGCATAAGCAAGTTCTTGTGGTGGCTAGTCAAGGAAAGACATTCTTTCTCTCCATTAATTTATTCTTCTCTAGTATATTCCATCTGGACTACAGTTTCCCCTCCCTCAACTCCTTCTACTCTGTCCTTCTCACCTCCCGTCTTCCCTAGATCCAGTCCTCATTCCCTTCAGAAAAGAGCAGGCCTCCTAGGCACATCAACCAAACCTGGGGCAACAAGTTACAATAAAACTAGGTATAAAGGATGGATAAGGCAGTTCAGTAGGAGGAAGAAGGTGCCAAAAGCAGGCAGCAGAGTCAAAGAGACAACCCCTGCTCCCATGGTTAGGAGTCCCACAAGAATGCCATAACAAATAACACAGAGGTTCTAGCTTAGTCCCATACAGGCCTCCTGAGTCCTATGAGGCCTGCTTAGTTGATTCTGTGGGCCATGGTCTTGTGGTATCTTTGACCCATTTGGCTCTTACAATCCTTCCTACCCCTCTTCAACAAGATTTCCAGAGCCCTGGCTATGGGTTTCTGCATTAGCTCCTATCAATTATTGGATGAAACCTCTGTGATGATGGTCATGCTAGATGCTGGTCTACAAGTAGAACAGATATTCTTTATTTTTCCACAATGAATTATTTCTGTATTTGTATAATTCTCATTAATTTTCACATCAAATACACATATGTACACTGTATGCGACTGTTCATTATCTATATTTTTCTGGCCTTTTACTAATTCTTACCACCATAGCAGACATTCTTACCTCTAACTTTGCCACCCAGTTACTAATTTGTTGTTGATAAAGGAAAGTGAGACCATGAAAACCAAATTTATTGAGCATCATTTTGTGTCTGAAGATTTCCATATGTAATTTCCTGGGATCCCATATACAACTCCTCCTGATAATGCTACTGATTTGGTGGAGATGGGTTTTAAAGTATGGAGATTTCAATGACTGTCATAACCCATGCGTTTCCCTCCACCTACTGTTAGTTTCCTTTGCTTAAGCTGTGCCAGTTTCGGCTGCTGCCCTTGAAAATGGATGCATTGTGTTAGATTATTTCTTAGGAACTCTTAGTTCTAAAATCAATGGACTTGTCTTTGGAGTCAGACTTTTCAACCTAAAGGAAGTTCCTTTGAAGATGTTCTATTCCTTTGCACATTGTTAGACCCCATTCAATAATTGCTTGCTGAATGTAAGAATTGAATTTTACCACCAAGGCAGTCCTGGGAGATAAAAAACAGTATATATATCAGAGTTCCTGTGTAAACTTTGTATGTTCTTGTTTCTTCATTTTAAAATCCTGTGACTGTCTCTGACACTATCAAAATTCTACTCTCTAATGCTCAGCTCAATTGTCCCCCTCAAAACAACCCTCTTTGGATGCTGTTAAACTAGTAGCTATGAAAAGCAATATTGGATTAATCGAGTTTGCTAAAGGATGGAGTCAGCCCACCTAAACCTTTGATTAATGTCTAAGGAGGAAAGAGTACAACGAATATGGGAGGCAGCATCAGTGTTCAATATATGCCTGGATATGAGGATTAAAGAAAGAACAGTTGCAGAATTACTCTTCCCTAAAAGCACTGACCTTCAAAAGACCCCATCGGTGTCTTAAAAATGTAATGACTGCATCTACCTTTAAATTCCACATTGCCTCTAGCTTTTCAGATTCTTCATAGATTTTTTTCATAACCAACCTCTGCTTTGCTGTTACATATCATTAAACCTAAATGTCCACAGCCTCATCTTCGTGGAATCTCCTCTTCTGCCTGAGATAATAGGGGAAGATTACTGAACTGAACTGAAATATTCATTATATATTGCCCTGAAGAAACCTTGTAAAGAGGCAGGCCACTGTCCATCACAGTCTCAGCAAGCATATCTAGCTGCTTGATGTTTAACAATTTTATTTTGAATGCATGCCTGTTATTTTCTTAACAAAACCAGGTGGAATCATCATTATGAAACTACCATAGCAAAATCCAACTGTTTTTACCTATGTACACACATATTATAACACCCGTTATTCAAGAGAATTCGGTAAGAAACACATGAAATCTTCTAGATTAATATAGACTGATATGAAATGGTGAACTACAAACTCGAGAGACTTTTTGTCCTCTGAAAGCTATAATTTATTCCTAACATCTGACCCAATGACAAAATGAGTCATTCAGTAAATATTTTGTTGACTGAATTTAACAACCAATAGTTTGTTCTTAGTTTCTGTTTTTATTCCCTAATATGACTGAAAATGTGTCATTGATATAATAATGACATTAATTCTAACATGAGAAAGTCTGAGTCATAATTTGGAATAATCCTCTGTCCCCAGTGCTTTGCTAATATTTCTGGAGGAACACTGGCAATTTGTCTGTTTTTATCATCTCTGTCTGCCACTAGCCCTGTGTCTTCAAACAAGGTATCCACCAAGTCTTTCATGTCTGTGTGTTACCAATAGGGTGAAAAACAAATGGCTCTTATGCATAATGAATTGATAAATAAAGGAATGAGTAAACATGTTCCTGAAGTGACTGAAGACCTTTCTTCACCTACTTCTTGTTCCTTCTTAGTTACCTTAGGATCTCAAGCATTTCAGGATGCTGTAACAGTGTTCCACTGACCAGATGGATCATACACAGGAGAAATTTACTTCTCCAACTTCTATAGGACAGAAGTGCAAGACCAGGGTGCCAGCAAAGTTGAAATCTGGTGAGAGGCCCTGTCAGGCTAGATAGTATCAACTTTCCATTGCATTTTCAATGGCAAAGATAAAGGGGACTCTGTTTCCTTTGAGGCCCTAGCAGCAAAAGGAAGACTTCTTCCTCAGGAGCTGGTTTACCTAGCCTAGTGCCTTCTACATCCCTTTGCCATTACATCATCTCCTTAGGATTGTAATACATTGATATTTAAGGGTTCATACTCAGTCCATAACATCAATTTTAAAAGTCTTACTTAGTTTATGCTGTATTTTAACATATAATTTTTAGGAAAAATAAAAGCATATCCCTCATTTAACAACTCAGAGTATAATAACATAATCTTGAAAAAGAGTTTTAGTACAAAATTACAATGTATGTAAGAACTCAATTTATCATTCAAATATAAGTAAGACATTGAAAAAACCCTACTTGGCATTAGTGTAAAATTTATGTATAATGAGTGTGACATGTTAAAAAATAAAGCCATAGGAAAGTGATATGTATGATCATTACATAGAAGAAATTAAGATGGGATGAGTAAGCATATATAAAAGTTCTCATTGAAATATCAAGAGATTGAGAAAATAGAAAGGATTTGCTTCTCTGCTGACAGAATGCACACTGATTATGTCATTTGGGGAAGGTCAACTACGTATTTTATTCATGTTCCCAGTGAATATGTCACTTGTACAGTTTCACAGTATTATTCTGTTAGACAGCCATATTGTGAGCTTAAATTAGCTTGCCTATAAAATAATGCTCCTATAAAACACTAATGGGTCCAGTTGAGTTGAACTATTAGCATCAGCCAACCCTAACTGGACAAACCAATTGTCTTGGGAAAACATATCAACAATAATATACCGCTAACCATCTCTCACAGATCAATGGAAGTAAAACCTTAAGGATTTTCACTGATTGATCTTTATGTTTCTGATTTTATTGATTTGGGTTTTAATTTTCCAAACTGATTTTGATTCAAAGTGACAATTGAAAACCATTACACTTACTGATCTAGTAAATTACATTCAAGCACAAAAATTCTCAGTTAATAATGGATTTTTCCTCTATCTTCTCCAAGAAAAACTATCTTTACTTAGTTATAATTGAATCTAAACAACTATCTTTTAAAGGAAAAAGTCACATTTGTCCAAGACTGTTGATTTTCCTATTGGAATTTGGTTCATGTTATCTCATATGACATCACCATATGTCATATGTAGAAGTAACTCCTCGGTTATAAGTAAAATAATTACAGTACATTTATTGTATATTAGTAGCTAAGCAGAAATGGTGTTAAATACCAATAGTATTGTTCATTCATAGAAAGAATATCTCTTAGGTGTTGGTACAGAATCAACAAGATATATTGCTTATTTGAAAAACCAGGTACAGGACAGGAGGCATAGTATGTTATCACTTAGGCACTAACTCTAAATCTCTAGAATGGTTTAAAATAATTTACATTGGATTGTTTTGAGTGGAAAAGTGTATAGTATGGCACAAAAGTGGAAGAAAATTATTTTTAGCCTGGGTAATTCTACACAAATGAGTATGTTCATCACTGAAGTATTTATAATGCCAAACAGAAAGCTTCCCTTATAATGGAATGATTAACTGTAACAGTACAAGTGATAGCATATTCTGTAATGATGTTAAAGCAAACATATGAGTCATATAGAAACACAGATGCACTGTGTCCTATTACTTCATCACAAATCATCACAAATGGTCCAGTTGACCGCATTACATCTTTCCTTCAGTTACATAGTTTACAATTATCTGATGATTTTTTGCCCAGGGTCTGTCTAACCATGAAATAAGCTAGAACCAGTTATCATACTAGAAATCTGCCTACTTCAGTGAAAACTTCATGTGATTTAAAAAAAAAAAAAGAATTATGGCCATTAAGCACATAAAATGACTCAATCTTTCTAATCAGAGAAAGATGCCAAATTTTCATCTGTCGGGATGAAAAAAATAAGAACTTTGCTAACAGTGAATTGTCAAAAGTATGGACAGTTTTTTTCTGACATTAGTCAACTTCACATCAACATGCCACATACTGAAAAGATAAGGACTAGATAAAAATGTGTGTGGTGAGATTAGGATAGAATATGAAAATTACAGGATTATTAAGAGAATTTGTGGTTAAATTTTTCCTTAGTTTTGAGATTTTTAAAGTAAAATTACTATTTTCTTATATCACAAAATATTTAAATAGGACAAAGAGTCACACTCTACATTTCTTCTAACTATTAAAGATATGAGCAGATTTATTTTAGGGCCTTCATATCATTACTATTTGCTAGTATTGTTGAGATTAGGACATATTTTCCCCAAACCCTGGTCCTTTGTATACCATATTGTCTACTGTCTCTTAGAAAACTCCAAGCACACAAGAATTATATGTTTATGAAATACTTGTTATCAAGTGTGAAGTGCCTTTGAAATTCATTTAGAAAGAACCTCATAAGAATTTATATTCTCATAAGGCTTTAATACTAGCTCTGTTCAACACAATCTTTGACATCTATCAAGGATTCAAGACCTCTTTCTCTTTTTTCCTTTGCAAATGCAACAGCAGTTGTGTCTGCAGTGCAACACATGCTGTTGATATCTGTCTGTAGCTGTTCAATGTTTAGGCACCCCCATGGGTGGTTTGTCCAGGTCCGAATGCTAATATGTTTTGCTGATTGCCTGATATCTTTCTCCAATAAAGAAACTCCCTCTCATGGAAAACTGGAAGTCCTATGGGGGATGAATAGCATACCTCTTCCTCCAAATCTCTTACTCAATGACTAACCAGGGGTGGATAATTGTCAGCCATGCCCAGTCTTGTCAAAACAACAGAAGTGTGTGTTCTATGCAGTCACTGGTTTTTCTCAGCATGATTAAATTCCATGTACTATTGAGACTAATTCACTTGATAATATACTATTAGAAGTCTATCAAAAGAGCTAACAAAGATCTGGGGTTTTTTGACAGTTGAGATTTTAAGAATGCAATGCAATGTTGTCTACAAGTTCAGTGCTATCTAACACTCTAGCAGTAACATGTCATGCCCAGCTAAAGCTGTATACCCTAAACAGCATCTACCCACCTCTACTCCTAGCTTCCAGTTTCTGGCAACCACTAACCTTTGTTCTACTTTCAGTATGGCAATTTAAATACTTTGCACAAGTTAAATATTATAAAACTTATTTTTCTATGATCTTCGTATTTTACATTCCTGGGGTAATCCAAACCATTATATATAGAAAGATTTTTTTCTGTTATAGAGCTGAACACTATCCCAATACATCTCTATCATAGTTTGTTCATGGTATTTAGGATATATACACATCTCAGCTATTATGGATAGTAATTCAATGAAAATACTGTGCTAATATCAGGCTAAGATCCTGCTTCAATTCTTGGTGCAAATGCTCAAAGGTAGACTTGTTGGATTATATGATAGTTATACTTTTAAATTTTTTGAGGACCATCCATATTCTATTATTATTTATTAGGGGTTGTAATAGCTCTTTCAGCATTTAATTAATTAATTAATTACTGTGTGTGTTTGTGTGTGTGTGTGAGAGAGAGAGAAAGAGAGAGAGAGAGAGAGAGAGAGAGAGTTTTCATGTAGACCAGACCAATCTAGCTTTAATCTCATAATGTAGTTGAGAATTACATTTGCTACCAACTGCAGAATTACACGGTGAGAGTTCAGGGCATACTTCAAGGGTCTTCCCATCAGAGATGCATATCTCGTGGAGATCAAGACCCCATTTAGCAAGGCGCTGAGGCATATTGCCACCAGAGATGCACATTGATGGAGATACCTTATTAGCAAGGCAATAAAGTATACTGCCTTCTGAATGTACTAAACTTTCCCCATTGCAGATTCTTGTGTGAAGAGCTCTTTCCCTCACATTACAGCATTACAGCTTGGCGATTCTTCCCACAGCACTACAGTGTGTTAATTGTTTACTGGACACATATATCTGTGTATGGTCTTGAAGATGACTTTTCATATAGTTATATAATTTTTATATATAGAATACATACTGGGGCATGCTTCATAAATGGATCTATTTGTCCGACAAGGACTGTGGATAATTAGCAGCCTGCCTTGTTCTCGTACTCAGACTACTGGATACAATTAGCTCACTTTCATCTCAGAGCAAATTAAAACTAAAGTTTTGTTTTGTTTTGTTTTGTAAAAAGAAAACTTTACAGCTTGCACAAGTCATGGATGTCTACCAAGGTTACTAAGAAAAGAATGCGAATTCTTCGATTGCCAGTCTAATAACAACAGACTAGTCTTAAAGTTGTCATTGGGCACTGTGCCCTCCCTGTCAGGTCATGGTTTTGCTCCTATGGCCTTGGACACTTGTGTTGACATAGTAAGTTGCTCACCTCCTTATTGCTTGCTCTATGAATGTGTTTTTGACCAATGAGAGAAATTTCTTCATCACTTCAAGATTCCTAAAGGAGAAGAGATTTTAGAGTATGTAGAAGAAGCTAGAAGAAGATGCATGGAGAAGTTAGAAGTAGGGAAGGATCATTAGAGTAGAAACAGAATAATAAAGAGCACAGAAAATAAAGAACATGAGCCTCAGATTGTGTGTGAAGTTACTAGAGAAATCTTTTATCCCTTCCTTTACTCGTGAGAAGCATTTCACCTTTGGAACCCTGGATAGAGACTAGAGCAGGTCTCTTAGCCCTTACAGACCTTGATCTTCTGACCCTTTTGACTTCCCCTTCCAGGTTCTGGGATTACACTTATGTGTTATCCTTATCTGGTGGATGAAGTGATGAGGATCCAAGCAGGGCTTTGTATATGCCAGGCAAGCTCTCTGTTAACAGAAGTACAGGGCTAGTCTGTAGGGCTTTTGATGTAATTAACTTCTGTAAAAAGTGCAAAGTGATATGTCATTGTGATTTTTAATTTGCATTTATCTGATTATTTGTGGTGCTGAAGAGTTTTATGGTTTGAACCTTCAATGGTCCCTGAAGGCCATGTGTTGAAGGCGTGGCTAGCTACCAGCCTGTGACAGTGCTTCCTTCTAGGAGAAGGTCTAGAAGAAAAGACCCAAAGGAAGATAACTCATTGTCTCGCTCTCTCCTCTCCTGGCTTCTTTCTGTTCCCCATCTTACTGCCTGTCATGAGTTGAACAAAACTCTTCTATCTTCAGCCACCATGATATACTTAGATATCCCGAAGATATGATTCCAAAGACAAGTAACTATGGCAGCAAACTTCTGAAATGGAGGCAAAATAAGTCTTCCCTCCTTCCAACACATTTCACAGGAATTCTTACCCAGGAATGAAAATCTACCTATTAACTACATTTTCATAATGTTTTGACTACTTATGTCTTTTAAGAGAAATGCCTCTTTAAGTTTTAAAACAAATTTTAATTGTATTTAAGAATTTTTAATTTTTCTACATGGACTTAAAAGTTTTTTATTTATTATGTTAAGTAACACTGTATCCTGTACATGGTTGGAAAATGTTTTTCCCGTTCTATATCTGCCTTAATGTAGACAGTTTTATGCTGACTTGGGACATGAAAACTTCTCCATTAGTTACTAACCATCTTCCAAAGAAAACTGTTTGGTTGATGAGTGTTTTTCTGATGCTGATTTGAAAATATATTTAGTTTTTCTAAAAAATCATTTATTCTTTATTATCACTTGAATAATTTATTTTTTTAATTTCTTTAATTTTTTTAAATATAATTACATCATTCCCCCACATTTTTTTATTCTTCTATCTCCTTCCAAATATTTGCCTTGCTCTATCTCAAACTTATGGCCTTTTTTCCTTTAAGAATGTGGGTGTGTGTGTGTGTGTGTGTGTGTGTGTGTGTGTGTATGTCTCTGTGTGTATTCTTTATTCTAAGATTCTTCATTAAATATCTATCATAGTAATTTTGGCAACACAAATTAGGACTATTATGATGACTGATATTAATGGTAAAGAGAAAATAATATAATACAGATACCAGTAGAAGCAGGCTACTTTTACCATTCTCACATTACAAATTTAAAAAATTCTAAATGTAAATGTCAAAATGGTTAAGTATAAAATAAGCAACAAAATATTCCTCCTGATTTGTCATTTGACCACCATCTTGTCCAAGGTTTGGCCTGGTGAATGACATTAGCAATATGAGACCAGTCTTTATGATTCCTTATTGTAGCCACAATGTTAGTATTTATTGTTGCTCTGAACAAGAGTAAACTCAAAAGATGCCAAGTTAGAGATGTTTTGCAGTTAAATTAGAGTAAGGCCAGATGAAACTTAAACAAAGGTCTGAGTATTTTCTAATACTCTTGGTTATCTATTGCTGCATTGCAAACTACCAAACACTAAGCAGGTTAAAAGCACCTGCATTTGCTTTCTTGTGACTTCCATGGGCCTGGAATACAGACACAGCTCAGCAAGGCTTTCTGAATCCAAGTGTATTGTGGGGTACATTAATAGACTTCATCAGCCCTTAACCTCATCTGAAGCCTTTATTGGGAAAAGGTCTGCTTCCAACCTCATGGGCTTTTGGTCAAATTCCATTTGTCAAAGGCTATTTCCTAGCTGTCTATTGATGAGAACTGTGACTCAGTCCTTTGCCACATGGGACTTTGCAGCATGTCAGCTTGGTTCATCAGTGTCTAAATACAGAAAGTCATACATAGAATCAGGCAAAATGGAAGTTGTGTCCTTGTATACCCTAATCACCAAACAGGCAGTGTGCCCATTATCTTTCTTAATTTTAGCGGTTGGAAGCAAGTCACCAGACAATCCTACATACCATGGCAAAGAATTGTAAGAGAGGGTGAATACTACAGGTCAGGAGTCAAGTAAAGATTCACTGGAATCTATTCACCACAGAGTCAATTTTAAATTGGCCTTGTAGAGAAGAGAGTCTGGCTAGCCTGCAAGTATCATTCTCTATTTTCTTTGATTTTGTCTTGAAAATTTAACAGGAGATTTCCAACATGAAATTAACTTCAATTTATCAAATCTATTTAAAAAATGTAGGCTTTAAAACATCATGGTTAACAATAGGACAAGAAGGAAATTGACATTATCCATTATCCATGACTATCTGAATTGCATAGATGCATGAAGTTGAGATTACCCCAAATGTACATAGACCAATCTAAATAACAGATCTTGACACACTTAATTCAACATATATGCAATAGTATAGCATTTTTCACATAGCAGGGACTTAATACCTCTATGAAAATGAGCTAAATAGAATTAGATTTAAATGTGTAGATTTCAATTATCCTTGCTAGTTCTGTTCACGCTCCAACTTTTACCAAGGCCATTCTGCTACTGCTTACAAATGTAATGAAGTCTTTATTCTTCAAAGTAGAAATGAAATTGACTATAAAGTGTCAGAATCCATGCTGATATTACTCACTACTAACAGAATTCTGCTTATAAGTGGCCAAAAGCTGCCTTCCTTCTAATCTGAGAGGATGTTCTGGACCAGCAAATGGAAAATAAAGCCATATTCAGATGCAGCCAAGAAGTTAGGGTACTTGGAATAAAATTGTGCCTCATCGGTTGCCTGACATGCATGGCTAAGGTCATTGGAAGTAAGAATTGGAAATTCACAGCTAAAACAATCACAGGGTGGGTCAAAAAGCTTATACCTTTTGACGAGGACCACAACCCAAATCTTTCACAGTGAACTGCAGTTGGATATTATTCAAGGGGTAAGTTCATTTGTCACTATAGAAGGGGAAAAAAAGGAAATAATTGAACACTGCATTATTCATTATTCCAGGATAAATGAAAGTAGAATGGACTTAGGGTAGAAAACAACTTTTCAGCAAATTTTGGGTTTCTATATGGCCAGGCTGTTAACTACAAAGCAAGGGCCTAATGCAACAAAAATCTTTGTCACAAATGAGTAAATATTTGATTTCCAAATCACTTTTTTCCACACTACAAATGAAACAACTTATTTTTCATATATCATTCTATGCATTTTTTTAAAGCATTGAGGACAATATTTACCAAGCCATTGAGAGTAGACAATTATGCCATCCTACCTATAAGTTTTGATAGGTTTCATTATATAGTGCATGCCATTGTGTGAGGAATCCCAGAGCAAAGTTAGCATCTTAACAGCCACCCTTCCTACTACTACTCTCTTAAAATTAACATACTGGTAATTTTCCATTCTCCTGTGACTGTTCTCTTGTTAAATATGCAGCCTGACCCTGAAAGAGTCCCAGCTGCAGTCTTATCATATAGCAAGTTATCTTATAGCAGGACTACTGCTTGGAAGGACATTCTGTCTCCCTTACATCCTCCCTTTGGCCAATTCCCTCGTTTCTCCCTACTTAAACCCTGTTATTATATTCATTAAAAGGGACTTGATCAGAATAGTGTCTTGTCTCCATCTCTCACATCTCTTGTCTTTTAATTCTCCCTCCCTCCCTAAGGGTCTCCATTAACTGACCTCACTGGCCAGGGCACAACTATGTTGTACTTCCTGATTTGTTTTAATTATGCTTGAGAATTTCATGCACATACACAATTAAATGTGAAAATGTCCATATTCTTCCCAACACATCCCCTTCCAAATTTTTATTTAAATAATGTAGTAAGTTCAGTTACTGCTGCTTATTTGTTCATGGGTATGGGAACATACACTGGAATATGTAAAACCACCAGTGGCAACATGATAAAACAATAATTCCATCCCCAGCAGCTATTATCTGCTATCTTAGTTAGATTTTCTAGTGCTGTAAAGAGACATCATGACATGCCAACTTTTATAAAGGAAAACCTTTAGTTAGAACTGGCTTAGAGTTCAGAGGTTTAGCCCATTATCACTGTGGCAGGAAGCATGGTGCCATGCAGGCAGACATGGTGCTAGAGAGGTAGCTGAGAGTTCTACATCTGCTTGACAGGCAGTAGGAGGAGAGAATGACTCTGGGCCTGGATTGAGCCCACTCCAGTGACATTTTCTTCAAGACCACAGCTAATCCAACAAGGCCACACTTCCTAATAGTGCCACTTGCTATGGGCCTATGAGAGCCTTTTTCATTAAAACTACAATACCTGCTTATAATAGCTCCTCTTAGAGCTTTGGAGAGTACTGCTCTTGTTTATGCTCAAATTCTGGCTTGCTTGATCATGTGAAGGTCTTATATGGATAAGCACAGCTGCTATGAGTTAATGAGTGTGATAGGCATGTCATGTCTAGAAGACAGAATTTCATGGCACTAGTCCCCTCTCCTTCTCCTGCTCTTATATTCTGTCTTCTTCCCCTTCCTGCATTTTTATTGATCCTTGGAAGGGAAAAAAGAGATTAATAAATATGATTGGTTTAAGCCTGAGAACTTAGTTCCTTATTGTCAACAACTTGACCAAATATGTATCTCTACATTGATTGTTTCCCACTGTAAAAATAAGTTTTTTTTTAAATCAAGATTGAATAAACCATATCTGAGAGTGTAAACTTAAACATTTTTGAGGGCAATTTGATAACATGACCATTTAGCATTGTGATTTTTAATAAAAGCAGGTTATACTTTAGGGCTTATATCCTCCTGGGCCATAGTGACCAGAATTAAAGTACTGGTCACAAAATTACCTCCCATTGAACAAGCCACAAATCCAATCAAAAAGTGATTATTTACCATCAAATAGTTGTACCACTATTGTACCAATGAGCATGTATTATCTAGCATAGTACAGAGGAACATATCCAGCAAGAAGGAAGTCTTCTGGTTGGTATGACATTGGTTTCTCTATATCCAACAGTCAACGTGTGTGGTATCTTCAGCAAAATGTCATATAGGTATGGTTATGTTTTTCCTGTGAAAGCAGGGTGTCATGACTATTTCTGAGTCAAAAATGTAATTATTCACACATATAAGCAATATAACAATCCTTACACACATACCAGTGAATTTCTCAAAACTTATCAGTGAAAATTCTTTTTTCAATATACAATTATTAATATAAAGACCAACAATTAGTCAGTATGGAGAATAAAAGAAAGTATCATGCTAAGCTCCAAATGGGACTTCTATCTCATATCCTTTCTCCTCACAGTTCAGGTATCATCACAGAAAAGGGCAGAGAAAAACTGGAAGAATAAGATGTAGTGGATGCCTGCAACTGAGTAATATTTTGCAGATATGACAGAGATGTTGTACACAAGAACACAATGGCTGTGACTGAATGCAAATTACCCACACAAGATCAAGCCAATTCAAATCACAGCATGAATGGGGGGGGGACCATAATAGCCTGAGATGCTATTGCCAGTTGATGGCTGCTATATATAGGAGACACGATTTTCTTAAAGGATGTGGTTGTTGAGAAGCTAGCGATGCTTTAGTAGATAATGCTATAACCATTCACACGTAGGAGTCACCAAGTTCACACAGTGAGCTAAGAAATAGAGCAGAGCATGTGAAATAGGACAGAAAAGTAGTGAATAGGGCTCTATAGGAAGAATTGAAGGAGAAAGTGGGCTTTGATCAGAGAAAATTGTACGTATCTATGTAAGGATTTTTTAAAGAATTTTCCTTCCTTTTTTATTAATAATATAATTTAAAAATTTTACATGTGGATACCAGTTTCCTCTCCCTTCCTCCCTTCAACCCTCCCTCCCTTCTTCCCTCCATCCCTCCCTCCCTCCCTTCTACCCTCTTTCCCCTGTGACATGCACGCTGGCCACCCTCCCCTCCCATCCCCCCATCCCAATCCAGGTTGGGTCATATAAATCTGTCAAGTCATTTGAAGTAGGGACTAGGACTTCTCTCCTGTCTCTAGGTTAAGGGGGTATCCCTCCATGGGGGATGTGTTCACAAGGTCCTTTTGTGGACCAGAAATAGATTCTGTTTCTACTGTCTGAGATCCCCCAGACTGCTCAGTCCTTCTAGCTGAGACCCATATTCAGGGGGTCTGAGTCAGTCCCATCCTGGATTCCCAGCTATCAGTCTGGGGGGGGCATTAGCTCCTCCTTGTTCAGGTCAGCTGTCTTTGTGTGTTTCTGCTACCTGGTCTTGTCTCCTCTCTTTGCATGTGGTTTCTAGTTCGACTCAGTGTTTGGTTATGGGTGTTTGCTTCTGTTTCCAACAGGAACTAGATGAGGACTCCATGATGGTGGATAATTTAGTTGATGATCTCACTATCAGGGAAGGGCATTTATGGTAGCATTTCCATGGTTGCTCGAATTAATAGTTGAAGTCAGTCTTGTAGTTCTCTAGTCCTTTCTTTAGGTTCAGTTTTCTCTTCAAACCAATAATGGCTCCCTTTTTTTTGTCCCCCCCTCTCACCCTGACTCAATCTATCTAGTCACATGTGTTTTCCTCTCCTCCCCTTCTCTTTCTCCTAGTTCTCTCTCCATTCACTGCCCTCCCCATTTCCCATGTGCTCTGGGGGACTTTGTCCCTTCCCCTTTTTTGTGAGGGACCATATATGAATCTCTTAGAATACACCTTGTATCCAAGTTCATCTGCTGGTGTGTATTATAGGCTGGTGATCTTTTGCTCTATGTCTAAAATCCATATATGAGCGAGTACATACGCTGTTTCTCTTTTTGTAACTGGGTTACCTCATTCAGGATGGTTTCTTCAAGTTACATCCACTTGCCTGCTTTTAAGCAATAAAAATACTTTTACTCAATTAACAATCTGTCTTGAAAATGAATATAATCTTTATTTCACAATTGAGAAAATTATAGTTAAGTGATAGAAAGGACAAAGACAGCTTATGTATGTTGAACAGTAGAATAATTGGGTGCACTTCATATGTACAAAGTCATTTGAACTTCAAACACTCATTCCAATGTGATAGTCAAAGAAACTTTACTTCAGAGTCTTAAGGGATTTGCAGGGCATTATTGATCAAGTGAGAACTGGAATTGCATTGGAACCAGTGTGCCTGTGATTCTTACATTTCCTCCAATGACAGAACAAAATCCTTTAAATGTAGCTTCTCTTAAAATCATTGCAGTATTCTTATGCTTCCTGTCTAGGGAAGAGAGAAGGTTGTTATTTTCAAAGCTGTTGTATTCCATAGGAAGTCATCTAAAAACTCTCAAGAATAAAATTTCTCTGTAATTTAATAAAGTTAGTAAGGCTAGGCATCAGGCACTTCCCTTGGTTCAGTTGTATTAAACCACAGGTCAATCACCAAATCCTTTATTTTTTTTAATTAAAATAGATCACTATTTGTTGCTGTATCATAAAAATTAGAAAGAGGGATGAATGATTGCATGAACATTTAAAACAATACAGTACTGAGCAAGGCTTCTTTCTTAGTTCAGGCTTCTATTGCTGTGAAGAGATATCATGACCACAGCAATCCTTACAAAGGAAACATATAATAGGGGTGGTTACTTCCAGTTTCGGAGGTTTGGTGCATTATCATCACGGTGGGGAGCTTGTCATACATGGTGATGGAGAAGTAGCTGAGAGTCTTATATCTTGCAAGCAACAGGAAGTCGACTAAGACACAGGGCAGAATCTTAATTGTAGAAAACCTCAAAGCCCAGTCTCACATTGACACACTTCCTCCAAGTGTTGCCATACCCACTCCAACAAAGCCATGCTTCCTAATGGTGCCAATCCCTACAAGATTATGGGGGCCAATTACTTTCAACTACCACAGCTTATTACTTTCTTTCTACTCAGCATGAGGCCCTACTCTGATGGTCACTTGATGTTCCCAGATTGTCTCAAGCTTAGATTTTGGTTGATAGGTATTTAGGCAGAATTAAGTTTAGTAGAACAATAGGCAACTTTATCCAGTCAGTACTCAAGATGTTTGTTGCTCTCCAGGCATTGTAAGACTAAATCCTTCTGACTCATGACATCCTTTTTATCTTTCCCACATGTTCCTTTCATTCCTTCATTACAACATACAGTTAAATGTGGAATGTGGAATTTCCCTTGGCTCACTTGGATAACTACAAATGCTAAACAGTGGTTCCAAAGCTCCAGATGAGGCAACTAAGTTCAAGGCACACTGCCATTCACCAGAAGCAGCCTGTGATCTTCACAAGGCTACATGGTATTTCAAAGCCTCCACTTCTTGTGTGCAAAATGGAGTAGGAAGAAGTCCCTACCTCTGAATCCTTGTAGGAAAATTAACTAGATGATGTTGCAAGCACAACAGGTGCAACTCCTGACATGCCCTTTATATAATCAAGTGGGAGAAGGAAAATGCACTTCCATTTGGCTGTTTGGATTATAGTCGTGTGTAAATTATTCAAGAGGGAGAGAAGAAACAGGAAGAGAAGGAGGAACAGGACAGAGAGAGGACAGGAGACTGAGAATTCTTTTGTTTCTTTCTCTACATTTCTCTTGGTAAGGAATTTCTTCTCTATGGCTATGTATAGGCCAAACCATCGAAAAATGAGAGATAATTATGAAACTTAGACAGCATAACTGTGCTCTCCAAACTGAATGCCATATATACAAGCAAGTTTAGAATTGTTCACAAGAAAAGAAAGAACAAGGAAATTATGGAGGTCACAAAAAGTTTCCTTTCTCTTATTTTATTTTCAAATGAAACACATTTTAAGCTACAGATTAAAAGGACACTATGAAAAGACATTGGAAAAGACATTAGAAAATAACATGAAATATGGTCACCTCAAGTCATAAATTAGGAGCATAATTGAGTAACTGACTACTCACTTCTTCAGCTTTTAAGCCAAGGGCTATATTCAAGGGTTTAAAATTAATAAGGAAACCAAAGTAACAGATACTGAGGAATACTTCCAAAGAAACCTTGCCTCACTTCATTGTAATCTTAAAACGTGGATATTTGAGTGGGCAGTGAATCAGATAAGTATCTGAAACACGACTTTAATTTATTACCAACAGGAATTAAATAAGCTCTGAAGGAATACATTACAAGAAATTGAAAGCTGGAACCAATTAGAGATGTTCCTAGTCCAAGGTTACCAGATCCCCCTAGAGAACCTATAAACCATCAGCTGACATTCTGTTCCACAATGTGTCAAATCAAAATGAAAATATAACTGGATATTATGGAACACCTTTGGAAAATGCTTTATGAAAACACACCTCACTGACAGGCCAAATCCACTATTAAGCAAAAACCTATTTGTATCTTTCAACAACTGCTTTATTCATATTTACATATTTCTTCCTGGGTCCAAACAAAAAGCTATCACTATGAGTATACCCCAAGCAAGGCCTTTCTTCTAGGATAACATATGATCTGCTTACTTAATGTCTTATTATACTCCATTCTTAGAACTTCATTTACATATGATTGTTGTTGATAGAGATAGATGGTAGAAAGGTACATGTAAATATTTTATATGTGTTTGTATACATATTTTCATGAAAGCAAGAGAGAAAATGTATGTGTGTGGTGTGGTATAATATGCTGGTCTGGTGTTTGTGTGTGTGTGTGTGTGTGTGTGTGATGTCAGAGAGAGAGAGAGAGAGAGAGAGAGAGAGAGAGAGAGAGAGAGAGAGAGAGAATCATTTTGGCTTATTTTACTCCACCCCAATCTACTTCCTTTACATGTTTCTCTTAGTGGTTCTTCATCAGCAAATATGTTCTCCCAAATCCTCCAGTTCAGGCTGTTCTTTTACAAAATTTGATTTCAAGCATAGCTCTAAGCCAACTTATATATTAGGACATATATTTTAATTCTCTTATGAAGCTATGAGATACAAAAGAAATGGAATGAAGAAACCTAATCCATCATATTTACAACTAAATTTAGTTACAGATAGGTAGTAAACAACTGAAAATCATTTGTAGATGTGAGTTACTGTGTTAGTATATTATCTCATATTTTCCCGTTCTCATCTTGTACTCAGCAGAATGATGGTAACAAAAGAAAGGGCTGGATTTAGAGATTATTGTTACGCTTATTATCTAACACTACCCTTTCTCCAAGATCAATAAGCTATGAGTTGTTGGTTAAAGACATGAAATCTAAGGGGGTAATGACTTCACCTCCCCACCTCTGCCCTACAATAATGCAGATAAACAAATAGCAACTCATCTTCGGAGGGCTGTTGTTCTGATAGTCATCAGAAGTTGATGGCTGTCCTGTAAATCCACTCTCCCTCTCTAATGGTTAGCTGTTTCTGAGAATATTTTCTATTCCTTGCTTTCCCCCTACACCCATACTAAATCAGCATTAGACTGGTGAATATCAAGCTAACTCTAGGAAATAAAGATGGGACATTTTCTAGTTAGAGCAGTTTATCACAAGAGATTAAAACAAATGTGAGTCTCAGATCTCTATGGTAGCCCTTGCAAATGACCTATTTCTCTTTTTTAAGGAAGATATATACATGTCAGATTCCACCAGATGAATTAACAAGCTCATCTACAAGGACAAGGACACTTACATTATTCAAATGCACATGATATATCTTAATTAATCTAATGACATGTTTTTTTTTTATTTTTGCATTTGCCCATGTCTTCCTAATGAAGTTTCAGGACTTCCATGATTTAAAGAATGGAACAATTCTCTCACTGCTTGGATTATACTTCTCTTTAATAAGTGATCATGCCAAAGTTGGGCCAAGAAAGTATAAAGACAATCAACTCTTCACAAACATATTCTTGTTTAGAATACAGATATCCTTTGGATGAGATGAGGCTCATTAGGTTTCCATTACTCAAACTTTGTCAGATGATCAAGATCTTAACAAAACAACACAACTCAATCACTATCACTAAGGGAGTTAAATGTTTAGGGAATGTTTATATTTGATCATCTCTTCTGGGAACTTGCAGGCATCAACTGAATCTCAATTACAAGGATAAAAACCTATAAACACAGCTAATATGACACAGAATTAAATATGGGCAATGGGGATAGGAAGTACAATAAATAGATATTGAATATTGGCTCTGTTTTCCATTTCATCTAAGTAAGATAGTAGGAATATTGAAGAATCTCAGTATGTGTTCCAACTGTTCAGTCTGCAACAACAAATGACTGTAGACTGGGCATCTCTGAGCTTTAATGTTAACTGTCACCTTGGCACAGTCTAGAATCACCTGGGAAGGAAATCTCAATAAAAAGTTGTCTAGATTAGATTGGCCTATGGGCATGTCTATGAGATATTACATAGATTACCTTAAGGATGTGGAAAGGTGCTTTGCGTGGTGGTTCACCATCCTCTGGGAAGAGAATTCTGGTTTGATTAAGAGTGGAGAAAGCAAGGTGAACACTAACATGCATGCATTCATTCACTGCTCTCTACCCCCCAACTGTGGATGTAATATAACTACCTATTTCAAGGTCTTGCCACATTGAATTCCCTGCAATGCCAGACTGTAACCTGAAACTGTGAACTAAATAAACCTTCCTTCCTTAAGTTGCATTTGTCAGAATAGTAATCGAAACTAAAGCAGCATCTTTAACATGAAACATTCATTGCTTATAACTCGAGAGATAAGAAACTCCAAAAACAATGTTCCACAACCTGTAAAGAGGTTGGTTCTTTTTTGCTATATTTGTGCACTATGTTGAAGAATCCAGAAAGCAGTTATTTATCTTATGTTTCTGTGTTAAACCCATGTTGTGAGACTTCCATCTTCATTACCAATTACCTCCCACATGCCCATTTCCAACTACTGTAATATACTGGAATTAGGGGTTGAATATGATTTGGGGGATTACTAACATTTAGTCTATTACATTACTTTCAACCCTAAGAGAAGTATTTTTTATCATTTTCTACAGATACTAAAAAAAAATAATTATTATCAAGGAAATGTAAGTTTCATAGCTATTACAATGGCAGAGTATAATTCACTGCAAGAACTTCCAGATAGAAAGTCCACTGACTTTCTACTCCATAATGCATCCAATTACATACTATGTCTTAAGGGTTTGCTTTTGCCAATACAGGATATAAAAGAGGTGGGTTTTGTTTGTTTGCTTTTTTTTAAATTATTTTTTTTCCATTCCTTGCTGTGGTTTAACTATGTTTGGAGGACATTGCATTGTTCAGCCACATTCTCAGCCCTTGTGCTGGAGTTTTAATTCCCAATGGAAAAAGAGTTGAGACGTAGTATTTTAAGAAGTAATTGAGTGATGGATTAATGCTTCTTTCACAGCAGTGGGGGATCTTAATAGGATGAGTTGAGCTTCCATGCCTCCTAATCTCTTTGTTCTCACCTTCACTTGGGCTATTCTTCTATCTCTTGAAATGAGATGCCACAGCAACAGTACATCCAACAGATGCTAGGTCATTCTCTTAGATGAGCTAGTCTCCAGGACTGGGACCCAGTTTTTTTTTATAAACTATCTATTCCTCAGGTATTTTGCTCCCACAGCAGAAAATGTTTTTACATTAAATTTTTCAATCCCACCACTTTTCTAATTTATTATTGACTGACAATTAATAAAAGCTTAGCCTAAAAGGCAATCTGTACCCCAAGGATGAGTGCCATGTTAAAATTATTTTAAATATGTTAAAATTAATATTAAAGTTAGCAAACTATAGTAGATATATCTATGGTGTGCTAAAGCTTCAGAGTAGAGCAGCACATGAAGACATTTGGGTTTCAGCAAAGTACTAGGCAATCTCAAAGTTGTAGCAAAATGTCTGAAACAAACTTAATTCAAAGGAGGGAGCTCAAAAGTTACATTCGGTCCCCCTGAGTTCAGTAAAAAGAAAAGCTGAGTTCTGTTGTCTTAGAAGGGAGAATTGAACTATTGTACTATTTTTTGTGTCTCACTTCCAAGAGTGAGGGCATGAAGCAAAGACGGAGGAACATAAAGTGAGTTTTAGGAGTTAAAATGATGGATTTGGATCAACTTTCGTGTGAAAAAAAATAGTTAATAAATGATCAGATTACTAGAATTTCTGCTTCATAAAGTTGAGTAGTGTAAGCCATTGTCATCACTCATATTAGCAACTTGGAAGCAGAAGCAGGAAGAATGCCAAAGTCTTGATGCTACTGTATGATATAGAGTGAAAAGAAGAAAGGAAGATGTGAAAGTAAGAGGGGAGAAGAGAAATACTCTCTTTGGTATTTGGCACCTAGTAGGTATTCAACAAATACTGAGGAAATGAATAACCTCAGGAGAAGCCCTAGTGAACACTTAGTAGTGGGAGTGTGCACAATAAAATTTTGCAAATAACTTAAATTCCTACTATCAGAATTGATAAGAATTTACTAACATCTGATGTCTTCTTTCAGAGCTTCTAATATTCTGTCCATTTCTTCTCCTAGAGGGGCTTCTGTCAGGGCCAGAGAAAGTCATCCCATTTTTACAACAATAACTGCCCATCAGCCATAATACTAGCAAGCTTTAGTATTATGAGGATTCCAGGTAACAGCAAGATGGGAGGTTACAGGTACTCACTGCCCATGTACATTGTGGCATGATGCTAATTTTAGGACTTGGGAATTTACCTTCTCCTTGGGTCTTCATTCCACCAACAATTCATCAGGATGGTGGCTCTGTGCTTGGTCCCTTCTCTTATCATATATAATCAGAGAGAATGGGAATTAACAATATGTGTTGGTCAGGTTTTACATTTTCAACTGAGTTTGAAAATCTTCTTATGGGAGCTAAGTTTTAATGCAAAGACTTACTAAATCTGTATACAATATAAAAAATTAATATGAGATTACTAATGACATGATTTTCCATATTTCTCAAAGCCGAACTAGAGCAAATTGTTTCCATTTTAAACAGTAAATTCATTTTTCAGTATGCAGTATTCCTCAGTAATCCATTTGAGATTTTTAAAAATAATACAGATCTGTCTACATTTGCAAAATGAAAGAAATAGTTGTAATATAAGTTAAGAAAAAGCAAGCATTGCATTTAAGAATAACATGGAAAAATCATTAAACCAGACTCATTTTGAACAAGTCACTGCTGGACAGTGGGTTGAGTGTGATTACTGGTTCAAGGAATCCATTATGAAACAGATAAATTAAACATTACTCTGGAAAATTGGTACAGTGTGTTGGATTAATTTATCTACTAAATAGCAAATAGAGTTTAGTTTGGTAAAGAAAGTTGCTATGTCTGGGGGAAAGATTGTTTTTCAAGGAACACCAGTGAGAGCACATTAGGTTAAAAATTAAAAAGTATAGAATGGGAATATTAAATAATTATTCAGAATATTGTGGGCAAAGGGTGTGTCTATTTAGCTTAATTGAAGAAATGTTCCCAGTTCATGCCCTTCATAGTTCTTGGTCAACATGAAACAACCACATTCATTTTGTACTGAGAAATCCAAAGCAGACAGTAAGGCTCCCTGCAGATTTACACACATGGCTGGTTATTGCTGGCTTCCCAGGTTCGGGTAGCATCACCCCCATCCCAGTTCTGACAACCAGATAGTAATCCATCATTGCTGACTCCTGTGCTAGGTAGATTTCACTTGATGATGAATGGTACTAGGTTTCCCTGCAGGATATCCCCACAATCAGTGAGAAAGGCAATGGGGGACCGCCATGGATTTCAGCCTGTTTTAATGAGCACCAGCGAGCCCTGAAGGTCCTATTTGTTCTGGCTTTGGTCATTTGGCATCTATCCTTCTCAGCCTCCTGTGGACTTCTGTCTCCACCATCAGAGCCAGAAGAAAAAACCTTACATAATAGTTTAGCCTCATCTCACAACTATGTAAGTTGAAGAATCTCAGTAAATACCTCAGTTTACCAATGAATATATTAAAGGTTGGTATACTGAATTGTTTTGTGTGTGTGTCATCTTGACACAAGCTAGAGTCAACAGAGAGGAAGGGACCTCAATTGAGGAAATGCCTCAATGAAATTGAGCTGTAAGGCATTTTATCAATTAGGAATCTATGGAGAATGGGTGATGCCATCTCTGGCCTCTATAAGAAAGCAGGTTGATAAAGCCAGGGCAAACAAGCCAGTAAGAAGCACCCATCAATGGCCTCTGCATTAGTTCCTTCCTTCACGGTCCTGCCCTTCTTGAGTTTGTATTCTGACTTCCTCCAGTGATGAACACCAATACTGAAATGTAAGCCAAATAAACCCTTTCCTCCCTAACTTGCATTTTGGTCATGGTGTCTCATCAGAGCAATGCAAACAGGGTTTCCTTGCTAATCTTT
Source organism: Cricetiscus sungorus (assembly GCA_030556225.1). NCBI lineage: Eukaryota > Metazoa > Chordata > Mammalia > Rodentia > Cricetidae > Cricetiscus > Cricetiscus sungorus. The sequence continues at coordinate 15,629,803 of JANBXA010000366.1, forward strand.
AGACTGAAACAGAGTGTGTATTGAAGTGCTCAAAAAAATGGAAATACATTTAGAATAATGTCCTTCATTCGCACACACACACACACACACACACACACACACATACAAAGAAAGAAAGGAAGGGAGAAAGGAAGAGAAAAAGAAGGGAAAAAGGAAGGGAGAAAGGAAGGGAGAAAGGAAGGAAAGAAGGGAGAAAGAAAGAAAGGAGGGAGGGATAGAGGAAGGAAGGGTATAAAGTGGCTCCCATTGAGGCACATGACTCTGTGAGTTAGAGCCCAGCCTGGTTTATAGAATGAGTTCTAGGACAGGCAAGGCTACAGAGAGATACCCTGTCTTAAACAAGCAAACCATAATAGTGGCCCTCATCACTGTAGGATCCCAGACCAGTCAACAAAAGTCCTCATCTGCCCTATTTAAGAACTATAGGATTGTGCTAGGGATAAATCAATTTTCTGATGATTTCTGAGAGGTGTGTTACCTTTTTATAACTTAATCCATGCTATGGAAGTCATTGCTTACTTTTGAAATAAAATAGTTGAGAATCCACCATCGTTCTTAGTACTGATATTCAGCATTTAAAGTTTTATGTTGTGTACATTTTTTGGTGCACATTTTTATTTATGTACTGAATTTTTCTCCTCTAAAACAAATTCTAGGGTCAGAAAAGAACAAATGGCTAGGGATTGACTGGCCACTCTCTACTCACTGTTGTGCCAAAATTTGCTATAAAAACAACTTCAGGAAGGAAGGGCTGACTTTGGCCTACCATGTGAGAAAGGATGCAGCATACCATGGAGGGCATGGTAGCATAAGCATAAGGTGACTCCTTGTATTGCATCTGGGGCCCAGAAGCAGGAGAGATGAATGCTGGGACTCAGTTTCCTTTCTCATCTCAGAAGCCGAACCCATAGACTAATCCTTCCAAGATTCAGGGTGGATTCTCTCAACCTGGTTAGACCTTTCTAGAAATGCCTGTGCAGACATACCTGGTGGTGTGTTTCTGCTGTGATCCTTAATCACCACAGTGGGCAGATATGGAATACACAGGGACATTCCTGGGGACCCACCTTATTAGATGTGTGTTCTTTAACTATCTATGATTGGTATTACTATGCTTATTGTAAAATTGGGGAAATGGCGATTCAATGGAGTTAAGTCCAATATCTTGTCCTGAATGAGGCTAGCAGCTGTCTATTGTGTCTCTAGAACAAAGAAAGTAAGTGGTTTTGAAGGCTGAATAGCCATACTTATAGGTTTTTATCATTCTCTATCATTAGCTTTATTCTGCTTCTGTCTTGAAAAGGAAGCCTCCTTCTACCTTGAAGAAAGTCCTAAAGGACTTTCTTAACCAAAAGATTACCCAGGCATTGTTGTTGATATTGGCCACATTGTGACTTTTTCTTCCATTTTTGGTAACCAGACCTTACTGTGTTTATTTCATATCACACCTTGACCCTACTCTCAAGATTAATTGAAAACCTGTCTCAGTATCTGTTCAATAAAGCATTGAGAGGCCAAATGGACCAGACATAATATCAAGCATTAGGGTTGATGATTAATTCATGGAATCTGTCCACAATGAGGTGATATTTCTAGTACAAAAGACAATTTTGTTAAAATAAAATTGTAGCAAGGCACAATACTGCTATAATTTTAGTATATACAAAGACAGTGGGGATCAGCTTTCATGGGAGAAAAAGTAAGAAAGACTTCATAAAAGCAGGATGAATTTCAATAATAAATAATAGAAGTAATGACATATGCAAAAAAAATACCATAAAGTAAAGCAGAGGTATGTGTTGGAAGCATAGTAGTGTGGTGTACTGGAATATAGAGAATTCGAGATGAAAATGGACAATGCCCCCAAAAAAACAAAAGCCTTGGATCATTTCAGAGAGTTTAGATTTTCATTAGTAGGACAATGAAAGTTACTGTAATATTTAAATATGGAAAAAGTACGCTTAAAATTTGTCAGTCTGACCACTATGTGTGAAGAGTTAATTTAGAAGGAGTCAAAACTGGCCCCAAGTGGCTCCCAACTGTCACACACTAGTTTTCCCAATGCAAGTACTCTGAGCTAGCCCAGAACATCAGGATTGCATTTGCTTACCTGCTTGCTTCCTTGAGCCTTCCATCTAACAGAGCCATCTGAAATCAAAGAGATGATCTACTGACGTCCTTATTTTACATTCTCTGTCAAATCCTTGGTTGTAGTTTTTCTTCTTTTGTAAAAAGCTATGTATTGTTGTATGAGTTGGATCTCTGTTACTCATTTCTCTTTTCTTTTTGGATGTCTTTTGATTTGTTAATACCAACCATTCTACATTTGGCCCAATATAGACTCTCTAATCCCAAGTTATGTTAGCTAGAGTCAGGCAAATGTCTTTCTCCACTTGTAATTGGATTCTAATGACAATTTAAAAATAACATATGTTTATATATAGGAAGAGACAATATATATAATATTTCACTATATACAATTTAATATATACATATATATTGATATAAACACATATATTGATACACACATTTGTTTAGATATGTATGTATGAAAATGTACATATGTGACATAAACATAAAATTGTACTATGAAATTACACACAACTGAAATGTACGTGTATATACAAACATACATATCCATACCCATACCCATACATACAATACTAAAGCAGTTGAAGACCTTCTTTAGAATGTATGCTGGCCTAGAGAGAGGCTTGCTGACTCAGTGGCGCATATCATAATGCTCCAAATGACAGAGAAAAACTCTTTGTAGGCCGATGAGTACAACACATATACATATGTAGTGGGTAGTTATAGTTCTGAACATAGTATTGGCCTTCTTATTTTGATAATTGATGAGGTCATTGAGAACAAAAAACAAATCATATCCAGCTGAAGTTTAGTTTTGAATCCCATATATCAGTTACGTTGCTAATTTCTTGAAGTTAAAGAAAAGCTTTAGCTAGCTGCCACCCTGTTTCTTCAAGTTCTTCCTTAAAAAATGTATCAAGCCATAACTGAATAAAGAGTAAAACCAACGACAACTTTAGAAACAGAAAACATTAAAAGTTATTACATGCTAAAAAGAGAGACAAAATAATAGCTCAAGCCTTACAACATGGCTACTGACAACTGGGCACCTGCAACCCAAAACAATGGCAAAAATTTTCATCTCATAATAATATGAACTTTTTGAGTAATAAACTTTTTAATAGTATGATTCATGTACTTGAAAAGGTAAACCATTTTAACGTGTAAGAACAAATAAAATCGAAAAAAAATTTAAAAATTAATCAAAGGCTACAAAACTTCCAAGTACCATCCAAGCACTGCAGAGGAAGTATGCTGTTTAACGCAGAAAGTCCCCAGTGTGCAATACCTAAAATTTTTCTTTCGCCACTTGTTCCTTCACTATGCAGACCCTTTGTCTGTTCCAGGGGGTTATGACAGGTAGAATTCTACCTAAAATCCCCTCAAGTTTCCAACTCTCCTGGCACTTCCTCTTTAAAGTACGAACTGTTGCTAATCAATGGCACCTCATTATAGCTTCCGTGTAAATCTGAACAAAGGATCCTTTTCCCAATGGGTTGTAAAAATTAATGAAACATGAAGGAAAGTTTATACTTTATATAATGGGAAAGCCTCAGAATTTTAGTGACTTTTGAGATTGATTCCCTATCTTTTGCAAACAAGTTAGCCAAGCATCTGAGATGTTAGATTGCACTAATTAGGATTAAAACCATCCATGTTTTATAGGGGCATTAAGCTTACACAATTGTGAAAGTAATCTCTAAACCTAGCACCAAACTGAATACAGGGCTGTAGCTTGTGAGAGTGAGGAGTTACAGTCTAATGAGGTAGCTGAATGAGATAAAAACCAGCCTGAGAGCGTGCAAGCCAAGTGAGTGCTAAATGGGTTAGTAGAAGAAGGAAAGGGGCATCAGGTATCTATGCAAGCAAAGACATTGAACTCTGTATCTTTGGCTTTCTGTAGGAGCATTCTTTAGAAGCAGTGAATTACTAAAGACTTACAAGTTGTGTGTTGTAATGCCCAGCTGGTGCAAAAACACTTTTCCTGGGGAAAGCTGAATTCTGGGTAAGTGTGTTAGTGCATCACAGGTCAATGATAATGTTGCTAAGGGGTCAAACTCTTAAGAGACACATAGGAGCAGAAAACACTTGCACATAGCACAGGGAAGGGAATTTGCCCAGAAGAATCTGCAAAGAAAAGCCATATCATAAGGAATTTACTCCATGCTGAACAAGATTGTGGGTGGATGACTCAGGAGCATGAACTTAAAGGTTCCTCTCCAATAGAAGGTGGATTTATTTTTGAGCATATTAGCAAATGCTAAACACTTTAATTTTCCTGGCTTGGCATGTCTGTTTTCTTGTCACAGAAAACTACCAAAATCAAATGAAAAAAAAAATCATATATTTTTCAATTTGAAAGCCATTTAAAGATTTAAATAATCTTCTAAAAGATTGTTATATGTATGGATTCTCATTAAAGATTTATAAAACCTAGATTTATGAAAATCTAGGACATCTAAATTAACCAAGTGTCATATATTAATTTGTACTAAGAATTGTCTTTTTTGAGCAATATTCTCATTTCTTGTTTATTCTCATGCTATCTCTGCATCATACAGATGCAAGTAGGCTGTACCTTGAGCTAAATTTATTATTTAATGCTTTGATATGTAAATAGAATTACTACACACCATCACTTATTAAAGCTAGATTTTCTGAGAACAAACAGCATATTGCTAATAGTTCAAACCAGAAAGTTCCTGCAGTAGGAAGTTATTATTGATTTGCATTTCCTACTTAAGTAATTCACTATTGATTTGTAATTCTTCACCCTAAACAAAGTGCTTCAATCATTAGGAAAATTAAAATAAGATGAATTGGGGAGGAAATTGTGAGTGACTACATTATAACAGGAAGAAAAGCCTAGATATTCCTTTTTCCTCCTTCCACTCTATTAGGCAGAGTCTTTTATTTTACTTTATTATTTAGACTAACAATTTCCTATTACTCCTGTATGGTTCTCGAAAGTCTGCCTTTCTCAGTTGAAGGAAACTGTTGGAAATAATTTACATAGTGCCTAGACTATATACACTGGGATGCCAAACAAGGGAAAAGAGTAAGCTTTGTAAATTACTAGGGGACTTTGGTTTCATATATTTCATGTTCTCAACACTGGAATAGGCCCAGTCTCCAAACCTGTTGGAGCATGACCACTGCTGCATGCATTTATGTGCTAAGAAGTAAAAGCAGATATTCCAAACAGAAGTGATGTAGGAACTCTTCAAATATGTAAATCGAAAGAAGGTCTCTGGCTACCACCTGGAAAAGAAGGTGCATAATCTTCTAAAGGACTAAAATAAAACATGGTCTAGTAACATTTGTTCTCAGTTTCCATCCCATGAGTAAAATCCTCATGACATCCACAGAAAGGTCTCCTCAGAAACGATGAGACAGCACACACACACACAGGAGACTGAACAGATGATTAAGGAAGTCCCTTCTTCCTTAGAGAGATGCAGGAAACATGGTGTCCACAGGACCCCGAGGCCATTCACAATCCAGAGCTGAACTCAAATCAGTTTGGTAATTCCATTGGCATCAAGATGTAGAACAAGGGTCAAAGTAGAATGCAGTTGGCAATATTTACTGACTCTAAAATTACAGTTAGTCATGATTCACGATCACATTTGTGCAGATGACCATCTACCTGCTCATCCAACAGCAGTGTCTTGTGAATATCCTTTTAATAAAAGTCATTTTTCTCCCCTCATAAAAATATGCTGTTTGTCATCCTCTATGTTCTTGATTCTCCCAGTTTTCACTGATATTTCTACATGAATATAATTTAAAATAATGTTTCATCCTGACTCACTAGAGCAGAAAGCCATCAACTGCCCCTGGCTCCATTTATTCAACACTTCTGGTCTCAACCTGTGCCAGGAAGAATGACTTCTATAATGGAGTCACCTCAGAGTCTTCCCTCTGCCTTTCACATGGTCTAGGTACCAGGCAAGAGACACCAACTGGAAGCAGATAATAGCATGAAATACTGGCCAGAATACTGATAGTCTTCTCTTCCAACTACGTATCACTCTTTCAGGGGTCGTTTCTATAGCATAGTGATCAAACAGCCCTGGCATATGGAAACAGCTCTCCCAGGTTTCAGAAGTAGCCTACGTGTTTTGTCCATGTTGGTCCAATTCCAGTGACATCTTTGAACCTTTTATCCCCACACATGCCTTAAGATTCTTTATATTATCCCAAATAATTTACATTTATTCTTTTCTTTGTTTAGAAAGGAACATAACATTATTGTAGCTACCCAAGAATCATGAATTATGTTCTTCTCTCCATTTGTCTCAGAGCTGGTGAGTTTCCTAGCTTTGAAAGATTCCTCTCTTCAAGAGACACTATGGAGAGTAAAGTGATGAGGAACAATGTGTTGATGGTGGTAGAAATTTATTGAAATTAACTGTGTGTCAGCACTAATCCTACCATTTTGCATATGATAAAAATATTTAAAGAATTGAGGCAATGGATAAGAAACTTACCTATGGTTGTTTCTAGTCAGTGGCAGAAGTGAAGATCCAGCTCTAAAATCTAGGTCTTAATAGCCACATAACAATATATCACAACCTACTATTTATACCCTATTCTTGTGTGCCATGTCATCTGTGTTTCATCCTTACAAATTGAAATGTTTTATTTAGAATAATAGTAACAGTAAAAATAATGTCAAGTAAATACTTTGAAGAGTGAATATCATTAGGCCATCTTAATTTATTATTGAATTTTCAATTCATCAAGTTTTTTAATGTTTACTTTATTGAAATTAGCTTCATAAAATACTTTCTCTGTAAACTTTTGACTTAACATTGAATTTATTCTTTAGTCATTCTGTCTATAACAAATGTGATGAAGTATAGCTCAAACTATAGGCCTTTATTTTTTAATGAATACTGTAATTGAGTTGCATAGACCTGCAACTACATGGATTCTATCAGGTTGGCTAAATTTAAAACTAACCTTAGGCTCTCAGAGTTCTCCCAAATACATGCCCAAGGGATTTCCAAATATTAAAATGCTTCACACATGATAAAGCAAGACCTAGGTAGTGACTCATCCAAGAAGAAATCATGGAATTAGTGGGGGAAGGGGATTGTTGAGAAGTAACTTATTAATGTAATGATAAAATATCTTCATACAAATTTTAATTACAAAAATTCTAATAATTTATACTGTGGCAAAATTAAGCAATATGGGCAGGAGGTAAGCTGGGGCCTGTTTCTGGCCTGCTTTCCTGGGCCCTGCTCAGAGCCTCCTGAGACCTAGGGCCTATCCATGCATTGGGGAGCCAATCCCATCAGACCAGCCTGTCCAGAGTCTGTCAGCATCCTGGTCCTGCCTCAACCCACAGAAGGAGCCCACCTCCTTCAGGTGCTGTGTTCAGACCCTCCTGAGGACTGGGGACTGTGCACGGGGTAACCCATCCAGAGTCTGCCAGTGCCCTAGTCCCACCTCCACCCACTGGAAGAGGTAATCCATCAGAATATTGGACCTGCTTACACCTGCAGGAAGAGAACATTGGTCCTGTGCCCACTAGGAGAAGGAGGACCCTAACGGTATGCACTAGAAACAGGGAAGGGTAGACAACAGAATAAGAATGCTGTCAATACCACCGGAGTCTATGGACTCCACACCAGCAAGACCTAAACATCCCAACACAGATGAAGCAGAAGAGAAGGACCCTAAAAACAACTTCATGAAGATGATAGAGACCCTAAAAGAGGAAATGAGAAAATGCTTTAAAGAAATGAAAGAAAAGACAAACAAAAAATTTTAAGAAACAATTCAAATAGTGCAAGGTTTAAAAGCTGAAATAGAGACAAACAAAACAAAACAAACTAACAAAAAGAGTCCGAGGGAATGCTGGAAATAGAAAAGCTGGCCAAATGATCAGGAACTACAGGTGCAAGCATAACCAACAGAATTCAAGAAATGGAAGAGAGAATCTCAGACATTGAAGATACTCTAAGAGAAATAGAGTCATTGACCAAAGAAAATCTCAAGTCTAACAAATCCCTAACACAAAATATCCAGGAAATATGGAACACTGTGAAAAGGCCAAACCTAAGAATAATAGGTAGAAAAGGAGGAAAACCCCAACTAAAAGGTGCAGAAAATATATTCAACAAAATCATAGATGAAAACTTTCCCAATCTAAAGAAAGACATGCCAATGAAAGTACAAGATGCTTACAGAACACCAAATAGAGTGGACTAAAAAAAAATGTCTATTGCCACATAATAATCAAAACACATGATAACACACCACCAACAAAAACAAAACAAAGAATTAACAATCAATTGTCATTGATATCCCTCAATATTAATATAATATAAAAAGACACAGGCTAACAGAATGAAGACAGAATCCATCCTTCTGAGGCATACAAGAAACACACCTCAACTTCAAAGACAGACATTACCTCAGAGTTAAGGGTTGGGGAAAGATTTTCCAATAAAATGGACCCAAGAAAGAAGCAGGTGTAGCAATCCTAACATCTACCAAATTAGACTATAAACTAAAACCAATCAAAACAGATGAAGAAGGTCATTTCTTATCACAGGAAAAATCCATCAAGATGAAGTCTCAATTCTGCACATCTATGCCCCAAATATAAAGGCACCCACATTCGTAAAAGAAACATTACTAAACTCAAATCTCACATAAAACCTCACACACTCATGGTGGAAGACTTCAACACCAAATTCACATGAGTAGACAGGACTACCAGACAGAAACTTAACAAAGAAACAAAAGAACTAACAGAAGATATGTCCCATTTGGATTTAACAGACATCTATAGAACATTTCACCCAAACACAAAAGAATATACTTTCTTCTCAGCTCTACATGGAATCATCTCTAAAATTGACCACATACTTGAAAACATAACAAGCCTCAAAAGAAACAAACAAACAGAAAATTGGAACAGCCCCCTCATTCATATCAGGCCACCATGCTTTGAGTTGGAATTCAACAACAACACAAATTGCAGAAACCCTACAAACTCATGGAAACTGAACAATGCACAATTGCACCATTCCTGGGTCAAGGAAGTAATAAAGAATGAAATTAAAGACTTCCTAGAATTCAACAAGACTGAAAACACAACATACCCAAACTTATAGGACACTTTTAAAGCAGTGCTATTAGGAATGTTCATTGCACTAAATGCCCATATGAAGAAAACAGAGGATATTCACATTACAGAATTAGGATAGTCACAACTGAAAGCCCTAGAAAAAAAGAAGCAAACTCACCCTGGAGGAGTAGATGCCAGGAAATGATCAATTTGAGGGCTGAAGTAAAAAAAAAAAGTAGAAACTAGGAAAACTATACAAAGAATCAATGTAACAAAGAGTTGGTTTTTCGAGAAAATCAACAAGATAGACAAACCTGTATCTAAACTGATGGAAAAGCAGAGAGAGAACATGCAAATCAACAGAATCAGAAATAAAAAGGGGGACCTAACAAGGGACACTAAAGAAATCCAGAGACTCTTCATGTCATACTTTAAAAACCATACTCCACAAAATTTAAAAATTTTATGAAAGTGGACAAATTTCTGGATAACTATCACTTACCAAAAATAAATCAAGAACAGATAAGAAACTTAAATAAGCCCATAACCCCTAATGAAATAGAAGCAGTCATCAAAAGCCTCCCAGCCAAAAAAAGGTCTAGGGCCAGATGGCTCCAGTGAAGAATTCTACCAAAAATTCAAAGAAAAGCTAATACCAATCCTCCTGAAATTGTTGCACACAATAGAAGCAGAAGGTTCATTGCCAAACTCTTTTTATGAGGCTACAATTACCTTGGTACCCAAGCCATACAAAGACACAACTAAGAAAGAGAACTACAAACCAATATCCCTTATGAACACTGATGCAAAAATACTCAATAAAATACTGGCAAATCAAATCTGAGAACACATCAGAGAAATCATCCACCACAACCAAGCAGGCTTCATCCCACGGATGCAGGGATGGTTCAACATACAAAAATCTATCAATGTAAACCACCATATAAACAAATTGAAAAAGAAAAATCATATGATCATTTCACTAGATGCTGAAAAAGCCTTTGACAAAATCCAACACCCCTACATGATAAAGGTCTTAGAGAGATCAGGGATAACAGGAACATACATAAACATAATAAAACCAATACACAGTAAACAAATAACCAACATCAAACTAAATGTAGAAAAGCTTAATGCAATTTCTCTAAAATCAGGAACAAGACAAGGCTGTCCACTCTCTCTGTATCTCTTCAATATTGTACTTGAAGTTCTAGGTAGAACAATAAGAACACAAAAGGGGAATCAAATTGGAAAGGAAAAAGTTTAACTTACACTATTTGCAGATGATATGATAGTTTATATAAGTGACCCAAAAACCTCTATCAGGGAACTCCTACAGCTAGTAAACGTAGTAAACGCCTTCAGCAAAGTGGCAGAATACTAGATTAACTAAAAAAAAAAAAATCAGTAGCCCTACTATATACAGACCATAAAGGGGCTGAGAAAGAAATCAGAGAAACATCACCCTTTACAATAGCTGCAAACAACATAATATATCTTGGGGGTGATGATATTCAAACAAATGGAAGACCTACAAAGCAAGAACGTTGCATCTTTAAAGAAAGAAATTAAAGAAGATACCAGAAAATGAAAGATCTCCCATGCTCTTGGATAGGTAGGATAAACATAATAAAAATGGTAATCTTGCCAAAAGCAATCTACAGACTCAGTGAAATCCCCATAAAAATCCCAGCACAATTCTTCACAGACCTTGAAAGAACAATTGTCAACTTTATATGGAAAAACAAAAGATACAGAATAGCCAAAACAACCCTGTACAATAAAGGAAATTTGGAGGCATCACCATCCCTGACCTCAAGTTCTGTTATAGAGCTATAGTCCTGAAAACAGCCTGGTACTATTGTAAAAATAGACAGGAAGACCAACGGAATTGAAAACCCTGATACTAACCTACACACTTATCAACACTAAAATTATACAATAGAAGGAGGAAGGCATCTTCAGCAAATGGTTCTGGCATAACTGGATGTTGGCATGTAGAAGACTGTAGATAGAGCCATATCTTTCACCATGCACAAAACTGAAGTCTAAATGGATCAAAAACCTCAAGATAAATCCAACCGCACTGAACCTCTTAAAAGCGAAAGTGAGAGGTACTCTTAAAAGAATTGTTACAGGAGACTGCTTCCTGAACAAAACACCAGTAGCACAGACACTGAGATCAACAACTAATAAATGGGACCTCCTGAAACTGAAATCTTCTGTAAGGCTAAGGACACAGTCAACAAGACAAAACGGCAGTCTACAGACTGAGAAAAGATATTCACCAACCCCACATCTGAGAGGGGGCTGATTTCTATATATACAAAGAACTCAAAAAGCTAGTTACTAAAACACCAAATAATACAATTAAAAAGTGGGGTACAGAACTAATTATATAATTCTTAATAGAGGAATTTAAAATGGCTGAAAGAAGGTGTTCAACATCCTTAGCCATCAGGGAATGCAAATCAAAACAACTCTAAAATACCATCTTAGTCTTTTCAGAATGGCTAAAAAAAAAAAAAAAAAAAAAAAAACCACCAATAGCAATTTATGCTGTAGAGGATGTGGAGAAAGAATAACACTCCTCCACTGCTGGTGGGAGTGCAAACTCATACAGCCACTTTGGAAATCAGTTCCTCAGGAAAATGGAAATCAGTCTACCACAAGATCCAGCATTCCCACTTACTCATATACCCAAAAGATGCACATTCATAAAACTAGGACATCTGTTGTTCAACTATGTTCATAGCAGCATTGTTTGTAATTGCCAGAACTTGGATGCAACCTAAATGATTCTCAGATGAAGAATGGATGGAGAAAATATGGTGCTTTTACTCAATAGAATACTATTCTGCTGAAAAACAAATGGAGTCCTGAAATTTGCAGGCAAATGGATTGAACTAGAAGAACCATCCTGATTGAGGTAACCCAGTAACAAAAAGACAAACATGATATGTACTCATTCATATATGGACTTTAGACTTAGAGCAAAGCATTACCAGCCTACAATCCACACCACCAGAAAATCTGGGAAAAAAGGAGGACCTTAACAGAGACATTCATGTTCCCCTGGAGAAGAGGAAAGGAACAAGATCTCCTGAGCAAATTGGGAGCATGGGAGGAAGGAGAAAGAGAAGAGGAGAGGAGGGCATGAAGGAGCTGGAAAACTGAGGTAGCGAAAGTATAGAGGAGAGCAAGAAATGAGATACCATAATAAAGGGAGCCATTCTAGGTATCTGGCACTAGGGAAATGTCCAGAGATCTACAAGGATGACCCCAACTAACAATCTAAGCAATAGTGGAGAGGCTACCTTAAATGCCCTTCCCCAATAATGAGATTCATGACTAACTTATATGCCATCTTAAAGCCTTCATCCAGTAGTTGATGGAATCCGAAACAGCCACCCACCGCTGGACAGTAAGCTGAATTCCTGGAATCCAGTTACATAGAGGGAGGAGTGATGAGCAAAGGGGTCAAGACCAGGCTACAGAAACACACAGAAACAACTGACCTGAACAAGGGGGGGCGCTCATGGGCCCCAGTCTGATAGCTGGGAAACCAGCATAGGACCAACCCAGACTCCCTGAACCTAGGTATTTGTTAGATGTGCCGGGCAGTCTATGTAGCCTCTGGTAGTAAATCAGTATTTATCACTAGTATACAAATGGACTTTGGGAGCCCATTCCACATAGATGGATACTTTGTCAGCCAAGACACCTGGGGGAGGGCCTAATCCCTGCTCCCAATGATATGAGACTTTAAGAATTCCCTACGGAAGGCTTCACCTTCCCTGGGGAACAGATAAGGGATGGAATGGGAGTTTGGAGGGGCCAGAGGAGGAGGGGAGGATGAGGGAAGTTGGATTGACAGGTAAAACAAGCTTGTTGCAAATTTAAATAAAAATATTATATAAAAATACAAATAAAAAAATCAAGCAACATGTTAACCAAATGATGGCTCATATCCCTCAGGCTGATCTACAGATAGAGTATCCTAGAAGGATACAGGGTCACTCATTCTTAGGCTGGGTTTCATTATCAAGAAATATCAAGTGATGGGTAACTGCTGGATCCAGTCTTCAAAACCACCATAGCAGTGGAAGGCAACAAAGCACTAAGGGACTGTCCTAATTTTAAGTAAAAGGACACCAGATGGGATACATTATAACACACTGCAACCCATCATCCAGGGCCAGTTTCTGTACTGGAAGATACTGGTGAGCTAGGAATATAGACAGTACATTGTGAAATCCAAAAGAACAATATGTAATTCCTGTGTTTGATACCTAGACTGTGGCTATGTAAGAAAATACGCAGGAAATATATATCAAAATATTATGTAAAAATGTATGTAATCTGCATTTCACTTGTCACTTGTTCAGAAAAAATAAAGCTGTGCTACATGACCATTTACATTGATACTATAGCTTTTTACATAGTCATGAGATTTCTTTCACAATTTTTATAAGAGTATGGCTATAAACCCTTAGAAAATCTCATCAAGATTGGGAAATTTTCTAAAATCTGATGATAATGTTACAGCCAGCAATTTGGAATTTCCACAAAATTGCAGAAGTGTTTCAAAAACCTCCAATTATTTACTTTCTGATTACAGTGTTTGCATGGGATTAAATACTGTGTGTATTATCGAGTTATATATGCACATTACAGTACAGAGGCATGCACTAAGAACCTTATACACTGTATTTATGGGCAATTTAGGGATTTTCCAGGGTAATTCTTACTATGAACAGTTTTCAACTTAAGAACTTAAATTCAGTTTTTAAGTATTACTGCAGTTTACTTCTAAAAACAAAAAAAAATCCATCTTTGATTTTGTTTCATCCTTAGGTTAAATTTCAAATATCTAAATTTGAAGGACACAGGTTGTACCACTTTGAAGGGTATAGCTTTCTTATGACCGGAGTCTAATGGCTATTGATAGAGCTTCCATATCTCGTGTCTCTAGGTCTCAATAGGCAAAGGAAGGACAAAGTAGATACATAAGGAAAGAGGTGAGTTTAGTTCAGAGCCCATTTCAGTACCTGAGAAGAGAATATTGTGCTGCTTTGTGGCAACCACTGCTCCTGGCTGGCCCTTCTGTACTATTGGATTTTCCTAGTTTCTAGTAACTGCTTTTTCAAATGTGGGCTCTAAAAATATTATTAGAACAATCTATTAATGAGACAAAACTAGACTTGGTATTTATAACAAAAGTTCATTGAGTGTGATGACTGATTCACCATCATTGGATTGGATTAACAATGCCTAAGGTATTATGGGAATGTGCCTTTGTGGGTCTACCTATGAGGCTGTTTCCAGAGATGGTGATCTGAGAAAGAAGGCCAAGCTTGAGTGTAAGCAGTGCCATCAAACAGGAGTCTTGGGGTAAGTAAGTAAAACAGGGAAAAGGAGAAAACTAGATGAGCCCAGACATATCATTTCCCTTCATCCATTCCCCGAACCATCCAGATAGGAGACAGCTGAGTCATGATCCTACCACCATAGCCATGAGTAACTCCTACCACCTTGCCTTGTCCACCATGATGAACTGTCTGGACTTTTAATGTGTGAACCAATTAAACGCTTCCCTCAAATGACTTCTCATGTATTTTGCCATAGCAACAATAAAAGTAGCTTAGAAAAAGAAAAGTAACTAAAAGAAAGATACATTGCTGAATCATTCCAGCATCTCATGAATCAGGGTGAGACAGTCATGATCCAGTGGGTTTGGGTTCTATTTAGGGTAGATTTTGTTTTGTTTTGTTTTGTTTTGTTTTGTCTAGACAGAGTCTGTCTGTGGCATGGTCCTGGCTGTCCTGGAACCTGCTTTGTAGACCATGCTGGCCTTGAACTCACTGATATCCCATGACTCTGCCTCCCAAGCATTGGGATTAAAAGTGCATACCACCACTGCCTGGCTTAGGGTAGTTTTTTTTGGGGGGTGCATTAGGCCTTTTATCACTATGATAACTGTGCCATAAGCATTTGAAGGAAAGAAAAGTCAGTCTTGCTTCTTGGCTTCAGAGATACCATTCTTATACTGGGGCCCTGCTGATTCTTGACCTGGAGTGAAACAGAACCTCACAAAGGCAGAAGCAGGTATCAGAACCACTTACCTCATGGCAGTAAGAATGGTCAAAAGAACGGAGGAGTAGCTGGGACCAGCTGTGCCCTTAGAACCTACTTCTTCAATCTAGGCCCCTTACCTTTATGTTTCTTCTACCTTCTTAATACTCCAATCAGCTAGAAGTAAGTCTTTATAAGCGTGTGGGAGACAACCAACTTCAAGAGACAACATAAAGGTATCTTTATAATTGAAAAAAAAAGAAAGAAAAGACAAAAGATGAACACTATAAAATACTATAAAATAATTTAGAATTGGTGGATCCAAAATACTGGTTTCAAAATCAACTAAGAGCAGAACAATTGTTTGGTTATCATGGTTATATCACCTGTCACACTTACTTCAGTAATTTGGTAATTTAGGTGGCATGGTTTTGAGGTGAATGGACTTGTAGAAAATTTTAAAGCAAGCAGTGAAGTCTTTAAAATCTCACTTCCCTAGGCAAGAGCTGCCTGAAATAGCAGTCATGTATGCACTGTGTAGGTGGTTTCTGCTCTCAGCTTCCATATTTAGGCCTAGTGATGGTAAGAGCTCCTCGTTTTAGCCCCAGAGTACTTCACCATCTGTAGTTGGTTTTCTATAACTCTCTCTCACACACACTTGTAGATAAACTTTCCTTTAAACGACTCTCAATTATTCCACGTGAATGTGCCATCTGTTTCTTGTTGGGAACCCAAATGAAAAATATATTTATGAGCTTAATAAGCATCCATTCACTTTTATGTATTTATTGTGTGTATTTATGATTAAGATCATCAGCTTTGCTAGTGTGATTCCTCATCACCGTGCACACTGAAGCCAATGAATCTCGAACAAGAGGTGAACCACAGTGACATTGTACCTGCATCTACTTGACCTTCCCACTGAATTTGTCTCAGCTTTAATTTCTTGTTGGGGGGACGCTGGCAGAGGATAGGGTGCATCAGTTACTCTAGAAATGCAGCATTCCATGTGGCCTGGTTCTGCTATTTGGCTCTTAGAGTCTGGTTCTGAAAGCTGCAGTTGTTTGGTTTCTCTCTGGATCTTCCTTGCCATAATAAGAATCTGCCCAATGACTCAAAGTTGCTTTATTTTGACCTGTCCTCACTGCCAAGAACTAGAGACTTGACCATAAATCCTCACCAAGTGCCAAGGCAGCTGGAAACTGATTGTTGCTGCTGGCCTTTCTAGATTTCTAGATCTTGTTCCCGGTAGCCATCCCCTACTGTGAACATGTGCATGTCTCTGTGTCTAGGTGTGTGTGTCTGTCTAGGTGTGTGTGTGTGTGTGTGTGTGTGTGTGTGTGTGTGTGTGTGTGTTGAACACCAGAACCAGTGTGTCCTCACATTAATTCCTGTCTGCTAAGCCCATTTGTGTGATAATCTACCTCCCAGGAATTTGGTAGAGAAAATGAATAGCATGTTACCTGCCATATCCCCTATAATATACACACCAAGGAAAGCTTAAAAATAACTTAAGCTTGAAAAAAAGGCAGAAACCATTGACTTAAAGGCTAGGGCTATAGCATAGTTGTAAGAGTGTTTGCTTCACATGCATGACCCTCTAGGTTATTCCCACCGAAAGAAAGGAAGGAAGAAGGAAGAGGGGGAAGAAGGAAGGAAAGACATAGTTAAACATTTTTAATAAATAAGAAAATGAGTGCATTTCTTAATGTATTTTTTAATATTTCTCCACTTTCTCCTCTTTACTAAGAAACTATCATCTTTACTACACATAGCATGCAAACACCTATCAAGTACTACATTGAATTATGTTGTATGATCTAGTGGGGTTGCTTTCTCTGTGTTAAACCTGGGAATTAAACATAGCGAAAGACATAGGCAGACATGGAGGTGCAATTATAATCCAATCATACTGGGTTCCATCTATCATGCTTGGCTTTCATACCAGAAAATATTTCAGTTTAGTTATAAGACATACATTTATTTCAACTCAATACAAAAACTCATGTAACACATATCTCAAAACTTTCAGAGATAAAAGTGAATGCAAAGCCTTAGTTATACACAGTTGCACTAGCACTTTAAAAAAAAAATGGGGGTGGGTGTGGCTATTTTCCTGAAGGGCTTGTTGTGAATATCCAACATAGAGATAGGAAGTATGCAGTCCTGGGACAGGTGGCACAGTAGGCTCCACCCTGAGACTGCTGAGTGACTGAGAAAGGAGTTACTTCAGTAACTTTCCTGGCTTCTCACAGGATGCATGGCAGATGCTCAGACTTCCTGCTGAGAACACACATTTACACGCTCCATCTTATCAAAAACAGTGACTAAAAGCCTTGGAATCCAACTTAGACAAACCTGGGTGAGAATAGCCACACCTAGCCTGGCTAGGTTTCTAGCTTTTGTAAATTAACTTATTTCATGAAAGCTTGTTTATCTCCATGAAAAGGGAGGTAATGCAAACATCTACACAAAGTTATTAAATGAAACAATGCACGGAAAACACCAAGTGGGATGTCATGAATATGTGGAACTCATAGCCCTGCGTTGCCATTTGAAGTTGTTATTGACACAGGTGCAGGGGAATACCAGCTTTTCCATTTGATTCTATTATCTTCCTGCAGAGATCAAAGTAACTGTCCCTCCAAACCCCTTACCCTGCCACTTGCTCATATTCAACAGCCCACAAGGGATTTTCTTGTGGCATCTCCACCAGAACATTTTCTTCTTGATATGTGTGTGTACCACATTCATCACTCTCTGCCTCAAAAGGGTAATCCTTTCTTACTACGATGGAGATAGAAAAACACCCACTTCCGAGAGGCAGCTGGAAACACAGCTATTAAAAAAAAATAAAGGAATTGATAAAAATAAAAATAAAAGAATCAATGGATAACACATTGCATTTCTACCAACATCCCAGATAGCTAGTATCTGTCCAGCTCTAACTCTCCTGCAAAACTAACTCCAACCTCAATGCTTTTCTCTCTCCTTTTGTGTAAACCCTGCTTGCTCATAGGGCTGGGCTGCTGGCATGCTTTTTCCTGCCTATTCTCACATAGTTACCAGGCCAGTCATACATAGCTGTAATCCCAGCCTTGAAGAGGCAAGGGAAGGAAGATCAGAAGATGGAGTCATCCTCAAATGCATAGTGAGCTCAAGGTCATCCCATGATACTAAAAAGGGTCTTGGAGACAACACTCAAGTCTTTGTCAAGATGTGTAAGTGCCCTCCTTCCTTCTACTCAGCAGACTGATGACAGAACAGAGGTTAAAATGCTAGCTTTTCAACTTTTCACCTGAGTTGCTGAATTGAAAAAACAAAAGAAGGTGGATATCAGTGGTGGTGGCAGTGGGATGTGTGTGTGTGTGTGTGTGTGTGTGTGTGTGTGTGTGTGTGTGTGTGTGTGTGTTTTGTGTGTGTGTGTGTGTGTGTGTGTGTGTGTGTGTGTGTGTGTGTGTGTGTGTGTGTGTGTGTGTTTGCTCTCAAAAGTCCTGAGTTGGAATTTTTCTGGATTCTAGCTTTAGGACATTTTTAGTCCTTGAATTCAAATTATTTTAGTTGTCTATTATGAATGTTTGCTTTAAAACAGCTTTTCAACAAGGATCAAATTGAAATTTAAATGCAAAAATAACTTAAAACTCTGGCAGACCATGTTTTAAAATTTAAAACTGGAAATGTCCTGGTGGATCAGAGGTTGGTCCACTATGGAGACACATTTCCTCTTTTCTTCCCACACTCTCATCTTAAAAATAATACCAGACAGGAGGAGACATCAAAGCCAGCCTGTGGAGACAGGAGGAAGTGACTTCAAATAGGGAGGGATTCAGTAAGGTAAGTCCCTAACAAATGAGCCCTGTGACAAAAAGGGACAAGGCCATCTGTGGACAGATTGATGTCTCAAAACTAAACAAAGTAAAGTACATGTCTAGACCCAGACATCTTGAAAAGTTTTCTTGAAAATGTTGCTGATTAACAGTTTTGTTAAAGAAAATTGTCTGATGTGACAGCTAAAAATTTTAATTTTTTTTCCTTCCTTCTGTCTTCCTTTCTTCCTGTCTGTCTTTCTTTCTTTCTTTTTTTCCTTTTTTTCTGTCTTTCTTCCTTCCTCCCTTTTTAGCTCAGGAGAACACAATGGAAAAGGAATCACACTTGAGTCATGTAGGTCTTTTTTTTTTATTCTCAGCTTCTGGATGAAAGACTTGGTATCAAAAAGAGAACTATGGAAAGTGAAACATACAAATTTTGTTTGTTCTATTTATTCAGTATTTGTTTCTCAGAGAGTGAAAGTGAGGCTCCCTGGTTAGTATAAAAGGCTAAGGAGATATGGATTCCAACAGATCAACAAAACAAACAATGCTGTTTTGGCCCTATGACTGTGGACAAGGTATTATCCTTGCTCTTTTGATATAGTAGCAATAAAAAAATGATATAGGACTGATGGGAAATGCCATTCTGTAAATATTTTTCTCTTATTGGTTAATGAATAAAGCCCTTGTTGGCCTATAGGAAAGCAAAATAGGTGGGACTAGGAGAGGTGAAGGATTCTGGGAAACATAATGGAATTGCAATGTGATCTCAGAAAGACAGGATGAGAGTGTGACGTTCTCGGTACGATAAAACCATGTAGAAATACATATATTAATGATTATGGGTTAATATTTAAGGCAGAGCTAGCCAACAAGAAATGTTAGTAACCAGCCAAACATTTCATAATTAATACACTGTCTCTGTGTGTTATTTTGGGACTGACATGGCTCTGGGACAAGACTGGCAGGAAACTGCTTGTAACATAGGTCACAAGAATTAGTTTTGAAACTTAATCACATGTGAAACACCTATTATAATGTCCAGCAATAGGAATCATCCAACTAAAATGTATATCTGGTTTTTTTCAAGTGCCTTCCTAGACACGGGAAACAAAGGGGATATTTTGTCCATCAGATTGACAAAGTTAAATGAAAACATCCCATTGGTAATACTGAGGTTATTAAGATAAAAAAAAAGGGCATTTCCTTAGAGAAATTGTAGTATTTTCTTCAAGAGTTTAAATGCTTGAATTCTGTGATATATAAATAGAAGTACAGAAAGAATTAGAGACATGCCCCATGATTATATATATATGTATGTATATATATATATATATATATATATATATGTTGTGATATGGAATGTTTTATAATTAGAATATATCATTAAATAGTTTTATAATATATGATGATATTTCTTATAATAATATTTGAAATACTAAAATCATTGAAAAAATCACTTAAATATGAATATACTAGGATACTTTAATATGTAACACAAAACAATTCAGGATGGCTAAAATTTAGAAAATGTTATCACATTTGTTAAAAGTTCCACCAGAAAATAATTTCAAAGTTAGTTAATTGGTTAGACTAATGATTCATAAAGAATAATGACTGCTATTTGGCATATAAACTTCATTTTCTTAGTAATCTCATTCATTATGGTATTGCCAACATAAGCTTTTCAAAGATGTTGAGCAAAACAAAAAATTAAAGGCATAATTTTAACACATAGAAATATTCCTTGAATATACTTTAATCAAATCATATGACATAGACATTTAAGGCAAATTCCAATCAGGGGAAATAGGACTCTTTTGTTTGGTTTGTCAAAGAATATGGCCTTACAGCAATAAATGGGTTGTCTTAACATACTGGAAAGCTTCCTGAAAGTAAAAGCATAGATAGACATGACCTTGAAATATTTGATGCTTTCATCTAAAATGAAATTCGATATTCAATTACTTCTGATGAGTGAAATTAAAAGATAAAAAATCCAGAAGGAGAAGCTATGCTGTGAGAACAAATAGTGCTTCAATTTGACAAGCTTCATGCAATTATATTAGGATTTTATCAATTTCTCTTAGCCAGAACACCCTCAGGAAACTGCATGGGAGTTTAGGGGGCACAAGTCTCAAGTCCAGGAAGAAGAATAAGACACACAGTGGGCACTTCCTAGGGGATGCCTTACTCTCTCTGAGGAGTAGATGGGAGGTGGGGTTACAGGGGAGGAAGTGGGGGGGAGCTGGAGGAGAGGAAGGAGAGGGAACTGGGATGGGAATGAAAAGAATAAATTAATAAAGGAAAAAAAAGAACCACTGCAGTTGTGTACAACTTTATCACAGGGATTTCTCTTTAGTGACTGTTACATCTTATCCTATACAAGTGAACTCAAAACACTATAGTAAGGTTTTTATTTTCCATTAAAGTATTCATGAATATGAGCTGAAGAGATAGCCCAGTGGTCAAGAGCACCTACTGCTCTTCCAGAGGACCAGGTTTTAGTACCCAGCTCCCACATGGCATCTCAATACCTTCTTTCACTGAAGTTCCAGGGCATCTGATGCCCCCTCCTGGTCTCTGCTGTCACCAGGCATATGCACAGGGTACAGATGCACAGGTGTGGGCAAAACTCTCCTACATATAAAATACATAAAGGATAAAATAGACAACAATAAATCACAAAGAGGAAAATCTGTCTCTGGTTTTGCTTGGTAAGATACTGGATCATATTCCAACCACATTTTCCTCATAAAAGTCCTCTTTTTCTGCTCTTAATGGAGACTTTGAAAGAGAAGGAAAACTCCGTGGCAAAGTCTTTCATTTACAGGACCACTGTGGAGTTTTATTCTACCAAGAGTTTAGAATCCAGGTAACAAAGAGTCAGGATTCTCTAATGAGAAGTCTTGAGAACACACAGACACTTGGGAGCTACCTCATTATTCTCTTTCTTGTTATTGTCGTCTGTAAATATTTTCCTTTGAGTTTTAAAAAAACTTCAGTGAGTCTTGTAGCTGAAGAGATTCTTGTCCCCACCTCTTAGTATATAACCAAGTAGCTGAAGGGCATTTTCAATGTATTAGCACCATCATCACTACATAGTTTATAGCATTTTCCCCTCACCCCATATAGAAGTCCAGTACTCATTAAATAATCACTCTGTTTTGTCCCTCTGATGGTAGCAGCCAAGAAACTGTTTTCTCTACTTGGTGTCCTGTCCTGGACATGTTGTATCAAGGACATAATAAAACATGGATTCCTCTGTGACTGTCTTCACAGATCATTTAACTTAAGTATATTAAGCATCTCTATGCTACTTTATCTGAAACTAGTTTTATCCCAAAAAAGGATTTTTCAAAACACTTTTTTCCTTGATGCAAAGACTAATAAGCTGCATACCATTTAGAATGCATAAACGTAAATAAACAATTCTAATAGCTCACAGCAAATGCAGTGATAGATATCTGCTTGGGGATTATGAAGAAATGTAATTATCCTAACTCAGCTGCCTGAGCAGGATTCAGGTGAGGTGATACATGTTTCTATAATTGTGGTTGTTAATTCTGATCACCCACTTGACAGAATCTAGAATCACCATGGAAACTAACCCCTGGAGCTGTCTGTGAGGGATTTTCTAAGTTAGATTAACTGAGGTACAAAGGGCCTTCCTAACTGTGGATGAAAGCATCCCATGGGCTGAGGTCCTATGTGGAATAACAAAAGATAAAAGAAGCTGAGTGTCAACATTCATCTCCCTCTGCTTCAGGCTTTTCTTGGCTGCCTCATAGTCTTGCTGCCCTGACTTTCCTACTACGATGCCTGTATCATCAAACTCTGAGACAAAATAAATGCTTTTTTCCCTACATTGTTTTTGTCAGATAACTTGTTAAATCTAACCACAAGAAAGGAATCTAATTCCATACTAATGGATTATAGTGTGTTAATGAAGCCAAGTAGTCTAGGAGAAGAGAAGGGAAGGCCTTAGGAGATAGAAAATATACATTGAAAAGGACACCGTGAGAGGCATTATGCAAACTGGAATTTCAACAGTCCAATACATGAACTACAACTCATATCGGACCCCAGAATAAGAGGGAGTAGATACAAGGATGGTGCAATGGGAGGATTCAATCAGCTGTTCCAGCCTGTATAGTGTTCTCAAACCTCAACTCTCTCTAAAACATTCATGACAGCTAACTCATACATGTTTTAAGACTCTAGGGCATATCGACCCCAAGTTCTCTTTATTCACACTTTATAAAAGGGGCAACTTTTATTATTATTATTTTAACTTTATTTGTATGGGTGTTTTGCCTAAGTGTGCATCTTGTCCCTGCAGAGGGTATCAGATTCTCAGAGCTGGACTCACAGGTGGTGGTGAACCACCATGTGAGTGCCGGGAATTGAACCCAGGTCCTCTTCCAGTGCTCTTAACTGCTGAACCATCTCTCCAGCCTCTTTTTATTCACATTTTCTGTCTGGCTGTTACAAGCAGATACTATTTCCCTTAAAGCACAGATAAATGGGAGGCATTGGAACATAAGAAAATGTGGCCATCCCTCACAGATAAAATAAAATAAGCACATGAAGGGGGTTGTGAAGTGTAGATGGAGTTTCTTGTCCCATCTTGTCCCATCTGGTCCTGTAGCGTTTAGTCCCAAATAAATACACCGAGGCTTACATTAATTAGAAACTGTTTAGTTGATGGTTCACACTTCTTATTGGCTAGCTCTCTCTCTTAATTACTAACCCGTATCTATTAATCTAAGTATTTCCACATGGTCTTTTGGCTTACTGGAGAATGCCTGGACCTTCTACAGTTACATGGAGTCTCTCTGGCAGTTTTGTTCTGGTTCCTCGCCTCAGAATTCTCTTTATAGCCCCACCTATACTTTCTGTCTGGCTACTAGCCAATCAGTGTTTTATTTATCAACCAATAAAAGGAACATAAACACAGAAGGATATTCCCCATCAGTGTAGTGGAATTCTGTTGCTTAGATAACAAGATAAGACATATCCAAGAATGAGGGTGGAGATGAAACATGAAATTAAGATACCATTGCCCATATTTTGGACTGAGTGGTTTCTTATCTCCAGAATTTCTCTGCTGACTGCAATCCGTTTCTCCATCCTTCAGTATCTCCATGGACTGAGAGCTCTGCTATTCTTGATCAAAGACCAGTGTACCTAATCCTGTCTGCACTGAAGAGCAGCTTCCTTCAATGGCCACCACAGAAAATCTCATCATCTTCATGGGCTCCTCTGAGCAAGTGAGATTAGATGGCTGAATCTATGGAGAACATCTGGGATTGCATCCACTGCTATAAAAGGGGTACAGTAGACACCAACCCCTAGAATCTTCACAATAGTCTTAGATAAACACCAATTCAAGCTTTTCCTGACCTCACTTTATGACCTTTACTATTACTTTCCCTAATGTCTGAAAAAGAAAAACATATCTGGCTTAAAATACAAAAAAGAGATGTCACTATTGTATGCACCCATTGAATCAAGGTCATTTTCAGCAGTGTACACAAAATAATCCTGGAAGACTCATCTTTTAAAAGGAATTAATAGTTGTATCGCACATATGTTATACCCAACTGTGGCTTGACAGCTTCTAAGATGAGTTGAATAACAGAAGAAAGACAGACATTTTTTCTGAAGAACAAAGAAATTATTGAAGTAGAAAAACATGTTGGAGGAATGTGGACTCTTACCACATTCTGAGTCTTGTAATAGATTTAGGTAGTTCCAGAATAATATTTTCTTTAAAAATATTCATTATACTTGCCTAGAGACCTGAAAATGACTTCTCTTTTGCCAAAGAAAGCAAAGTAAGAATGTTGAATTTCCTTCTAACCGATTTCCCTATGTATATTTTGCTGGATAACATAAATAGACATTAAAAATACCCATCACATTTTATGTCCTCAGAGAAGATAATGGACAGATAACCTCTCCTGATTCAGGAGTGGGTGTAAGATGAGACATTTGGATTTTATTCTGCTATTAGAAGGAGGAAGGAAAAGGCCAATACCAGTGGTGTTCATGTCACTCCCAGTTCCCAGCTCACATTGGGCACTTGGGCAGGTAGGAGTTGGGCTTCGCACAAAGTAACTGAGGCTGCAGTTCAGGGAAAGTAAATGCAGAATTACTGCTCTGGCCTGATTCTAGACAAGATTCTTCATGTTCATAAGTCTCACTTTCTCATACAAAATGAGGAATATAGAGACTTTCTTATTGAATACAGATTTTTCCATTATTGCTTAAAATTATTTTTATTAGAACGAGTGGTTCATTACCAACTTACTGGTAAATTAAGACACTAAGACACATGTGTGCAATGCCTTGCACTTAGATATAAAATATGTGGTTTTAGTTATGACTATGATGTTTTAGTCACATCTATCAGGATGAATGAAGATATGAATAAGTTCATAGACTATTTTCTTTCCTTTTTTATTACTAGAATCATATGACAATTAATTTTGTCTCTATCCTTTCGCCATTGAAAATGTTATGACTAATATTTTGTCACAAGATATGAAATAATCTTGTATTACAAATCAGAAATGACCCAAGCCTCAAATCCCTCTAAGCATCCCTTGACACTGTCTCTGAGTCATCAGACAGCAAAGAATGGAGAGTAGGCATATGTGCAATTTACAAAGAAACAGTTCGTCCAGTACAAGGAAAACCTTAAAGTGCCTGGACAAATTCATAGGCTCTTAGGGCTAATGGAGACTTCAGAGGTTATTTCTTTGCTGTCTTCTGAGGACTGAATTATTTTGACCTGCATTATTTCTCCCTACATAACCATCTCTCTGGTTCCTGCTTAAACCATTTGTTGGGCTGGTTAATTTTTTGTTTGTTTATATTTAACATAATTTCTTTATTGCTCCTTTGGGAATTTTACATCATGCACCCTAATTCTGCTCACCTGCCAGTCCTCCTGCATCCTCACCCACCCCTGCAGTGCCCACCAAAAGAAAATTAAAAGCAATACCCGAACCAAATAAAACAAAGCAAGCAAGCAAGCAAGCAAACAAACAAACAATTAAACAAAAACAAGAAAAAGACAAACCAAAGAAAACCCTCTTCACTTCTTCTTTCCTTTCAAGGCCTCTGGTTTTTGGCACACCATCATCAGTGGATCCTCACTGGAACTCCTCTGGGGTACCCCACGGCTGCCTGAGTCATGGAGATCCTTTGAGTATTGTACCACAAGATGAGTCCCTTCACGGCCTCCAGCAGGTCCTAGTGGGATAGATGTTAGCATGGACCAACCCAAGGCCCTTTCCAATGATAATAAATTTACTCACTCCACAAGGATATTGTCTCATTTGGATTACAAGTTAGAGGACAGAGCACAAATCTTCAGACTGGGTGGGCTGTGTACAGTCTCTGTTGATGTTTCATCTGTTCAAAAGCGCAAAACCATGCCATTCTCCCAGCCCATTCAAACAGTGGTAACCACATACTCCACTTCATATATTTTTTAGTTCCACCTTCTAATTTATATATATATATATATATATATATATATATATATATATATATATATACACACACTTATGTGAGATCAAGTGTTGCAGACTTCATGCATGTAGAAAGGAACCACTGAGAGGGGACAAAGGTTTTTGAAGGGTAGGGAAGGCATGTGGTTTCAAAGTAGAAGAGAGTCTATGAGGGGTGAAAAATTCTAAGCACAGAAGAAAATAGGGAGAGTGGCAGGATATGCAGAGGATCAACCAAAATTAATATATATGTAAAAAAAATAAGCTAATTGAAAAACAAATAGGTATTGAGCAAATCATTAATATCATAGTTAATCCATATTAAAAATGTTCCTATTCAAGTTGCCATAGTAGTTCTATGATGACTTTGAACTTCTACCATGTGTTTATCATTCCTTGAACTCTGAAACAGAGTTCATCTCAATTTTTAGACAGGGAAACTAAGACTCAAAGATGGCAAGTAATTTTCTCAATATTACACTACTATTTAGGAGGAGAGGAGAGATAAAGTTAGGACTCAGAAAGCAAAACTAAAAGTTTCATTTTATTTTACTTTTGTCCATAGTCCACAAGATCTCTGCCAGCTAGATCCCCAACTTTTTTACTTTTTATTTTGAGGCAGGGTCTGTAAGTTACCCAGGATGGTTTTGAACTCACTCTGTACCCCAGGTTGAACTTGAATACAAAATACTGGAGCCTCAACTGACTAACAGCAATTGCACCACAGGATGACCACGAAGCCAGAGCTCAAGGAGGCCATTTCCCCTCTGTAATACCATGTCTGTTCCCAGGGAAGCACGAAGACATGTACAGCATCCTCATGTTGTTGAGGTTCATGAAAGAGTTGCACAAATATTCCCTTTACATTAAACATCAAGTTCCCATGACTATGATAACACAGCTTTCAATTCCACTACCATACTCATTTTAACTGAAGACTTTTAAGTTGTCTTTCCTCTTAAAAGCTACATCTAATATTGATCTTTCACCTTCTTCCTGAGCAGTATAATTTTTCTCCAGAGCCAAGGTTTAAAATATGGATTTATGGATATATAATATGGATTTTTGGGATGTAGGATTATAACAGTTATTTGTTATAACAGTTATATCTGCCTGCCTTTCTAATACAAAAAAATGGAAACTTGAAGCTTTATTTAGACCTGTCTTAATTGTTATAAATTTTAATTCTTCCTGGGTAACTTTTCTATGCCCTAAGATAATGTAAGTTCTATGAAATGTATAATGAGAAAGGCATAAAAACAAAACAACATCATCATCATCATCATCATCAACAACAACAACAACAACAACTACCCTATAATAACCAATGGACACAAAATTAGATAACAGATCCTAAAATACTGCTATTGCCAAAGAGAAAGACACTAGAGAATGCTATGCCAAAAGATTGCAGAAAGCCTCCAAGATGTTCCCACACCTTGTTTTGCTCACTCATTCATTCACTCAATGTGATCTTCCCTAGGGTCAGGAGTGTGAGCTGAATGAAACAAAATACAAATTCTGACAGAATGCATTATCATTTTTAAGACAGACTACAAAAAGACACTGATTCTGCTCCCCCCCCCAGTCTCACTCACCTTTCTCTCCTTTCTACCTACTGTCCCTTCACTTGCTTATCATGATGTGGCCAATGGTCCTAAAGTTGCCTTTCCCTGTGAAAGATTCATGTAGCAATGAAGAAAGTAGGCTACTGAGGCCAGCCTTTGACTAAAACCAAGCCAAGAGGGCAACAGCCGTGTGAGCGAGGAGCCTTCCCTTCACCTAGTCTTGATCTGACAGCAGCCTTTTCATCTTAAATTCAACGTTGTTAGACTTTGGGCTGATGTCTGAATTTGATCTAGATTCTTGGTTCTCATATTCAATGTGACAAGAAATGATTATTATGTTCATTAGGCAGCCATGTTTCTGAGCCATTTCCTACACAGCAATGAGTACTTAGCATTATAAGCATTAGTTCTTAGCAAAAACAATGAGCCTTTTTTAGTGAAAAGGGGTTCCCTTCTGGGGCAATTAAACTGTTTCAGATTGGAGTAAAAGCAATGGTCCCACAGCATGAAGAATGTGCTAAATGTTATTGAGTCATAAATGTTAAAATAATTAATTTTTATGTTTTGTGAATTTTACCTCAATACCTTTTAAATCTAAAAGTATAATACCTAAACAAAAAGGGTGGAATCAATAAAAACATCCATCTGGAAAATATTCAACTTGATCACCAAGCGACTCAATTTAGTGTGTCTTCTACCGCATACACACGAGGCCAAATTAGGAGTTCCTATCCCACCCAGCACTGGGAGTGAGGACAAGAGGGCTGAATGGCTGACTCAAAAGCAGTATCACTCAGTGCTGCAAATTCTAGGCAAATGAAATAGTATGAGAGATTAGAAGGCACTGCTCATTTCTTAAATAATTCTAAAAGAATTTAATTTTGGAAACCTTTAACTTGTATGAACAGATAATTTAATTCCAATTAAAAATAAATAACAATATAAAATCCCAACAAACAATGTCTCTTACACCCATTCCAGAATCAGGAGAGGTTATCTATCCATTATCTTCTCTGTCTGTGTCTGTCTCCCCTAAATAATACCATTTGATTGTGTATGGAATGGGACTCTTGGTTGGATGTCATCCTTGCAGCATAAATTCATCCAATACTCTCGCAATGTTCACACACAAGCAAGTCAGCAAAAGCATCCTCTTCCCTAATATCTTGAAAGTTCGGTGCCAAAGACTATAGATTTTAAATACATATATTCAAACCCCAGATCCCAGACATAGATAGCAGTCTATACAGCACTCAGTAGATCCTGGAAGAAACATTTCTGATTTTTACATTTATGGATAGTCAAACACGTATTACCATTCTCTCTTGAGAATTTTATGTAGGTTCTTTCTATTCAGTCCCAATCAATAGTGCACTGGTTCTCAAGATGGAATTAAAAATAATCATGTTGATGGAATAGTGTAGCAAGAGTGAATGTGTATTTAGAGTTTTGATTTTTTTTCTTTCATTTTTCTAATAAATATAGCCATAGTGATTGTGGAAGCTACTGAAGAACTAAATTAAGTACAGCCAACTCAACTTACCTCATATTAAATGCAATAGAAAATTGCAATGTTTAACACTACCTTCAAGATTACTATCTCTCTTTTCCTGCCCCCCTTTATTCCTGCCCCCTCTCTTCCTGCCCCCTCTCCCTTTCTGTCTCTCTCTCATACTCACCCCTTTCATGTTATATATTAAATTTCTTCCCCAAAAGTATGTCTCATAATACTTTAAGAACTATTTATTAGTGGGTGATGGGCAAGGCACATCCACATGTGGGTGATGGGCAAGGCACATCCACATGTGAGTGATGCCCTTGCAAGTCAGAAGCTTGCCTCTTTGGCTAGGTGTCTATTCAGTTTCACTCAGAGGAAACTCCACTGACTTTTGTGACTGGGATTTCACTTGGAGGTAATTATGGGCATGAGAATTATTAAAACCATGTCTTCTGAAAGGATAACCAGCCTAAAGTCCACAACCCCAGAGAAGCTAGTAACAAAGAGGACCCTACGAGAGGCATGCCTGGATTCTACTAGGAAGGGGAAATAGACAAGATCTCCCAATAAAAATCAGGAGCCTAAGAGGGAGGGAAGGGTGGAAGGGGAGAGAGGAGAGAGGAGGAAGGAAAGAGCGGTGAACATGAGAAAGCTGAATGGTCAACTTGGGAGAAGGACATAGAATGTGCAAAGAAAGAATTACTAGGATAGAGAAAGGCATTATGGAATTATGGAGAAACCTGGCACTAGGGAAATTCCCAGGAATACACAAGGATAATCCCAGATAAAACTCTAAGCAATAGTGAAGAGAATGCCTGAACTGACTTTCCCCTGTAATCAGATTGAAGACTACCATAATTGTCATCATAGAACTTTTATCCAGTAACTGGTAGAAGCAAATGCAGAGATCCACAACTAACTACTGGACCAAGCTCCCAGAGTCCAGTTGAAGAGAGGGAGGAGCCATAATATGAACAAAGAGGTCAAGGCCAGGCAGGATGGGAAAATCCACAGAAACAGCTGATCAAGCTAGTGGGAGTTCATTGACTCTGGACTAATAGCTGGGAAACCTGCATAGGATGGCACTAGGCCCCCTGAATGCAGGTGATAGTAGTTATCTTGGGCCACTGGCTGTGAGGCCAGGATCTATCCCTAGGGCACTAACTGGCTTTTTGGAGCACTTTTCCTAGGGAGAGATACCTTGCTCAGTCTAGCCACCTTGGTCCTGCCTCAATCTGGAGATGGGACAGACTCCCAATGGGAGGCCTATACTCTCTAAGGAGCAAAAGGGGGTGGGGTTAGGGGAAGGTGGGGGGAGTGGGAAGAGGGTAGGGAAACTGGTATTAGTATGTAAAAAATTAATTTAAACAAATATGCCTTCTGGTGGCCTTTCTTTCAGTTCATTCATGGACTGACCTTGGAGACAAACCCATTCTTAAGTCACTCTTGAAGGATGTGGGAAGCCATTTCTCCTCTTCTTTGGAGCCAGTTAGCCCTTCACTACTGTATCAGAACACCTTAGGAAAGCCGCTGAAGGGCAGGGTCAATTTGGCTTGCAGCTTCATAGTCCCCAGTTCATGGTCAGCTGACTCCATTGCTGAGTCTGATGTAAGGTTGAGCATCGTGAAGCAAAGGATGTGGGTGGCAAAAAGCAGCTCATCTCATGGAAGACAAGAGGCAGATATGGTCACATCCAGAAAGGGGCAGTGGTACTAAGTCCATTGTTCAAAAGCATGGCTGCTATTAACCTAATTCCTTTAATTTAGGCCACCAACTTCCAAGAATATCTATGTATTATGAGTCCATCAAGGGGCTAATGCACTGACTCCATCAGTGTGCCCAGAATCTGACAACTTTTCCAAGGCCCACCAAGTAGTAACCAAACACTTAACACAGGAGGCTTTGGAGGAACGCTTTGCATTCAAATTACTGTACAGTAGTTCCTCTCTCGTCTCTCCAGATCACCATTTACATCCCCATCTCTGCTCCCACACAAGATCCTTACATAACAACTCTTAGTAGTGAATTGGGAAAGCACATAAAAGCCCACACAATTTCCAGGAGGTGGGAAGGGAGTTATAGATTTAATTATGGCCTCCCTAAAGTTCAGATGTTCAAGTCCTAGAACCCCAGAATATAACCATCTTTGATATTCATAATGGCAATCACTATGATGGAAACATTTAGGTGGAACCTAATCCTTAGAAAGCTAACATTGGCAACCCTGGGACATGAGCTAGCTTATTGGAGCCCATTCCTTAGGGTGGGATGCAATGGGCAGTGGCAGTAGGACCATGATATTATCCAGGTACATGAGCTAGCATGTTGGAGCTCACTCCCTATGGTGGGATGTCACCCTCAGTCTTAATGCACAGGAGAGGGGTCTGGCCCTGCTTGCAACCTAATGGGCCACACTGAGTTTACTCGCCATGGGAGCCTTCACCCATGAGGAGTGGAGTGGTGGGGTGGCCTAGGGTGGCCATGACAGGGGTGTAGGGTGGGGAGGTGGGGGGGTGGGGAGGGAGAACAGTGGTTGGAATATAAATGAAATAAAAAACTTTTTAAAAATGAAAAAGCTAACACAGGAACAGCTATATAAGTACAAAGAGATGGCTGTTTCCTACAATTTAAAAGAGGGCTATGGACAAGCTTTGGGGAGAGACTGGGAACACATCCATCCCATGATCCTTCCAAAGAGGAGCTGACCATTTGACTTGGAAGATTTGTGCTAGATCTGTGTGAAGGTAAATCTGTATTAGTACAATCACCCAAACTTGTGGGAACCTTGGCACTTTCTTTGAAAGGCAAAAGAGTAGGGGGTCCTGTCCAATGAAAGGGTTCTCATTCAGAACAATAGTTCCTGGACTATGGGATAATTGTCAAAAACTCTCAGATTAAGTCATATGATTGATTCTAATACAAGAGAGAAATACCAATTCCTTTCTCAGAAAAGTCACGTTTTAGTATAAAAATAAGTCACTTTGGTATAACATGAGACATTTGTTTCCTGTGTGGAGATTTAAAAAACACTTGGAATTTCTTGGCTGATAGGAGTGACTTTAGCTTTCTCCACACTTGCTATTCAGCTCTTCCAGATTCCACACTGATAGAGCATCTCTTGACTACAGTCATTACATAGGGTGAGTGTAGTTGTTAGTTTTCTGTCCTGGCTGGTCCTACTCACTGCCCTTGAGCCCCAAATAAACACACAGATGCTATATTAATTATAAAACTATTGGTCTACATTACAACTGTGTTTGGTAGGCTCTCTGCCTTTCCCAGAATTGTCCTTGCCTAAGTCCCGCCTATCTTCCTGTCTCCTTGGCCAGACAGTATTTAATTCATCAACCAATAAGAGAAACACATATGAATGGGGACATCCCCCATCAAATGGGGGTTGGTTTGCAGAGTAGACAAAATATAATGAAGGCATTAGCACTCTCTGCCCCATGCCATGGCTCCTCAAAAGGAAGAGGGCTATGATTATGTCCAATCACTATTGTTCAGTGACCTAACAATTATGCACATGTAGTAAAACCTACATAAAACCCCCCAGACAATGAAGTACAGAGAGTTTCCCAATTGGAAATGGCACTAGGTGCTAAGAGGGTAGAACTCAAAGGAGAAATGAAGCTCAGGGTCTCCTGACCATGTCCTCTCTTCATCGCTTCCAATTTACATCTCCTGCGTTATATCCTTCATTTAAAAATAATAATAAAGGCGATAGTAAGGAAATATTTTTACAGGGTTTGTGAGATTTCAACCAGACTTCTAAACTTGGGGTTGGGGCTTGGAGGGACTCTCCAATCTATAGGCACATTAGACATTCATGCTGGTAGTCTAGGGGTCACACTGAGTGGCATATGTGAGACTGAGCCCACAAAACTGCAACTCAGGCTGCACTGAGGGGGGTAACTGTAAAAATAGAATTGAATTACTGAATATCCAGTAGAGGCTTAGAAACCAGAAACTTATGAACACAAACACCTGTATTATCTCTCCTTCCTTCTTCCTTTCCTCCCTCCCTCCATTCCTCCTTCAATTCTTCCATCTAGTCAGTCTGAAAAGAACTGCTATTTTGTAGAAGTCTTTGGTAGTGCCTCTATAACAGAATAGTATGGCAAAGAAGACAGAACTGTTTCCTAGGGAACTAGAGGCCAGAATCCCTGATGTCTCTGTAATACCTATAACACCTCCTGGGAATACAGTTGCTCTCCCCCAAGCCTCTGCCTGGGCTGTAGCAGAATGCAGACATAAAGAGTGGGAGACAGTGGTGAGGTCAGGAAGGAAACGAGTCTTGGCCTCAACTCCCACCAGCTCTTCCTTTCTTCTCCCTCCTACATCTGTTCTTCAAGGTCTTTTCCCCTCCTTTTGGACAAGAAATGAAGGTAGAATGAGATACAAATTACTAGCTCGAGGCCACAGCAATTTTCAAGCCACCCACGGTTCTCACTTCCACAACAATCCATTTCCTTGGGCCCAGTCAATTTCCTTTCACCTCCGCCGCACACTTATCCTGCACAAGCACCCCACCCCATCCACACACCCACAGGAAAGACAGTCACCCCTCTGCCTTCCCTGCTCCTCTTACTGTCCTCCATTCCTTGCACCTGCTGGGTGAATGAATTGGTAAGTTGTTTCTTCAGTTTCCTTTGGACTTTGCATTGAAGTTTGGGGAAGGTGGAAATTTCTGAGCAAAGATTCAAGATCCCTGCAGGTATGGACTAAATTCCCCTATCCTCCTTATCATCTTCGGCCTCTTGGATAAATTACTTACAGCCTCTGAACTGGGTCCTTTTGTGTCAAACTGAGGACCTGCTGTCTTAATCGAAGGACCTGCTATTTAAGCAGATATGATCTGATTACATGGAAGATTGGAGCTCCTATTTGAAAAAAAAAAAAAAAAAAAAAAAAAAAAAAACCACATAAAATCATGAAGATCACCGAACAGGAAGAGCCACCTTAGAGCCTTGAACTACACGAAAAATGCATTTTCCTGTTTATAGGACTTTAATGTATTGCTATTTATATGCCTAATGAAGTAATCCCCACAGGTGAGGAAGCCCAAGGATTCTACCCCAGCCTTTGCTTACCCCCAGGGCTCCATGATATTTGAGAACAGAGTAGTTACCTCCTCAGACATCTCAAAAAGAGGAATTGTTTTCCAGCTTGTTATGTGTTCTAAACTTTAATGTACAGAATACGTTATCGGTTTGCATATGAAAAATTACTTGGCTCTTAGTTTGGAAGTATCAAGTGACTTTTAGGATAACCCCAACTGTATACTTCATTTATTGATTTATCACTGTAGTAAAATGTGTATAAATATGTATGTATTCAATAATGTGAATTCAATGTTTTCAAATGTTTGGAGGATTATGTGCTTGTTACATGTAAAGAAAACACTATGAAAGAATACACCAGTAGATCTTTTGGCTACCACCATCTTCATTAACATGTACCACATACACATACATACACACATAAAACTAGGTTTGTGTGTGTCCTTTCATTCCATGGTCACTCAAGTTTACTCCTTTGTACATAGAACTTTCAATAAAATAATATCATAGGCAGAATACACGTTTCTCTGCAATAACTTTTCCATTCATATATGTTAATTTTGTCCAATGTAAGGCAAGAAAAATGTCTTTAGATAACTGAGGCTCACTATTGAGGCTTCTATAATAACAAATTAGCAAGACAGAAGCATGGAAACTTAGTTAATATAAAGCCAAAGAAAACATTATGTCATAAAAGATTTGATGATGAGTGGGCAGCTATGAAAAAAATTTCATAGGAGGACAGATGGGTTATTATGCTTGACTATGAAAGGGAGAATTTATCAAGGTTTGATTGTTCTGATTCCTTTTGGTGCTCCCCTGCCCCATTAAAAGTCACTCTATATCTGTGGGTGTGTGTACGTGCACATGTATATGTGTGTGTTTGTGCACATTCATGTTAATGTGATGTGTGCATGACACTGTGTGCATAGGGAGGTCAAAGGACAATATCAGGTGTTGGTCCTTGACGTCCACTTCATTTCCAGTGTTTTGTTGTTGGTATTCCTTATTGTGTCTCTAGGCTTGTTGATTGTGAGCAGATATTCTCCTGTCTCTGCTGCTCCTCTTGTTGTAGAAGTGCTGAGATTAAGGATATTTGCTGCTGCATCTAGGGTCATGGGAGTTCTAGGAATCCAAACCCAAGCCCCCATACTTTCCTGAAAACAATGTACCCATGTGCCACACCACAGCTCCATGTCTCTTCATTTTCACAGGATACCCTTTCCTCCTGCATGTTTGTAGGACTGTATGGATGTGACAGGAGGAATGGCATAGGGAGGATACTTCACATATAAGAGTCCTAAGATCCTGCTGCATGAGAAAGTCAAAAATACTTCCTATGGTTCATAACGTGCCCAGAGGAGAAAAGTGAGAGACAGTGAAGTCATTTTTCTTCCATCTCCTGATTTTTCAAATGCCAACATACTGTACTTTGGAAATTGACCTGACACCCATCATTATCAGTAATGTAATCTGTTCTCTTAAGACTTATAAGTATAGTCACCTATATTAAAAAATTTGTGGCTTGCATCATCCTGAGAAAACTTTTTTGTTCAGCCCTTCCCTTTTACTCTTAACATGACTTATTTTTCTAAAACTTATCCTTCCATTCTTCCATTAGACACATTCTACTAATTGTGATACAAAGATCTTACATATAATTCTGTGTTTCTATCAATTCTTTATTTACATACTTGTTCTTAATTCTGTCAATCTCTGATTGTCAGTTTGAATCTTGATGTATGTTTTTTGGCATTAAATTTACAAACTTTAAATTGTTGCATCTTAGATGGAAGTATATTTTATTATCCAGCATTTTCTGTGGCTTTTATAATTTTGCCCAGCAACGATTTAAATTTCCACACATTCAAATATGTGTTTCTTTTATAGTTTCTGGATTAAACTGATGGAAAATGTTAGAAATTGTACTAGGTAAAAGTTTTATTCCACATCTAAATAGTCAGTGAAACTTTCATTTTTTTCCTAAATGCTTAGTTTTTAAATTTATAAAAATATTTTAGCCTATTTTATGTCTGGAATTCATTTAAGTATGTGGCATGGATTGAGACTCCCATTTCATTTTATTTATTTGTAGTGAATTAAATATGATGTTGTATAACCACTTATTAAATTAAAAAAATTCCAATGTAGTAAATCATAGCTTCATGTTTATATATTAGAAATTCAGAAATATTAGAATTTGTTTTATTCCAATAATCAATTTAACTTATCAAATGAGAAATTCTTACAGCACTATCTATTGCCTAGCAAAGCAATATCTTCATTGTGTTGTTTTTTCATGATTACGCTATTTTTCATACTAAGACCCATAAGACAGTGATGAGAGAGTTTAGTCAGTAAACTGCTTGCATTGTAAGTGCAGGGACATGAGTTAGAGCCCCATATAAAATGATGTGTTGCTTCCTAACTCCACCGCTAGGGAAGCAGAGACAGGCAGATAAAACCCTGGGGCTCTGTGAACAGCCAAACTAACTTCCTTTACTTGATTAGTTCTGGACAAGGGAAACACACACACACACACACACTCCCTTATGAAATATTACACTTCTGATTGAAATTTTACTTTTTTTTGAACTGATGTTTTTATTTGTAAAAAAATGTTATCTAAGAGCACTTAGGACTGTGATATTTCTAACTCCTGGACATCCAGTCATATTTTTTAATAAGAACTATTTGCATAATCCCTGAAAAAATAAAAAAAAATTGTCATCAAATGCCACGTCCCTGAAGTGACCTTCTGTTCTCATGGTTCTTACCAAATCAAAGGGACAATGACTATAGTCTAAGAATAGAGCGCTCAACTCCTAAACATCTCTAGAGACACCCCACACTCTTATGTATCCAGGGAACTGAGGAGACTAGTGTTTTCTGGAATAAAGTCTGTATTCTTTCCATGCTGTATATCTGCTATTCCTTGAAAGGCTGACCATGCAAAGACAGAGAAGCTAAGCTGTGATGTCACTATGGAGGTGATGTAATATTTAAAACCTGTCTCCCCATGGTAACTGGACATGGCCCAAGTCCCAGTAAACTTTACATCTTTAACAATTATGCCTGTTTTCATCAGTCTCTCAGTACCCTCCAATCCTTGGGCATACGTAAAATGTGGAAGATATGTTGTTATTTCCTGCACGCTTCCTTCTAAACTTTTCTAGTAACCACTGATGACATTTTATTTTCAAAATCTATTCATGAG
This sequence comes from Cricetiscus sungorus, assembly GCA_030556225.1. Lineage (NCBI taxonomy): Eukaryota > Metazoa > Chordata > Mammalia > Rodentia > Cricetidae > Cricetiscus > Cricetiscus sungorus. The sequence goes on from JANBXA010000366.1 coordinate 15,667,737, forward strand.
TAGAATATCTATTCTAAGGAGAAAATTTATTCCTGAGTAGAATAATTTGTGTTATATTTCTACATGCTATCATCATAGAGAAAACATATTGCTTTTTACATGTTTATAAATATTGAGTCTCTTTATCAAATGCTCATATTCTTTTTTATATATCATAATTATATTTATTTTTTTAGTTGTTAAATTTTGTCTCCAGGAAAAGGAAACATTTTATATCAACATTTTCAGTCTTTGAAACATTTTATTTATTTGATATGACTTTTATATTTGATGATTCAGAGTAATATTTGTGAGTAAATAATTATTTGCTATTTGCTAAACTGATTTATAAACATCTACAAGATTTTAAAATTGGCATTTCTAGTCTCCAACAATTAGAGAAGGATTAAAAAACAAGTTATCTTCTTCACAATCCTAATGTCAGATTTTATAATTAAATAGAAGCAACTACATAACCACCTATTAGCAACCATGTCAATCATGCAGGCCTCCTGCATCACATGAATATAACAAAACATTTTAATGATAGAATCAGCTAATCATCATGTTAGATCAAATAGAGATTTAAATAGAATATTAGGCTTAGAAGCCTGCTATGAAGGTGTTAGGTGAAGAAGCTTTTGCCAATAGCTTTGTGAACAAAAGAACTCAAAAGAATATCTTTCTTTCCCTCCCTCTTCTTCCTTCCCTCCCTCATTATCATCCTCTCTCTCTCTCTCTCTCTCTCTCTCTCTCTCTCTCTCTCTCTCTCTCTCTCTCTCTCTCTCTCTCTTCCTCTATTTCTTTCTACTTGGAAGCAGGGAAACAGGAAAACTTCAGCTTTCAATACAAGTAGAGAAAAATAGTTTTTACATAGAACATAAAACAAAATATGAAAGCCAAGTTTTCAAACCGAAGCATGCTGACACTCAGTCCAGCCACACAATGTAGAAACCACACACAAGTTACTCTATACATTTTCCAACCAGGAACAGAATTTTTAGCTTTATTAGCCATTAGAAATATCCTAGCTTGTATCCACCATGCTTGGTGACACAAATGAAATCTAGAGCATTCAGTACCTCGCAGTGCATACGAACTCTTTCGTCTGCAGAGATGAGATGACATGACCTTTTGGTCTCAGGTGCGATGGTGTGAACCTCTCTGAGGGTGAGCAACTTCTTTAACACAGCAGAAGAATTGGAAGATGAGGGCCTTAATAGGTGGCCCCTGACAGAGTTGCTGATGTTGAACAAGTTCTAGATCCCTGTCTCTAGGTGTCATAAGATACATACAGGCCACCACCAGTAATTTTCTGGGATAGCTGAATGTCACTAGTATTTAGAACTCTTCTGCACTGGGTAGTAAACAGGTAAAGTGATAAAAGCAATGAGAACTCCCAGTCTGTGTTAGCAATATATACATCTTTGGCCTTGAGTTGCACACCTGGCACAGTATCTGGCGTGATTAGTATTAGCAAACCCATATATTTCTGCTGAGTGTAAAGTAGTGTTCCCATCTATCTTCCTCTTGTGATGCACCACTGTATCTGGTTCTTTTAACCATGAATTTTGAGAAATAATATTGATACCTTCCTTGAATTTCATTTGGGAGGTTGGTAGGCATTCTGGGCTGGGAAAGATATACATATTATGGGTGGCATACAGAAGTGAGTCAACATTTGATCTCAATGGTGGCCTCATATTTGAGTCATCCAGATCTCATGACTTCCTTTCAATGTAGCAATAGGTAGATCAGCAGTGCACTATGGATTTTAGTTATCTAAATGATTCTAAACATGTCACTAAGTCTCAAATAGATGAAGCTGTGCTCTATTACAGAAGAGAGCATTGCACAGAGCTTGAGAACTGTGGTAACCCTGCTTATTTTCTCCTGGGGTGTTTTTCTCACCATAAGAGCCCAAGCCATTAATACGCATAAAGGTAGAAGTAGAGGTATCAACCAACCCCATGATGTCATGTCCTTCCTGGTTTTCTGGCCACTGTCAGAGTGTATGATCACAAATGATTCTTTAGGCTCTACCAAATAGCCAGTCTGCTTTAACATTCAGTCCTCGGGACTAATTTCTTCAAATAGAACTTTGATTTTTCACTTTATTCTGAGATTTTTTTTCAGCCTGATTGACAGGATGGCTTAGGCTTTAGTAATTCTCTTTGGAGCTTTAAAATCATGGGTAAACTAGCTATTGCTTGGCAACTCCCAACGTCTGCCTCCTTTCCATTTATAAAAGGGTGGCAGTTGTTGAAGAAATGGGAAGATGGTCCAGACACCCTTTCAATCTATCTGTGTCTCAAATCCTCTGGATTTCTGAAGCCATTTATTCCTAATCCCTAGAGGTGCCATTGAAAGTGGACTTGTTTTATTGTTCCCTCTTTTTTGTATCCAGATGCATGGTCTCACTGCTTTGACTGAGCATGTAGCTGCAGGCAGCACAAGGAACCACTGGTCTGACTTTCTGGGATTCTAGTTTTCTCTCAAAGCAAAGAAACCTTGGCAAGGAATATGTGAAGTTATGAGTGACTGGACATGGGTATGTCTTTATCCCTGCTGCCATTTCATAGGCTTATGTCCTATAGAAAAGGTTACCAGGTAAGGACTCACATATACTGAGTCTTGTTTTTCTTATTGAGCTATTAAACCCCTTAAATTAAGATCAGAATTTTAGCCTCATGGGTAAGAAGTGACAGCTACTTGTAGCAAGGAAGGATACTTACCAAACCAAGAAGAACACTGGGATGAAGGACGAGAGTAGACAGAGGTGTCTTTGCAGCAGCTGTCTTTATAGCCTCCACTACTGCCCTGTGAGCTCGAGTGATAGAACCTTTCCCCCTAAATCCTGAAGCTAGTTTTCATGTAAATCCCTGAACTTTTCTTGTAAGGAAGGCCTAAGTGTGTGATGCCTGAAGAAAATACTCTGTTCCAGTATCTTTCTCTGTATCCCTCGCAAAAGAGCAAAGGTTTGCAAAGATGTCATTTGCTTCTGGGGACCAGGAAGTTCTGTTTCTTGGCTTGAGGCTGATGATTGAAAAATACTAATGTGAAAGAACCCTGGAGTCCATCAGCATGTGCATACTCAAGAACAGATACCTGTTACTCCTATGTGGAGTGCCATATCACAGCTAACTCATGTCTATATTAACCTTTCCACGACACCATAGACCTGCAGAAGCCTTTCAGACCCACCTGCTATGAACTGCCATTGGAAATGCCTAAAGCCCTTATATTTTTGAATTCTACAATTAATTGGATTCTCCATTTAATTACTCCTATAGTCTTATATATTTATATTTATTCACATGTATCCTGATCTCATTGTTCTCCTTGAGGTATTATATTCCTCAAATTAAGATCAGGATTTTTGCTTCATGTGTAAGAGGTGATAACTACTTGTACCAGTCATGGTGAGTGTTGCCCTCCCTATTAACATATCTAGCGGTGCTTTGCTTCACCCTGGGGTAGATGTCACCTCCTATCCACCTCTCAGCTCTTTTCCTCTCTTCTAAAGCAGTGAGATAAGGAATTTCAATTTGTTTGTCCCAATCAATAAAATCTTGTATCTAGATTTAATTTCATTAAAAAAAATGCACACATCTCTTACATTCAAATGTTGCAATGAATTCTTAACTAGAAATAAATACATCTTCATATTACTTACCATATGAGTTAGATAAATCACACAGGAAATCGGAATATACCTTGTTAAGTTGTCTGTAAATTTCCTAAACCAAAAACTCTAGGTGAGACTCTTGTCCTTGATAGGATTCGATAAGTAGCCCATCTATCTCTGTTTTACTCCAACATATATAAACAAAATTTTAAAAATTACATATGTGGTAAAGGATTATAAAACTACATTTTTCTTCCCATTTTGTTTTATGGGTTGTTATGCTTTGCCAGTACTTGTCTAATATACTTCTGTCATAATCACCTCTATAATATTTGGGACCCTTATTATTTTCAAAAAGTAGAGCTGCTGCCACATTGATGAACATTTTTCAAAGAAACTCTTCAGGTTAGTTCTTTAATCATAAAGCCTTTCTTCCACAAAAACATCTGCATGACAAAATCAAGATTTAATGGTGTCTTCTACTATTTCTTTTCTCACTATTTCAATAGCCTCCATTAAAACTTCTCCTTTTTGACTAAATGTGACATTGGAATATTAGCATTGTACCTGAGGTCAGTGTTCATATAGCAGAGACAAGCCCTAAGAAACTGGAGTAAAAATATTTTTAATCAACCATTTGTTCTTGAACACACTCTTTTCTTGTCCACCCACCCACTCACACTTCTTACTACTACAACTACATTTATATTGTTTTCAGCACATTCAGTTGTGTTAACTGACCAATCAATAAACTTAGAAAACTTACAATTCTTTAAATACATTACAGAATCAATTTTTATTTCTCCTCATTATACTGACTGGAACAGAGTGGAGTGAGAAAGTAGCTTAGGTAAGTATCCTGATGTTCATGTAAAGCTTCCTTTGGCTTTCATGAAGACTGATACATTCCTTCTTGGAGTTTCTCTCAAGTTAATTGTATAGACATGGCTACTTATCTCTAGTCTCTTCCATCCCCAAACTATCTTTTTCGGTAAAGTCTTGAACTCAATCAATGTAGTGATGCTCAACACACAAATATAGATGCCCTTCACACCCTGATGGGTTAGTGGGAACATAGCATATCATTCCTGTTCCTCCCTGAAATCACCAAGGTCCTGTGTCCTTAATCTTGTATGGGAAAGCACACAGAGAAGCCATGGTCTCCTGTTCTGCTATCCCTGTTCTAAGCTTCTTGAAAAGATCTGTCAAGACAGTAGTGTTCTCCATAAGCCAGAAACACCTTTTAGTCTTCACAGGGGTGAAGGATGGATAAGGCAGGAAGGCAGGCAGGCAAATAAAGAAGTCTGAACAAAATTTCTTTGATGCTTTTGAAAATGGGAGGAGTGAAGGAAGAAAAGTAGGAAGAAGTGGAAAATAAAAACAAAAGGATGAAGGAAGCAAGCAGGGAGGGAATGGAAGGGGGGAAATTATATGCCTGCCTCTCCATACTGATCTAATGTCCCATTATAAACAACACTCTTTTGGGTATATCTAGTTATTTCTATTGTCCTTAACTCTGAGCATCTGCAAAAGCTACTGTCACTGTTGAAGAAGAGCACATAACACAGGAAAAGTGTGTGCAGGTCATGTTTGTAAGTCACTGGGATGTTTTCCACTAATTCCTCATACATCAACAGCTTCCTAATGCATCCATTAAGACTTTTTCCAGTATAGAACTAATTTTGAATCTGTAACATTTAAAGGTTTATGATAACCTGTTGGGGATTGTCAAGTATACAGAACTACAGTAGCTTAGAAGTCAAGAAGGCCAAATTCTTTAGGCTGTGTAAAAATTAGCAGGCTATTCTGGCTCACAGATGTTCTTTCACTATTATAGTGCATATTATCAATAGTCATCCACTAAGGTTCTACAACTTTAGTATCACTATATTAATCCTGCTGAGCGTGCAGGGACTTAGTAATTACCATGCTTGCCTCTCCTAGTGCTTTATTTGTCATTAAAAATATTAAGATAGTAAAATCTGAATATTTAATTGAAGTAACTGTTCTAGAGTTTCTGCACTGAGCTGTTAATTCTGATATTTAGGTTAATTGTCACTGGTGAAGCATGGGGAAGATGCACAGGAATTAGCTTTTCTTTTCATGTTATATGTATGTGCATCTATGTATATATGTATGATACACACGTATCATTTAAAAGGATTTTTTTTTCTTTTAATTTCAATTAGAAACCAGGGCCCCTGAACATGGGTGTTAGTTAGGAGACCTGGGCAGTCTATGGGGCCTCTGGTAGTGGATCAGTATTCATCCCTAGTGAATGAATGGACATTGGGAGCCTTTTTCACATAGAGGGATACTCTCTCAGCCTAGACACATGGGGAAGAGCCTAGGCCCTGCCCCAAATGATGTGACAGACTTTGATGATCCCCCATGGAAAGCCTCAGTGGGGTGCATGGGAGGATGGGAGAGAAAGGGAAATAGGATTGATAAGTAAAATAAGGTTGTTTCATTTAAAGGAAAATTTCTAGAAGGAAATAAAATTGTTATATGATATGCAGGGTGCACTTTAAATAAATGGTTATGCTTCTCAAAGTTTTGTCTTTGGTAGTAAAGAAACTTTATCCAAAATAAAGCATTAAAAAGGACTGGAATGAACTGCTGTAGAATGGAGGTCACATGAGGAAAGATAATCAAGGGCCTCTTTTAAAATTTTGTATCAGAAAAGTGACTGGATAGATGTAGAAAGGGGAATGTATAAATAGTTCTATCACAGCACTAAAATAGAGATTTTTAAGTTATTGGAGACTTGGTAAATATTGTATATTTAAACAGAGGCTGCATGTGAAATGATGGTGTTTTCTTTAGTGGCTGAAAAACTATCTCCTGCATGCTATGTGTCGGTGGTGGTCTGTTCCATCACTGCACCAACTTAGCAGTAACTGCTTCCTGTGCTAAGACAGTAGAACTAGTGATCTTCTGATACTTTCCATACAGATTGTCCTTTGGGCCAAGGCAAAGTCAGTCACGACGTGGAATGTACCCAGGATGTGGAGGTAGGAGTTTTCTTCTGAGTAGGACATGAACCATTAGCTACTCACAACTGTTGGGCAGGCACAATGGCCCAATAACCTAGATCTCAGTAGAAACCAAGAACATTTCCAAATGTCTCAGAAAGGCAGCAATAAAGCTATAAAATTATTTTATATCTAGCTACATTCTGTAAGTGTAGGGCTTATCTATAATTTAAATCCAAGCACTACCTGAATTTAAATCCTTGGCTTTCTTGCTGGGGAATCAATAGATAGTATCTAATGTTGATCTATGAAGCAGAATTATAAGCATGTTATTATTCAGGAAGATTAAAGTAGGCCTTCAAAATAAATACTCAGGAATGGAAAATACAAATTTCACACAATTAAGTGGGGTAAGAAAATATATACAGAAGGTGATTAAAAGACAATAGGAAATAGCAAACTGGAAGCTTTTACACTATATAACTTTTAAGAAGAACAATCCAGAAATAGAAAAGATTCTTCAGTTTTAATATTTAAAAACCATACTTTAGCCAGAAGAGAGATATTTTATAGTGCATTTAGATCTGTATTTCTTACTGACTCTTCCTGTTAAAAATATCCAATTTCTCTTTGAAATTATAATGAATCACAGGCCTCCCAAATAGCTGCTTAGCAGTTGGTAAAGAAAGTAAACATCTGGCTTCGGGTGCCAACTTTCTTACCAAATTAAAGTGAAATGAGCATGGTCTTTTCCACTGAAAATTGTTAGTGTATTTTGAGCAGTAACAACAATTCATTGTCAGAAAGTAGATAAATCTAGATTTATTTCTTTCAACCCTATTTTTTTTCTTGCTTGTTTTACTACTTTCCTTGATAGAATCCAAGGAAATGGTTGATCTGGCTTCGTAGTTTTCAGAAATCACAAAGAATCCACAACTCACAACAGTCCTTATTCCTTTATTTAGAACATACATCACCTGAGCAGGCACATTGACATCCTCAGGGAACAAAGCAGACAGAGCTCTGTCCTAATGGAAGCATGTTGAGATAGTTTAAATCTGCTAGCAGTCATTTCATGATCCTCGTGGGTCAGTACTGAGACTGTATGTCCAGATGATATTGACAGCATAAAAAGATGCCTTTCCTGTGCCATAGCCTTAAAAAGCTGTTGAAAGTCCTCAGGGCTCGATCTGAAACTCAGAACTGAATGAATACCATTTTGCTATTGAACAAAAGTGTGCGGAGAGAGCATGGATGTATTTCCAGTCCCCAGAAAAAGGATAGGTATGGTGTTCCGAATCTGTAGCCCCAGCTCTGAGGATACAGGTTCATAAGAAGATTCTTGGAACATGCTGGCCAGTATTGAGGTTGGGCCAATGAGAGATGCTGTTTCAAAGGAAGTAGACAACATTCATGAGTTGACAAGCAAGGTTCTCCTTGGGCCTTCACCCACACCCAAATTCACCACCCCCCACATATACAACACATCCCAAAATACACTTAAGTAATAAAGTATGTAGAGCATATTGCATTTAAGTTGAATTATCCATCATTAGACATTTTTGTGCTTAAACAGAACTAATTTGCTTTCTCAATATTAATGTGTAATTAAAAAAAATAGGTTCTGGTCTTTCTGAACAGTTTTACAACCATATAAAAGTTGAGAGGGAAGCACCAGGAGCCACGTCTACCCTATGCCTACTCTGCTGTTCTTAGCCACTTATATTACTATGATATATATTTCATTAGAATTAATAAATATCAGTGTCTTATTGTGAGCTAGCATTCTCAGCTTACTCCTATTTGCTTACTCCTATTTAATTTTATCTCTTTATATTTCTTTTATATTTTGTGTTCTCCTTTTTATGTAACAAGGTTCTGTCTAGGGTATCACATTAGTTCTAACACCTCATGAGGCCCTGGATGGTGGTAAGAGTGCTCAGACCTGCCTTGTGTTTGACATCCTTGATGGTGGTAGAGTCCAGCTAAAGATCCCTGTATTAGAATTGGTCTGATATTATCATTTTCTCATAATGGGACTTGTACTGTGAACACTGGGGAAAGCTATCTCTGAGATAAACCAGCACCCTTTCCACCCTGTGGCATCAAGAACACATGCTATATCAATGGGACATGACACATGTCTTGCTTAACTACCTGAGATCATGTTTATAAAAGTTCTCCACTGTGAAGTTCAATATTTTTACCCTCTCCATACTGTACTAATTGAAAAGAAATCACTGTGCACAGCCATTATCTAATAAAGCAGAAATGTTTTTCTCCTCCTTTGAGGGTGGAAGAGCTAACTCCACAAGTTATTTGGAGTTCTTCTGTGATAGAAAAAAAAATATTCTCTTTTTTTTTGCTTATAAATTCAATCATTTATCTACACACTTATAGGATTATAGCTATTTCTTTTATGCCTTGAATTATAAAGCAATATATAATCTAGTATAATCTAAATATAAGTTTTCTCTTAAATTATTCCAACTTTGGATACCAAATCCCTTTTGGTTGGTTCCTCTGCTACTCTGATATGTTTCTATTTACCTATGTTTTGTTTCTAAGTTAGCATGAAATGTTGAATTGTGAATATATGACTGGAGGGCCTTTGTCTCAAAACACAAACTATATAGATACTATATATTCATATTCATACTTATAAAATGTGTGTTTAGTACATATTATGTGTGTAAATATAATATAACTACGAATATATATATAATTTAATTTGTGTATCAGAAATTACATAAAATTCACACAAAGGAGTGTCATACCTACTAACAACTGTGCTAATTCTTTTTCCCTTAGTCCTAGAAATCACTTGTCTACTTTATGCCATATTTTAGACACTTCAAAAAAGTTAACACCTTTTGCATCTGACTTTAAATTCAATGTTTCCACCAGGTTCAATTTTATGACTATGTAATATTCTCTTTTATGAATGTGCCTCAAAGGACACAAAGTTGCCCCCACATCTGGGAAAGATTGAATAATGTACTAGTGACCATTTATGTCAGATTTTGGAGTTGAATGTATGCTTCCTATTCTCTTCTGTATAGAGAGAAGAATTTCTGAGCCATCTCCAACTCCATGTTCAATTGTGAAGGAGATGGTATTCAATTTTAAGTCAATTTAATAGTAATTATTCTGTACTATTTGTTCACTTTTATGTATTATGTATAATTCTCTTACAAAATAGAAATTGAGATGATTCACAGTAAAACAATTACAATAAAATCGTTGCCTTGAAAACTTAATGCTTAATGAAAACATAAGGTACATAGCAGACAAATACATTTTCATAGTTGGGGATTATCAGGAGCAAATGAAGGCGATAGACCTGGCTGAAGAGTTGCTGGCATTCACATAAGGGAGCATCCTTTGAAGTGTAAGATGATATGGTTTCAGTAAGTATATTTGGTTTGGAAGAATTCATCAGCCATTGCAACCTCCAGATAGCTATAGAAACCAGGCATCACTCTTTTTAATTCTTCACATCACAATTATCATCCAACTGAAATTTGCTACACCAGAAGCAGAAATACAAGAACATCTAAAACTGACCAAAAAAAAAAAAAAAAAAAAAAACACAAAAACAAAAAACATTGGCTTATAATATCCTATGGGTATTAAGTAGTTCTCAGGATCTAGAATAGGCTGACACAGTCCCTGCCTAGTGCTAGACTACCTATACATCAGGAATAGCTTACCATAACATCTGGAAAGTATCCCCACAACTTCCCAAATTGAAGATTCAACAAGAAACTCAAAGCCCTGGAGACAGTAACACTTTCCATGCTTCTTGGGCTCACTTAATTCTTCTAAGTGGAGCAATATTTTCCCTGGATTGTGAAAAGTCCCTCCAGAGTATACCGTAGCAAAATGCCTAGACAAGACAACCTCATTGTCAATAACATTTCATTTAAAAATGCCGTGACATTGAAGCACTGATAACCGATGGCTGATGAACTTGGCAAGCTCTAGTGAATGAAGACTGCTTATGTTCCTAACTTTTTTGTCTTCAGACTCCCTATATCATGTTGTCAATTTTAAATAAAGCCTGATAGATATTTATACTACAAGAATTTACTAACACAGATTTACAAATACACATTTTTTTCTCTTAAAGAACTGGTGGGTATACATTGTCCCACTACTACTGACACCCCAATCTTACTTTTATTAGACCAAATGTTACTTGGTGATTCCTCATACACAATTCCTCATCTAGCGTTATGCCTAATATTTTGCACATTTCATGATTGTTGCCATTCAATAGATTTAAAAAAATGAAATATAGAGATACTGAAGTTCCAAAGTCATATAATGTAATAAGGGGGCAGATCTGGAGCTCAAGAGCAGGCCTTTGTGACACACGTCTACATTACATGTGAGTACACTAGCATTATTAAAACCACTTGCCGATGTGGAAAGCAAGCACTTTGTGTATCCTTGTAAACTATGCATTTATATTTTGCAACTGTACTGAAATACAGTTTTTTTTTAAAAAAAAAAGAGTTATAAGAACACTACTTCTTTTGTGATAATTGCTAAACTATGGTGGATCTACTTGTATTCCAAAGTGATTACAAATTTTATTAATCCTTCTTGCTTATTATCCTTCATTACTAATGTAAGTAAAGAGTAATTCTAAACTATCTGTTTAATGTGAGTTTCTTCTCATCCACTCCTCCTACTCTTCACTCTCCTTCATTCTTTTTTTCTAGCCTGTTTCACTTAAGGGTCATCTTTTAACATTGATAGGGATGTTTTGTTTTGTTTTTTTTTTTTAAATCTCATAGCGGGCATCCCAGTGTCTCTGCTCTTGCTCTCCCCCGAGGTCCTCTTCTCAAAGCCAACACTTCTAAAAAAGATCTTATTATATTAAAATGAACTCTGTTAGGGATTAACCAAAAAGATGCAACACTTTTATTGGATGGTTTGATAGATTTTTAAGTCCAAGCAGTAAAAGCAAAGAAACTCTACTTACCACTGATTTAGCTGCCAATGACCTCATCTTTAAAAAGCCCCAGATCATTATCGCCTTCTACCTTCTCAACCCTTTATTTCTAATGCTTTTTGTGCTGGCATGTTTTGTTTCCAAACTACCTACAAAGGGGGAATATAAGGCTCTCTATAAAATCCTTCCATATATCATTAATCTTAATGTCTTGGCACTTGTCATAAAGGACAAAATTGTTTTGTTTTGCATTTCAGCCTGTTAATCCTCTGCAGAAGGCTTTCTGCAAACCTACATAATTTGTCTTGCATCTCAACCTGTGTAAGGTTTTCACTGCTGTTAGAACTTTTTCCTCTGTGTTATTCTTACTGTATCATCTACTTAGGCTCATAATCATTTAATTTTCCTCTCTGGTTACTTCTTTCTGAGTAATATAAATCAGATTATTACAGTATATAGTTGCATAATTTTCCCCCAAGCAAATCAATGAATTCCTCACAAACACATTCTCAGTCACCATTTTGCATTCCATGTACCAAAATGTGAAGGTATTATGCATATATACATATATATGTATATATGGTAAAACAAAGTTCCAAGCAGACCATATTGGCTAAATTTTGTATCATTCAGCCATGAGGAATAAGTCTATGGAAGATAAAAAGTAATTTTGTCTACTCTGACACTTTTAAGACATATGGTTTTTCACATTACTTCCAGAATGGAAACAGTTACCTCCAGTCTCCTTAGAAATGAATTTGCACCAAGAGAGGTTTTTCATGGCACCAACGTACTGATATTGACTCTCCTTTTATACCAAACAATCTGCCATTTGAGACACATAGTAGAGAGAAAGTTAAGAGAAGTAGGTGTGTATAGAGATGTGGCTTCATATCCTCTTATGGGATGCACAGATCAGCCCCAGAGAAAAACCTAACTCAACATACCAATGCCACAGAGGTTATATAAAAAATCTACCCTAGGAGTACAATATTTCTTCTTATCCTGGTATTTCTAGTATTAAGAAAATTAAAGAACTCCAAACAGAAAGTTTCCACCTTTCTTTTGAGTGCAGTCTCTGTGTTCTCATTTTCTAGCTCTGCCTTCTTATTCCTCATTAATGCAGGGATTACTGATAGTAAGATGAAAAACTGAGCAGTAAAAGATGGAATAAAAAGTCTGGTTTCAACTCCATTCCTTATAGGTCAATGAAGAAAAGCCAGTTAGAATACTCAAGGGCTTGAACACAAGTAAGGAGAAGTTATCATGTTTAGCACTAGAAAAATCATTAGGGTAATAAGCCTTGCCTCCTGGCAGCTCCCACTGACCCCCAACTTCCTTTAGTCAGGCTGTTTCCTGCTCCCGGTGCCTCATGATCTCAGTAGTCCCAGCATGCCCATTCTCCTTGCAAGACAATTTTTCAAAGAAGCACTAGTTTATTTTTTATAATATTTATGTACAATGTGCCACATGTGGAAAGGGATAGAAAACGAGAATAGGAGATTTCTGCCAACCTTAAGCTATGTGTTTCAAAATAACACATCAAAACTTGAAATCAGCTCTCTTACTTCTTTTCTGTGGGTTAAGTATCTGCTGTTGTGTGTATCTAACAGCAAGCACTCAAGTAGTGAAGCTAAATTCACACTATGTCTTTCTGTCCCCAAACCATGTCCTTTCCACCTTATTGCACAGCTTTCCAGGTTACATTTTACTCTCTCTCTATTAAATGATGCATGTATTTGGAAATTCCTTCAGGGAACACTGTTACTAGTAGTAATTTTAGACATACATCTAGTTCACTGTGACACATCTTTCAAATGGGCAGGTCTATCACTGTCCATTAGTCAGATCAAGTAGGCATGACATTCAGTCCAACTATGCAGAGTGCCGTGCCAAGGAGGACTTTGGAATACTAGCCAAGGAGACAAGTGTTACTAAGATCAAGTGTTAATAAATCTACTCATATTGAAGCACTGTAATCATAAACTGCAGTTTGGCTTGTATTAATATGTCCAGAAGAATAACACATTAATTTCCTACACATCTTCTTTGACCCTGAGTCATAGGTTCCTGAACTTCATATTCTATAAAACCTTACCTTTCTATAGTATCAGAGATGAGAATATCTTTCTGTGCTCAAAGAGGAATACTCAGAAAGCATAGTGGGCTATAAAAATATCTCTATAATAGATTCCTAACTCATAAGTGTACTTTAAATATCCATATTCTCAAATTTTCATGTACAAATACATTTTTCTCCATATACTTGATGTAAGCTTTTTTAAAAAAAATTCTTGGCTAGTTATGATTTCTGAGTTTAGAAATTACTTGCTTGTATCGTAATTGCACCATAATTTCTGCATTGATTGCATTATCCTGAATTATAGTACAAAAGATTCACTTGTTTAATAATGGTTTCAAGTGGCAAGTGCAAGAAAATGGAGGTCAGGTTAAGATCTAAAACCTTTACCACAACAATGTCTAGAGATTCTTTAGATGTCACAATTTCACCAAGAGACCATCACTGACATTTTAAGACACACAACACAGAGGAAATATATCTTCCCTCAAGGTAGTTTTTGAATACCTGTGGGAATTCATAAAAGCAGAAAATGCAAGGCTTGTCTGTGCTGTGGCCACCATGCCTTCTGGCAATCATTTTCACTAGGAATAGTCACTTTCTAGCCTGCAGAATCTTAAAGTTGAAAGACACATTTGAAAAACAACATCCTATCCACAGCAGAAATTTGACCTTGTAATATACCTTGCTCAGAGAAAGTTATTCCCTCTATTCCTGGGCCCTCCAGTGACTAGGTTTTGATTAACCTTTGAGGCAGCCTGCTCCATGATTAGCAAGCAATGTGTGCACAGAACATAGACTCAAAATATGTGTTTAGTTTCTGTGGTATAGTGAAATGACTGAAAAACTATGCTTGTCATAGGTACTATGCCAAGTCCAGGAGGTACAGTGACTACCACAATAGTCACTATACATAACATTTTAGAGAGAGTGCGTCTAGTTTAGGATTATTCTTAAAGAGAGTCACGCTGACTTGGTAGCCTTTTCTTTCGTAGTATAACTTAGGCACTGAAGATGCCTAACAAGATGCCCTATGAGGTTGTGGATATTCTCAAGCTCCAGACTCAGACCCTATCCACATCCTTTGCTCGCATCTTCCACCTTCTTTACTCCCTCCAGTATTAATACTGAAAGAACTCAAACTTCCTGAGTGGCAAAAAAGACTAAAAGAGACATAAGACAAATTTTCCTATTTCCTGTGCTAGCCTGGTGTAAGACTACAAGAATGAATGTTGAAATAAGATCAACACAACTGAATTATAAAGCTAAAGTGTCTCTTCAAAGTTGGTCTGTCCTTTACAAAGTCTGAGAGGCCTTTATTTCCAAGGTTGATTATTCATTGTACATAGGCTTGGACATGGCCACCATCCCACTGTCGACAGCTGGGAGAAGTCTCAGTAGCTGAGCATGTTTAGGACTGCACATGTGTAGGTAGTAACACATAGCATCCTACGTAGCAGCCAAGTGACTACATATCTACCTATTTACCTCCTATCTATTATACCCTATCTTCCTCTACAGGTGACTACATAGAAAAGAGTTCCTAGCTACCTCCTCGAGACACATGCATGCAGTCTTTCTCTCCTTTTTCCTCTGCAGATGTGGTGCAGATGCTATAGGCAAAATAATATTAGTTATAATGGACTGTAAATATGGCCTTCTACAAGACTTGCATGTGTTAATTCATTTAATCTTTTCAGTAACCCCATGAGGCATGACTCAGGAAGAGAACAAAATCCATCTGAAGGAAAAATTGTTCATTTGGTGAGCCATCATTATTAAAGAGACTTTGGTTGATAAAAGACAAGACAATAGCCCTGTATGGTATGAAGAAGATAAAACAAAGTTAGCCAAAACCAAAGATGATATAAGCATCTGGCCTTCCTACAGATTAAGGTTTTGACCACTGAGTTTTTGATTTTCCCCCCATTTTCCACAAAGGAACATATGAGAGGAGGAAAGGAATAAACTGATAGACAGTAAATTAATTTTAAATAAATTAAAATTTTGGATAAAAAATGACACGCAGGGTAAATTTTAGGTTCTTAGACTGGGAGGTGGGAGAGTGATACAAAGGGACTTTGAAAACTAATGCCTAGTACCTACTTTAATGTCTTCTTGTCATGTTTCAAATTTCTGCTAAACATTTTATTTTTTTCAGATGGCAGTTTAAGAAAAAGACTGAAGAAGTTCCTTATATAATCTGAGAGATTAAATGACAAGAACAAAAAAATAGGATTTCTGCTGTCCAAAGCCAACACCCGATGAGTGTGTTATACTATGGTGTAAGGTGGGGGAAGGGAGAGGATTTTGCTGCTCTTGATTGCTCCGGACTGTACCCCAATAATTTACTTCTTGGGAAGGGACATTGGGAAAGGTATAGACAGCTTGAAACATTGGCCTGACTGTTGTAGTGTTTTAAGTGCATGATTATCAATGTATGCATATAGATTTCTATTTTTAATAAATTTGGGGTGCTTATGGAGGAAAAAATAATTAGTTAAAGGATGACACACTGAAGGTCCGTAATAAAATTGTGTAAACAAATGTCTTTAAAAACAGGATTTTAATATTTATAACCCATAAGAGTGCTCCTGGGTTCCTGTTCCAAAAATTACCTTTCGATCGATTCATGTCTGGGATTTGAATTATTCAACATTATATGCATTTATTACCTCTATTCACCATGGCTGGCCTCCTTTGAAAGGTTATATTATCAGGAAAGGGAAAATCTATCATATTCAGCAATTGAAATGATTTTGTCAATTAGCATGACATGGTATTATTATTATTATTATTATTATTATTATTATTATTATTATGCTGCATTAACTATGAGCAAGAAAAAAGATTGGGAACAAATTGGAGCTCAAAGTATTAAGCAGCATATGTGAAACAAAGCAAACAGTAATATCTATCACAGTATTTATATCAAAATGCTTTTTCTTAAAAGAAATAGGATGCTTGGAATCTGGAGTCAAAGAACATCTGAAGAAAGTAAACAGGCAGTGTGATCAACAGTGTAGGTCATGTTGATGATCTACGTCTTCACATTGCCCTCTGTGTCATGTGTGCTACATGAGTTCATAGTGCCTTTCATAAAAGAGGCAGGGCACATTTCCTTCCCTTCTGATTATGAGTTTACTCATATAGCTTATTTAATCAAAAGAATCGAGCACAGCATCCATGTTAACCTTGAATGTGGACAATACATTCATTCTATTGGTCTTCTTGATTTCTGTTATATCTTCACGATAATAGCATGTTCGGACCACAGAAACAAGGAGAACAAGAGATCCCCAAGCCAGAGTCACAGTATGTAGCTGCTCTAGCAAAGCACTTTCAGGAGAACCAACCTTTGATTGGATGAGACGCAAATGTGGTGTGAGAAATAAATGTTGAATGACATGGTCATTTTTTTACTATTCTGTACCAATACTATAGCAATGGCTCAGTTATACAAATGGGTCTTCATCCAAAGGTGACTTCGAATGCAAACTTGACAGCTATTCAATGATAATAACTTTGTTTCACCTTGAAATGTACCTCAAATAGGAATACCAGAAATAAGGGGACCAGGAAAAAAAAAAGCCAGAAAAATAAATGGCTCCTTGAATTAGCTTTCATTCCTAAGACAAAAATAGGATTTGGTCCTCTTTGACACTCAGGGTCTCCAGCTTGGCACTTTTAATTAAAAAGACATTAAAAAATTAACACAGAACTCTTTTCATTTTGCTCCTGGGCAATTCATGAAAGATTGCTGCTCTGCTATCGGAATGCCAAATATCTGTGTCCAGGCTCCTCTGCTCCCCTCCTCCAGGCAAGGCTGTGAATGTCAGACTCCACGAGATGCTGCCCTGTATGGGCTTAATTTCCTTAGCTCTCATAACATAAAACTGAACTGGCAAAGTAAATTAGTGCATGAATCCAAACCCCACAGTTCTGATCTTCTCCCATATATCTGACAGAATACATAAGAGTCAAATATGTTTTACACTACCAAGAATGTGAAGAAGCAGATTTTAAATGGCACAATTTTCTTTCATCCATCAAAGAAAATGTATATGATGATATGGATATTGAGGCATTGCATCCAGGCATGGTTGCTAAGATGGGAAGGCTATGGGGATGGGGGTGACATCTGAACAGATTCTGCACTCCACACAGCAGTAGCTGCTACTCTGTAGAACCCTGGAGGACTGAACTTTGTGAGTGGTTCCTGTTAAGAAGTTATATCTGACTTCAGGGCTGACTTCAAAACTAAAGCAGTCAAATGCTGTGAAAACAGCTGACTTGAGAGATGACTGCATTGGCTCAATGAAATGCTTTGAATCTTGTTAATCCTCAGCCTCCTTAGACAATCTATTCACTTCACCCAGAGCTCTTGATTTGATAATAGCATTGTACAGCCATCTTTGAAGGGAGTTAAGCTGTAGATCATTTCACTGCATGGCCCTGAGCCAGTAACATAAACGCCCATCTTTTAATTTGGTGTAATATTAAGTAACTTTAGTCATTTTTCTCTAATTTATTGATCTAGCATATATTTGAAAAACAAATTACCGCCACACTGTTTCTTGTTGCTATTTTATGGCTCAGTGTTTTAATTGTGGAGACATTAAAACAAGACCTCATGAGATATCTTGGTATTCAAATGCTAGTCACTCAAGACTATTTCATTTAGAGCATCTCTTTGGCTAAAATTCTGGTGAGGGTTTTGAAATAATTCAAATGCAAGCTCTGGCCCCCCGAAAGAAGCTGAAGTGTGGAAAGTTCTGATCTCATTTTGTCTGGATGGTATTATTTTCCAATTTAATCTGTTTAGTTAGGACTTCTGAGAATTATAGAACTGGAAATATTTCAAGAGACAGCGAGTTTTGTAGAATCAAGGACTTTTTCCATAGACACATATTTTAGCAGCTGTCTCAAGCAACTTTTCTGCTATATGAAAGAGGTTATGTAATCTTAGCATACTGAAGCAATGATTTAAATTTCTGGTAGAGTATTTTGGAATTAAAAAATGATAAACCAAGGGCAAATGTCATGCCTATACTTTTCATAGTGTATGATGTTTGAATAAAAAAAAACTGTTTAAATGCTGTGTGCTTGGAAGTAATTTCTTAATTCTTGAACTTTTGGAAAATAATTATAGCTCTGAGTCTCAAAGTGATCACCTTCTTAATGGAATTAAATATATTTAAGTGGGGGGGATGGAGATTTGGGTCAGCAGTAAAAAGTATTTATTGCTCTTGCTGAGGACTTAGATTCAGTTTTGGTACCTACATGGTGGCTCACTGCCATCCCTAATGCCAGTTCTAAGGGATCCAATGCCCTCTTTTCGTCTCTGCTAAAACAAGGCATGCATGTGGCACATGTATGAGAATTCAGACAAACCAGCATAGCACCAACCAAGCCCCCCCCTGAATGTGGGTGCTAGTTAGGAGGACTGGACAGTCTATGGGACCTCTAGTAATGGATCAGTATTTATCTCTAGTATATGAATAGACTTTGGGAGCCCATCCCACATAGAGGGGTACTTTCTCAGCCTAGACACATGGGGGAGGGCATAGGCCCTGTCCCAAATGATATGACAGACTTTGAAGACTCCCCATGTAAGGCCTCACCCTCCCTGGGGAGCAGAAAGGGGGATGGGATGGGGTTGGGTGGGGGGTGATAGGAGAGGATGGGAGGGAGAGAGAACTGGGATTGACATGTAAACCAACCTTGTTTCAAATTTAAATTTAAAAAAAGCACTAAGACACATAAAATAAAAATAATAAATCTTAAAAGAGATATTAAGTTATTTAATGTAATATGTTTGGTATAATTTTGGGAGACAATAATAACTGTTCAATGCTTGATGGCAGTTCTTTTTTATTCTGTGATCATTTTTCCTTACCCTTTTCAATTAAGATACCAGATAGCTAAAACTAAGAAAAATTGGGAAGTGTTTGTCCCTCCATGTAAAACATAAGAATGGATTTGGAACAGTTTTGGATTTTGATGCTGTATTAAGTTCAATCATCATTCTAATTTGCCAAGCACATTCAATATTACCTCCACCCCACCCACACTGCTCCCACTGTCCTCCTTACATCTTTCATCCTGAGTGAGCTGTGTCTTCTTTGATGGTGCAAACATCCTCATGGAACTGGAGGGCATCTCCCATTCTCCTTTGCGCCTAACTATGTATCATCAACCATCCGTGACAATAGCTGCCTAGATGAGTGATCAGCCAGACAGGATCCTTAGCTGATACTGAAGCCTGAAGCTATGAAAAAGCATACACGTGGAAGGCTTCTCAGGAAATCAATTACAAGCACTGAATTCAGACCCAGGGGTACCATTCTACTTTGTTATCTCTGGATACCAGTTCAAGGTGACAGGGTTTGTATAATTATAAACATACCTACTATATAAATACAGAATTGCAATTGGATAACCAAAAGTTAGCCAATGTACGTGCAACTTCTAATCTCAGTGAAGAGGTCAAAGAAACCGTGAGAAAAAGAGAACTCATATTTTATTGATCAGAATTGATCTGAAGTCTAGTTCTATAAAGTAGGAACCAAGCCCTCTTTGACTGTTCCTGCTGTCTCCAGAGTTCATTTTCTCTTACTTCTCTCAAACTCCTCTTTCCCATATTTAATTATGTTACATTCTGAACAAATGTGAGTGAAAAGCATATTCTCCCATTTCCCCGGTCAGTGGCTTCTCCTAAGTACACTTATGTGTATTTTTTTTATAAAACTCATGTGTTGAGGATAGGGAACAGACTTTGCAAATCACATAGTAACAATCTCAGCATATTGCTGCCTCCTTTATTGTTCTTCCTTTCTTCTATCCTTCCTAAATAAGTAATAAGAAAATCCTCTGCCATATGCAGCACAGAACAGTGAAAGTTCTATTTCAGACAGGTGCAATGGGGCCAGTACAATTGCATTCTAAGTGCCTTCAGCCATAAACACAGTTGTTTTCCTCCATAGTACTCCGGTGAATCAAATGTTCTCCATGCTGGTATGTATTACTCACATAATAAGCGACATGCCTGCGGTTTTAATACGCCCATATGCAGCAAGTTTACCAGGGCAGACACTAAGCATCTTTGTTTTCCAGGCCTCTTCACATGTAGATGTTGAAAAACCTAATAGCATACATTTTCTCATTCATAAAAGTACATTTGATGGGGGATGTCCTTCTCTATATATGTTTCTCTTATTGATTGATTAATAAAACACTGTTTGGCCAGTAGAGGCCGAAAAATGTGGGGCTAGGAGACCAGGAAAATACTGGGAAAGGGAAAGGCTACTCATGAGGAGAAGCCATGTAGAGAATGGGAAGACAGGAGATGCCAGGCATTCTAGGGTAAGATAAAGCCAAGTAGAAATACATAGAATAGTATTTATAGGTTAATAATTAAGAGAGAGCTAGCCATTGACCAACAGTTTTATAATTAATATAGGGTCTGTGTGTTTATTTGGGGCTGAAGGATGGCTGTACTGGTGGGACAGAAACATCCATCTTCAGACATTTGCATAAATGATCTCAGAAGTCTAATTTAGTGATGCTCTGAAAACTTAATTAACCACAGAGTAAAGATGGGGTAGAGTCTCCCAACCCTTGGTCTGATGTGCGTTTCACCACACACGACATTATGGCCACTGTCTTTGCTCAACTAAATAATATCTATGGACCTCTGATTAGAGACCAGGGAGTATTTTCCTTCTTGATCAAGGTTGACCTCAAAGCCCTAACTCACATATTTCTATTTTTGGTCTTCCAGAAAAAAAAATTGTTTATGTTTTTTGTTTAAAATGATGCAGTGCTTGGGAACATCTCCAGGAAGATTCCTTTCTTTTCTTAAAAAAAAAAAAAAAAGCAAGGTCTAGTTTAGTTTGTTTGCTTCCTTGTTTTGGGTGAGGTTGTTCTTCAAAGAGATCCAGGACATTGGCTGTGCAGCCATCTGCCACTACAAGCTCAAGTGTTGTGGTTTGAAAAAAAATCCGGCCACCCTTCCTTTGATATAAAAGAACCACATGGAGTTGAGTCATACACTGTGGAGAGAACACAGCTAATTATGGGATATGCTGGACCCAGAGAAGATGTTAGCTGCTCCATAATTACAAGTTCAGGCCAAGGGAAGAGAGTCATGGAAAGCCAGTTAATAGGATAGAGGGAGTACTGCATTCCTAGCTTCAAGCTACTGACAAGCGGTCATGTTGACACACTTGTTCTCATGCACTTGTACTAATAAGTGCTGATTGGTCTTCAAGAATGCCTATGGTTCCAAATCACTTTTTAAGCCAAGTGTTGTCTTAACAATAACAAGTTTTGGTTGTTTGGCTAATGATAAAGAGATGGCATCGGAGAAAATGCATAAGGGGTTCTCAGTTAAGTTCTCCCACTAAAAATGCAGAGAGAAGACATGTTTGAATCACTGACGGTGGGACAGCAGTGGCTAGGAAGAATTGATTAAGAGGCTCAACTTCTCATGGAAGGTAGGGATGCTATTGATCACCAAGTTTATGTCACAGAAGTACTTGTGCCTGAAAAAAAGGATAAATATTTCCTTTATTCCTTCTGTATAAAACAATATCAAATTTTTCTATTACAGTGTTGCCTAATATGTAATATGATGTACATAAACTATTGAATTTAATATGCAAAATTAGTATTTGAAACTAAACAACAATAATATGTACAGTAACCAATTTCACAAAGGATTAACCATTCTTAAAATGGCCTACAATTTAGAAAGGCTGTGCTAGTAACCTTACCCTGAAGACAACTGACAATTTACTTACATTGTATTTAGCTTTCCATTCAAATTCCAATTAATGTAAGTAACTTTCTCTAATGCATGGACATAGACTGGGGTGAAAGTAGCCACGCATCTTTTACCACAGTGTTTCATGATCACGAACAGTGAAGTGGACAGTGATGAGTATTAGGACATGCAACAACTAGATGGCCTGGAACAGAAGATGACAGGGATCACAAGAGAATATTAACACTCACTGAGAAAACACAGCCTGTGTGTGATCTATTTCCTTGGGATGAGCATCATGTTACATAGTGTCAGGTGTTAATCTGGGATATGAATCAGACTCATCTCTGAATCAAAGTTTGTGACACAACATTCTAATTCAATGGATCTCAATTGCCATTCTGGATTCCATAATAGTAACTTTACTGTGACATCATTTATAATGCACATTTAACGGTATACAACTCATCAGATTTGGTGACACACACCTTCAATACCAGTTCTCAAAAGGAAGATGCAGGCAGGCCTCTGGTGAGCTGAGGCTAGCCTAGTCTACACAGTGTAGTAAGTTCCAGGCCAGTCAGGGGTATGTAGTAAAACATTGCCACAATAAACAAAAAAGTGTTCACCTAAGTGATTTTTTTAAAAAAGAGTATTTGGAAAATTCTGCAACCATCACTACTATCTAATTTCAGGGCATTTCATCCCCACCCTACAAAATACTGCTTGGAATCATTATCAGTTACACCCAGTTGCTCTGTTCCTCTAGTCTTTGGCAACTACAAATTTGCTTTCTATAGTTGTGAATTTGTCTACTCTGCATCTCTTATAATATATGGAGCTATAGTTTCTATACCCTTACATGACTTGCTTCTTTCCCTTAGTGTGTGTTAGAGAAATCATCTTTGTTATAGCTCATATCAATGCTCCATACCATCATACCTGAATATTATTTCACTGTATAAGTATAGCATACTTTGTTTATACATTTCCCAACTACAGATACTAGCATGAATCCTCCTTATTGATGGTTGCAATAGCATTTCTAGAAATAGTCACACATGGACTTCTGTGAAGAATGTTAGATGTAATGACATGAAATGATAAAGATATTTTACTGAACAGAACTGGAGCAGTATGTACAATTATACACATAATGTGATTGACCATACTACACACACAAATAGACTTAATTAAAGAAATAATCACTTAATTTTAGACCCCAAAACATAAAATGATAATTCTACCATATATATTCATATTATTTCAACTTCTTACAAGAAGCATCTATCCATTTTACAGTAAAAAGCAAACATTTTAATGTTTGAAAATAAAATTTGTGGTATGTTAAAGATCTTACTTCTTGAAAAAGTCTTTTTTCATCATCTCAGATAACTGTGAGCTTACTGTAACTTAGAGACCAGGAGTTTCTCCACCCAAACATTTTCTAAACTTAGGTCCCCTGTCCTCTGAAAAAAACAGCCAGTGCTCCAGACAGCATGCTATCCCTTCAGTCATCTGTATTTCTTTTATACATGAATTTATATATCTGAAAAACTGACTTGCATAGATTCGTGAGAGAAATTCCTTCCCTCCAGCCAAGGAGAAATGTATCCCACACATGTTTTCTCAATCTAATGTCAAGCATCTATTTTTAAAGTTGAAGTGATACTAAAAGCATTGCTCAAAGATGGGATTTTTCTTTTTTTCATGCTGAAGGAGCTTGCCTTATAGCTCCTTGTTTGATGCTTACTGAACTATGAAAATAGCAAAATCAATGCATTTTGCCAAATAAATCTTTTAGAAAAGGGGTTCTGTGTTTGTGCTTTAGAAGAGAATCAATTGAACGTTTTCAGTAGTTTAGGAAATGGACCAAACTTGTCTGTGAACTATTGAACAGTTTGTCACATAAAGCTAAAATGATATATCTGTGAGACAGTTAATTAAAAATGCAATTGAGATGTAATTTAGAGATTTAGAAAATGGTACCTGTTGGTTAAAACATGTTCATTTTGCATTTATACAATTTGTTCTTTTCGTGTGTTTTTGTTTTTGATTTTTTTTTTTGAGGCAGACTCCTTTATAGTAGCCATGGCTAGCTAGACATTCACTCTGCAGCTAAAAACGGCCTCAAATTTGTCATAATATTGCTGCCTTAGCCTCATGAGGTCTGGGATCATGAGAGTGAGCCACTGCACCTGGATCTATTTGCTTTAAAAGCATATTCAAAGACATAATCCAGCCAAATACTAAAATTAGTCTAACTTTGATATCATAATTTAAAATTGCAACTATATTTGTGGGTATTTTTAAAATAAAATTATTGGCAAAACTATTTTATTGTGATAGCTTCTGTCTCTAATTTATTCAGTACCTGAAGAAGAAATGTATACATTAGAAGATAGAATTGGCCAAAAAGAACAAGCCAGAATTTGGTTTCTAGTATTGCACTTGCTACTAACTATTGACATGATCTTCAAAACTTCATTTAAAAATTTGGCCCTTTAATTTTCCTTTGGTAAATACAATAATATTATTTATCCCAATGATTTCATATAATTTTTCACAAGCTAAGAGATATTACTCCTGGATTTTATGATCTTTGATACATCTAACCTCATTTAGGGAGGTTATCTAGAATTATCTTGGTCCAATATAGTCACACAAGAGTTCAAAACCTCGTGAAAAATACACGAGGAAAACTGAAGCTTGGAAATGTTCAACAAGCCACTCCCAGCTTGAAGGTTGATAGGAATGGATAGGAATGCAGTCTGCCTGGAAACCTTGACATCAGCCCTTGGCTGACAGCCCACTAAGAAACAAGGCTTCACTCCTACAACCAAAGGAACTTGATTCTGATAACAACTTGAATAAATGTAGAAGTGGATTCTTCCCCAGGTCTACAAGGTAGGAGCCAAATGTGGGCTATAGCCAACTATTTGGCTTTGGCCTTATAAGCACTAAGTTGATCATGCCTCACAGACCTCCAAGACCCATAAATTACATCTGTGATAACTGTGTGTTAGTTTTAATCACAAAGATTGTATTAGCAGATATGACACCATACAGCTGTTAATGAGAAAGGACTAGACATAAACAGTAAGGAGTAGTTCAGTTCAACTGTGTCAACTAAACAAGAAATAAAAACATATAGTTAGTCTAAATATACTAAACGGTTCTAAAATGACACATACCACTTCATTTATGGTGGCTGCTTCTGAACAAACAAGTAGAATTAGAAGTTAAGGAAAGAGAAAGCGCTTCCATTTGTTTATATGATCCTATACTGTTTAGTAATCATCAGACATGCATTTTGTAAAAGTAAACACTGAAAAGTAAAGCCCAGGGATTCTCAACTTGTTTGGACATTGTTTACCAAGTGTTTATGAATACCATTTATGGATGGGATTCTTCTATTTAACACTAATCTCAGATTCAAGGATTTGTTTCTCATCTTTACAACTTCTTAGGTTGGCCTTCACACATGCATTGACCTCCATATCTATAAAATATACTTACTTGAGTAACACAGGCCAGCTACTAAAGTTATCCAAAATGATTGCCCTCAGGGCTAAACTTAGGGCAAAAATATCACCAGAAACCTACCTAGAGTAAACTATCTACAAATCACTCAACTGAAGGCATCAGAGGAAATACAACACAAAAGGAGACCACATGTACTCAATGACATGGCCTCACTTTTTTTTTGAAAAATAGACCCAAATCCTATATGAAGAAGATTCAGAGTCAGGCTTCTGTTTTGAACCTGAATTTATGCTTCTTTTTTATGTGAAATGAAGCAAATACTTTAGAAACCAAATATGAAATGTTATCATTGGTGCCTCTGAGTTCTGATACTGAAAGCCAACATGAACACCATCTTCACCTGGATAGACACTGTCAGCCCCATACACCAAGTCCCAGGATGGTTGAAGCATAAGGGTCTGGTTATCATCAAGAAAACATTTCTCCTTTCGTCATAATCGCGTCCTTCCCAATAGATGACTATAATATTCTTTCCCTTGCTGTTTGCCAAGGTTCATGAAGTTCCAACTTTGCCATCCATGTTTATCTGCATAATTATATAGTGCAACCTGTGTTTGGAAGCTAGCTCAAGTTTATAATAGTTTCCCACAATCAAAACAAAACTATCTGCTTGAATTTATCCCCTGAAAAAAAACAATGATTGTTGTTTTCTTGTTCAGTTAGCTTTGTTGGATTTGGACATAAAAATGATGAGAATGATGCCTTTCCATGCACACAGAAAGAATATCTTAGATTCCCACAATGCCCCCATATCCCCTACAAATTAAGATCATTAGAAACATACTTAGTGTCTTGGATTATCAAGACCATGATATCTCCGGTCCTTATTAGTATGCATTCGCGTCAACCCATCACTGACAGTCCCTGAAACCTATCTTGTTTGTTATCTCCTCTCCCATCAAACTGAAGGTCCACCTTTAGTCCTGGATGGCACAAGCTTCTGCTTCCCTTTCTGATGACAGGCATCCCACAAAGCCCTCGTGACTCCTCACACGCTCTGCTCCCAGACCTCTGTTCACCTATGTTCAGGAAATCCTAAGTATTCAGAAGGACAACAAACTGGCTACACATACAATCCTAAGTCAGCCATGTATATGTCCTTGAATATAAATAGGCTCTCTTAGCATTAGACTCCTTGTCAATAAAACAGCAACTAAAAAGTCCTTACAACATTGCCATGATCATGAAGTACACTACTATGGTGTTTGGCATGTAGAAAGCACAATAAAGTTATTAATGTTTTCATAACAACAGAGGAATTTCCAGATTCACCAAATAAACAGAACACAAATATCTGTGAGGCCTGGTCTGCTTGCAGGTTTTTCCCTGGCTCAGGGCAAGAATTTATCATTGAAGGAAATCCATTAACAGGAAGCAAACTGGAGAAATTTCACCATGAACCTTAGCTGTTTTTGCCTTATTAAACTTTTATTATTCTATCTGAGGACCCAGATAGTAAAAGTGTAAGTTCAGTGGTTCTAAGCCACTGTATGTGTACCTCCCTTCTAAAGCCAGGTCATACACATTCTTAATTATCTTCTTATGTGTGCCTTCTTACCTTGTACCCATACCTATTTGAGCTAGATACAAAATTTCCTTCCTCTTTATACCTATTTGATGAATTGTCTTGCTCTATACCTGGAAGAGTTAATGCTAAATAAAGAATGAAACATGAATAGAAGTGATATTCATAAGCAAGTCACTAGGGACACATTAAGTTAAAAGAAAATTTGCCTTGTGTTATTGGCTATCTTATTTGTAGAGGGTTTATGCCTATCTAAAAATAATATTTTTCCCTGGATTATCAAAGTCCTCTATCAATCCTTAACTTTCTTCTACCTCTGAGATGCCCCCATATATTTTATCATAATTTGTTTATCTCCTACATTTGTTTATTCTCCTACATTCACCCCTGACACTCAATTCTCTCTCTCTCTCTCTCTCTCTCTCTCTCTCTCTCTCTCTCTCTCTCTCTCTCTCTGTCCTATACCTTCTTTCTTCTATGTTTATTCCCAGAGACTATTAAGTTATGACTATATTAATTAGTTAAATATGGATCCCCTAAGGCAAGGTAATGGTAAACGAATATTACTTAGACCTGAATCCAGGAAGAAGTCATATCTGCAAACCACCTGATCTGCACTCTATTGTGGGGCAATATCAATTTCTGTCACAAGCAAAAGGAAGTCCCCAGCTGCTCATTCTTCCTCCTTGGTAAATGTCTTCAGTGAAATGCCATGGCACACAATGTGAATCACTGTGGCCTCTTGGTTTGTTTCCTGCTAGGATAATTCCATCTTCTGTCTTTCTTTGGTTCTTTCCAAGCCACCAAGGAAAGACTCAAAGTTCATGCAGAAGGCATCCTGTAATGTTTGCAGAACTATACCAGAGAAACTAGAGGAAACAGAGAGGTTATGCAGTTCCTCTCCAAGGGCTGACTTCAGTGTTGTTCCAAATACTATCAAATGTTTGTCTTCTTGGGAATACAACATGTAACTCCTATAGAAGTCCTTGAGTAAATACAACCAGACACTGGTATTTTCCCTCCCCATTGAAACCACCAGCAAGTGATTCATCCAAGTACTGTGAGCAAATGAGGGGAAAACCCACCAGTTCAAGACACTTCCTACTGTAACTGAGGGAGTACTCAGAAAAAAAACTGAAGCAGGAAGCTCAATGAATTGGCTCTCAGATAGTACCTCTCATGTGACTGGAATCACCTGAGTTTCCTAGCTTAGAATGTTACAGTGTACTGATTGATTTACTCAGAACATAAAGGCCTGAGGATAAACTCTTACATGGAAGAGCTGAGGCCATGGTTTGTTTGAGACTAGCTAATGCTTGGGTGCAGTCTTGCCTCTTAGACCTATGTAACATTGGGTTGATTCTTTCATCTCTAAGCTTCCTTGGTTTTGTAAGGTGAGGATGCTGACTCTCCTTTTGAGAGACATCATCGCACTCAAACTCACTGCGTAGCTGATAATGGCCTTAAATTTCTGATACTTTTATTTCTGGGGGCTATAGGTGTGCACTGCCTGGTTTTTATATGGTGTTTGGAGAAAAGACCCTGAACCTTATGTATGCCAGCTAAATACTATACCAACTGAGCTAAATTCCTAGCTCCAGGACGCAAACTCTTTCTTTCCTAAAAAGCTATAGTGAGCATGAGTCTTGTTTGTGTCAAATCATCCATCTAAAAGCCTATGAACAGGGCCAAGCACATTAGCACTCCATTATTATCAATTGTTCCTGCTGATCTTTGCTGCCCTCTCAGTACAGGCCCCACTTCCAAGATGATTCCCAAGGGGTCTACAATCTAAATTAGTCCCCATGAGGCATGGAACTACTCTTTTGATGTATAAATTAAATGCCCTAGAATAACCAGTGTCAGCCTATTATCCTACTCCCATTCACCTCATCAAATTATTCTGTTTGGATTCATTTGGCAGCACTCTATAACACGACTGTGGCACCTGGAGAGGGATAATAGGAACCTCAGATATGGCAAGGGAATTTTTACTTTGTTCTACAAATACGTGAAAGCACATATGGCTGCCTTGACATTGTGAAAACACTCAAAACATGACACAAAGGTAAAATTTTAATGTTGTTTCTGTTAATAACAGCAGCTTATTTTTTTCACTCACCACAGAAGAGGCATTGTTAACCTTTTTGTATATATTGGCTCATTTCATACTCACATAAACACACAATAGCAACATGATTATTAAGTTAATTTTATCAAGAAGAAAAATGCTATTTTTCTTCTGTTTTTCAGCTAGAATTCTCAAGAGTCATAATGCTTATGCTTGTTCTGTCTGAATACACATAAACACACACTAAGTAGCCAATTCTTAAGCAATCACACTTCAATAATCTATTTCCTTATCAACTTATTTATTCCATAAGGAAAATTATTCACAAACCATTCTCAATCCATATATATAGCTAATAAAAATGAACACATGGTGAAAGTGATGTATTATACTATAAAAAGAAAGAAAGGTAAATGGAGGAAGGGAAGAGGGAGGAAGGATGAGGGTGGATGGGAGGAAGGGAGAGGGAGGGAGGGGGAAAAGGAAGGGAGGGGAGGGAGAGTACAAAGTAGGTATATTTAGAGAAATATTAGAGAATGCCAATCCCCATAATTAACCCCTTTACTCATATTATCACTCTTTCCTCTTTTTGATTGGACTCCAGAAGCTTAGCCCAGTAGTGTGAATCTCTGCATCTGCTTCCATCACTTACTGGATGCAGATTCTATGATGACAATTAAGATAAGTATAACTTATCACAGGGGAAGGCCAGTTTAAGCATCTTCTCCACTATTGCTTAGTCTCTTCCTTCAGGTCATCCTGTGGATTCCTGGAAATTTCCCTAGTGACAGGTTTCTTACTAACCCCATGGTGACTCCTCCATCAAGATATCTCTTTCCTTGTTCTCCCTCTGTCCTTCCCCCACTTTGTCCATCCTCTTCCTCATGTTCTCCTCCCCTCTTCTTCTTCTCCTCTCCCTCTCCTGATAGGGGGAGGTCACTCATACCTGACTGACAGTTGGCAAACCTGCATATGACCTAACTATGTCCTCTGAATGTTGATGACTTTCCATGGCAGTGAGACCAGGATTTATCCCTAATACATGAACTGTCTTTTTTGGAGCCCATTTTCTACAGCTAGATATCTTGCTGAGCCTAGATATGGTGTGTGGGGGGGGATGTCTTGGTCCTGCCACAAGTGAGACTTTGTTGACTCCCCATGGGAAGCCTCACCCTCTCTGAGGAGTAGGAGTGAGAGAAAGGTGGGGGAAGTGGGAGAAGAGGAGGGAGGAGGAACTGGGACTTGTATGTGAAATTAAAAAGATGTTCTAAAAATAAAAAAGGCTTAAAAAGTAAATGCAAGTTAAACTGTACTTACTATTAATCATGTAAAATCATTGGAATTGCTATTCATAAAACGAAAAGAAAAAGAAAAAGTCAATCCCAGGCATCAAGACAAGGAATGAGCAGAGAAGTTAGAGAACAGTAGATCTACAGCACTATTTCCCCCAGATCCACGGATAGAAGGTTTAGCCCTACACCTGCTTCAGAACCCACAGCTCCTGTGGCCTAGTGATCCACCCACTCCATCCCTTCCTTGTTCTGAGGGCGGGCGTTGCTGTTGGGATTACCTCCCAGTTCCTTCTAAACTTTTTATGGCCACAGCAAAAGGCAAGTGGGAAGATAAAACAAACTAATTCGTCTGTTCTTACTCATAGGCTTCCCATCAAGGAAGGTTTTGTCTTTATTTAGAATCAATACTAAGTAAAGAAAATATAACTATAGCAATTGAAAAGCTCTTGCTGTGGAGGCTTTGGCAGCCACAGTAAATTGCCCGAGCTTTAGAGACTCCATGCATTTTCCTGAGGACTCTAGACCCTGCAGAGCAAAGGAGGATAATTTATGGGGACTCATGATGTAACAACAACCAGATTCTGTTAATAAACATTTTTTTCTTTTTAATTTAATTTTGTTTTATATCTTTTTCTTATTTTACATATGGATCCCAGTTCCCTCTCCCTCCCATCCTCCCATGTTCCCCCCATAAACCCCCTGACCCATTCTGCACCCACTCCTCAGGGAGGGTGAGGCCTTCCAGGAGGAACCATCAAAATCTGTCAAGTCATTTGGGTTAGGGCCTGGACCCTCTCTGCTGTCTCTGGGCTAAGGGATTATCCCACCATGGGGAATGTGCTCCCGAAGTCCTTTCATCCACCAGGTATACATCCTGGTTCCACTGTTAGAGGTCCCTTAGACTGCCCAGGCCTTCTAACTGAGACCCATGTTCAGGGGATCTGAGTGGGTCCTATGCTGGTTTCCCAGCTATCAGTTGTGGTCCATAAGCTCCAGCTTGTTCAAATCAGCTGTCTCTGTGGGTTTCTGCAGCCTGGTCCTGACCCCTTTGCTCATCACTTCTCCTTCTCAGCAACTGAATTCCAGGAGTTCAGCAGCTCAGTGTTTAGCTATGGGTGTCTGCTTCTGTTTCCATCAGCTACCAGATGAAGGCTCTAGGATGACATGTAAGGTAGTTATCAGTCTCATTATCGGGGAAGGGCATTTAGGGTAGCCTCTCCACTATTGCTCAGATTGTTAGTTGGAGTCATCCTTGTAGGTCTCTGGACATTTTTCTAGTGCCAGATTTCTCTAAAACCTATAATAGCTCCCTCTATTATGGTCTCTCTCTCTCTCTCTCTCTCTCTCTCTCTCTCTCTCTCTCTCTCTCTCTCTGTTTTGTTTTTTGTTATTCTCTTGTTTATTTGTCCCTCGACTCAATCTTCCTGGTCCCACATATTCTCCTCTCTTCCCCTTCTCTTTCTCCTAACTCCCTCTCCACTCACTGCCCCAGCTTCCCTGCTCCCAATATGGTCATAAGATCTTGTCCCTTTCCCCTTCTGTGGGGGACCATGTATGTCTCTCATAGGGTCCTCCTTGTTTTCTAGCTTCACTGGCAGTGTGAATCATAGGTTATATTTCAGTCCTGTGACAGAGGTAAGTCCATAACAGATGAATGGAATTTCTAACCTCTATGTTGACGATTTCCCACAAAGAGATGACAGAGGTGCATTTGTTAGCTTGTTTGTTTTTGAGACGATCTCACTCAACTGTGGCTCGGGTGATGTGGAACTCTTTAAGTAGCTTAAGCTAGCCTCAAACTAATAGTAATATTCCTGTCTTCACCTTCCCTCCCTAGTGCTGAGATTAAAGCCCAGAGCATCACTTCCTGCTTAGGAGATCCACCTGGATATTCATACTTTTTAACATAATAAGTGGATCTGGATGAAAGAGGTTGGTTTCCTGTGGGATGGGAATTTCCCACAGGTTAAACTGATGTCACTCAAAATTAGAGTGTTCCTAGGAATTCTGCCTGCCACCAAGGAGTGTCACTGACTCTGTATCAGGTTACTTTAATTCCCTGACACATTAACTAGCTCTAAAGCCTCAGGGAAAGCCAAACCCAATGAAAAGTTATGATTCTTCACCCGTAAGGTGGGGGAAAGGGTCCCTTGGGGATCCTGACTACCCTATGGAAAGAAAAGGTCATGTCTGGCTTTGAGGAAAGCTGCAGTTTCTGGTCAATGCATCTCAACTGGGTTCAATTTGTTCAGGACAGTCTGGATGATTTATTTTCATCAAAAGTGAAGCCAAAATAGCTTTGGGTGGCTGGTTCAGGTCTTGGGCCAGATTTCTTATGAGTTTTCTATTACATTATATTGCCTGGAATCTATCCTTGAACCCTAAAATGAAAGCATTTAGTAAAGGCAGAGACTTAAGAAACATTAAACCATTGTTTTCAGCCACTCTACAGTGTAGCTTCAGAAGATGTAGCATATAAAAATACTTTCAGGATGCAAGAAATGGAGAGAACCTAAGAAAGGCAGATCTCACAAACAGCTTCAACATTAGCACAAAAAAGACTGGTGAGATGTCTCAGTGTATGAAGCACTTGTCATGAAAGCTTGAGAACTCCCGTGTAAGTAGTCAACACGAGTGATCCCAGCAGACCTGTGGAGAAACTCTCTCTCTCTCTCTCTCTCTCTCTCTCTCTCTCTCTCTCTCTCTCTCTCTCTCTCTCTCTCTCTCTCTCTCTCTCTCTCTCTCACACACACACACACACACACACACACAAAGTGCACACTCTCACACACAGAGACACATGCATATGCACATACAAATATGAGTAAACACAAATGAACAGATAACAAAAAATGGAATTAAATTTCTTTGGTAGCTAGGGATATAACTCAGTGGTTTACCTTGAATGTGTATGAACTTGTGTACAAAGCCTAGAAAGAAAAAAGTAAAAGAAAATACCACTATACCACTATGTGTGTGTGTATATATAACTCATATGTGTGTGTGTGTGTGCATAACTCATTCATGTATATATATATATATATATATATATATATATATATATATATTGTGGTGTGTGTGTGTGTGTGTGTGTGTGTACCCACCCATAGTGGTATCTTTAATATCATATTATCATATCAACATAATGAAGATGTAAAAAAATACTAATATATATGTATATGTATATATGGTCATATATACATATATGTAAGTCAGCTTACATAAACAGTAATATTGTATCTAGTTTCTAAATAAGTACAAATGATCACTCTGGTACACTTACCTGCCCATGTTATAATCCTAGTCTGGATTCATTTATACCTTGTTTTCATAATCATCTTCATCCAGTATAGGCTTAGTTTGCATTAAGATGTTGAGTCTAAGTTGAGTCTTTCCTCTTCCTAGATGTTAACATCACATTTCCATATTCCTAAAACTGACTGGTATAATGCTTACATACAGTGGCTACTAAAATACTTTTATTTACCCTTTAACTTGCTTATACAAAGCTTTTTAGTCACTTTTATGTCGAGTCACGAGTATGAAGTGAATGCCAGTTTGGTCACTTATATATCAACTGATTTCTGTCACTTAGTGATTTACAGGATTCTATTCTTTAATAAACATGCAACCTTAAACACCTTAGTAAGAGAAGTATATCTAATTGAATCTTTCTTGAAAATAAATCTAAGGTGAAAGGAAGCCACATAATCATCTTTGAAATTAGTATATAATCCATGTCAACAGCTAAAGCCTATGGCTACCTTTCAAATGTTTTTTTTTCCTCCTAGCCCTGGTAAAAAAGAATGGGTGAAAAAAAGGAAGAAAGGAAGGAATCAAGACCAATGTGCTAACCAAGCTCCAGACCATCCTTCAATAACACCCCAGATCATAAAATCATAATACATTCATTCATATGTGTGTGCTGATCAGATGAGACACAAATACTTTTTTTAGGATGAAATAAAAGTACTCGGGACACTGTAGGCACTTGACACTTTGCATTTTATTGTAATTAAACAATGGTCTGTGAGTGAGAGGGGTTAGATTGGTTTCTGATGAAGCATGGTACAACCTACATGGTTGTGCTTGTAGAAGAATGCAAATCCATCCATGCTTATCATTCTGCACAAAATTGAACTCCAAATGGATCAAAGACCTCAACATAAAACTAGATACACCAAACCTGATAGAAGAGAAAGCATGGAATAACATTGAACTCATTGTCAGAAGAGAAGGATTTCTGAAAGGAACACCATTAGTACGGGCACTAAGATCAACTGTTAATAAGTAGGACTGCATAAAACTGAAAAGCTGCTGTAAGACCAAGGACACCATCATCCAAGAAAAGTGGCAGAGTACATAATGGCAAAAGATTTCTACAAATTCCACATATGATAGAGGAATAATATCCAAAATAGAAAAAAGAACTCAGGAAACTAGATATCAAAAGCCAAATAATCCTATTAAAATTGGGCTACATAATTTAAACAGAATTCTCAATAGAGGAAACTCAAGTGGTTGAGAAACACTTAAAGACATGTTTAACATCTTTAGCCATAAAGTGAATGCAAATCAAAACTACTTTGAGATTTCATCTTACACCCATCAGAATGGCAGAGATGAGTAACACAAGTGACAGCTCATGCTGGTGAGAATGCAGAATAAGTCACTCCTCCACTGCTGGTGGGAGTGCAAACTTGAAAAGCCACTATGGAAATCAGTCTAGTTGTTTTTCATAAAGTTTGGAATCAGTCTGTCTCAAGATCCAGCAATACCACATACCACTCTTAGGAAAATACCCAAAAGACACTCCATCCTACCATGTTCATAGATACTCTATTCATAATAGCCAGAACCTGAAAACAACCCAGATGTCCCCCAACAAAATAATGGATATAAAAATTGTGGTATATTTACAAAGTAGAATATTACTGGGATGTTTTAAAATTTTTCATACTGAAATTGTCAGACAAACAGATGGAACTACAAAAATTATAGTAAGTAAGGTAACCCAGATCCAGATAAAGATAAATATGGTATATTTTAGCTTTTATATGTCTATTAGCCATTAAATAAATTATAACCAAGCTATACTCTGTAGTCCCAAAGAGGTCAGGTATAGAGGAAAGGACTAGGAGGTACAAATGGATTTTATGTGGGACTAGGGGAGGCTCTTGGGAAATGGGGCTGGAATGAGAGGATAAGGTTGGAATATGGAGGGGAAATGGGCTTGGGGGAGGGAATGAAGAGAGAAACATCTAGAACTGTGAGACATTTGAGAGACTATATGGAGACCTAGTGCAGCAGAAACTTTTTAAAATATATGAATGCAATTCTAATGAAGTCTCTAAATAATGAAGGCAATAGAGTCCCAACAAGCCATCTCTTGTCATCAAACAGCTTCCATTACAGGGCCTGGGTTATATCCAATTGACTTGTTGGCCAAAGGGTTCCCTTGGAAATATTCAACAACCCTAACAGTTACCAAGGTAACTGCAAACAGACAGCAAGGCCCCATTGCTGAGAATAAAACCCACACAACTCATTGAACATGGAGAGATAGAGTCAGTACCTACATAGAACCTTCATCCCCACCTTCTTTGGTACAGGAAGGTGGTCTGTAAGGCCTCCAAAAGAGAAAAATAAATACCAACTTGCAAAATATGCTGGGGAAAAAGTGGCACAAAACTAGTGTTTGATTTAATTTAAGGCCCACAATAGAAGCTGAAACCCATACCCAACCCTGTTTGGGAGACCAAGAACAAGATACCAGATAACCCAGACACCCGGGGTAAAACCAAATACTACTGGTCTAAGAAAAAAAAAAGTAGCAATAAAATGACTCCTAATTATATTCTTATTAACCTTATAAGATTAGTGTCTTATTTAGCCATCATCAGAGAAGCTTCCTACTGCAGCATATGGGAACAAAGACAGAGACTCACAGCCAAATAATATGCAGATAGAAAGACACTGGAAAATACAGCTCTAAATGACTGTTTCCATCAAATTTCTCCCCGTAGAGCTCAGGGAAACCCATGGAAGAGGAGGTGGAAAGAGTGCCAGAGCCAGAGAAAATGGAGGACAACAGAAGAACAAGACCCTCTAAATCAACTGATCGAAGTCGACTCACAGAAACTGAAGCAGCATGCACAGGGCACCCAGAGGTCATCTGTGTATATATTATAGCTTTCAGTTCAGTGTTTTTATAGTAGTCCCGAGTGTATGTATAAATCAGTTCAGTCCCTGATTCTAGTCCCTTCTCTTGGGGCCTCTTTCCTTCTGTTGAGTTGCCTTGTCCAACTTTGATAAGAAAGTTTTTGCCTCATCTTATTGCATGCTATTTTGTCTTGTTTTGTTGTTCTCTCTTACAAGTCTGTTCTTTTCTCATGAGAGACAGAAAGAGAGTGGATCTTGATGGGAGGGGAGGTGGGGAGGATCTGGGAGAGGTAGAAGGAGGGAAAACTATAATCAGGATATATTATATGAGAAAAGAATCTATTTTTCAATAAAAGAAGTGAAGTCAGGCTGATCTCTCAAGCTTATTATCAATAAAAGGAAAACTAAAAATAATTATGTAAGGCATATTGCATATAGAGAATGTATAGCATATATTAAGTATATGTTCAATATGTTCTCAACTTTCCATTATTTGTTGAGCTTGAAACTGATGGCCAAGAGACTATCTCAACAGTACCTTTAGACCACTTTTCCTTCCCCTTTTCATTCTTAATAATAATAATAACAATAATAATAACAATAATAATTTTCTTCTTCTCCTTTTCCTTTATTTTCTTCTTCTTCCCTTCCTCCTCCTTGTTTTTCTTCTTCTTCTACTTCTCCTCCTATTCCTTGCCCCATTTCTCCTTCCTATCCTTTCTCACTTGTATTCTTATATTTCTGGTCAACCACAGTGGCCTTTCAAATGCTTACTTTTCTCTATATGGAAAAGAAATGCTGGGAAAGGGTGGAAGCAGTTTCTCCTCCAAGATATGCTAGTTAGATTGTGGTCATTGTAGCTAAGAAGGGTGACAAGTTCTGGTGTCACACACCTCAGGATTTGAGGAATGTCAGAGTAAATTTTCTTAATCTACTATAAAATTACTGTAATGTAGCCTGACCACTCTCCTTTTCAATTCACATAAATTCCACTACAATCATTGTGTACTTCAGTAAACTCCCTGCAGTTATAATGAGAGTAATACAAACCATAATACCAAGGTGTCTGTAGGCTACTGCCCAAGATAAACTAGCTCCTTTTTTTTGTAACCACAAATTATTTACTTAACAATTACTTCCCAGAAATCAAATATCTCTTAGCTATTAATTTGTAAAAATAAGAAAAAAGTAGTTATTTGGCAAGGATTTTAGTGGCTCTCCAATAACATACATATTTAAACATCCCTCTAGCAAACATTTGTAATATTTGAGGAATCTTTTAATTTATCTATAAAACATATACAGAAAAACACACACATTAAAAATTTTTGATGTGATTAACTACATAGCACACCCATGACAAATAGAGTGTTCCAGACATACCTGAAACCTCCATCACCACTGTTCTAAGGATAACAGTATCCAGAATTCTATAATCACTTAAACAGTCTGATTCTAAGCTTATTTAAATAGAATAATCTGTCTGATCACTTGTATATGACTTATAGTCCACATTTCATTCCCATAAGGTAAGAGATCAGCTCTTTTCATGTATAAAATTTAGTCTCCAGCAGATGATGCCATTAGCTCTGGATATCAAATGTAGCATACTTCTGAAGGCTTATAATATGTGCCAGAAGCTAGATCGATGATTTATTTAACTTAGACTTCCATTTTATTTTTTCTCATACAAACTTTTACTGGTCAATAACTGAAATTCTTCTGTGAAAACAGGTTTTCAGAAACTGGGGGTGGTGGTGTATATTAATTGGTAGAATCTTTGCATAGCAAAGAGGACTCCCAGGATTAGTTTCCTAGAACAACATTGAACCAAGTGATGTATGGCTATAATTCAAGAATTCAGAAGGCAGAAGTAAGAAAATCAGAAGGTCCAGGCCATCTTAACTAATTAGGGAATTCAAGGTCAGGATGGGATACATGCAAAATTATTGTTAAAATAGAACACAGGGGGAGAGGGAAGAATGAAGATGGAAACGAGAGAGAAAGAGAGTATGCATTTTAGCATCCCAAATGCAGTGGTTACAAGTGTGTACCAAAAGTCCCAGCAATAATAGCAATCATTTGTTTCAAAAACTATTTTTATAAATGC
Organism: Cricetiscus sungorus; assembly: GCA_030556225.1. Taxonomy (NCBI): domain Eukaryota; kingdom Metazoa; phylum Chordata; class Mammalia; order Rodentia; family Cricetidae; genus Cricetiscus; species Cricetiscus sungorus. The sequence goes on from JANBXA010000366.1 coordinate 15,706,835, forward strand.
ATTTTATTAAGACAAATGCTTCCCAGCCCCATCAACCAAAATAAGTGAAGATAAAGGACATTCAACTATAGTGAACTGTAGTGAGGTCAAAGACTACTTCAAAACCAATGGATACAGAAATGTCCCATGTATGCAATTAGCTCTGTCATAGAAAGGGCCTGGAACAAAGACAAGCATGCTAAAAATGGAAGAAAGGAGGCATAGCAGGCAGAGCGGTTGCCCCCCCAAGGTCATGCCTGCCCAACCCAAAGGGACATAAATAGAGATATTCTGGGAGTAGTACCACTGATATTTAAACCCAAGGTCAAGACTAATAGCACATTATTTGTTCTACTAACTTAGGTTGCAAATGCCTTGGGCGTATCCTGTACCTTCTTCTATATCTCACTCAGCGCCAAGAACACTGTTAGCCATCAACAAACCGTAATAGAACTGAGCTTCTCTAAAAGCCAATGAAAACACACACTGAGCTAATGGAGACATTTACAGGCAACAGATCCCAGTTTTCCTTTTGGAAAATGCCACCAGCACAGACTAATTAAGTAGCGGTAAGTGACACTGACTGGCAGGAATGGCTCACCTGCCTTTGTGGGCACATCATGCCTGTTCTACTCATTTGGCATTTCTCATTTTGTTTTGATTTTGTTCTCTTAAGTATAAATTGAAGGACAATTTTGAAAATTCAAAAAGCTTTTTCTGAGACTTATGTTTTGAATTAAATATTTTCAAGAAAAATAGGAATGTAGTTGTAAATTAAAATAATAAATTATCCACTTGGTGTTGCTAAATTATTTATTTTCCATCCCTATTACCTCCTATTGTTGAAACCTAGAAATAGAACTTTGTTTGGGTTACCTCTAAACACAATAGCAATTCCAGGAATAAAATTCAGATATTTCTTGCGAATTATCATAGCAATTGACCCAGCGGAGACACAGGCATCATTTCCTCAGTATTTAAAATATGAGAGTTACTCTGATGGTTTCATTTAATCCTTGTTTGTGGTTCTGAAAAATAATTCAAAGTGAATAGAGAACAGCATTGCCAACAGGGGACAGTAAGGTCATGCAGTTTCAAAGACCATCAAATGTCCACATGAACAAAAGAACTGGATTCCTCTGAATTTCTATGAACCTCCTGATGGGGGATGTCCTTCTATCTGCTGTGAATATATGTTTCTCTTAATGGTTGATGAAAAAAGCTATGTCGGCCAATGTACAGGCAGGATTTTGCCAAGTGAGAAATCCAAACAGGGATAGAGAAAAGTAGTAGGCAGAGTCAGGGCAATGCCATGTAGCTACCAAAGAAGCAAGAGGCCCAGGCATCACCAGTAAGCCAAGACTACATGGAGATTCACAGATTAATAGAAATGGGGTAGTAATTAAGAGAGCTAGTCAATAAGAAGCCTGAGCCATCTGCTGTAGAGTTTTTAATTAATATAAGCTTCTGTGTGTTTATTTGGGACTAAATGCCTACAGAACCAAGGCAGGACACAAACTTCCATCTACAGCCTACAGAAGATGAGAAGTAATCACTGGAAAACTCAACAATAATTAAAGGGAGGCAGGTATGTTAGTACATGCTTGGTATCTTAGAGCTTGGGAGGTGGAGGGAGGAGTATTAGGAGTACAAGGTCATGCCCAGCTTTAGTGAATTCCAGGCCAACCTGGGATATGTGAGGCTGTGTCTCCAAAAGATAGAATGAAAGAAGAATTAAGCGATTCACAAATGACAAAAATACAAATGTTTCTGTCCTTTGTGTTATTTTCCTCAAAAATACTAGTAGAAAATGATTGCTGTGAGTCACCTCCTTTACTCACCAAACAGAAATAAATTGAAGACTTTGAAGGACCAAAGCAAACCAGTCAGTGGATGCTAAAGCTTTGTAACACAATGTGATACAACAGAGAAAGTAGACCCTGAGAACAGACGCATGAATCTGATTGCCAATTCTAGTTCCATTTTTGTTAGCATTGCAGTTGTCTAAATGTCTCTGAGCTTCATTTCCTCTCTGGTGTAATTAGGATTACAATTAGATTTATTTGAAACCCTTTCAATTGAATATGTAGAATGTTTAATCTGAATTTGCATAAGCCAAAAGAAACAGCTATGGAATAATAATGTATTGACATTGTACCTGAAAATCCTGGAAGCTTTTTGGTTGGGTAAACCAGGAATTCTAGTGCTAAATTTCATCAGGAACCAATATCCCAATGTGCCAGCTGTACTTTGAGGTGGCTTCACTTTCAAATATGTTTTGCCCTGAATGAGAGTTCAAGAACTCAAAGGTGACACCCCAACAATCACAAGTCTATTTGGCTAAAGGTGTCATTTTTGCCCAAAGGCCTATTAAGGGTTTGGGAACTGAATGTATTTACTCTGGCCAGTTGTTTGTTGACACCTAGAGGCAGGACTGGAAAGAATCCCAGCTGGATAAGGTGGCTGCTTCCATAAATTCGAGAGCAGGGTCTGGAGATCAGGTTCAGTGAAACAGCTTGGCCTGAGTTCTCCAGAACCTGCATGGAGCTAGAAGCTGTGCCATGTGACTGCAATTTCAAAGCTGTTCAGGTAAGGCAGAGACAACAGAGGTCCCTGGTACCCACAGACAGCTGGCCTAGTGTGCACAGTGGCAAATGATGAGAGACTGTCCTAATAAAGTGTAATGTGAGGCCTGATACTTGAGATTCCTCTCTGAACTCTACGTACACACCTTGGCATCCACAACATGTCTTTTTTGTTTGTTTGGTTTGGTTTTTTTTGTTTGTTTGAATTTTCAATAAAAGGCAAGTGCAACTATGAGACTTGGGATTAAAAAGAAAAGATCCAGGATGACCAGGGCTACACAGAGAAACCCTGTCTTGGAAAACAAAAACAAAAAAACAAAAAAAAATAGAACAAATTAACACAAAGGAAAAGAAAGGAAGAAAGGAAGGCAGGAAGGAAGAGAAAAACTTATTTCATGAAAGACAAGTAATAAATTAAATTCTTAGGTATAAACAAACCTTTGCCATCCAGAAGATATTTACCTATGTGAACTGTACACAGTATTCTGGCAAAATGATAAGGGAACACTTAAATGTGTTCATATAATGGTGAAAGTTCAGGGTGTAGAGGGAACTTCATGGGACAGATATGGTAGGACAAAAGGCAAACAAAACAAAACAAAAAAAAAATGACAAGAAAACATCCAGGAGATGGGGAGGGGGGCATGAAAGTTGTTAAGATGACCATCTTAACCATTTCAGAATGACATAGGATAAGGTAGGTCTGTACATACTACGGGGAAGAGTTTGCATACCTCCAGCAAAAATGATTATTTATACAATTAAGTTGTCTAACATTCAAGTTCAATTCTTAGAAAAAAGACTCCATCCTGTGCTCCTAGTAGGGTGTTCTGTGTGTAATATATATTTGACAAATTAAGTTTAGATATTTTTATTATGAGACACAATTAGCTTGCTTTACTGCAAATGATGATTTATTGGTTCAAGCATATTAATAAAAGCCTATCCTGAGCTGAGAAATAAAAAGTAGTTTTAAATAAGAAAATCCCATTAATAAACATATCGTGGGCTCTAACTGGGGCCAGCATGAAAACTGTTCCTGGATTTCAGAGAGAGGCCTGTCCAACAACAATTTTAGTTTGGAGCATTTCAGAGGTAGACTTCAAATAATTTTTGAGAAACAAGACAAAAACATGGACTCCAAGGAGGAAGGGAGGCTTTGAAAACACACTGTGGTTGCCAACCATGAATAATCTCAGTGTAATATGTTTGAAAGACATTAAAAGATAATTTGATAATGCAAATTAAAATAAAAAGTAAATTAGGCACAAGACTTTGGACTCATGAACAAAGAATAGATAATGGGGTAATTTCTTTAAATTTGCCAAATGTTAATGGACTAGACATTGTTGGTAGTGTACTTATTGAAATGTATATATTGTATATAGTTATTGTACTTATTACTTATGTTAGTAATAATCTTTTTTTAAATTTTAGACAAAAAAGAGGGATAATGTGTTGATATCTTACTTGTATAAATAAAGCCTGTCTGAAAGTCAGAGAATGGAGCTTGCCACCAGCTAACCATAGAGGTCTGGAGGTCTATATAGACAGACAGGAAGTGAGATAGATGGAAACAGTGTATAAGCAGGGAGAAACAGGAACTTGCTCTCTTGTCTGATGAGATGCTAAGGAGGAAGGTGTGGCTGTGGCTTGTTCCTTCTCTCTAATCTCTCAGCATTTGCCTCTATATCTGATCCCAGTTTTTATTATCTAGGCCAATTAAGAACTCCGTTTACTAAACCACATCCCCTTCTAGTAATGCATTCACTCAGGCATCAAGGGTCTTTCCTTCTAAAAAGGGTGAATTTGGATAAATTCATCCCCCTCTCAAAAAGATGTCTACAGCAGTTTCCATTGTTCCAGATGCAATAGTCACTCAGAATCAACAGCCCTGTCTCTTCAATGTAACAGCTCCTGTCTGATCATCTCAGGGAATTTACAGGTTGGCTTTACTTCATGTAAATGGATTATTTAAGAGATTTGAAGAAATTTACTCCCTATTTCAGGAAGTGAACATGTAATCATTTTTACATTCTTTAAAAAAAATAAAAAGTAGTTCTTCCTGCAAGGCACCGGGAGTTGTTGCTTGAAAGCTGTGGTATGCTTATAGCAAAGTGAAAACAAATGAATGTAATTAATTAACATTTTGATAAAAGCAACATGCTTTTAAACCCATAATGAGCAAACATGTAGACTTCAGAATGGAGACTCATGTGATTAGTATGAAGTTGTAGACACATGTAGGAGTGAACATTACATGTTTTCAGTGAAACGGTATGGCAAAAGTTTCTATGGCCTAAGTAAATAGTTGTGTTTGTTTTGTTTTGTTTTTGTTGGAATAGGGTCTCACTATGCACCTCTGGCTATCTTGTTGCTATGGAGACCAAGCTGGCCTCTAACTCACAGAGATCTGCCTGCCTCTTCCTCCTGAATGCTGAGATTAAAGGCATGCACCACTCAACCTGGGGAAAATTGAAAACATAGTATAAAAGATGAGAAAGAGATACCCAGGTAAATAAGGTGTTGAAGAAGGCCCCCTGTGCAAGTGACCAACAGCTATTAGTACAAGACTTCCCTGAAGAACTGACAAGTGTTTTACAAAATGAAAGAGCAGAGAGCATGCTGAGGAAGTACAGAGATGTTAGACACATAGCATCTTAGGATTCATTGTCAAGATCTGAGTTTTATTATTTAATTATTATTTTTATTTTACATACCAACCCCTCCCTCTCCTTCTCCTCCACCCCACTCCCCACCATCCTACCCTGAATCCACTCCTCAGATGGGGTAAGGCCTCTCATGGGGAGTCAACAAAGTCTAGTATATCAAGTTGTGGTTGGTAGGACCAAGCCCTTCCCCCATGTATCAAAGCTGAGCAAGGTATCCCACCACAGGGAGTGGGTTCCAAAAGCCAGTTCAGGCATCCAGGTTAAGCCTTGGTCCCACTGCCCTGGGTGCTCCCAACAGATTAAGCCACATAACTGTCACCCACAATCAGAGGGTCTAGTTTGGTTCCATGCAGGCTCCCAAACTGAGTTTTATTCTGAGAGCAATGTGCATTACCCAGAGACTCTATTCCTGGTACCCACATAAGTTACAAAAGGAATGGAAATGTGTCTAAATCACCAGAAAAAAAAACTAGATTGGGCATACATCCAGATTTAGGTCAGCTTTCGTTTTTTTTCTTTTCTTTTTATTATGTTTATGTTCATCATGGACCAATCACCAGTGACAACTCACAGAGAACTGAGCTCACCTTCCAGCTGGTCTTCACATCTTCTCTTGTCACCTCAGGCTCTTCTTCCATTTTCCTCACCTCTGCTTTAGTTTTCCCCATGTGGCAACATGGATCTTTTTGTCTCAGAAACTCCTTTCCTGTTTCCTTCACTAGAAAGAGGAGACGGAAGCTGCTTTTCTTCAATTCAAGATCATTTACTTTAAGGAGATGGCATCGCATGGACATGCAATAACCCTTTCTCTTTGCCAATTGCATTTCTTCCTCCATGTAAAAACCTCCAGTGTTTCACAGGACACTGACAGTTTTCTAGAAATTTCTCTTCCCATCTCTCTCACCTCTTTCATCCTTGCTCTCTGCTAGAGGCACACTGGCCCCCCTTACCAGGCAATAGCAGCCACACTCCACCCAGGGCCTGCCTTCCTATTTCCTCTCCCCACCACATTCTTGCTCCACATATATGACCTTTACTTCCTTCAAATCTACCCAGATGTCATCTCCCAATTAGGGCCTTTCCCTAAAAGTCCTCCTCTGCCTCCATAGTTACTTTCACTTTGCCTGAAATGGGGGTGTTCATTTGGTTTCTTGGTTTACTTCGTTAATAGTATAGGAAAATATCAGACATTACATTTGATATCCTTCTATCATACAAAGTAAACTCTATGAAGTCAAATGTTTCTTTGATTTGGTTATTGTTGTTTGTGGAAATATTAATATAAGTGGTATGCCCTTATTCTATAGTTGTTAATCAGTTACTTGAAGGTCTACAAATAGAATGCCTCAAGTATTTCAGAGATAGCAACTTGGGTATTAGTTGCTTCTTTGCAGTCTAGAGGAACAAGGGAGATTCAACTATTGTGTTTAAGAAAGCTAGAGGAAGCTTCTTTGTAGATGAAACTCAGATTTGAAAGGGGAACCCCTCCCCACTGCGTCCCTGAGATTAGGTGAATGACCTAAGAGGTTTGGGGTCACAGGTATTTGAAGAGACCCTGTCCATGGAATGGGGGATGTCCTTCTGTATATGTTTCTTTTATTGGCTGACGAATAAAATACTGTCCAGCCAATGAGGCAGGAAGATAGGCATGGCTAGGAGATGAGGAAAAGTCTAGGAGAAGTAGTCAGGCCCTGGAAGAATCACGATACTACCAAAGGAGTAACAACATACCGGGGCATTACTGGGTAAGCCACAACCTCAGAGCAGTACATAGATTGGTAGAAATGGGTTAGTAATTAAGGCAGAGCTAGCTAGCCAATAAGAAGCCCAAGCCACTGGCCAACAGTTTCATAATTAATATGTCTTTTTGTGTTTATTTAGGGCTGAAGGGCGGCAGGACCAGCCAGGGCCAAGAACCTCTTGCAACAGGGCAGGTAAGATGGTGAGTGATGGAGCAAACTGTGTTCATATTGGAAGGAACTCTAAATACCAAATCTCACTATTACCATGAGAAGAAACTGCTAGCTACTACTGACTGGCAAAGTATCACTTGGGTGGGATTACTGGGAATAGAAAGCATAAAGGAAGTCCATGGGAACCAGTATGTATCCCAGGTGCACAAAAGGACTTTGGGAGCACATTCCCCATGGAGGGATACTCCCTTAACCTAGAGGCAGGAGGGAGGGCCTAGTCACTACTCTAAATGACTTGACAGATTTAGATGATCCCTCCAGGAAGGCATCACCCTACATGTGGAGTGGGGGTGGGAGTGGGATTGGAGTGTGGTTGGGGGGTATGTGAGGGTGAAAGAGAGGCAGGAAGGAAGAGACAGAAAGGGAACTGGGATCCATATGTAAAATAAAAAAAATAAATAAACAAATTTTAAAAAATGTGTCCCTTCTTCCTTATGCCTTCTGGTTTCTGTCTATTGTCTCTTAATGGCAGATTCTCTCATGGTGACTGACATCCAAGCCAAAATGATGTTTTTGTAAGCCTAGCCCAAATACCACAGACCTGAGTATAGAAGGAGAGAGTTGAAGCTAAGGAGCAATTATGAAATTAATGACATAGTGCTCAGGCAGCTTTTCCTGGAATAAGGTATTGAAATGTAGAACTTGCTCTTAAATAAACTGTTTAAAAACTAAACACACACCACTCTGGAGGACAAAGCACAGGAAAAAAAAAGTTTTCCAAAGAACAGAGGGACAATAGAGACTTATCTAGGGGTTAGGGTCAAGCACAACAATCAATTCCTTAAACCAGTAGGGAATGGTGTTGTTTCCTGGCAGCTGAGGCAAAAATGGAAATGTGCCATGTATTAAAAATTAATTTGAACAGTGCAGGGAGGGTGGCAGGAAGGTGGAAAGGTTTCTTTCAGAGCAGAGCTTTGATCTTTCTAAAGCATTGTATTTGTCTGAAACCCTGCATTAACAGCAGGAGACATGAAATAAATAGAGATGTGTGGTTACGTGAGTTTTATCTTGTAGTTCTCTCTCTCCCTCTCCCTCTCTCTCTCTCTCTCTCTCTCTCTCTCTCTCTCTCTCTCTCTCTCTCTCTCTCTCTCTCTCTCACTCTCTCTCTCTCTCTCTCTCTTTTTCTCTCTCTCTCTCTCATCTGTCCCATGTATGTGTGTGTGACAGAGACACACACAAAAAAAGACAGAGACACAGATACTGGTTTCATTTACAAAAATATTAATACTGAAATCATCAAATACCTCATTTTGAGAGCTACAAACTAAGAATCTATAAGAATGAATTAAGAGCAACATCCATGCCTAAGTAGCAGAATAAAAGCAACATATTCCACAAGTGTCTGATCCCATGAAAAACTGGGTAAATTGGCTTGTTGTCTGAGGATATTCAAGATTAAATTTTGACCAAATACTGCATCTTTGTTTTGGTTTAGTTTTCTTTGCAGAAATTACATGCTGTGTTGTCCCTCATGAAAGAAAGATGATAGTAGACCCGCACTGCTTCATAAGTTTCCTTAGACAAGTTTGCCTTAGACAAGGCTAAAAGTTTATCAACAGCAGGACAAGATGAGGTCAATACATACCACACTTGGTCAAGTTGGTAAAGGCTAAAGAGATCGAAAGGCTAAATGTCTAAGGCATTTGGTATCAGGGACTCACACATGATAGGGACATGCTCTACTACTGAATTGCAGGCCAAGTCCAATTTAAACAGATCTCCCATTATATTATAGATGCAGGGTAAATTTCCTATGTGTTTTAGGTCAGAGGAACTCTGTAATTTTGTTCAATTTTTTAATAAATCTGAAAATTTAATTAAAGTGCTAATTTAAAAATATCACTGATTGCTGACATTACATTAAATCTAGTATTTATCACCGCTTGCCTTCTTCTCTTACTTACAGGGAGAAGTTATAGATCTGTAACTTTGTTCTTTACTTTTAAAGCAGTGGGTTTCTAATTTATACTCAATTTTGAATCATTTGCAATGTGCTCTGTTTCCTACCACATCTGTTATAATATTTATTAAATAAGAAAAAAAAAGAGGTTGCTTTGAGGGAAGGAATCAAAAGCTTTACTTGAAACTCGAAGATTATTTAAACTGGTATTTTGAAGATCAAATAGTAAGAACAATTAAGGGAACAAACATACCAAATCTGCATTGTTAATTTTCTCCCCCATATATTCCACATCTCCTAACTTTTGGATGATGAGACTTTTCCTGAATTCTTCTGAGAGACACATTTTGCTTCCCAGCATTATTTGTAGACTGTTTGCAGTCTGATTTTCCACTGAAGTGCTCAAAAGGCATGACCACATACATCAAGACAGTTGTTTAGTTTTGTTTTTTCTCTTTATTGCAGAATGCTCCGAAAGACTCTGAAGGCTTTTAGTCAGAGCCCATGGGTCCACATGAGAGGTAAGACAAAGTCCAAAGCAGGCGTTGGTTTAAAAAACTATAATTACCTTGTTTTCCTCATATCACTGATACTTTATATCCTCAAGTACTTGGAAAAGGGATGGACACCGGGTGGTGGAAAAATCCAGATAACAAGAGCCTTACCTGGAAGAAGTAAAAAACAAAGGCAAAAGTGAAGAAAGAAGAGGCCAGTAAGAGGAAGAGTACAAAGAAGAGGAAAAGTAGAAAGATCTGTGAAGAAAAATAGCAATGACTACACAGACAACCACCAGTCCACTACCGTAGAATGTACAGACAGCTCTTATCAAAGATAGGAAAGAAATAGTGACAGTAAATATAAATAATATGATTAAAGGAGAGAAGATACCTACAGTTACCAAATTATCATGGGAAGATTATCCAGACAATGTAGTTTGAGGATAGTTTTCAGTTGATTTTTATGATAATTGATAATATTTTTGTTTGCTCATATGATTAATCCTAAAAAGAGGAAAAAATAGATGTGGGAGTCTTGTCAACTGTAGGAGCCAACTCCTTGATAAAATAAGATAACCAGGATATTAACCATAGGAAAGGGGTTTATTCTTAGCAACAAAAGTAAATTAGTAATCAAATACATATACTATTAAGATTTATTGAACTGATAGCAGGATAATTAGATCATGCACATCCAATTGTGTCTGTTTTGTGTCCAAAAAGCTTCTTTGTTGTGATCAGTGAGTCTGTAGATATAGTGTAGATGCATAAAAAGTAGGCAAATGGATAACATCTTTACCACTGAAGTATAGATGTGCATTTTCCAGAAATGGATTTTGAGGCAAACTAGTGGAGTCCAGATTTTTGCCGTATTCACACAGAATTAATGGATAATTTAATTTGTCTGAGTTTCCATTAAGTTACTATAATGGAAAGAGAATGGGAAGAAGGCTTTAACAGCATCTTTAAAGATATGTTAGGACAAGGCAATGGATAATTTAGGTAGAGCAGAAGGAGAAGAAGAAGCAGATCTTGTCTAGGTGACAGAAAATGAAGTAGAGTCAAGTCATGGGTTTAAAGTTTGAATGGAGTCAGAAAATAAAGGTTCTGAGAATCTGATATAAGCAAATGAAAAGAAAATAGGTAGAATATGGTAAAGGAGCAAAGTCTAAAATTTAAAATCTTAATGTTCTATGACCACTGATGCTGAACAAGATGGCTAAACCCAGGGTAGCATACAAGATAGGCAGAGATAAAGCTGTGGAGGCATTGGCAGGCCAAGATAAATGGCAGGCCAAGAATGATCTGTCTGCTGGCTCATCCATTTACCTGTAGCTACTGGCCTTGAACAGGTACTTTACATCTATAATCTTCTCTTTCATTGTCTAACAAAGGAGGCTATCAATATAATCCAATCATGGGAGGTTTCTTGAAAGTTAAATAAGTTTGTTTTCATCATAATAGATATTCAAAGAGCAATTTGTTCTTTATGTTTTTACATATATCACTTCAAATTTAAATGTTGGTAAAGTTTCTGAATCTATTGGATACTTATTCATTAATAGTCATTCTTCCAAAGACTTACTTTAATATTATCATTTTCATTTACTCCATACAATATTCTTACAATGTAAGTGTTATTACTACTTCATTTCAAAGATAAGAGTCATAACATAGCCAGTAAATATCAAAGTCAGCCTTTGGCCCAAGTTGAAGTGTGTTGTGTTTTAAACATGATATATCTTCCATAGATTCATTTTGTTTAACTATTTGATCCACTGTGGTGGTAATATTTGAGGGTATAGTGGAATCTTTATAGGTACATTGTTGCTGGAATAAGTTGTTTTGGAATACTTGTTTAACTACGTGGAGATGTATTGCATTTACTTAACTATCTAAATGTATTTTGCATTTTTTTTGTGTTGTGGAATATTTGTTTAATTATGTAAAGATGTGTTGCATTTGTTTAATTATATAAATATATGTTGATACTTTACCTTACCTGCCTAAGACACCTGATTGGTCTAATAAAAAACTGAATGGCCAATGGTGAGTGAAGAGATATAGGCGGAACTTCTAGGCGGGGATAATAAGTAGGAGGAGGAATTTAGGCTCAAGGAAGAAAGAAAAGGAGACTCCAGGAAGATGCTAGGGGCCAGCCAACAAGATATAGTGAAATCTGGAAAGTAGGACATACAGAATGAAAGGTAAAAGCCCTAAGGCAAAACATAGATGAATACAAACAGGTTAAATTGAGTTAAAACAGCTAGTGAATAACCATAAGCTAAGGTTGATTCATAATTGGTATGTCTCCTGTGTAACAGGAATTAATAAAAGGACCTAGAGGCTGATATTGGGATTCAAGCTTCAAGCTGAATATAATAAAAAAAGCAAAGCCGCTGACCACTAGCTTCTTACCTCTGCCTCAGGCTGAATGAACTGCTATTGTCTCCATGAGCTCTCACCAAGCCTCAGACTATAATTTCTCCAGAAGGCTGGAGAAAGAAGACCTTCTGCTGAGTCCTGATACTGACTTACATGCTTTCCATGAGTCCTGGGTGTGACCTATAATTCTCTTTTAGATTGATTCACTCTTATGTAGATTTTGGTAGCCTCTTAATCCTCAGTCCTAGGATTAAGGGTGTGTACCACCACCTCCTAGTTTCAGGCCGCTGGGATTAAAGGTGTGTGCCTTTCTCCTATGGCCTGTGGCTGACTTTGCTTCTCTAAATCCTCACTACACTCCTAAATATCACTACACTCCTGTCTTTATTTGATAGCTGGTTGGCAGCACAAAAAAAAATTGCCAACTACAAGAAGTGAATCACTGGGGACAGGTGGTGGGGTTTCAAAAATGAGTGTCATTTCCTAATATACTCTGCTTCCTGTGTATGGATATCATATGACCAGACTGGCACCCTGTCTTGCCTTCTTGTTACCATGTATTCCTTCCAGGATACATTTTCTCCCTTGGAAATAATGAGCCAAGATGAAGGATTTCTCACCTATTTGTTCTTGTCAGAGTATTTTATCATAGCAACATGAAAGTTAAGACAAAGTTACTCAAGATTCTCTGTGTTAGCCACCATCCTATGCGGTGATGACAAGAAAGTAGGCGAGGGAAGGTGGCAATGGCTAATAAGACTCAGAAGTAGAGCTATGAGAACTAGGAAGGAGAAAGTGATAACAGAGCCCACTGCATGCTGCTTACAGCTTCTGGTTTCTGAGGGATGGAGGATGGTGAACCTGGAAGCACAGTGAGGAGCACTACTTACAATGCACAAAAGCAGCACAGGCATTTCCGACCAAAGACAACATTAAAACATAGCTTCCGGTGTGGTCATCCCTGTGTACTTGGCAGTGCCTTAGGATTCTGACCCTGCCATTGTATTTTTATCCCAAAGGGAGGAAGTTATTGTGCAGCCCTTGTCCTCTAGCCCAGTCTTATAAAGTCAAACACAGTATAATGGTTAACCAAGAAGACACTAAGGAGATTTATTTTTCCTTCTGAGTCCAATCCTCTCATTAGGATGTGTTACTTCAAAACAAAAATCTCAAATGTCAAAATATTGTTCTTTTTCTGGAAGGTGATATGCTACAAATAAATGGAATTTTTCCATGAAAGGTTTGCAATAGACCAATAGATAGTTATAAAATAAACAAATAAACTGAATTACTTTCTTAAATCCCTTAAATGTAGATAAGGTACTACTAAAGCTAAATCAACACACTAAATTTGATGTGTCACTTCTCTTCTTTGTAAAGCTTGACATATACATTTTTAAATGGTAGAAAAATTTAGAACAACTAACAACCTTGTATGTGGGATAGAAATAGCGAGTTTTAAATAAAATAACTGAAATTTTTCATAAATTAGCATTAGCTAATATTTGTATTTCAATAGCAAATAGTACACTTGAACTCTCATTGAGTAAAATAATTCTATTCTTCTTAGTCCATTATAAAGATACAGTCCATTGTTATTATATTTTAAATTTCATTAGTAGAAATTTGTACAAATTTGTTTTTCTCTTGTTATTTGACCAAATCAATAATATTCTGTTTGATCTCCTAAGAAACATGAAGTAGTTATTATTGAGTCCTTCACAGAAAAAAATATTACATATTAGGCAACTTATATTACAGTAAAATATAATTATGTGACTATTCTGAATCTTAACATGTAGATTTCTCTGTTGGCCATTCAATCACATCTTTATTCAGCATTCAGCTTTCATTGATTTCTAATTATATACCAAAAGCTGTTTTTGACAAGAATACAAGTTGATACTGCAAGGTCATTGCCTTTAAGAAAATCTGTCAAGCTATTTTATTATGATGGTGATTTGGGTTGAAATTAAGGAGAACAAAGACTTTCTATAGAATTTTTTATGTAAATATGGTCTTATCTCTCACTCAGTTTCCAGCCATTGTTGGTTAGTACATTTCATTGAATTTGTTTTCTAACATCTGATGAGTCCACTAATGCTAACTGTCAGATATAAAAGTAAAATTCACCAATATGGTATCTCTCTTCAACCCTTATGTTTTATGGCCACTCCAGCACATGCTTATCCTTTATCATAACATTTAATTTGTTGAGACCCCAGTGCAATGCTTAGATAAAATCACCTAAGACCACACTGAACTGAACACTGTCTGCTGTGAAGGCTATGGTGTTGCTAATCTACAGAATGAAAACCCAAAGTTATTTACATATTTTCAGTAGTCAACATTTAACCTTCTCTTTCTAAATTGCCTGTGACATTAATTTTCTTGCAGGATCTCAGTGTGGGTTTGGGGGATTGAACAGCCAATGAACACAGAGCATTCTTACAGCATGCAATCACAACTTATATTTAGCTTTCATAACAGAACCTTAACCAAAACCATTGCACAGTTGCCAAAACCAATCTAAAACCACTTCCTAGGCCTTTGGATGACAAGTGGGTATGTCCCTTCTCCCACATGATGATGGCTACTACCTAGCAAGATGCCCAATGCTCTTATGATGAAGAGACTTGTCTATTCAGAATTTTGGGGTTACATATTGCTAGTTCACAATTCATATTCCTTTGTATTGATTAAATCTGTTCTTTGACAACTTCTTACTAGTATGTTAGGCATTGACATTAGTCTCATTTTCATCTTCTCTTATGTCTTCTCAACACTTATCAGCCCTTTCTCGCCCCTGCACTTTCCCACAACAACGTGTTTGTTTTGGTTTGTGATCCCAGTGGTTTCATTTAGGGTCATCTGGTGATCATGGGTTTGTAACTTTCCAGTAGACCATGGTGGATTCACCATTAGGCACATTACCAAAATATATCAGTAGCCAATAGTTGAGCAGGGACAACTAGAGCTCCAGAAGCTCCTCTCTTATCTATGGTTCACATTACTTATTAGAAATGTCTTCTATTCCCTTTTGATTCCTTCTTACTCTTGATATTGCTATCATTCTTCACACATATTCTAAAATAATTCTTGCTGGGGTAGAAAACTTGAGAATTTAATATTTTCTCCAAATATGTATAGATCAAGAAAGAGAGAGAGAGAGAGAGAGAGAGAGAGAGAGAGAGAGAGAGAGAGAGAGAGAGAGAGAGAGAGAGAGAGAGAGAGAGAGAGAGAGAGAGAGAGAGAGAGAGAACTTACAGATTACACTGAGAGTAACAAAAGAGCCAAGAAACAAGGAGTCTGTTTTTTGTTTGCCTGGGGTGTTTTGACATCATACAAAATATTTTATTATCTCACAAGTATCTTGCTTCCATAAACTGTCAACATTATGGCTAATCTGCCTAGGAAATTGGAAGGATCTGAGAATTCTTATTTAGTTCAGTAATCATTCTTAAGAAATGTTTTCTATTGCAAGAGTAAAGATTCCATGAATCTGAGGCCCTTGGTGGGAAATGTTTATTGTTTGAATTTAGATTATAAAAACACAAAGCAGAGTCCTGTGTGCTATATCTAGGGAATGAGGTACAGAGAGTTTCGTAATGCTGAAATGGGAAGGTTAAGAAAAAAAAAAAAAGGAGTAGATTAAGAAATGAAGAGATAGAACTCATTGGGGAGAGTTGAAAGAAAAATTAAGTGGGTAGAATGATCAGAAGCCCAGTTCTGACATTTTGTCCAGGCAGTTCCATATTCTGCTGTACCCTACTTCCTAGCTATGATAAAACATTTCTTCTTCCTGCCAGAATTATCAACATTTTCTTACAGTGTCCTAAAAGAGACATATATTTCAGTGTAATGGGACCAATTAAATACCAATTTTGCTAAGAATACATAAATAATAAGAAATAAATAAAACATTGAACTTGGGTAAAAGTTCAATACTATATACCCACTATATAGTATTGAACTATACCCACTGTTGTTAAAATAAAAGTTATCTATCAAGCCTACACGTTAACTTTCATCCTAATCCTTAAAGGCTCCCTCATCAACTCCTCATATAGTGACAGAAGCTATGTCCTAAAGATACAATGTTTGTTCCCTAGGTAACTAACTTTCAAATCTTCCTCTTCTTCTCTCTCTCCATACTACCACTACTTCAATCTATACTGTTCCATCACTCATCTAGATTTCTGACAAAAACTAAGAGGACTTGTTTCATGACGCTACAAAAGACAGACTTTCTTAAACTGAAAACCTATCTTGTAATCTTCTTAAATGTCTTCTTTGGAAACTCCCAAAAAAAAATCTTCACCCAAGCTCTTCCTTTCCAGCCCTCCAACGAATCCAACAAATCTTGTCATGAACTCACTAACTTTCTGTGCCCTGAAGTAGTGACATTTCTCCCGGAGCTATATCCTGTCTCCCACCTCTGCACCTTCCAATGATACTGGATGTTCTTGCCTACTGGACTCATTTAACTTTGTACTTTATAAGTTTATAAACCATGTCCTGTCTATTTCTGAAGCCACAACAAACAAGGGGGTGCTGGCAACTGGGAGAAGGAAACAAAAACACATTAACTATTCCCAATGAAAGGGTTGTTTGTTTGCTGGACACAAATAACAAAATGATGATTGTAGAGATATCAAAGTCGCAAAACTATGTGATGTCTTCAAAGATTTGAAACCAGAAGAGGTTAGGGTGACTTTTGGGTAGTAAGAAGAGAAAAAGAAAAGAACAGGCTACGTCAAAATGTCATACAGGGCTAGCCCTGATGAGAAGGCTGGGGGGCAAATAGCCTTCTTGTTCAACACAGGGATAAAGAATACCAATCATTTCTCTCTTAAGCAGAGCCAGACCAACTCAACAGCAAGCCAGAAAGAATGGGCACTGCATTCCCAAAAGGAAGTGATGCTTGTACCGCCATCAGCCTGGTTGACAAAGGAGACATGATCCAGGAGCCACCAGTCTAAAGGATGGTATACCACAGATGGGCACGCTTCTTGGAAAAGACCTCTGGCAATTAGGAATTCAAGCTTAGCCCCAGTTTTTCAGATGATGCCTTCTAATTTTCCTTTCCCCTTCTCTGAGCTTCTTCCAGGAAACCTGCCTTGTCCTCTGCTGTGGTTGGGAAGATCAAATGAGTCTTTTACCGAAAGGGCAGGGCTTTCCTCTCCTCCCAGCTCCTTCTTGTGCACCCACAAGTGATGGCTCATACAAGAACACTTCTGGAGCCTGACACAGGGCCACCTCCTTTCTCAAGCAGTGTGGGATGAGAGCACATGAGGTCAAAGTTGAAGATCAGACCTTTTCTTCTAAGGCCTTAACTGATGACAGCCTGGTTTCACCATGGAAACCACCACTTGCAGTAGAATTTTCTGTGACAAATTTTCACCTTAGAAGATTTTTGGATGCTTTATGTGACATTCTTTCAGTATTTCACTCCTGAGAGCTAATTTGCACCAAAAACTTTACCAGAAGAATTAGATAAAAATCGAAAAGAAAGAAAATAAAAACACATTGCCTTCCATGTTAGTGGGAATAAAAACAGTCTGTTGAAATAGGAAAGATCAGATTCCATCTTGATAACCAATGTTTTCTCTAATATTGCAGTACAATTTCCAAACCTATCCAAATAATCTTTTGCATTTCTGCCCTGAGTTTCACACAGGATATTTCTATGTCCTTTCCTCCTCTATTTTGTGCATATATGACAGTGCTTAAATGACTGCTGAATATAATCTCTCCTCTTACACATGTGTCTATCTCATCAGCTTGTAACCTTCTAGACCACAAGGATTTATCATAATTGATCACCATAAAGTCATTATTTCCTTACAAATACAAGTTCCTATGCCTATCTGCTGCTCTGATCTAATTGAGGGCAGAGATCATGCACATTTAGATTTCCACATTTAGAAGTCAATAAGTATGTACAGCATTAACTTAATCAAAATACTGGTGGGTCACATATTACCATGTCTCTAAGGTTATATTCATTCACATGCTTGACTATTTATAAAATTCATTTTCCTTCATTGAAGTTTGCAGATGGAAGAGTTTCTTGGTCTCTTGAGCTTAACCCACAAGAAAGCCATGAAGGTGCTGATGTCATTACCCACAAGTATGAGAGGGACTATAGGGAGTGGTGGCCATGGAATCTATGTCCTTTTCACATTCAATAATCTCATTAAAACTTCAAGGGAGATGTATCATTAGATCCAATGGGGGAAAAAAAGTTGGGTACTCCCAAAAATAGAAAAATGATGGTGCTAATTCAGAATCACTTTTGTAAGGAGACTTGCATATGTTGTAAATCACAAAGCTTCTGGGTCAAGGAAAGTGCTTTTCTTCCTTCCTTCCTTCCTTCCTTTCTTTCTTTCTTTCTTTCTTTCTTTCTTTCTTTCTTTCTTTCTTTCTCTCTCTCTTTCTTTCTTCCTTTTTCTGCCTTCCTTCCTTTTTTCCTTCCTTCCTTCCTTCCTTCCTTCCTTCCTTCCTTCCTTCCTTCCTTCCTTCCTTTTTAGGATGCCACAGTATTTTAAGCCACTGATGACTCTTCTAACAAAATAATAACATTCCTCTTCTTGCTCAATTCCAGATGCTTCCTTCCTGAAGTGAAATAGTGTGTTGTTAAGAATTGTTAAATCACTACCATATTTACTTATGTTTTTATCGTCTGTGGCCCTCACAGCCCTTCTTCCTTCATAATATGGAAGCAAATTCACAGGCAAATGGATGTAACTAGAAGAAACCATCCTGAATGAGGTAACCTAGACACAAAAAGACAAACATAATATGTACTCACTCATATATGGTTTTTAGACATAGAGCAAAGGATTTCAAGCCTGCAATCTACACCACCAGAAAAGCTAGGAAACAAGGAGGACCCTAAGAGACATACATGATCCCCTTGAGAGGGGGAAAGGGACAAGATCTCCTGAGCAAATGGGAAGCATGGGTGGGAGGGGAGAGGAAGTGAAGGGGAAGAGAATGGGTGAGGTGGGCATGACAGAGCAGGAAGATTGAGTCAGGGAAAAAAATAGAGGAGAGCAAGAAAAGAGGAAGGGCTGTTTTATTTCTAATGAAACAAGCACAGAGGCACTTTCACAAGGCCATCAGCTGATACATGGTCTAAAGGTAGAATTTGAACCTAAGTGGGCAACAATTCACATTTGAACTGTTACTAATCTTCTACACCTGTGAAACTGTCTTTATTTTTCATTTCCTTTTCCAATTCTGGCCATATTTACCAACTTCAGAGGAGTTCCTTGCCTAATACAATAGGGTCTTAGACAGATTTGTAGTGTTGCTAATCTTAGATGTCATATTGCCCAAACTGAAAGACTTTAGTAACATACTAAAACTGTGGAAACAGCCTTGGGCTTCAATTCCATAGCAGCATCTTATTGTCCTCTTGTTGCTCTATTGTCCTTGACATGACACTGGGTGCCTTACAATTTGACTCAGAATTTTTGATGCATGGTGTTTCTTTGATTTCATTCAAGGTGTTATAATGTTGCAAAAAAAATTGAAATATCTCAGAGGGAGAAGCACAAATATATCATTTAAAGCACACATTAAACCTGTTGATACTTAAAACGTTATGACTATAAATGATGCTATGCAAATGCAAGATATTAACTCATAAGTTATCACTTAATAAGTAGTTGATTGGCTGCTGGATGAGACTAAATACAAGTAAAGCCAATACTAGGGAAACCTCAAATTACATGATTTACATGACCTCCTAATTTCCCTTCATCCTGGCCATGTTTCCTCTCATTTTTCTCCTTCCCTACTTGCCCATCTACTGTCCATAGTATCTCACTGATATGACTTCCCAAACATAAACTATGCCATCTTTGCTCCTCTCTTGTTCCATCACCCTCTCTTTCTCTTCTTCTCATGCATTTCCATCCTATAAACTAGATCATTTCAGTCAAGCTCTGTGAGCTTCAAATGCTTTGTTCTGTCTTTCTCCCTTTCCATTTCTTTTTTTCTCCTGAAAGTACATGTAACCTTCTAGTGCTTTGTTTGATCCACTCTCTAAAAGAATTGCATGACCATACAGCATTACTATAATGGGGGGGGGGGTCTTTCTAGTGCCTCTATGCCATGACTACCATGTGATCACTTAGTTACCTATGTTCAGTTCCTAATCTCCTTTTTATTCTGCTGTCTGTAGTTGAGTTTATATATTCAAAGATACTTCATTAATAACTAAATTTTCTTAGTAAAAACTGTGCACAGTGGTACTTAACAAATGTAAATTTTTATCAGACATAGATTAAGAGATGGGTTTTAATTTTCTAAATTAGAGCTTTGGGTCTATGAGAAGAAGAAGGAATTATGGGATAGTAGGTGATCCTCAGGCTTCTTTGTAGGATGAATTCAAGCAAACTGAAACTCAAAGTTTTGTATTTGGCATATGACCATTTGGCATAAGGACAGAAATTTCAGCTAAGGCCATTGTTATTCTCTGTACACTTTGGGGTTGGCACAGCTGGAGGTGGATATAGAGACCACTCTCTGTGATCAAGTCAGGTGATCTGTGGTAGAAATACTGTTAAGCATCCTTTAAAGAGAGGCTGCCTCAAAGTACAGTCTGTGATTCTTCTGTGCATCATTGTTTAAGAAAAAACTTTGATATTCCAGCTCTGTTTAAATGCATTTTTGCTCATTAATGTTAGACATCTTTTCTAAAGGTTCATTAGTTACTCTTTTCTCATGTACTGATTTAGATCCTGCTAAAAGTTGAGTAAGTACAGACACACATGCTACTGTGAGCACAAAGCTACCCAAATGACTGGGCCTTGTGTCTGATGGAACAGTGTGAACAGAAAGGAGCTTCATGTCCTACTCTTGATGAACAAGTGGTTGAAAGAGCCCTTTCTTTGAGTTTGATATGTGCTTCATACCTTCCTATAACCTGTCCCATTTCCTTCTCAGTGTCCCACGTGGTTTACTCTCCACACCACTCCACAGAAACTGCTCAGAACAAAGTCACCACATGTCCTCCACATGACCAAATGTATGGGAGACAGTCTTCAGATTTCTGGCCTATGACATTGAATCAATGCAAGTCTTTGTGAATGGCCATTTCTCTTGCAGTACACCATTCTCCACCATTACTCTAAAGTTCTAATGCTTTCCAGCTATCTTTAATCTCATTCCATTTTCTGCATTTCTTCCACTGTAGCTAGAATGAAATAAATGTCCTACAGTGTTGATGCACAAAGCTAAAACTTCAGGCCCAAATCCTGCCTGCTTATCATAATTATCCTTAAAATTGATCAAAACAAAATTCTATCCCTTTCTCCTATAAACAAGCCTGCATTTCTTTATATTCTCAGTATACCACAATTATTTATCCAGTACTTGCAAATCTAAAACCACCAGTCTAAGAATTTCCTTCTTTATTGGCCCAGTCCTAGCTGTTGTCATTGATGAAATTTTTACTGAAATGTGTTCTTTTTATGCCTTGATCCATATCATCCAAAGGAAGACCACGGAATCATGTCTATAATCCTCACTTCTCAGCTTATTAGGATGGTATCTTACCCTATTCAACTCTATTTCCATCAAAGTGTCAATATATTTTACACAAAGATAAATATTTTCATATTATAACTATTAGCAATCTACCAATGGGCAGATAACTATATGCAGACAAAAGAGCAAATTAAAAATTTAAAACTACTATTAATTATTTCACTAATTCAAGCAGAGTCCAGTAAGATATACTGGATTTTCTAAGTCACTTACAAGAAATTCTATAGTTAATGATAAGGTGTGGTCAATGGTATGCAAATGTAGTGTACTATTTGTCTGCCTTGAGTTTAAACACAATAAAGAGTTCCAACTGAATATGAACAAAGGGAGAATCAATTTCTATATATTATCTTAACAACCCAACCCACATAATAGTTTTAAAGGGAATAAAGTTATTGCCTATCACTAATACCCTGTCCTATGGATAGGACAGTGTTATATGATTTAAGAGTGATAGATATTTTGCCATAGGTTGTTAAGGATACCAGTTTCCTATGAATTAACTAATAGCAGAAACTTGAAGGGTGTTTTCAAATTTCAGGAGGAAAAAGTGAAGATGGATGTTTCTGTCCCACCTCATCCCACCTAGCCCACAGCCACTATAATACCAAATATAAATACACGATGCTATATTAATTATAAAACTGTTGGTTGATGGCTACAGCTTATTGTTTAGCTCTGTCTTAACTATTAACACTAACTACTAATTTATATATTTCTACATGGCCTTGTCTTACCAGTAATCACCTGGTGCATCCTATCTTCCTGGTCTCTCTTGGTGACTCCTGGA
Organism: Cricetiscus sungorus; assembly: GCA_030556225.1. Lineage (NCBI taxonomy): Eukaryota > Metazoa > Chordata > Mammalia > Rodentia > Cricetidae > Cricetiscus > Cricetiscus sungorus. The sequence continues at coordinate 15,729,177 of JANBXA010000366.1, forward strand.
GGCCCCTCTCTGCCTCTCTCCCCAGCATTTTCCTCATCTCCTAGCCCCACCTATTGGCTTCTATTGGCCAAACTGTTTTATTCATCAACCAATAAGAGAAACATATATTCAGAAGGACATCCCCCATCAAACACCAAGACTCATAGTCACAAAATCTGACTCCTTTAAAGAAAACATTTCACTTTTCACTGAGTCTAGAGAGCCAATGGCATAAAGAACATGAAATATGTGTTCCTTCCCATCAGCTCAGGAAGGAAGCAGACATGAGCCCTTCGGAACATAGTCCATTTATAATCCTCCGTTCACTCTTGAATAGTCCCTAGTTTCAATTCCTCTTGCTATCTCAAGCTTTGCTAGATCTATTATTAAAATCAATAGATCAAGCCATATTAATTTCATATTAAAAAGTTATTTTACATCAGATAAACATAGAATGACTTATTCATGAACAAAAAACAAAAACTGAAGTTGAACTGTCAGTCAATTTTTTTCTCATACATTGAAGAAAATTATGAGTCTGGGATATGATGTACTGAGAGTCAAATGAAATTATGTCTCTTAAAACAGTGAAGACACAGTATTATTTGGAAATGAAATGAAAACTCTCTTTCACTTCTAAGCTATTTTACAATGTTGGTTTTAAAAGGGGACATAATCTACTCCATTAAATCAGGTAAACAGCACCAAGAAAATAAACAAACAAACAAAATTCCTGCATAGATCAGGAATTTAAATTGTTTTAAATCCATGATGTAAACTACCAATGTTAATCTACAAACTCAAGGCTGTCATCGCTAAAGAGCTAAGTGCTGTTTTCAAGTATCTTACAAAAAACCTTGGCCTGAACTGAACTTTGCTAGTGATGTTCTGATCATTGTGATGAAATACTTGACATTAATGACTAGGGTGGTTTGAAAGAAAATGGTCCCTAAAGGAAGAGAAAAGGGAGAGGCACTATTAGGATGTGCAATTTATAGAGTGAATATATATATATATATATGTCACAGTGGGAGAAGCCTTTGAGGTCTCTTTTGCTCAAGCTTCCCTCAGTGTGACTATCATGCAACTTCCTGTTGCCTGCAGACAAGATGTAGCACTCCCAAGTCCAGCATTACATCTGCCTGTACATGGCTATGCTCTCTGTCATGATGATCATGGACTGAACCTCTGAAACTATTAGGCAAGTCACCCCAATTAATTTTTTTCATAAGTGTTGCCATGGTCATGGTGTCTCTTCACAATAATTAAAACCCTAACTAAGACAGAAGTTGGTACCAGGGACTGGGGTATTGCTGAGATAGGCTTGACCATGTTTTTTGTTCTGAGGAATAATGACTTTAGTTCTTTGGGTTGGGAAAACAGTGGAACACTTTCGGCACTGCTTAATGGTCCATACTAGTAGGAGCATGGGAGACAGTAGTGCTGAGTGTGATTTCATGAACTGTGGGGGAGGCTGACTCAAGAGGTTTCAGAGGAGAAGAATTTTAGTAACTTCCCTAGACGTCATCCTTGTGATGTTTTGGTGAAGATGGCTGCCTTTTGCCCTTGTCTGAACAGTCTGCCTGAGGATAAAGTGATGAATATTAGATTAATTTCATTGAAAAGAGGAAATCTCAGAACAGCCTAATATAGACTCTGGCATTTAGTGGTAACTCCATTGAGCAAGCAGTGTAGGGTAAATTACACAATGTAAATGTTGATGAGAAAGGGGGCACAAGGAAGTAAAATCACACTAAATCCTATGTTCCTGGAGAAACAGGATTAAGAGAAGGAATTAAGGAAGTGATGACATCAGGGAAGATTCCGCCCAGCTAAATTTCCAACATGTGAAAAGGAACTAAAGGAAAATTTAGAGCTGGGTGTGGTAGGGCACACCTTTAATCCCAGGACTGGGAAGGCAACAGCCAGCCTAGTGTAATGAGTAAATTCAAAGACAAGCAAGCTTAGGCAGTGAAGGAAAACACAAGGGAGCCATGTCCCAGCCCCAGTAATCAGAAGACATTTTCAGCTTTGGTCACATGGTTCTGGCTTTAGAGTTAAGGATAGAAGAAAAGATTTATGGAATATAGCCACTGAGGCCTGGCATGTGTCAGGGGTGTCCCTGCATGGAGGCCCAGTAAGGCCAAAGAAGTGCTGCTAACAGGGAGTGGAACCAGTCCCAGGGAAACAAGTGTGTTGCAATCAACAAAGCTGGACAGAAGGGAGATCTGAAGAGTATTTTGACATTGGCCATAGAAATGCACAGTTTGGGGTTTGCATGGCTAGTTTTCTGTTTTGCTTTGGTCTAAGAAGGTTTTGATTTGGTTTAATATTTCCTCTCTATGCTCCCTTCCCTGCATTTTGGAATGGTAATGTGTGTCTTTTGCCATTATATGTTGGAGTACGGGATCTGCTTTTTATTTTAATGTTACAGTGTGTTATAGTTAAGAGATTGCATGAGTTCAGAGGAGACTTTGGCCTTTAAACGAGTTTGGGACTGTTATAGACTATGGGGACTTCTAAAGTTGTACTTAATGCATCTTCTGCATTATGATATGGCTATAAGCATTTGGGGGCCAGGCAGTGGGATGCAATGGTTTGAAAGAAAATGGCCCTCAAAGGGAAGGGCCCTATTAAGAGAAGTGACCTTGTTGGAGGAAGTGTGTGACTGTGGAGAGGGCTTTGAAGTCTCTTTTCCTTAAGCTTAACTCGGTGTGACTTCCTGTTGCTTACAAGGCAAAATGTAGCATGCTCAGTTCCAGAACCATGTCAGCCTACACACAGCCATGCTCCACATCATGACAAACAAGTGTGATTACTTCCTCAGTTCTCAAAGCACCATTGGATGTTTACTCCTTTGCTAAACTTCCTACCATTTGACCTTGAGGATCAAGACATCTAGAAACCACACCTTAGATCAAACATCCTGTTATCTGACCTTGAGGATCAAGAATAAGTTTGAACTCTCTGACCTTAAGTAGAGATGGAACAGAGTCAGCTCTGTGGGCTCTCACAAATATGTCCTATGCTGCTGATGTGATATGCAAAATCTATTGAAATATCTGAAATAAAAACAAAATTTTGAAATGTGATCATTTCCAAAGGTTCACTCATGTAAAAATGATTCTAGCATGTGAGGGCTCAGCCCTGTGAGACAATGTGAACTGATGTCTTTTCTTCTCTCTTTTCTCTACAGTAATAATGACCACCCTTCCCCTGTCCATTTCCTGGAGCCTGCTGCTGAATCTGCTATCATCACCCATTTGTTCCTCTACATCTATTCCATTCGCTCACCTTTTTTAATCCATTCAAGCTACTATAATACTATACCATCATCTGGGAGCTTCATGACATCAGAAATGTTTTTCTAACAGTTTTGGAAGTTGCAAAATTCAAGTCACATAACTAGCAAACTTAGGGTCTGATAAAGAGGTCACATTCATTGATGACACCTTCCTGCTGTATCCTTCCTTCCATGGAAGAAAAGGCAGAAGCTCTCTGGAGCTTCTCATTCTCAAATTTTTATTTATTCATTATTTGCTTATTAGAGGAACATGTGTGCCACAGCAGGAGTGTGGAGGTCAGAGGACAACTGTCAGGAGTCATTTATTTTGTCTCCCACCTTGTTGAGGTGGGGCCTCTTCTGAGGCCTCTCTTAAGAGGACATAAATCTCATTCAAGAGATATATTTTCATGAACTAATCATCTCCTCAAAGTTTTACTACCTAATAGACTTTAGCAGTTAGAATTTCAGTGCATGAACTGAGGGAGGGAGTGCATAAGAAATCAGACCACAGTAGTTCATAGATGACCATTTCACAGCACAATGATGGTGTGTCAAAAATAGCAAATATGAAAGTGTGACATCTTAGGATCCTTATCATGTAAGAATTAAAAATCTATGTCCTTCAGCACAACTTGCCACAAACTGGATAAATTAAGTTTAAAAGAAATTGTATTGAATATATTAACATTTATTTTAATAAATTAAATATAAACATATATTTATTTTAAAATGATAATTCTATACTTTAATATGAAAAACCTGGAAGTCATATATCAATGCTTATATTTCAAGAAATTGAAACTACAAATTGAATTCTAAATGCAAAAATGAAAAAACAACAGTGACAAAGTGTCTTATAAAGACAATAAACACTCCAAATTTAGTTCTCTTAACAGGATGATTAAATTTCAGAACTTGTTATAGAAATTATTCAAGAAGAAAAAGATAAAATTACAAATAACTAAAATTTTGATAAAGGAGCAATTGTTACTCCCCCAGACATCCAAAGCATAAAGAATACATTATATAGTTGTAAGATAAAATAGTGTGCATTTAAATTTGAATTAGTTGAAATAATCCTAATGTGTTTCAAATACTACTATTTAATTCACAATAATGTTTTTTTGTTAAGGATGTTGAAACCATGATGAAAATCTTCCCAGGTCAAACATTTTGTCTCAGGTCTATAACAAAATGTCATTATCTAGGTGGTATTTTGAAGAACTCCAGCAAATGTTTAAGCAAGACATTAACTTATTCAAGAACCTCACAGAGAACACAAATTAGGCACAAATGCCTTGGTTCATTTTACTCATAAATTCTGTGACACAGCAGAATAAACATTACAAAAAATTAATATGGCTAATGTTGCTTATTAAAAGGACACAGAATATGTATAGCCTATGAATAACATTCCAATGTTACGTTCATTCAAGGAATGAAAGGTGAGTTTAGCAATTTGAAATCACTACCACATGTTATAGGATAAAGGAAAAATGGCATATGCTATAAGAATATGTAGGACAAAGCATGTGACAAAAATCATGTTCCCACAGGATATTTAGCCCATACTTTCTTCTCAGACATGTAGACAGTTGATAGCCATTGTGCAAGAGATGAGAAGAACATATAATAATTAAATTGTTGCTCTCAGACTCATTCCAGCTGAACACAATTTCAAGTAAATACAAATGTGAGTTCTGAAGTAACTGTTGTATCTAAATTGTAAACAAGGTTTACAATTTTGTAATCACAATAGCACACTGAGATAGGGTTATTTTGTTCAGAGCCAACTGGAGCAAACGTTTCTAAAAATGTTATCCTTTGTCTGACCTGCAGTTGGTGACTTGATTATGAACCTCTTAATGTTAGTGACCTTATGGGAAAATGGGCTCATGAAAATGAATAGTGCATTTTGATGGAACAGACCACATGGTAGTTAGTTCTGCCCTGGTAAGGAAGTTCTAGAGAAGTAACAAGGAGTGAGGTCATTTTACCCTATAAAAAGGACAGGTGTCTAGTGTCTGTGTAAGAAAGAGGTCAGATTTGGCCTTTTTCAGTCCATGAAAACAAAGCAAGCCAACAGCTATGCTGACACGCTGCTATTTCCTTCGGGTGCCTTTTGCAGAAGCGAATGTTAACACCAATGCTTATTATCTGATGTGGAGGTTCTTGGATTGACTTGTAATTTTTTTTGTCCTGATTGCCTTTGGTGGGATTTGAGTTCACCCTGGGTGAGATAAACAATGAAAATAAATCTATATGTATCTTTAGATAAAGAAAGTATATTCTTGTCATCATGTTTTATTGTTGTTTTGCGTTTTGGTTTTTGAGACAGGTTTCTCTGTCTAACAGCCCTGGGTCTCCTGGAACTCAGTCCATGGACCAGCCTGGCATCCATCTCACAGAGATCTACCTGCCTCTGCCTCCTGTGTGCTAGGATTGAAGGTGTGTGCCACCACCTCCTGATTCCTGTCTACATTTTAAGAGCACTTGTTCTCCTATAGTATTATAGTGTAAGAAGTCTTTCTCTGTAGTATGTATCACAGATTTCATAATTCTTAAACATCAATATTAAAGGAGTAAGTTAATTATTAATATTGATATGAAAAATATGTGTATATATGCACACAAAAATGATAATGTAAGAGCCTTGAGAGGCATTATGCTGAGTTGAATAGGGTGAACCTAACGATAGTTAACAGGTAAAGAAGTTAACAGCCTTGCACACCATGGCTTAAGCTTTGATCACTCTAAACAACACTCCACGTTCAGAACACTCTGAACGTGGCCAACTTTGCTTTTGTAATGCCTTTTGCTTCTGGTAATCAGAGCTTAGGCATTGCAAAAAGATATTGGGGGGGGCAGTTCCGGGAAGAAAGGAAATGCTTAATTTTATGAGAAAACCAGTTAACTGTTTCTGACTGTCCGTTCTTCTTCCTGCCACAGCACTAGTACATTTAAAAAATTATAACCCACTGCTTTACACTGGGTCAGTTGATTTGCTTGATGGACTTCTATCAGTGACTATTAAAGAGAACCGGACTATACAGTTGGAAACAGCAAGAGATACAAAGACAATGCTTAAAAGCTACCACAATAGCAGGAAATACGTAGAATGTAGCCTGAACATAATCCAGATGACAAGCACACAGCAGGGAAGACAGTCACCAGATTGTCCCTTTCTTAACTCACTGGAGGGCCATATTTCCCAGTCGTCTTTGCATGTAGGATTTGACCAACTTAACACAAGAGTGATATGGGCTGTGTTCAGACCTATCCATGCAATTGTCATGCATCCTCACATGTCCCAGTTTCTGTTTTCTGTCTGAGGCTGGATGGAATTGGGGCAATTCTGACACGCTGAAGGCTCAAGACAACAGGTCTGTGAGCTTCTAATTGATAAACAGCCTGACTTCTAGTCAGGAATTTCCATGCTTGACATGGTGCCACTAATTTTAACCGTGTTAAAACACTGATTGTGATTTGTTACTGTAGCATTGTCTAATCCACAGTAGTCAAGAAATGTGATAAATGAACAGTGTCATCTATCTAGTCTGATTGACATATGAAGGAACACTTTTTCAATTGTTTTTCATTTTTATTTTAGTTTATACACATGAGCGTCTTGCCTGCATGTGTGCCTGTATGCTACAAGGGAGGCCAGAAGAGAACATCAGATTCCCCAACACTGGAGCCATGTGAGTACTAGAAATCAAACCCAAGTGCTCTGGAAGAGCAACAATGCTCTTAACTTCTAAGCATCTCTCTAGCCACTGGAAGACTATTGTAATAGTCCTCTCTCAACCTGAGCAAATTATTCTGAGTTAGTTTTATGACAAGGAGAAAAGAAACAGTAATGAGTAAAATAGTCACTAATTAATCTTTCTGCTTTGCAATGAGAGGTTTTGTCACAGATGGTCTCGCTGCCCTTCAGCCCCAAATGAACACACTGATGCTATATTAGTTATAAAACTGTTGGCTGGTTGCTTGGGCTTCTTATAGGCTAGCTCTGTCTTAATTATTAACCCATTTCTATTAATCTCCACACTTCCATATGGTCTTGGCTTACTGGAAAATGCCTGGCAAGTCCTCTCTTCCTGAGCTCCACATACGAATTTGACTGCCTATGTTACCCAGAATTCTCATCCCCCAGCAGGTGTGCATGGAGGCCTGAAGTCAACACTTGGCATCTTCTTCCATCACTTATACATCACTTCTATTTCTTGAGACCGCCTCTTTTACTGAACCAGTCAAACCCAGGGGTCCTCCTGTCTCCATACCCAACTCTGCTACAGCTACACAGGGCTGTACTGGCTTTTTCCATGGCTGCTGGTAACTCAGCTCAGGTATTCATGGTTGCATGGCAAGAACTTTCCCAACTGACCATCTCCCCAGCTCTCTTTTAGGTAATTCTTATAAACAATGTCTTGTTATACTTAAAAAATAAAAACCATATAAATATAAGGAAAAGTAATTCATTAATTGATTCACTGCATCTTTAGAAAGAAAACAAACCCACATATTGATTTCTTAAAAAACAAAGTTCTAGTTTCCATTTCTACTTCAACTTTATACAAATTTTTCCATATTTTGTCAAAATTTATTTTCTTTAACATATTTTTGTTAAATAAATAGCATAGGGTTATTTGTCCACATGTTCTGTGGTATTTTGCTGAAGAAAATAATTTATCAACCTTAATGTCATGAAATTTCTTTTTTAGGAGATAAAACATACACACACTGTAAAAACAATGCAAACTTACATCCAAAACTGGTGAAGTTTTATTTAAACTATTTTGCAATGGATTCTAAAAATCACATGCTGTTCATGTCTTCATTTCTTTGGTATTAATTCTAGCCAATCCCAAATACTTTCAGGGTATAAAGTAAAAAAGAAAAACGTTCCTTGATAATACTTGTCCCAGAAGTTGCACCCTAACTTCCTTTTGCATTTGGTAAAACTTCAGTTTAGCTTCTGCTTGAGAATCACTGTGTGGATCTAGAAGAAAATGACCAGCATGTTCAGCACTGTGTCTTTCTTTCTTCTCACAGCATATTCCTAGCATCTTTATTATTCCTCGTAGTGTTTTCCTTTTCCGGGTAATTGCCCCGTGCCTTCCATCTTACACAGTAAGTTTCACTGCTGTGCCCACGCATCCATCTTTAACTGGTTATTTATAAGTTTAACTGTTCTATGCTATATCATGAAACTAATGCTGGATATTTGCACATAGTTTTCCTTCTGCTTGCCCTTAGCTATGTCTGCAAACCAGAAGAAACATGAAATCCAAAAAGCAAAACTCACACAGTTGTCTTCATCTTGCTTAAATGCAGAGACACATAGCACCACAGGAGTTGGAAGTCTGGCCTGAACCTGAAAGAATATTGAAGGATTCTGAACCATAAATATTTTCCTCTAGAAATGAATGTGATAGCTGAACCCACATGTTTGGAAGCCAGCTGTGCAGCTGGGAGTTTCCTTGATTAATATCCATGAAAAGTCCTCTATTCACAGAATAACTAAGTGTGCTAATTTGAAGCATGCCTGCATGTTCTTGAAACTCAGCTAAAGTCACAGCAACCACACATATATGTTTTCCTTAACAACACTGACAAATTTCTGGGCATGGTAATGACTTAAAGGCTGATTAAATTTTATCCATTTTCATTAGGTTCTTTAATTCTCTGTGGATTATCTCAAACGGATTACATCCCTACTAAACTGCTCTCAGTGCATGGTCTCTGACTGTCTGGGTCACTGAGGACAAGTTTATGCAACATCTTCTCAGTGTGGATAGATGAGCATCTACCCACCAAAGACACAGACCAAGCACGGGGCTTTTATGATTTCTATGGTTTTATCAAAGCTCTGCACACAATTCTGTCACTATGTCATTCTATAACAGTCCCAGTTTCACTATTTCCCTGAGAAAAATAACATCTCCACAAACCCTGTTTTTATGTCACATAAGACTTCTCTTTAGCAAGGGATGGCTGCTTCCCCTAAAGCAAGCCCTGTTCCTACACAGCTGCTGGTATTAAAAGACTAACCCAAACGTGGATAGAGATAAAGCTTGCCTCCTGCTCCAGTACAAAAAAATACATTTCAGACTGAGTAAAGTGCTGATATCTTGATTCCATTCCAGTGTTTCTAATGCTGTGTCTAATGCCCTTTAATATAGTTCCTCATGTTAAAGTGACCCTCAACCATAAAATTACTTTCATTGCTACTTCATAACTGTAATTTTGCTACCACTATGAATCAAAACATAAATATCTATGTTTTTCAATGGCCTTAGGTGACTCCTTTGAAAGGATCGTTGGACCCCCAAAGAATTGCAACCACTGATTTAGACCCTACACCTATCCCAAGAAAAGGCAAATTGACCACTTAAGTAGTTGGCTAAGGGAGAGTAACCAAAGAAGCTGATCTATGATGGGGAGACTGGGTTGGCAGCAGGCATAGGCTGGGGCAGAGGTGGGAGGTGTCACAGGGCGAGGCAGAAGCTAAATGCCAGCATTGATGCAGAGGCTCGACTGTGTGTGGGGAGTGGGACTCTCTCTATCCACCATCCCTTTGGAAGTATTGGCTCTGTAAAAGAAAGTAAAAAGTAACTCTTTTAAACTGGTAATTTTACTTTTGAGTTTCTTCTGTTTACCCAAACCCCACCTTGGCACTTCCAAACTCCGTTAATCTTCCTGAAATCAAAATTCCTTGTAGCTTGTTTCCAGCCTTATTCTGTTAATCATCATTTTTGCATACCAGCTCCTTAACTATGGTTACATTGAGCCATGTGTCCTGGAATCAAAACTCAGGCTAAGTCTGAGACCTTGAGATGTTCACCTCATAGCTCATTTTGACAGATTTACTTGAGAGAGTATTTTGTTTTGTTTTGTAACCCAGCTTTGTTGCATTTTCCAGCTAAAAATATCTTCAACATTAAGGCCAGATTCATAGGCTTCTATGGGGTGTCTCTGAAATTGGACTCCGTATAAATTACCCTCCTGTCAGGGCACAGACACCTCAAATCCTACTTGGCAAAAACAAGTTCTTGGTGTAAGCTACTACTGCCAAAACGTAGTGTGGTGTGACTGCCATCTGCTGGCAGGGTCCTGACATTACAGGATGGACTACCATGCACTTACTGGCAAAATAACGGAGACACACTCCTTCACCATACATAAGCTCTTTCTGGAGAAGGGAAGATCAAGTCTGCTCATGAACTTAGTCCATATTGTACACCAAAAGCCACACATGTTTTGTGGATGGTTTATAAAGGAGTAGGATATTGATTTTGAATTGGGGATATTAGCTACTAACTTCCCATCCCCATCATCTACCAAGCTCCTGCAGCAGAACCCAGCATCATAAACCTAGGGGTAATGGTTCTGTGAGTTCCTGTGTGATGAAGACTATAAAGAGTTGAACACTTGACAGTTTTCTTATCAATCATCACTCTAAATTTTCTCTCTTTAATAGAAAAGATTGTGTTTCTTAGAACCCAAATGATAAACCCTTAGGCATTGAGATTTAAAAGCTGAAACTTTTTTCTCATTATATATGCATGCCTCTCTGTTTAATGATACAAATTTCCAGTCTTGCATCAGCAAATCCTTGAAGTCAGAGCTAAACACGTGTCCCTTCATAACTCCCTTTCTTCCAACATTTGTCTTTAGGATTTGTGAAATCACACAGCTGGCAGCCAAGTTCCTATTGCTGATGTATTTTTTTCATAACTGTATTTTTGTTACTGATATGAATAGGAATGTAAATATCTGTGTTTACATGGCCTTAGGTGACCCAGGTGAAAGGGTCATTCAACCCACAAACAGGTCACAACCCTCAGGTTGAGAAACACTGGCCTAAGGTGTGAACATCCTTTGACCAACTGTCTGAATCTGCTTCCAGGAAATGTGCATGAAACCTATCTGATGTCTTTGCACCTGTTACTGGTAAGATCTGATTAATAGGCCAGGGAAGTCTTTGAGTAAATGCTAGAGCTTGGTTGTGTGATAATTCAGTAGACACCACCTGATGATGAAGGTTTCTATCCTACCTGGTCCCACAGTTGCTTTGCCCAAATAAACACACAAAGACTTAATGTATAAACTGTTGCCCAATGGCTAAGGCTTCTTATTGGCTAGCTCTGCTTTGATTATTAACCCATTTCTATTCATCTATGTATTGCCACCATACTGTAGCTTACCTACCCGTAATCTGGCACGTTACTCCTTCAGCAGCATGGCGTCTCTGCAGCTTCTCTCTGCTTTCTCTTCCCAACCACCAGACACCAAACTGCTAAAGGCTTGAGAATGCTGCCCAGAATTGTGTACGTGTGTGTCCCCACTGCAGAACCCAAGGTAGCTCTTTGTGCACATGCTCATATGCCTGGGTGACCCTGTCAGGTCCTCATTAAAACAGAATGATTTCATAAGCTACAAAGGTTGACACTCCCCTGACTAACAGCAATAATATGGTTATTAAATAATACCTGTAAAATATGAAACCGTGCCTGCCATACAGTAAAAGTCCCATTGGTATTACTTGTATTATTCTTATTACATAGCTATTAAAAGGTAGGATTGGAGACACTTTTAACCATTCTCTAACGTTATCAAATAAATGCATTCCAAAGCTAAGATCTAGCCCACACTCTTTTGATTCTCAAGGTCATGTTTTTTCCAATTTTCCTGGTAAGTTTAATGTGTCCCCTACAAGTCAAGTTTCTACAAAGACACAGAAGTGATGGGTTGATGACAGAGAAAGATGGGAGGTAGAAGAAATATACAGACATAAACATAGATTGGCACAGACAGAATTATTTTCAGTAATTGACTCACAAATTGTTGAGTCTGAAAAATCTAAAATCTATAAGGCAGAACAGCAGACTTGAAATTCTGGTAACATTGACTTACAATCTGAGGCCAAAGGCAGTCTGGGGCAGGGTTTAGTTGTCCTAGTGAGGTGTCATATGTTGTTCTTAAGGTTTTTAATTTATTGGTTCAAGTTCATCCACATTATGAAGGTAATTTTATTATCTTAAAGTCTACTGATTTAGATGTTTATCATACTTTTCAAATGCTTTTTTTATTGTGGTCAGAGATATACATAACAAAATTTACTATCTAACTAATTTAAGAAGTACAGTGTTAAGTATATTCAGATTTTTGTGCAATTAGAATTTTTTTTTAGCTTGAAACACCGAAGCTTTAGAAATACCTTAACAAGAGTATCTAGGTCCCAATGAGATTGCATAGCTAAATGTGGGGGCTTCAAAAATTGACAATAATAAGAGATTTCTGAATACATAATGGATAAATATTAACTCAAAAGAAATATGCAATGTGTCTGAGGTGTTTCTAACTGCCCTCAACTTCACTGCCATGGTGATTCAAAACACAATGTGCAAACACCACGACAGCCCAGAACAGCGGTGAACGTGTGAGTCTTCATTCAGACTTGAAACTATTTTTATGTTATGAAGAATAATGTTTGTGCCATGCATACAATATTTTATGCTCTTATAGAAACATACGGTTAAGAAAAAAAATTAAGATTTTCCTGCCACTATTCATCAAATTGCAAGTACCAAGCCTCTCTATTTCTGGGGTAGATATGTCAGAAGTTTGATTTCTACAACTGTTCTTTGAGCTGCTGACTTGAGTTTAATAATGAAAAATCATTAAATAAATGTTGGCTTGGTATTAGAACAGATTTAAAACAATGTGTGATATCACCCTGAATATACTTCAATCTTTTTTTTACTACATATTTATATAAAGCGGAGTACGCAGTATTGACAGCTATGAAAACAAATAAATTCTGATAAAAAATAAAGGTTTCCTATGTCTCTCTGTCAAATATTCAGTCAAGATCTAATTTTTATGTAAATATTAACAAACATATCCATTTCATTAGCATATAATTTGTTTAATAAGTAGCCATGTGTTTACAAGAAGTTTTAAAGTAAATTTTCTTATAATGCATTATCAGTAATGTAAGTTTGTAGAACTATTTTATAGGCATATATTATCTTGGCTATAAAGACATTGCAAATAGAAAAAAATTACAAAACCAGATGTATGTGACTACTTGACCAAACAGTGGGAAACTGTAGTCCACCTAAGCAGACATAAAATTAATAGTCATGTGTAGCATGTATGTTTCTGCCAGCCCGCCAGTCTGGGCCCACAGCCGCGCCAGCCCCAAATAACACTCAGAGACAATCCTGTTGGCCAGTTACCATTACTGTTTATGGGCTATCTCTGTCTTAATTATTAATACATTTGTTCTTATCTAAGTGTTTCCACGTGGTCATCTTATCAGGGAGCCGCAGCAGGCGTCCTGCTTCTTCCCTGGGCTACATCTCGACTCCTCCCTACTACTTCCTCTTTCCTCCTCCTGGTCTCCTAGCCCCGCCTATCTTGTTTCCTATTGGCCACAGGGCTTTATTAACTAGTATGAGAAACATATATACAGAATAACATCTCCCATCAGTCATGTGAGACAACAGTCAAAGAAGATACAAAAATGTGCCAAATACAAGGGGTTAAATAGAATTACTATAATTAAGTAACATGCCTAATTGTGCCAGTACACTTTTCAATTCATCTAACATTGCTGTTCATATTCGATGGACAAGCTGACAATGTGGCTTATCAAGGTTAACTTAGCCCATCAACAAAGAGGATTATAGAAAGGTGAAGAGAAAGGAAAGTTCTAAAAAGAAAATTACAATTCCTGTTCATAAAGATTGTTCATAAACTGTTGCAGGAGTAGCCATGCATCTTTAATTGCTATTCATCTCTGAGGGTGAACAGCCCCTTAAATCTAACACAGAACCCAAATTTCTAGCATGATTCACCACCATTCTATTAATAAGCGGAGTTATGGCTTATCATGATAGAAATTTGGGTACTGTGTTTATGTACCCAAATGTTTAATGTAAACTGTTATCATTCATTTCATGAATTTTCTTACTCCACAATCTTTGGAGATTCCATCTATATTCTTATCTGTGACAGAACAAGGTAACAAATTGAATTAGGTAGCACCACACAAATAGGAATGCTGGTGCCCCACAATTCCTTATGTCCCAAATTTGAGGGTTTCCAAGGTTTCTCAAGTGAATAATTGTATGGGAGATTCTATAGGCACTTGAATCAATAGGTGAGGAAGTCAAAGGAACAGAAGCTGCTTTAGGGAGATCTACTGCTCAGCAAGGCTGACTGCTGCTTCTAATGTTCTAGATTCAGAGAAAGCTTTCCTTGCTGAAGCTGAAGAAAGTGATGTTTTATAACGCGATAATTCAGCTTAGGGTATTGGTGGAAGAAAAAAATAGCATGCGGCAGTGAGAGTCATATCAAGGCATGAAATCTCCTCAGGCAACCTAGTAATTTGTGTTGGGTATATTTGTGTGACTTGTATAGAAGGTAGCATGAATGAAGTAGTACCTAATAGAAAGAGACATAAATGTTGTTGTTTTGCCTCAGGCTGCTGGGTCTCCTCATATGAGGGATGTTAACAGAAATTCCAAAGCTTAGCATCAGGATGCAAAACCCAGGCTTACAAAGCATTAAGTATATCTCCACCAGCATCTCACCTCTAACATTTAGCTTCTTCAAGTTCTTCTCTAAAATGCCAGGAGGTGAAAATAGGAGGACCAGTATTTTGAGGACATCTTCAGCTACCTAGTAACTTCAAGGCCAGCCTGAGCCTCATAACATGCTACTCGCAAAGGAAAAAGGAAGGAAGGAAAGAAAGAAGGAAGGAGAGAGAGAGAGAGAGAGAGAGAGAGAGAGAGAGAGAGAGAGAGAGAGAGAGAGAGAACAAACCACTAGGGGAAAAATAGGCAAAGTGCATCAAAACAGTAGCTTGTCATCACTGATCTTGGTTACTTGTGCCTGGCCCTTCAACAACAACAAAATTTTTCTAAAGTGGTTGAGCCCTGTCATTGGCACTCAGCACACTTTCAATTATACAGATAAGTTCTAGTCTGGTGTTTAGAAAGGAGTTCCTAGGGGATCTACAAATGTTCCGATTCCTAGACTTGCCTGTGTTTCTGGGTCTCTCCACCCAGTGCCCTGCATGTCATTGACAAACATGTTATCAGATGACCTCAGTTTTGCATCATTCATCTTTCCTCTGTTGTTTTCTTACTCTTTTTTACTCCCCTCTCTTCTGTCTATAATACTAAACTGTAGATCCCCACCCACTTAGATGCATATCAATTTGCTGTCCATAAAGATTAAATAAAGGTGTTTGTGTTTTCTGCTGTCTATTGCATGTGACAAGTTCTCAGCTGACTTACTCCAGGTTGGAGTGGGCACCATGTTTAATGTCATCCATTACTGTGCTATGAGCAAAAGAGCTGTCTCAGTGTCATATACTAGCATTTAAAGGGTTTCCCTAAACACAGCCTAAAGCAACCTGAAGTGGGTTTTTCTGACTCATTGACCAGAATAGCCACATGCAGTCATTCAACCACAAAAAAAGGGCTTGGAAGTACACTTTAACCAAAAGAGAATAAACCAGAAATATATAAGGAAGTTCCCTGACAGCCAAAATTTCAGTTTTTCTAAATAGCAGTATTTTTCTTTTATTTGAAAAACTATAACCTTGAAAAGGTTGTGGCTTAGTCTTTGTGAAGAAACTTTTAGCTGTAAAACACAGAATGTAGTTATTATCTGTAAGGATTCCAAAATCAGATAAGTTGGTAGCATGTCAATTAAAAACCTCAGCTGTAAGTAAATTTCAGTTTAGGAGAGATGGGTTTGTTTGTCTGTCTGTTTTCCCCTTAGATGTGTATGCATGGGAACCAGGGTTTCATACATCCCAGCAAATATTCTTCAATGGAGCTATACCTCCAACCCCACTTTCAGGATGGCCTTGAACTTGCTCTGTTGTCCACAGAAACTGTGAACTTATGGTCTTCCTGCCTGACCCTCCTGGGTAGTTGTGGTGACTGGCCTGTACCCCAGACCTACTGAGGGGTATTTCTTTTTTTTAATTATTGCATTTTTATTAATTTATTTTTTATATTCCAATCTAAGTTCCCCCTCCCTCTTTTCCTCCCACTTCTTCCATCCCCCCCTCCCCCCATGTGCTCCCATAGGAAGTCTACTAATTCTGTTCCATCATCTAGTAGAGGCAGGACCAAGGCACCTCTCTACCCACACACCCCTCAGGGGTATTTTTAATAGCCAGCTGCTATTGTGTCTGTTCAAGTTTGCTTACCATTGCTAATGATAAATACTATGATCCAAAACAACTTGAGGGCTTTATTTGGCTTATAGTTTCACACCACTGCCCATCACTGAGAAAAGTCAGGACAGGAAATAAGAACAGGAATCTGGAAGTGGGGACTAAAACAGAGATTGTTATGAGCATGTTTTTCCTTGTCGCTGGTCTGGTCCCACTCTGTTCTTCCCCACTGGCTGCCCAGTCCCCCCATCATGCGAGCCCCAAATAACACTCAGAGACTCTGTATTTGATGCAATCCTGTTGGCCACTTATTATCATTGTTTATTGGCTAGCTTTGTCTTCATGATTAACCCATTTCTACTTATCTAAGTATTTTTACGTGGTCATCTTATCAGAGAGCGGTGGGCCGGCATCTTGTTTCCTCCACGCTCTACATGCTGACTCCTTCTAACTACTTCCTCTTTCCTCCTATCTCCTAGCCTGGCCTATCTTGCTTTCCCATTGGCCAAATAGTGCTTTATTAATTAACCAGTATGAGAAACGTATTTACAAAATAACATCTCCCATCATCTCCTCTTTTCTGTCTAAAATAAAAAGAAGGGTTTTAACCTTAACATAGCAAAATATATCACACAACAGTTATCAAATAAGAATCACAGTTAACAATATTTAGTCCATTAACATTTGTAAGACTTAAAGGAAAATATCATTAATCCTATCTTTGCGAGTTTAAAGTCCTATATGTAACTTATCTTTAATCCTAACTAAGGATAACTATAACCATAACTATTTGTCTTTAACTCCTTCAAAGACCACAGAAGGATAATATATAAACTCTAGAATGACAGAGATAACTCACTGTCAGGTCAGTCATCCGGAGTTCTTCTGTAATGTTCCATCTTCAGCCCATAGGCCATAGTGTGTCTGGCAGACTCTTTCATGAAGCAGGAAACTTTAAACTGTCTGCCTGTATTTCCTGTATTGGCAGTTTGCCAGTCATTTTTCTCTATGTCCTGAAGAATGTCTGGCAGACTCTTCCATGAAGCAGAAATCCTGTAGCAACGTCCATCTTGTATCAGCAGTCATTTTTCTATGGGTCCTGCATGTTCAGTTTATATAGCATAAGGTCAAACAGTCCAGACAAGAGCAGTATCTTGCCCAAATGGCCAGTCTTGCCATATTAGAAGCAAACTCCATAATGTGTTTCTTCAGGGTCCATCTTCCTTTCTGATGCAAATGGTGTTGCCAGGAACAGTTATGTCTCACTGTCAAGAAAAACCCTAAACCATTTTAAATGCCATACTCTGTAGGTCTTTGAAAGGTTTGAAGAATGCCTATTCATCTCAAATACATCTCTGCATATCTAGCAATTCTAACTAACTTAACTCCAAGTTTTGACTATCATAGGTAACTCTCTAATCTGTACTAAATTATACATTACATTTTTCAATGAGCTATATAAACATAATACCTAAACAAGAAATATACACATCACAAGATTGACCTTAAATTGTATCAATAAAGAAAATCCATATCTATACCATAAGAGATAATGGAAGAAAACTGTTCACTGGCTTGCATTTCATAATTTGCTTAGAGAGAGCCCAGGCCCACCTGCCAAGTACTACTCAGAGAGGGTGCAGCTCTCTTACAACAATAAGCAATCAGGAAAATACCCCACGCATGCCCACAGGCCAACCTAATACAGTCAATGCCTCAGTAGGTATTCCCTCTTTCCACATAAGTCCAGGTTTGTGTCAAGTTGATGAAAGCTATATCATTCCACATGTGTCAACTTTGGCACACAAACATATCACCTTAAGCCACATCCTTTTCATTTCATATCCTTAAGATTTCTTGTTAATACCCCATTATAAAGCAGAGTCCAATTTTTGAAAGTCTTAAGTCTTAAATTTTTTCAACAATTAAAAGTTCAAAATCTTTTTAAATACTGAAAAATCTCTTAATTGTGAGATTCTATATAATATAATGTGATATCATATTATATAATGTGCAGAGCACAGTTACGTAAAATCAAGGCAAAGCCAAGATTCAGCAGTGTAAATTAAGCCCTGTTAGCTCAGTGTCCTGAATCTGCAGCTCACAATCTTCCAGGCTTTGGCAGAATCCTAGCAGTTACAGTTACATATAGACTTGCATGCTTACCTATTCAAATCCCTCAGCCTAGTCAAGAACAAAATGAAGACTGTTCTCAATATAAGAGTCCATGAGTCCATGAAGGTCAACAAAATGCCTCTATGAAAAGGAGTCTAGATTTGCAAAAACGAAAATTGCCATCCTACTTAATCTAGGTGGAAGCAAACTATGTGTTTTTCTTGGAGCTTATTCCTAGGTCTGTACTTACAGAAACTACTAATTACAACTAACTTATTTGTAAACTGAAACTACATTTTAAAATTCAGTTCTTGATTTATATCCCCCCCCTTTTTTGTGTTGAGTACACAAAAAGTTCCATTAACACTGCATAAATACTTCCACTTGAGGTAGCAAGTCTTCTCTGACAGTCCTGACTTGATAACCTCTCTTTCTAGAAATAGTTTTGGGAATGTTCACCATTTCCTAAAACCATAATTTCAGAAAAGTACCCTAATGTCTCAGAGAACTAAGTAGAAAGACACTACTACACTAACCTAATATTCTGTCTATAGCACAGAGACACAGGCACCTCTATTAACTATAATTTCCTCCCTTTGATGTGTGTGTTAGTGTTCATTTTAGGTGCAAATTCAAGGTCATCACAGATGTAAAAGAAAAGAGCAGTATGAGAAATTCATTTGTACAACCCCTGTACTCTACAGTTCTAGGTTTCATCTTTGTTATTTTTTTCTGATGAAATATTTATTATTTGTTTATTAATAATTTTCTTATTTTTTGAGATTACAATATAATTTAAATAATTTCCTTTTCCTCTTTCCAAACCCTGAAATGTATTCTTCTTTGTACATTCAAGTTCATTTCTTTTTTAATTGTTGTTATGTCCATATATAAAATGAACATATATATATATATATATATATATATATATATATATATATGTGTGTGTGTGTGTGTGTGTGTGTGTGTGTGTGTGTGTGTGTGTATGTATATGTAACCTACTCAGTTATTTTAATACCCAGACAGTCTGGGTAAATTATTATAACTAATATAGCAGAACTTATTATTACTCCCTATACTCTATGTTTCTATGAAATTAGGAACATTTTAGTTCCTAACAGTCAATAATTTAAAGAAGTGTGTTGACCTGGTCTATGAATTCGAGTAAGAATTGGCGGGTGCTTCTCCTCTTCACTAAATTCTATCTTAAATAGTCTTTCTTCAAGACAATACCATTTTCACACATTACAAGAGTATATATCTGGACATCATTTAGTCAGCTTCAGATGACTTTTAGTTCTTAAATATGAAGGAAAGTATGAAGGACCAGATAAATGGCACATCAGTTAAGAGAGCATCTTGCTCTTGCAGAGAACAAGAATTTGGTTCCAAGCATTCACAATAGATGACTCACCACTGACCCTTACTGCTATCCTTCCAAAGCACACTCACATATGAACACATACATGCAAGTACACACACAAACACACATGCTCATGCATGCACAATGCACAATACAAACTAATACAAATATAATTTTTAAAAAAGAAAATGAATGTGATCCTACAGTACTCCACTCTTCCAGCTGAGCAATCGAAGGGAGCACATCTGTATGTACTCACTCATATGGCTTTTAGACACAGAGCAAAGGATCACCAGCCTACAATCCACACTGCCAGAAAAGCTAGGAAACAAGGAAGACCCTAAGAGATACATACATTGTCCCCAGAGAAGGGGAAAGGGATGAGATCTCACGAAAAAATTAGGGGCATTATGGGGAGAAGGAAGTTAGGGAGAAGAAGAGGGCAGAGGTGGGCATGACAGAGCAGGAAGATTGAGTCAGGAAAAGAATACAGGAGAGCAAGAAAAGAGATACCATAGTAGAAGGACCCATTGTAGGTTTTAAGAGAAATCTGGCACTAGGGAAATGTCCAGAGACATACCTCAACTAGCAATCTAAGCAATAGTGGAGAGACTACCTTTAATGCCCTTCCCTGATAGTGAGATTGATGACTACCTTATATGTCATCCATAAGCCTTCCATCTAGTAGCAGATGGAAGCAGAAGCAGATACCCATAGCTAAACACTGAGTCAAACTCATGGAATCCAGTTGCATACAGGGAGAAGTGATGAGCAAAGTGGTCGAGTCTAGGCTAGAGAAACCCACAGAAACTCATGAAGAAATGGGAGCTCATGGACTCTAGTCTGATAGCTGGGAAACCAGCATAGGATTGACCCAGATGCCCTGAATGTGGTGTTAGTTCGGAGGACTGGACAATCTATGGGGCCTCTGGTAATAGATCAGTATTTATCTCTAGTATAGGAATGGATTCTGGGAGCCCATTCCACCTAAAGGATAGTCTCTCAGCCTAGACACATGGGGAAGGGCCTGGGCCCTGCTCCAAATGATATGTCAGTCTTTGAAGACTCACATGGAAAGCCTCACCCTCCCTGGAGAGCAGAAAGGGAATGGGATGGGGGTTGGTGGGGGGTAACAGGGGAGGAGGGGAGGGTGTGGGAACTGGGATTGATATGTAAGACAAGCTTGTTTCTAATTTAAATTTAAAAAATTATAAAAAATAAATCCTTTTCCACTTTTCAGTTGGAAGATATTTTTAACAAAGACATAATGTTTATGTAAATATGTAATGGGGTTGTTTTATTTTTGAAAATGAATAGACATGGTGGTTTGAAAGAAAATGGCCCCCAAAGGGAGAAACACTATTAAAAGGTGTGGCTTTGTTGAAGGAAGTGTGTCACTGTGGGGGCAGGCTTTGAGGTCTCCTATGGTCAAGCTACACCCAATTACATAGTTCACTTCCTGTTGACTGTGGATCAAGATGTAGAACTCTCAGCTCCTTCTCCATCACCATGTCTGCCTGCACACCACCATGTTACCCCCATGATGTTAATGGACTGACCCTCTGAAACTGTAAGCCACAATAATTAAATGTTTTCCTTTATAAGAAAGAAAAGAAAAGAAAAACTGAAATTGTTAGGTCGGGTTTTTCCTATCAGGAAACACAAAGCCTATGCCTAAAATTTTATCTAGTAAACAAAACAAAAGAAAACTTTAGATCTGCTTATGGGTATATTCAAAAAGAAGAGTAAAAAGGGTATTGTGCTATTCTTGAATAGAATTGGATAAAAAGTAGTTTAATAGGGTCATGAAAATCCAGTTCCTATTCTTAAAAGAAATTGAAGATACCAATTGCTATCCTCACTTTGATGTATGGCTTTAGGGAAGTTATAATTTAAATAGTTTTGAGAATGTCCTCATTACGATTTTTATTCAAAAAAGACCATCCAGTTGCCACAGGTGCATGAGAACAAATTTGTATGGTATAAATATTTGATAGTCAATAAATATTAACTATCACAAATACATATTTACATTCTACAACAAAATACACCATGGTCTAGAAACAATCTGAAAGGCAGCATGCATCAACATGATTCTCAATTTGGTCAGGGCAAACCTTAAACTTAATTGAATCTCATGCATTTGGGCATTAGTTGAATTCTTCTGAAAAGTTGTAATATTGTTTTTATTCTGTGTATGGAATACATAAATACATGTATTACTGTTCCCTCTCAAGTCAATATGTGATAAATGCTAAAAAGAAAAAATGGCTAACATTGATTTTATAAAACATTTCCTATACTTTAGAGCACCTTGAACAATATAGATCTGGAGAAATTCTGAGTTAACTGCCATAAGGACAAATAACATGGACATATTTCACTCAAAATGAGACATCCATAGTGGGCCGTAGGGCACCAGAAATATTTGAAAGCTCCACGTGTCTGGGAATTCACCTAAAGATACATCTAAAAGTAGCCAGGAAGCACCAGAAAAACATTTCCAACTCTCCCACTACCTCCCAAAAAGAAACCCTCCTCTCCAGCAAGGAAGTATGCATCACTATCCATCTCATCTTGCTAAACTTGTTCCCATCTCAATTCTAGATGAGTGTGTACTTCCTAAAATACTCTTCTTTAGTTCTTACATTTCATTATAATTTTCATTGGGAATTTATTTTCAGAGTACTCAAATCCAAATTAGACTTTAGTAGGTTTTGTTATCTGTATAAGATTAAGCTATTACTTCTTTTTTTACTAGGTTTCTGTTTATTTTATTCATGTTCTTTACCGAGTGTCAGCTCATCATTAAAAGTAAACTGTGACTTCTGGTCCTATGAATACACTAATCAACAATACTTTGCCCTTATATAGAATTGAATAATATATAAAATGAATAAAGTAATGAATATACTACTGTAGTTTACAAGAACTACACCAATAGACATACCAAAGTGAATTAGGAAAAGCCCATGAGGCCTCAACTCTACACAAAGAGCTATAGGCAGCAGAGGAAAGCTGGGAACAGACAGGTAGTCTTTCCCAAAGAAGAGCACCACACCAAGTGTTTGTTCAGTGCCAAATAGTCATCCCTGAAAACATACATACAAGTAACATAGGGACTGAGCAGGTTATAATAGGGAATATATATATATACATATATATACATATATATGTATATATATTTGCATACAAAAACAATTAATGAAATAAGGAGGGCATGAATTTGAAAGAAAGCAGGGAGAGATATATATGGTAAAGTTTGGAGGGAAGAAAAAGAAAAGAGAAATGTAATTATATTATAATCTCAAAAATAAAATTAAAAGAGAATGTTTAAAATATTTAATATTTAAAATAAACATTTAAGATGTATATAAATTTAAAATGTCTGTAAAAATGTATGTTTAAAATATGTAAAAATTTAACAGTATAGGAGTGATACAAAAGAGTTTTCAAGTGCCCCAAGAACTTAGTTTATGCCCAGAGTCATTTATGTCCTGGGATGTGTAATTTCATTGCTCATTGATCTCTGTCAATAATCAGGCCCCAATGGTAAAGATTTAGTATTTCTGATCTTGTGTATAAAACTTCTAATGTATCAGTCTATATAATTGAAAAGAATGGTGTGCTTTCAAATCAGGAAAGTTAAAATAATCTTATCATCTTCAAGTACTTTTCGTCAATGAAGCAGATGTCAGGAAATGGTAGGAACCTACAATAGGAAGTCTTTTCCCATAACATATTATAACATACTGTCTTTGCCTTTCTTCAGCTTTGTCTCAGGAAAAAATATCTGTCATTGATCTGTAAGAAATTTTTCTCTCTCTCTTTTATATATATATATTTTTTCTTATTTTACATATCAATCCCAGTTTCCCCCTCCTTCTCTCCCTCCCTCCCTCCCATGCCCCCTGACCCCCTCCCATCCCATTTCCCCACACACACACTCTACAGGGAGGGTGATGCTTTTCAGGAGGGATCATCAACATCTGTCAAATCATTTGGAGTAGGGTCTAGGCCCTTCCTCCAGACTCTAGGCTAAGGGAGTATCCCTCCATGGGGAATGTGCTCCCAAAGTCCTTTCATGCACCAGGGATACATCCTGGTTTCACTGTCAGAGGTCCCTTAGATTTTAATTGAGACCCATGTTCAGGGGATCTGAGTTGGTCCAATGCTGGTTTCCCAGCTATCAGTCTGGGTGGTCTATTAGCTCCCCTTTGTTCAGGTCAGCTGCCTCTGTGTGTTTCTGGTCTTGACACCATTTTCTTATCACTCCTCCCTCTCTGCAACTGGATTCCAGCAGTTTGACTCAGTGTTTAGCTGTGGGTATCTGCTTCTGTTTCCGTCAGCTACTAGATGAGGGCTCTATGATGGCATATAAGTTAGTTATCAATCTCATTATCAGTGAAGGGGATTTAAGGTAGGGGACCTAGTATAAATCTCTTAGGTTCCAAGGAAGAACATTTTAAAGCAAAGACGGGTAAGGCTGTGGCATCTGTGTGACATCTTTAACCTTCTTTAACTTTGGAAGCCTTTGCCCTTGACCATTACAGTTTTTCTATTACAAGTTGAGTGTCTCAGAATCTATTGAAACACAAGTCGTCTGGACCTGATAACCATCAAATATATTTATAAACCTTCATTTCTATTTCTACGTCTAAGCTAATGTCACATTATTTACCTTCCCTTCCAGTTTTAACTCTCATCAAATTAAGGTTGCATATCCACAGCTATCTTGTATTTTTGCTCTATTTCATTAAAGACTAATTTTTCTGCCATTGTAATTTCTTGTGTTCACAAGAAAATAACAGTGTTTTTTATAATTCCAATTCTTTGTTCTTTTAGTTTATCAGGAACGATATCTCATGAACCTCTGCTTGTCTCAGTAATGCCTTTCTATTATTGCAAGGGTCTGATTTAATACAGACATGGTCCAAAAGAGGATGGATGACAAAAGGGATGAATAACAAAGGGAAAACAACGAACAAGCATCATTATAAAGCCATGAGATTTTTCTTATTTAAATGATTCTATTGAAGCACACCACTCTTCACATTTGGACATTCTTTTATCTTGAGTGCTAAATAAAGAATCCTAAAATTTTTTCTCTTTTCCATCATTGCTTTTATGAGAATCTTAGATAACCATTTAGTGATAGAGTTGCATGTATACAACTGTATGGCCTTTTGCCAAAATATACTATACTGTAAACAGCCTTTACAGTTTAAATTAGGCAAAGGTAATGATGGAGTTTCTTTCCCATATGGTCCCACAGCTGCATTGCCCCAAATAAACACACAAAAACTTATATTAACTATAAACTGTTTGGTCAATGGTTTAGGCTTCTTAGTGACTAGCTCTCTCTTAATTATTAACCCATTTCTATTAAGCTATGTATTGCCATGAGGCTGTGGCTTACCTGTAATCTGGCATGTTACTCCTTCTGAAGCATGGCATCTCCCTGGAGGCCATTCACTGCCTTCCTTTCTCCAGACTTCTTCTGGTTTGGTAGCCTTACCTATATTTCCTGCCTGGCTACTGGTCAATCAGTGTTTTATTCATTAACCAGTAAGAGAAATATGTATGTATGTATGTAGGTAGGTAGGTAGGTAGGTAGGTAGGTATGTATAGAAGGATGCCCACCATCACAAAGGTATATCAAATAAAGATAATTTTATAAAGGAGGATCTTTAGGAAACTTTGTTAGTTAAAAGAATAGGCATAACAACCAAAGGTGTGAGTGTACAACTCATAAAAATCAGAAAAATTTGCCAGTAAATATCAAGTAATATCAGAAAAAAATGTTAAGTGATATCTTTAGCCAAAGAATCATAAATATAAGCCATCATTTATTTTGTCTATTTTAAGTATTGCTTTGTTGAAGTTAGAAAATAACTGGAAGTTCTTGGTCCACATGGCACTCTTATGCTTGCTGCTACTGCTTTTTCACTGGGAGTTGTTTTCTGGAAAACAATTTAGCAGCAGGCACCTTGTCATTCAAGGTTCTGTCAGAATACAAGCTATCCAGCAGTAATTCTGAAAAATTCTGTTAATCCTGACACCACAGCTGGGAACTTGAATAGAAGGTTAGGAATGCTTCTTTCAAGAAGTCAGGAAAGAGCTGGGCAATGGTGGTACATACCTTTAGTTCCAGCACTTAGGAGGAAGAAGCAGGCAGATCTCTGTGAGTTCAAGAGCGAGCACCAGAACAGAAACTCTGCATTGAAAAAAAAAAACAAAACAACAAACAAAAAACAAAACAAAAATAAAAACAAAAAATGAAAGAAGAAAAAAGGAAAAGAAGTAAAGAAGGTTTCAACAGTAAAATCTCAGCTCTCAGCTCCCTGCAGTACCTAAATAAATGATTAAGTGATGTTTTGCGAATAGGTAGAGCTTAGTGCTTGTGGGGCTACGGTGTTTCATGCTTATGATGCTGTCTATAGGCTAACAGAAAGCTCCACAGCTAAGCTCACAAGTTCTGAGAGAACAATAGCTTCTCTTCCTCTATCTCAAATTCTTATATCAGCATATGCTAAACAGAATCTTAAGCCAGAGAATCTCAGAAATATTCTTTCTGGACCTGAAGACTCTGTGGCATTCGAGACATCTGAGGAATGTTTAGTAAACACTATAGTTCCTATAGTTTCAATGTATTTTGGATGCATTGCTTCTTGGAATTTAAACCAATGAATTAGCAATACAACTATGTGTGCTCATCCTTATGCTATTTAAGACAGAAAATGGTAGCAATTGTAGTGATATCCACCTCCACACTTGTAGAACCTTTTGGGTATGCTCACAGGTATGGATGTGACCAGTGATAAGGATTAGGTTTGGGGCTCAGAACTCTCTCTTGCTTTCTGGTCCAGTAGCAGAGAGCACCTTGGTGGCAGGGCCAGCATGCTTGGAAGGGGATCAGTCATCTGTTTCCTGAGTAAGTGCAGTCTCACTGAATAAACTTCACTTAACCTGTACTGAGTCTAGTGAATCTTGATTCCCACACAAATATCTGGTGCTCAACATGGGGCCCCAATCCATGACCCTGAGATTAAGAGTCTCATGCTCTGCTCATGCCAATAAGCAACATCCTAGACAGCTACCAAGACCAGAATAGTTATATAAACGACGGTGAATTCCCACAGGAAAATTCTTATTTGAGATTCATTAATGAAGCTTCCTAGTTGCTCATTCTACTTCTTTCCCAGAAAGATTACAGAAAGTGATATGCTTCTCATTTCCTGAAGTTTGGTGATACCATGATTGGTGTGTCAGCCATCACTGTGACAAAATACTTAAGAGAACCATTTAAAAAGAACAGATTCATTTCAGAGTTTTCTGCCAGATTCCCATGCCTTTGTTATATCTTGGCTTGTGGCATTCAGGACACCAGGATAGGGAGCACAAAAGAAACTCAGATCATGGTACCAAAGACTGAACAAAAGAGGGCACAGGAATAAAAATCTGATTTTCAAAAGCTGCCCCCAAATTCTCCAACTGGGTGCCAGCTGAAAAACTTTCTAAGCCATTCCCCAAGAGCTGATTAACTTAAGAACCCATCAATGGTTTGCTTTCTAAGAGGTTAGAACCCTTATGATCCAGTCACCCCTAAGAAGCCCAAGAAGCCTACCTCTGATAGCAGCTACAGCAGAAACAAAGCCTTCAGCACATGGATATATGATGTACATTCCAGCTCTAAACCAATGTCAACATGAACCAAGCATTTTCTTCACCTAGTGATGGAGGAGAAAGACTCGGTGTGATGTTCCAGCAATCTTCCCCTGCTGCAGAGCCCAGAATCACTCCTGAGAATGCAGACAGCAGGTAAACAATTGGGCACTGTTCCCTGATCCAACGATGTAAGCAAGGAGTGATCCTGATTGAATAAGCCACCGAGTCTTAGGGGTTGATTTTGCAAAGCAACTTTACCTATTCTGACTAGTATAATGACTTGCCCACAAAAAAGATTGATCTGTCTGCCTATCAAAATGAACACTATATGTTCTTTCAAGAATATCATTTTGGAAATGTTAAT
The DNA here is from genome assembly GCA_030556225.1 of Cricetiscus sungorus. Lineage (NCBI taxonomy): Eukaryota > Metazoa > Chordata > Mammalia > Rodentia > Cricetidae > Cricetiscus > Cricetiscus sungorus. The sequence continues at coordinate 15,757,159 of JANBXA010000366.1, forward strand.
CTTTTGGTGGATGTTTTTTGAGTAAAGGGATGAACAGATAAAAGCAGGTTACAGATAGTGGGTATAGTTGAATTCCATTTACCTAAAAATACATGATTTGTGCATGAGATGCATGCTTACACATAAGGAGAAAGGTGACTAGAAAACTATTTGTTGGGATGTTATCTAGATGTGCAGGTTCTGATATTTCCTTTCTTTTGTACACTCTTCTGCATGGTTGTTAATTTTTGTAGTGTGTGTGTGTGTGTGTGTGTGTGTGTGTGTGTGTGTGTGTGTTTGAGAGAGAGAAAAAGAGAGAGAGATAAAGAGAGAGAGAGAGAGAAGTAACTGGAACACATTGTTAGATATCACTAATGTTAATTCATACAAATAAAGGTGTCTGTTTATTTGTGAAATCTTGCTGTGATATGATACCATGAGCACAGCAACTCTTATAAAGGAAAACTTTTAATTGGGGGCAAGTTTACAGGTTCAGAATTTTAGTTCATTATCATCATAGCAAGAGTATGGAGGCATGGGCACAGACATGGTACTGGAGAAGGAGCAAGAATACATCTGGATTGGCAGGCAGGAGGAAGAGAGTGAGACACGGAGCATGGCTTGAACATTTGAGACCTCAAAGGACAGTGACACACTTTCCTCCATAAGGGCACACCTACTCCAACATGAAAACACTTACTGGCAGAAGGGCATGCCTCCTAAAAATGCCATTTCCTCTGAGCCTATGGGAGCCATTTTCATTCAAACCATGAAAAGGTAATATTTAAAGTAGGTTCCCAAAACATTTAAATGAATTCAAATATATGATATACCCATCAAGTTATAAATACAGAGTTAGATGGAGGATGTGAAGAAATTTCTATATTTTATCTCTTATCCATGATGTGATCTAACAAATTTGCCTTCTATAGATTCAGCTGCTGTTCAGATACTCTCTAGATTCCTAACAAGTGGATTTGAATTAATTTTTCTTCCATCTGGGAAGCAATTTCATTTCAAGCAAATACCTGTGCTAGACTCCACTTTCATTATCTGTAAAAATGGAGATTCATAACACACATAAACATACACACAGTGACTGAAGATACTGTATTGTTCCATTAGATAAAATAGTATAGAAGCAAAGAATTTTACTGTGGGGTCACGTTATCGAGCTTTAGCTCTCTGCCAGGGCTTTCCACTTTTTTGTACCTCAACATCCTCACCTGGAAAATCAGGCTTATATTAGTAGCACATATTCAGAAGGTTTTTACAAAGCACAAAGAAGCTAGTGTTACATTATTAAAGCAATTCTTGGCAAACTTACCTATTTACAAATAAATATAAGCAAATTGCCATCTCAGATGGCATTGGAAGAGTGACTGGCATGTAGTAAATTCTCTATAAATTCCCACTATTGCTCATAAATGCAGCCTGATTCATGGAAGCACACCCCTGAAAGTATAAGCCTCTGTTAAGCAAAAGTTAAGTACTAAAGAAGACATCTTTATTCATTGAGGATGTCATTTAGAAAGTGAATGTCTTTAATAAATCCTTCTTGTCTCTCAAACAACACACCGGAACACATTACAGATGACACTGAAGGTGAATAGATGTGTATTAGATCTGTCCCTCCTTAGCTATTCTTACAATATCAGGCCATGGTGTCATAATAAATGTGTGTAGACATGAAGGGATGCTATCAGAAATGTCCAGAGTAATTGTTTAAATTGAGATCCATAGACACCTCCCTTGTATCCCTTAGGGCTCCTTCAGGGAGTTCAGGAGCATTAGCAAGATACAGGATGCTAAGCGGGAGGGCTTGGAGAACTTCACTCATCTGCAGCATCTCCTCACTTGTCTATTATAAACAGCCACAGTCCCTAATATTGTCTGATGGTACTAGATAACTTCAACACAGCACACCCCCCATGGCAATGTGAGCATCATTGGAGTTGGCCAGAGGATTACTTGGAGTTAAATGAAGGGCTTCTTAGACCTTAGCAAAGCAACCCAGTGGCTGTGAAGGAACAAAATAGAAACAGAGCAGCTAAAAACCATTCAAACCATTCTCTGCTGTTAACCAGAAGCCACGCAAGAACCCATGTTCATTTCCATAGATGTCTTAGATGAACAAAGCAAGGGAAATGCTGGAAAGAGAGGACTCTGCATTAACATCTTCAGGAACAGGTCTAGTTGCTTTGCTTTGACCAAAGTTTCATATAATGAATAAAGGGGTCATTTCTATAAGACTTTTGGGGGAAATGGTTTGAATGTTTCAAGAACAGTGTAGGAGCAATGATGCTGGCCTTCCCCACATCCCTGGCCATGCAAGCCTATATGGACTTCAAAAATAATTTAACAGAAGGAAGAATTTCTTCGTCTGAGCCCCGTACCTGGAAATAACACACACAAAGCTTTGGTAATGTCTGGTATGCCCTATGATGCCTATGCCAGACCTCTGCACTGAGTAAGAGAGGAAAATTCAGGAAAATGGAAGGGTCGTTGTAGCAGTATGTCAAAGGTATTGAGTATTGTATCACTAGGGTAGCTATAAGGCACAGTGAAGGAATGAACTACTGATGTCCTTCATCTGCTACCCACTAAGCACTCTTTTTGCACTACCAGTCTTCTCAAAATAATGAAAACACACCAGATCACAGCTAAAAAAAAATATAACAAACCTTGAAATTTCACCCTCTGATTATTTCCACCCTAGGGAGGAACTATCATGAAAGTGCTATGTGGGGTGGCAGAAATTGAGGCTCTGTAGGGTTTAAAATATTCTAAGAAAAATAAAGAGCTGATGGCACAAGTCTAGAGATTAAGCTCTCATTATCACTTTTCTCTGAGAGTTCAGAAAGAAATGCGGAACAAAGTCACTGAAGCAAAGCCAAAAGCCACTTTCATTTTGGTACAAGCAACTCCTGCTGCCTTTTTCTCTGTGCAATTTATCATGAAAGTGTGGCTTTTATTCCAGGGCAGAGGGGAAGCTAGAAGTCAATTCCATCTACCTCCTTTGATAAGAGTATCATGAGTGACTGTCAGAATTAAAACAAAAGAAAAGAAATTACATCCTATACCAGGAAAAATAATATTTGGCAGCATAAAGGGCATAAGTACCACAACCATTCATGATCTAGAATTAATGAGAACTCCAGGCAGCATGAAAAGTGTTCATCTGAAGAGACTCAGTGGTGCATTAAGTACTGCTCTGCATGACAAAAGCAAGGTTGGAATCTCGTTTCTCTAAGGTATGTGTACTCTAAGAGGTCATTTTTCTGATGACTCCTTCCTTGTCAGCAAACTTTTGTCCATTTGTGATCTTCCTCCAAGAGCAATGAATGGAGGGTAGAGGGCTAGAATTTGAAAGTTAGGGGCTAGAGAGATGGCTCAGCAGTTGAGGGTTCTTGCTACTCTTCCTGAAGACCAAATTTTGTTTCCTAACTCCCAAATAATAGCATATAATGGTATCTAGCTTCAGCTTTAGAAGAACTGATGCCTTCTTCTGCCTTCCTCATCTATCTACACACACACACACACACACACACACACACACACACACACAACACACTCACACACCACAAATGAACAGTAACACAATACAACAATTAACAATAAAACTTTACAAAACATTATTAAAGTAGCTGGATTATTTGGGGGCAATAAATCTAGGTAAGAACTTGTTTCATACATATATCAAATAAAATTCAAGGATATTAAATAAAAACCAAGTTCCAGAGATAACACTTAAATGGTTATATAAGCAGAAAGATATAGGAGTTTTTTAAATATAAATGTTATGTATGTTATGTAAAAATTTAAATGTCCAAATACCATAAAACATTGTTTTTATAGTAAATGACATGAGGCAAAATACATTTGCAGTATTTACAATAAGCAAAAGCTTTTCTACTATGTATAACTAGTTCTTATAAATAAATAGGAATAATACCAGCTCTCTGCTCATCCCTGAGACAGGATGGTGAAGGTCAGAGTGAACAGATGCCATGTTGGATGATTGAATACTAGGGTTGCCTTCAACTCCAGCAAAGTTGATATTGTTGCCACCAATGACCTTTTCACTTACCACACTACATTATCTACATGTTTCAACCTGACTCCATCACTGCAAGTTCCACAGCACAGTCAAGGCTGAGAATGAGTGCTTGTAATCAATGGGAAGGCCCATTTCCAGGAGGGAAATTCTGTCAATGTCAAAAGGGATGATGCTGGAGCAGAGTGTGCTGTGGAGTATATTGGTGTCTTCATTGCTATGGAGAAGGCTAGGGCCCACTTGAAGAATGGAGCTATGGAAGGATCATCATCTGTGCTCTTTCTGTTAATATCCTATGTTTGTGATGGGTCAACTCACACAAGACACCACCAACTGCTTACCCACCTCTGGCCAAGGTCATGCATGATAATTTTGCCATTGTTAAAGGACTCGTGACCATAGTGCATACCATCACTGCCACCCAGAAGACTATAGACAGTCCCTCTAGGAAGCTGTGGTATGATAGCCATGGGGCTGCCTAGAACATTATCCCTGCATCTACTAGTCTGCCAAGACTGCAGGCATGGTCATCCTAGAGTTGAATGGAAAGCTCACCAGCATGGCCTTCTGAGTGCCTGCACCCAGTATGCCCACCATAGATCTGACATGCTGCCAGAAAAAAGCTGCCAAGTACAAAACATCAAGAAGGCGAAGGGCATCCTGGGCTACACTGAGAACTAGGTTGTCTCATTTGATGTTAACAGCGATGCCTACTTTTCCCACCTTTTATTGCTCTCAATAACAATTTTGTAAAGTTTCCTGTCATGGCAACAAATGCAGCTACAGCAACATGGTGGTGGGCTTTATGACCTCCATAGCATTCAAGAAGTAAGAAGCCCTGGATGCCAGCAAGAATACAAGAGGAAGAGAGGTCCTCATCAACTGATTGTTCCCACCCCAACTCAGTCCCCAACACTGAGCATGTTCCCTCGTAGTTCCATCCCAAAACCCCAAAAGTAGGGCAGAGGCTTAAGGAGCTTTACTTTCTCAAATATCATCAATAAAGTCCACTGCAGCCACTCACCATCCAAAAGGAATAATCTCAGTGCAAAAGCAGACCAAGGATATAAATGCTTAATTATAAAATGCAAATTTTCAGTAAGTGGATAAACAAAACTTTCTCATAAAGTCCTTAAATAATGATGGATAGTCTATCAAAGGGCTAGTTGTCTTGATGCCAAACATGGGTTCTGCCAAGATCAGGGAAAGCTTAGAGCACAGACTTTGGGCCCCCAACCAAATCAGACAAACGCTAACATCACTCTCATGCTACACACATCCCTGGCATAGCTTCTTCCTCAAACCCTGGCATCAGGTCTGATCTCACCTGTGCCCTGTTCTCTGGGGAGTACGTAATGATGTGGCCATCTCATGTGTCCTTTAGGCACAAAATACTCGTCCACAAAGATTGGTACACCAAGCAAGGAAGGCATGTAGCAGTGCATATCACAAATCTCTATATTCTGAGACTGTGAAGTGTAATCTAATTGAAATAGCTGTGCAAACAAAGCATGATGCTGAAAACACCTAAGGAAGGACTTCTTTATGTTGAAAAAAATCCCAGAAATAATCTGACTACCTTATGAATTATGGATGACTTAAATGGTAATACACCAAGTAAACAAAATTAGTATTTTAGGAAGTTTTAATAATATGTGAAAGTACTCAAGATATGTAAATTAAAAATAAGTTAAAACAATATATTTTTTTTAAGAAAAGGAAACCCAAAATTTAACAAACTATAAAGGCTGCTTGCCTTTGATATAAGAAATTAATATTGTATATTTGTAAGATTATAATATTAACTATAGTAGTAGAATTAAAACTATTTGTAGGGCAGGAAAGATGGCTCAGTGGTTAAAAGCATTAGTTTCTCTTCCAAAGGAGCTAAGCTCAGTTCCCTGCAACCACATGACAGCTCACAATCATCTGTAATTCTTGTTCCAGGGATCTGACATCCTCTTACAACCTCCAAAACACAAGACATGCATGTGGTACATAGATGTCCATACAGACAAAACACTCATACATAAAATAATAAATGGAAAGACTAAAACTGTTAGGAAAACAAACAAGGACAAATAGAGCCATCTCACATGTGTACAATTTGATTAGTTTTGAAGTAATTTTTGTTTTAATTAAAATTATAATCATACCACTTACCCCTTCCCCTTTGTCCCTCCAATTACTCCCCAGGGCCCTCCCTCTAATATTTCTCATGTTCTCCCTAACTCCCTCTCAAACTGATGGCCTCTTTCTCTTTGATTATTATTGTTACATGTATACCCATAAATATATAAATACCACCTGATAAGTCCATTATTTTGTGTATATGATTTCAAGATTGGTCACTTTGTATTGAATAACAAATCTCTGGGAGAGACTTATTCTCTCACTATACTCATAGGTAAGTGTAGCTCTCACTGCATATCAAAGAGGCCTCTCTTTGAAGCAAATAGAAATAGTTACAGAAAACCACAACTGGTGGGAATACAAAGATCAATGAATCATGGGGAGTGCAGGTCTAATGGATACATCTACAATACAACTTCTTCACTTACAGCTGAGGGAACATCACAGTAGAGGGGCCAAAATTATTCTAAGAGCCAGAGGTCCAGGAAGTTTGCTGTGAGACTGTGTCTTCTAAAAATGATAGGACTCTACCAGTGATGCCTTAGCAACATGGCTATCAAAACAAGACCAGACTAATGACAACACCAAAAGACATGCTAATAAGAAAGCTCATGAAGGCCCACGCATAAGCATAGAACCCCAGACTGATAAAAGTTGTTCTTAACATTTATCTTAAGTGGGGTTTCTATTGCTACAACAGAATGACCAAAAACCAACAAACAAAAAACAACAACAAAAAATAGTTGGGGAGGAAAGGTTTGGTTTGGCTTACACTTCCATATTGCTGTTCATTACTGAAGAAAGTCAGGACAGGAATTCAAACAGGGCAGGAACCGAGAAGCAAGGGACTGATGCAGATACAACAGAGGGGTGCTGTTCACTAGCTGGCTTCTCTTGTTTGGTGGTTTGAATGAAAACAGCCCCTAAAGAGAGTGGCACTATTAGGAGGTATGGCCTTCTTAGAGTAGGTGTGGTCTTGTTGGAGGAAGTGTGTCACTGTGGATGTGAGCTTTAAGATCTTGTATATGCTCAAAATACTGCCCAGTGACACAGTTTACTTCTTGTAGCCTGCAAAATATTGAACTCAGTTTCTTCTGCAGTACCATGTCTGCCTGAGTGCTGCCATGTCCCACAAGATAATAATGGACTAAACTTCTGAAAATGTAAGCCACTCCATTAAATTCTTTCTTTATAGGAGTCACTGTAGTCATGGTGTTTCTTCACAGCAATAGAAACCTCAATTAATGTACGTACCATGGCTTTCTTATAACCAGGACCACCAACTCAGGGATGGCACCACTCACGATGGACTAATCACTAATTGAGAAAATGCCTTACAGCTGGATCTCATGGAGGCATTTCCTCACCTGAGGCTCCTTCCTCTCTGATGACTCTAACTTGTGTCAAATTGACACAAAACCAGCTAGTACAGCTGACCCTTTATCAACTTGACACGCAAACGTATAACTATTAAGCCCTAATCCTTCCCTTCTTATTTATCCTCAAGATCTTACAATAAAAACAGATAACTTTAAAAGTTTCACAGTCTTTAGAAGTTCAAACACATTAAAATTTCAGCCCCTTTAAAATAGCCAATCTGTTAAAATCTTTTTAAAATTTAAAAGTCTCTCAACTGTGAGCTCTAGTAAAATACTTACACTTCAAGGGGAAAAACTCAGGATACAGCAACAAACAAGTCAGAGAAAAATCAAACTCCAATCTTTTGCTAAGAGGTTTTACTCTTTAAAATAATATTTCCCAACATAAACCCCCAATGTCTGGGATCCATTCATGACCTCTGGACTCCTCCAAAGGCATGGATCACTTCTCCAGCTCTGCCCTCTGCAGAACCCACAGCTTGTCTTCTAGGCTCCTGCTGGCCCTATTCCACTGTTGCTGCTGGTCTAGGTGGTCATTTCAGGCGACTGGCATCTCCAAAACTGCTGGGGCCTGTTACGAGCAGGTTTTCCCGCCAGCCTGGTCCCAGAGCCACGCCAGCCCCAAGTAACACAGAGATGCTGTATTAGATATAATGTTGTTAGGCTGTTACTAGTGTTTCTTATTGGCTAGCTCTGTCTTAAATATTAACCCATTTCTATTAATCTAAGTATTTTCACATGGTCTCGTCTTACCAGAGAGAGGGCCCAGTGTTCTGCTCTCTCCGTCCTAGATTTTGAAATGCCTCCCTACTACTTCCTGAATCCTCCTAGTCTCGTAGTCCCGCCTATCCTGCTTTCCTATTGGCCAACAGTGTTTTATTCATTAACCAATAAGAGAAACATATTTACAGAACGATATCTCTCTGGGGGCCCCTTGTAGCAACTGCACTGCACTTTCACGGGTAGCCTCGTGGGTTTTCTTCATGGCTCCAAGCCTCAACTTCACTTCATGACCACTTCAGTCCGGGGCATTCAACTGTCTCTGAGGCTTCAGGTTCATCTGTGGCCATTCCCATCTGTGGCCATTCCTGGTCTCTCACAATGCTACCCCTTAACTGTTCTCGATAACCCCTTCATGCTTTCAAAACCAGTACCACTTGGGTGACTCTTATACAATACCAAACCCAGCTGCTAACACAGCCTTGGCCACCCCTGAACACAGCTCTGTGGTTTCAGTGAACACTTCCTAGAAAATTTCACCTCAGTAATTTCCCAGTGATCTCACCTCAATCAGAGCTAATTATTTAGCCCCAATTAACCAGCATCAATTGTCCTAGTAATGCAATGGTTTTACTTCAGTGATCTTGCCTAGGTCTATAGCGCCAGACATTTCTGTATTAGCCTGCCTGTGTGAAGTTCTTAAATCTCAGGGACAAGTGAAAATGCTAATTTAGATGTGCCTTTTCAGGGAGCCCATACCTGCTTCCTCAAGCAGTCTTACCCTGCTTGAAATTACCATGACCCTTTATCTGTATGTATCTCAGTATCACATTGCAGTCTGCACACGAGAGAGGTGTGTATGTGTGACTGGCTGTGTGTGTGTGTGTGTGTGTGTGTGTGAGAGAGAGAGAGAGAGAGAGAGAGAGAGAGAGAGAGAGAGAGAGAGAGAGAGAGAGAGAGAGGCCCCTGTTACCACATACACACATTGAAAGCATGGCCTAAATCTATCATCTTTGTGTTTTTTATTGGATTTATCTAAGTGTGTAACAGGTGCTTAGTAAATATCCTTTTAGGAGTACACATAAAATTACTTTTGACAAGTAATATATAAACTTTACACTGGCCTTTGCCCATTCACTTGGTAAGTGTCCAAACAGCCAACAGAAGTCAGTGAAATAGACCTGAAGTATTTCATCTACTTGGTGAGTCACTCAGGGATGATGGGCTTTCTGTCTAGGTGGTACCTGCTGTATAACTCCTCATAAATATTACTGGGAAGGATTTAGCTAACAGATTTGCCAAACCCCTCTACTTTCTCCTGAGGCTAAAATTCCTAACCTTTGAGAAATATTTCAATTTTAAAATATCACCTGCTTATTAATACATTTTATATATACAGAGCACAAGAGGTGGAAGTTACTTGTGAGTTATACATGTACCTCAGCCTACCAACTGACATGATATGACGGTAAACAGACTCTTCCCAGGGATTCTGGCTTAATCTCTCCTTACTAGAAGGTAAAATGCCCCACAGATTTAAACATCCATCCTTGCCTTCATTTTTTTTCCATCCTCTTCTGTAACTGCCAGGATCAACTCTAAGACCAGTTTTATTGTTGTTCATCTGTTTTTCTCTGGTTGTCTTGTCTAAGATAAACCCAATATCCCATCTTTAAACTCCCCCTCTCTTTCTGTTTATTTTATATTTTCTGGCTTTTATTGCTTAGTGAAGTGAAGGCCACTTTTGCTCTGTAATCCTATGCTGAACAAGCCTTTTTAGCTAACATTCTTTGAAATATGTTGATCTTGCCTATGCTGACTTTCTTTCATTCTACTTGAACTTTTGGCTTTCTTTTATATTAATTGATTTCTTTCCACACTTTAAGTTTGAGTTTTTTTTCCCTTTGGCCACTTTTTGCCTTGGGCATATATTTGAAGTGTCATGTTTCTCCAGGGAACACTGGGTCTCTCTTCCCAGTAAATCTGCTCACATATGTTGGGTATCTTCAATAGTAGCCATGATGTCTAACACAACTTGTATGTAGATATAATGGGACCCTGGTCACCATTGTATCCGTATACTGTGATTCATGGGAATCAAAGATGGCATAGACCTGTCCCAATAGCAAGATAACATCAATGTTCCAGTTACTTCTGTGAACACACTGGGTGATTCTGTTCATTTTGTTTCCATAGCTTTGAGGAAGCAAAAAATAAATAAATAAGCGCAAAACATAATGCACAGACACTTCAACAAAATCATCCTTCTTGCATGGTTTCCTATGGTTATGCTTTATAAAACTTTACACCCAGCTCTAAAACTGTATTATGGACATTACTGGGTATGTATAAAACACAAAGCTGAGGCTCACCCTTAGACTTCTGCTGTCTGTCTGAAAAGGCCTTTCCAAACTCAAGTATTCATTTCTTTCATGTACTGGTATGAGTAAACTACAAACCCAATTTAAGAACTCCATCTTTCCACATCTATTAAAACCAGGTCTACAAAGGATGTTGAATAAACCAGTTGTGATTTTAACTGGAAAGAACCAAACATGAGCAAAATGGAAACCTTTGAGGGCATTTTGTACAAGCATGATAATTAGCCATGATTAAAATATCAAAAGATACCACAAGAGTCCATTTTCTATCACTAAAATTGAATGACATGAGAGTATCTTGGAGAACAGACATAACTTTCCTCACAGTTGCAAATGTTGGCATCTGGTGAGGGGTGAGGGGCTTCACACTCTATCATAGTGTGGAAGAGAGTACTCCAAGGGAATGTGCATCATGCTCCTCTCTTGTGTCTTTTTTATTTGTCTCATAAAGCCATAAATGTCATCAATTCCATCTCAAAACAGCATTGTTCTATGATTCAAGGGAGGTAATTAATGAGTTGTTGGAAAACACATTCTAATCCTATCAGATATATAAAGGTAGGCTCCAAACTGGCCATGATAATGCATGCCTTTAATTCCAGCACTCAGGAGGCAGAAACAGGTGGATCTCTGAGCTCAAGGTCAGTCTGGTCTACACAGTGAGTTCCAGGATGTTGGGGGCTATAAAGTGAGATCCTGTCTCCAAGAGAAGAAGAGGTAAGGAGAAGGAAAAGGAAGAGGAGGAGGGGAAGGAAGGAAGAAGTGGGAAGAGGAGAAGGAGCAAGAGAAAGAAGGAGGAGGAGGAGGAGGAGGAAGAAGACTATTTCAGGAAATATAAATGATTAGAACAATCTTCATGAATACTTAAAAGACAGGTAAGGTAAACTAAATCTATTATACCACTTCCCATGATTCATCTAGTCTTGGTGCTTTTTGTGCTTTTTATATTTTCACCAGAGAAACACAGCTAAGTCCAGTCCATTGTAATATTAAGGACACTAGTGAAGGTTAAGAAAATGAGGAAGGGAGAGAAAGAGAGAGGGGGAAGAGAGACTTTAGACCATTGAGAACCTGATGATGCTCTCTGAAAAAGATCTGTTATTGTTTGAACCATAACTGGAACCTGACTCGGGTCAACAGAAGTGTGGTTATGTGTATATTTAAAATCAAAACACTACTCAGGGGTTGTGCAAAGTATTTTTTAAGAGTTCAAATAGTCACATGAGACTCACTTATTAACTGCCCTAATGTTCAAATGCTAAAGACTTCAAAAATTTTAAAATGGATAAGCCCCTTAAATACTATAGTTTTCAAATTTCTTTCCTGAGCATACAGTTTAGAGTATGGTGGCAAACCATAATTGCTTATTGTCAAACTTCCAATTTGTATTACTGGCTCAAAATACCTTCTCTCAGGATGGATCTGACCTTCTTCAGAGAACACATGCAAGCCCAGAAGTATCCCATATCTTACAGTCCAGGAAGCAATTCCACCATCCTAGCTACCATAGAAATGATCTCATGTGCTGACTGCCAATATTACATTTATTTATTTTTGAACTTTTCCATCTGTTCTTCATTATCAGAAAGTAATGGGAACTCCAAATAAAAAAAATGCCCACATATGAAAATAAATTGACACATTCAAATACCAAAGTTGTGATTATATAGTTTTGTCTCTGGGACAGGGTCTCACTATCCACTCCTTCACCCTCAGTGCTGGGGTTGGAAGTCTATGTCACAATGCCCTGCCAATGTTATGTTTATTTTGAGGCAACATGAAACTCTATCCTGCTAAGAGTGTTTCCCTACTTACTCCCAGTCCTAGCTGACAGTTTACAAAATCTGAGTTTTGTAGTGAAGGTAACCTTTCTCGTTGAGTAGATCCAAGCCACTATGAACACTAACAACTGTTGATGAAAACTTGCGATGTTACAATATTCTAATCTCAAAAGTCAAGAACCTATATGTTCACTAGATGATCTCATCTAGCTTCAAATTAGCCAGATTAAAATAAATTAAATGCTCATTCCTTTTCATGTAGTGAGACATAAAATGTGTCCCAGTATGTCTCTTGGGAATGGCTGCTTTCATTTGGCTCCAGAGATGATATGGTGTCTTTAATTCTTTTATCAATGTTACCAAAGCAACAGATGGAAGATCAGGCAGTTAAGGGGAGGTGAACATGTGCTGTACTTGTGATAACTTCTTTTCCCTGATGAAGTTGCTTGCTGAATATCATTTTGCTCTTGTCTGCCAGCTAAGGGTAGGGAGCCCAGAAATGACAAAGAAATTAAGGGGCTCCGCAAAATTCACAATCTGTGAAAGTGGCAGGGACAGAGAACAAATTCACCTCTCTTTTCTCAGGCTGTTTCTTTGACTCATGTTTTTCCTTCAGTCAGAGAAGTATCCAGAATTTTTTTTTCTTACTTTGGAGGAATTGTGAGTGACCTAAATTTTTGGCAGGAGAGTAAATAATCAACTAGCATTTATTACTTATTTTAAATATTTTATCTAATTTGGGGGGAGGTACCTGTGCCACAGCACCTGGGTTAGGTTAGAAAAAACCACTGAGCATCAGTTCTCATGTGCTTCAATGTAAATAGCATAGGTTAACTCAGGCCCTCTGCCCTGAAAGCAAGCATTTCTACCTGCTCAGCCAGTTCACTAGTCTTTTTAACAAATTTAGTAAGCATACATACCTGCTACACACATATGAAGTAACAGAGAGTAGCACTTGGAGCCCAGCAAGCTAGCAAGAAGATGGGTATTAAGCAGTAACTTCAGGAGCTAGAGAGATGTGTCAGAGCTTAAGAGTGCTTGCTACTTTTCAGGGCAGCGAAGTCCACTTCCCAGCACACATATCCAGAAGCTCACAACTACCTATAATTCTAGCTCCGAGTGATCAAACATCCTCTTTTGTCCCCCGGACATCTATACACACATACACATAAATTAAAATAAATGTCAGAGAATCTATCAATTACTAAATGGAAAATAGATTTAGTTCATTGATTTAGGGATGAAGAAAGGATACATGAGTCATCACCCAGGATCCCAACAATAAATAGAAGCCACTCACTCATACAGGTCAATGGAAGACTTCATTAAAAAAAGGGGGGGAGGGTACTATAGATAAAAGTATGGTTGAGGAGTAGATTCATGGTAAGAGTATTGCAGTGTTCCTAGGTAGCAACAAGTAGTAGAATTCTCAGGGGAACAGCAAAGAATTAGGTTCACTCCCTTCTAATCTACCCATCACATTACCCCAGCCCCCCGCCCCACACACACAGGGAGAGAGACAGAGAAAGAGAGAAACATGGCAAAGAGGTAAGGGCACCTGTAGATGAGCTACGTGGAGCTATCTGCTGTGTAGAAGCCTTTCCTCAGTGGAAGAATGTCTGTAGCCCAAGAAGAGAGCAAGCTGTACACTAAGAACTAAGCCCTATTATTATCTATCCTGTCCCCTGGTGTCTCTCTTCCCTGGAACTTCATCGCTTTCAGTTTGTTTAATCCTTGACACAATTAAAGTCAGACAGCAAAATAGTAGACTTTGACCATGGAAAGGGCAGAACAAGTCTGAGAAAATGGAGAGCAAATTGATGAGGGAGTTTGTGGATTAGACAGCACACCTGCTTTTGTTTCTGGTAAATCAAATTGTATCTGCCCTGAGTCTCCACCCATTGAAGAGAAAATCAATTTCCATAACTATCTGGCTCTGAATTTCTTCCTTCATAGAATGATAGAATAATCTTAGCAATTTGTGGTAGAAGCATTGGGAATTGAGCCAGGTCTTGGCAGTTGTTGCTGTCTATAACTTTCTCTCCTTTGTATAACAAATTATTTCCTTTATCTGGGCATTAAAACAGTTGGAAACAACTCTGTTTGAAGGTAGTGTCATTCTGTTTAGCACAGGCTGGCCTTGAACTAACTCTGTAGCCCCGACCTCATTGGCCTCAAACTCAATGTGACCCTCCTACCCCAGCTTCCCAAGAACTAGGAATATAAGCACACACCAAAACACATAAATCTACGCTATGATTTTCTTTTTATGTTCTTCAAGTTGATTTGTTCAGTAGAAAAATGGATGGCCATTCCACTGTAGTTTTAACATAGAAAGTGTACATTTGTTCTATACGCACTAAGATAAATAATGTCTGTCTAAAACATCTCATATTTAAACCACTGTTTTAGTCGATATTTTAATTCATCTTCCAACCACAGCTGCCAGGGACAAACCCAGCCATATGTTTCATAGACATGCTCTCCTGAGACTGTATCAACAGCCTGCTCTTCTTACACTCAGGGCCTGTTTCCTGTGACCTTGGCAATGTTCTTAGACACATTGGTCACTCTGATACTTCTTCTAACTCAACCTTTCTCCACAAAGGAACCTATGGTTAATCTTTCTGAGTGGACTCAAACCTTCCCTGTTCTTATTCATTCCACCAAAAATAATTCAGACATATAAAGGCACAGCATGGTTTTCTCTGTGTAAGTGTGTGAGCACACAATACTTAAAAGGAGTATTCTTTCAACAACCCATCCTGTCACTAAATAACACTTGCTTCAATGAAGCAAATAATGGTGATGAAAATTGTCAGGGAAGAGGGAAGTTCTGTCCTGTACAAACTAAGAAAGACTAGACAAAGGCAGCCTAGGGAAAGGTGTGTGAAAGTCAGAGTGCCTGAGCTTGGCAGGCATCTTTGCTAATTTTGTAGAACTTCCAATTTTCCTGGTACCTGCCTTCTCACCTATGCTAATTATGATAAACTGTTGCCTCAAGATCCACAGCCATCCTTTCACACCACATATGGGCTTATTGCTATCACCTTCCAACAACAAGCAGCAATTAGGGAAGGTGAGTATGTGGTATAATGCAAAAACTCACAGTTGTTGGTTTGATACTGCATGACATTCACATCTAATTAACCTGGTTCCTGGAGGAAGATCTGCTGGAGACTAAGCATGGTAACAAAACTATTGGCAATATTTTAAAAAATGAGAAAATAATATGTTCACTTTGGTCATGCACTTTAGTGGCCTGTCCAATAGTTCTTATATTTTATCAGTACAAAATAGTTGAACTAATAAACCCATAGCTTATGGGCAGCTGGGAACCTAATAAAGGGTGTACTTTATAGCCACAGATAGCCCTGTTACTGCCAAGGATGTGCAAGTGACACAGAGAAGTGGCAAGAAATAAATTCCCTAACCTTTTCCTCATACTGTGTGCTCATCTCTTCTTCCTGCTTCCAACTGGCTAAATTCCAGGTGAAGCCTGAAAGGGGGGAGACGAGATGCAGTATCAAAAGAATTGGGCTAACAAAACGGATCCAGTTGAGAACTGAGGAACTAGGAAAGAGATTTTCTAGGCAGAGAGCAGAGGAAAGAAGGATGAGAGGGTGGGGTGGAAGGATGATCACTAGTTGTTTTATCTCCTGTATTTCAGATTTGAGAACCAACCTAGGGTTTGTGAACCTGTCAGGGAACAAAAGTATGGCTAACAGAGCAGGAAACAGTCAATATCCTTGAACAGACTGCAAAAGTTCTTATAAGATATAACAATTTTCAAGGTAACTTACAGTATGGCTAGAAGACAATGATATGAAAATATTATAGGGGAAGTGTGAAATTGACCATGAGACTCATAAAAAAGTATTAAAGGCACATTTTATTACAGCTTTATTCTATTACAGTTTTATTCCTTCAACAAATAACAATGTAGGTCTTAGATATTGAGTTAGTAAAGAATATTTTATAACAGGATAACAACAAAAAACACAACTATCCACAAGCACTCCTTCCAGACTATGCAGGAGACAGACAGTGACAGATGTTTAGATTCCTCAATGGGAATGGGAACTTTGGTCTTTCAGTCCCTAAGAGTACAGGTAGCAAACAGCTCTAAACAGCTCTCCGCTGTTAGTCTCTTCTAAGGATTGACTGCCTTAGCCAGGAAAAAGATATTACACAAGGTCATATATCTTTTTCCAGTCTGGTAATGGCTCAGATTCACTGTCTGGTTAATATGAGCGTACAAATGACCATTCCTGTGCTGACTTTCTATCTTGCCCCATAGGGCTACCCAAGGTTTCAACTGAGACTGCTGCAACTCAACCCAACTGCCCTCTGCTTCATCCTGATCCACTCTTTTCCCTTCTGCAAGCTGATCTCAAGAACACTCTATAGTAAAAGATTTGTCTGCTGATCTTCTTAACCTACCTTCCTTGGAACTAAGCTGCCACAAAGAGTTTTTAATAAAAAGTGCTCATATTTCTTTACACTGTTCAGCATACATACTGTTGTAATATAGCACAAAATGCACATCTTCCTGTCAGTATATCATCAAATTCTTTCCACATTATATCTCTTTCCTGAGGTATTAGTTTTACTATTTATATACATTTGAGAAATTACTATATATATATCCTTTAAGATAAACCCAACAAAGCACGTGTCCAGTGAGTAAACCAGAGGCAAAGTCAACAGGGCAACCAAGGGCCAAGTTAAAACAGAACTAATGAGTCTGGCCTGCAAGTATAATCAACATAATACAAAAGATGGAAGAGAGAATCTCAGGTGGTGAAGATACACTAGTAGAAATAAATTCATTGACCAAAGAGAATCTTAAATCCAACAAATACCTAAGACAAAATATCCAGGATATATGGGACACTGTAAAAAGGCCAAACCTAAGAATAATAGGTATAGAAGAAGGTAAAGAAAACCAACTTAAAGGTGCAGAAAATATATTCAACAAAATCATAGAAGAAAACCTTCTCAACCTAAAGAAAGACATGCCAATGAAAGTACAAGAAACTTAAAGAATACCATATAGAGTGCATCACAAAAAAGTCCCCTCATCACATAATAATCAACCAAACATACAGAATAAAGAATGTAAGAGCAGTGAAGGAAAAAGACCAAGTAACATATAAAGGCAAACCTATCAGAATTAAACCTGATTTCTCCTTGGAAACTCTGAAGACTAGAAGGACCTGGGTAGATATTATAACAACACTAATAGATCACAGATGCCAATCCAGACTATGAAATCCAGCAAAGCTTTCAATCACTATTGATGGAAAAACCAAGGTATTCCATGACAAAACCAGATTTAAAAAATATTTATAAACTAATCCAACCCTACAGAAAGTTATGCAAGGAAACTCCAAGCCAAAGAAGTCAACTACACTAACAAAAACATAGGCAATAGATACTCCCATTTTATCAACAGCCAAAAAATAAAAAAAATGGGGGAAAATCCACTCAAAATTCCAAAACAAACAAGAATTAACAATCAATGGTCATTAATATCCTTCAATATTAATGGTTGCCACTCGCCTACAAAAAGATACAGGCTAACAGAATGAATACAAAGGCAGAATCCATGCTTCTGCTGCATACAAGAAACACACCTCAACTTCAAAGGCAGATGCTACCTCAGAGTTATAGGTTTGGAAAAGATTTTCCAATCAAATGGGCCTCAGAAACAAGCTGGTGTAACAATACTTTTATCTAACAAATTAGATATTAAACTAAAATCAATCAAAAGAGATGAAGAAGGTCATTTATTATTTATCACAGAAGAAATCCATCAAGATGAAGTCCCAATTATGAACGTATATGTCCCAAATACAAAGGCACTCATAGTCGTAAAAGAAACATTACTAAAACTCAAATCACACATAAAACCTCACACACTTATAGTGGGAAATTTCAACACCCCACTCTCAATCTCTCAATACTAGACAGGTCCACCAGACAAAAACTTGACAAAGAAAAACAAAGGAATTAACAGACGTTATCACCCAACTGGGTTTAACAGACATTTATAGAACATTCCATCCAAACACAAAAGAATATCCATTCTTCTCAGCGTCCCATAGAACTTTCTCCAAAATCCACCCCACACTTGGCAACATAGTAAACCTCAATAGGTAAGAAAAAATTAAAATAACCCCCTGTATCTTATCAGACCATCATGCTCCAAAGTTAGAATTCAACAACACAAATTGCAGAAATCCTACAAACCCATGGAAATTGAACAATTCACAATTGCATCATTCCTGGGTCAAGGAAGAAATAAAGAAAAAAATCACAGACATCCTAGAATTCAATGAGAATTAAGACACAACTTGCCCAAACTTATGGTACAATTGGGAAGCAGTACTAAGAGAAAAATTCATAGCACAAAGTGCCCATATGAAGAAACTAGAGAATAGTCACATTAGAGAATTAACAGCAAACCTGACAACTCTAGAACAAAAAGAATCAAACTCACCCCAGAGAAGTAATGCCAGGAAATAATCAAATTGAGGGCTGAAATCAATAAAATACAAACTAGGAAATCAATGTAACAAAGAGTTGGTTCTTTGAGAAAATCAACAAGATAGATAAACCTTTATCCAAACTAACCAAAAGGCATAGACAGAACATGCAAATTAAGAAATGAAAAGGAGAACATAGTAACAGACACTAAGGAAATCCAGATAATCTTCAAGTCATACAATACCAATACTCCTCTAAGTGTTCCACACAATAGAAGCATAAGGGTCAAACTTTTTTGACAAGGCTACAGTTACCTTAATACTCAAGCCACACAAGGACACAAGAAGAAATAAAACTATAGACCAATATCCCTCATGAATATTGATGCAAAAATACTCAATGAATACAAAAACACATCAGATAAGTCATCCACCAAGTAGGCTTCTTCCTGCGGATGCAGGGATGGTCCATCATACAAAAATTCTTCAATGTAATCCACCATATAAACAAACTGAAAAAGAAAAACCACATGATCATTTCACTAGATGCTGAAAAGGCCTTTGACAAACTCCAACACACCTTCATAATTAAGGTCTTGGAGAGATCAGAGATAACAGGAACATACCTAAGCATAGTAAAAGCAACATACAGCTAACCAACAATCAACATCAAACTAAATGGAGAGAAACTCAATGTGATTCCTCTAAAATCAGGAACAAGACAAGGCTGCCCACATTCTCCACACCTCTTCATCTCTTCAACATTGTTCTTGAAGTTCTAGCTAGGGCAATAAGACAACAAAAGGAAACCAAGTGGATACAGATTGGAAAGGAAGAAGTCAAACTCTCACTATTTGCAGATGATATGATAGTTTACATAAGTGACCAGGAAAACTCTACCAAGGAATTCGTACAGCTGAGAAACACCTTCAACAAAATGGCAGGATACAACAGGGAGCCATTACAAGTTATAAAAGAAATCTGGCACTAGGGAAATATCCAGAGATCAACAATGATGACCCCAACTAACAATCTAAGCAATAGTGGAGAGGCTACCTTAAATGCCCTTCCCCGATAATAAGATTGATGACTACCTTATATGCCACCCTAGAGTCTTCATCTAGTAGCTGATGGAAACAGTAGAAGAGATTCACAGCTAAACACTGAGCCAGACTCCTGGAATCTAGGTACAGACATGGAGGAGTGATGAGCAAAGAGGTCAAGATCAGGCTGGAGAAATCCATAGAATCAGTTGACCTTACCAAAGGGAAGCTCATGCACTTCAGTCTGATATCTGGGAAACCAGCATAGAACCAACCCAGATTCCCTGAGTATGGTGTTAGTTGGGAGGCCTGGGCAGTCTATGGGGCCTCTGGTAGTGGATCAGTATCTATCCCTAGTATACAAATGGACTTTGAGAGCCTATTCTATGTCGATAGATACTCTTTCAGCCTCGCTACATTGGGGAGGGCCTGGGCCCTGCTCCAAATGATATGACAGTCTTTGAAGACTTCCTTTGGAAGGTCTCATTCTCTTTGGGAAATAGAAAGAGGATGGGATGGGGGTTGATGGAGGGAACAAGGGAGGAGGTGAGAGTGCAGGAACTGTGATTGACATGTAAAACAAGCTTGTTTCAAATTTAAATTAAAAAATTTATATAGAAAAATAAATAGTAAAAATAAAAGAACAAATGAGATGATGAGAAACTTGTGCTTTTGCACATCCCATGGAAAACACACTTCAGACAGAAGTTTGATGATGGGTCCTTTGGTCTCCTCTCACTGGAGGCTCCTTTGTGTCAAAATTCAAAATCTGTTTATCACTGTATCATTGCATCACTATGTCTCTGCATTAATGTAACTCTGTATCTCTGTATCACTGCATCATCTTGTTCTGTATCACTATATCTCTGCATCACTGTACCTCTGTATCATTGTATCTCTGTATCACTGTAGCTCTTCAATTGATACATCATTATAAAGTAGCATGTTCTACCCACACCCCTAAACTTAACCTAGGAAGATGTCAAAAGCAGAAAAAGCCAGGATAATGTTGATTTATTATTTAAAAAGTTCAGCCCTGCATATTGAAAATGATGTTATATCTGAGATACTAGAATAACAGGTAACTTGTAAGATGGGTATGCACATGGCACAGTGCTAATTGCTTTAATAGTGTCTCACTTAAGGAAAGGGGGAAGCAACTGCTAGAAACTACTAATTTTAACTTAGAGTCAATTATTAAGTGGTTATAGATTTTAAAGTAAAGCACAGATCAAATATGAACTGCAGTGGTTTTGTAGTGTTTTAGTGTGACTCTATTTGTCAGCCAGTTTCTACTCATGTGAAAGGCTGGCCTATCTTACCTTGTTAGCCTTTATTTGCTCAATTGTGTCATGGTATATATGATCTCCTTGGGTAGCTATTCATTTTCAACAACCCCATTTCAGTAAGCATGCGAGACCATGTGCACAGCTAGTAGAACTCTATTTCAAAAAACCATTCCATACACAAAGACTATCTCATTTAAATATCTTACAAACTTGATCCCCAGGCCCTTGTCACACAGAATATTAACTTCCAGATTACAGAGTCTAACTGGGTCAGTCATGACATCTGTGTAGAAATTAATTTCTTCCTTTCACTTTTTTTCAGCATCCCCTATTTAAAATATCGACTGCCACAGCGATTTCCCACAATGTCCAATCAGTACCAAGTGAAGATTTTTCATACTTCCAGGCAGGGTTTAAAAGTGCCAGCATTTAAAAGCTCAAGTTCTTCTCAAGGCAAATGATTATAGTCATTTGTGTAATTCTTGTTGACAGTTTCTTTAACTTTGGTCTCCAAGTCATAAAAATTAATGTCTGTAATTTGCTTTATGGTCCTACAGAGAGGGATAGCAAATGAAAGAGGAAAAATACCTGCTCTATCAAGAGTATGGCCAGAATTGATCTCTGAATGAAATTCCAGAATAAAATTAATGCTAAGAGGCAAAGAAAAGGAAATGGAAGAAGACGAAAAAAGCATTGAACAACTATACCAGGGGAGAAATATAAACTCTACAAAGACAGGTCTGCTAATAAAGTGATAAAGTACTAAATTATTATGACTCTAGACTTAGCTAAATGATTGTAGCCATTTTTCAACTCCTGTTTACCAAGTCAAATTAGAAAAATAAACCAGCACAATAAGAATAATGGAGACATTGCTAAATAAGTATTGGCAAATTGCAGGTGGAGAGTATTTACAATAAATGTGAGCATAAACATTTCAATGGAATGATATGCATCCTATCTACCTAGTAAGAAAATTAGCATCCATCTACTGAATTACTTATAATTGTGTTTAAACAAAGCACCCAAGATGCAGCCCAAGATTAGAGGAAAACAGATGTGATATCATTCACGTAGCAGGTGGGAATGACTGCACCAGCCATTGTAATTCAGAAACTTTACCTTAACAATAGTATAATGAAACAATACAATAAAATGAGAAATCGTTAAGCAGCTAGAATGCAATGGAATCAACAGCTGAAGATGAGATGGGCTTACAAAGAAAATATATCACATTAGGCTAGAGCCATAGATTTTTTTCCCAACAAATTAGAAAATCAATGGCTAAAGGAAATGAAGGAGATGTTTCATAATTGGCCTTTGGTGGAGCTTGTGACAAAGTCTCATAAAATTTTATTTGTCAAATTGCTTGAATTGGCTTAGAGACAAATAGAGTCACCTGGACTTAGAATTGGTAGCCTCAATGGAAAAATACACCTAGAAGGCTCCAACAAGGATGGGTATTTAAGTGTGTCAAAGTTCTCTGATTTCCTGTCTTCTACTTCAGATCTTTACAAGAATGAGGGAAACATTTTAGATTCGGATGTTACCCACAGGCAGACATGTTTATCCAACCACATCTATTTAAATAATGCAGATGCAGAAGGAAAAGAAGAAATAGAGTAAAAAAAAAAAAAAGATACTCATAATGTAAGCACAAAATATCCAGTTCCTGGTGATGGATGCATAAGAAAATGGTAGATATTTTTGTTTACTTTTTAGTTAACTTTGGTCTATAAAATTGTGGGTTGAAAAAGGTGGCCTGCATCTTAACCTCCTAAAGGACGAATCTATTTCTTTTACTCCCTAGCTAATCTTTCCCATCTTCTCACCTGAAAAAAATCTTCCTTATTAGAGGAAAAAATGATTTTCAAGAGGTTTCTAGCAAAGGTACTTTGTGTCATTATGGGGGATGTCCTTATGTATATACACATCTCTTATTGGTTAATGAATAAAACACTGATTGTCCAGTAGCCAGAAGGGAAGGAAGTATAGGTGGGGCTACCAGATGAGGAAAATGCAGAGAGAGGGTTCAAAAGAGATGTCATGCTGCCAAAGGAGTAACATGCCAGATTATGGGTAAACCACAGCCTCATGGCAATACATAGATTAATAGAAATGGGTTAATAATCAAGAGAGAGCTGGCCAATAAGAAGCCTAAGCCATCAGCCCAACAGTTTAAAAATTAATATAGCATCCATGTGTTTATTTGGAGTGAATCAGCTGCAGGACCAGGTGGAACAGAAACTCAATCTACATGTCAAGCATGCTTGCACATGTCTATAATTCCCAGAACCAAGGGATTGGCATATGGAGGTTCAAAACATCCTGGGCTATATAGTGTACCTCTGTCTCAGAAAACAAAACAAGCATACAAATAGCGCTTTGTGTTTTCATTAAGTGAGAGCTATTTTCCCCATAAAATCCAAAAGAACCCAGGGCCTAGAAGCTGATTTTCTCTCATAACAAGAGAGAAAACATCTTTTTGTCAATATCCCAAGATGTAAATGGGGCTCACTCTAAACAGGTGAACATCCAGTATATGTGGTAAGGAAGCCAAAATCTAGTGCACCTATTCTGAAGCAGAAGCTAGGAGAGACATTTTTGTTTTGTTGTTGTTAGTTTTGCTTTGCTTTCTTTTGTTTTGTTTTAGGCACAGAGATAGACATAGAGATAGGGCAGGATCTGAATCTCAGAGGTTAAGAAAAAGACCATGTGAGATACAGGAGAAACAAGAAAAACCAATATCCTAGAAGGAGGGAACCTTGCATGCTATAGCACAAGAACAAGGCCTTGGTTCAGAGCAGCTATATGCTATGAGAATTTAGGTTGACCAGATACCCAATGTTCAATATGTCACCCAGCTTAAAGTCTCATTAAGTGCCTTTTTGTGTGTATGATAGTAAAGGGAAGTAGCTTATGGTAGAAATGGCCAACACAATGCTGGCAGAAGAGTCAACATCTGACCTTTTGTCCCAGTGTATCACTTCAAGGCTATAGGGAATTATCCTAGAAGTTAGAGATAGGGGCTCCCTCTGGATGGAAGGCAGATTTTCTGATTTCCCAGTTTCATTAAGGTGATGTCTATCTAGACCAAAAAGCAGAAGGGCTTACTACTTCAGAATTCTCAAACTCAAGAGTTCCTAGAGGTGACAAAAACTCACTGCGTGTAACCACACCTATGCCCCTCCACATTGCCTCAGAGGACTTGAGGACAAGAGAAGGAAAATGTTGCAAACATATTTCTGCTATTTTCTTTGCTGTGAACAAAAAATAGCATCTCCTGTCTCTGGCCTGAGAGTAGTGTGTCTGTCTTCTGCCAGCATCCATACATCCATAACAAGAAAAAAAAAGTTCACTGTTTTAGTTTCAAATGCTCGATTGGTAAAAAGCTCACCCCATCCAGCCACAGTTCTTGACACACCCTCACTTTCTGAACTATAACCATGTTTACATTTTCATTTTCTTGGTCATATCCATTCACTATTCAATTTTCCCTATTTGTCCTCATGTGGCTCTCAATTCAAGCCTCACTTGCTCAGTGTGAAATCCTTTCCCCACAAACAGACACCCCCTGCAGACACTTAATATAGCAAACCACCAATTTACAAACAAAGTAAAGTGGCATGCATTGCCCAATGGGATGTTTTCATATGTCCAACACTAAAAAGAGAGCACAAAAACAGTTTCCTAAGTTCCTAGACACACAGTATAAGACTTTTTGGTATGTGTGTTCACAATTGGCCCATTTAAATCATATTGATACAAATGAAATCATATTGTTCAACTAGAAAAAAATAAGCATGTGGACTTGGCAGGAGATACAGATACTTTGGGCTTTTTTTTTTGTTTGTTTGTTTCTTGTCTACACTATACTTGTCTTTCTTCTCTAACTCCAGCCAGGTTGTCAAGAGAAATGTTCTCAGAGATTAGGACTGTTAATAGATGCCACTTCCAGCTCACTCTCTATTTAGTTACTTGCTTAATAGCCAAAAGTAGGCCTTGAGCTATGCTGCTACTTATACAGCTTGTGAGTTCTAAGTTATCTATCTGTCTGTCTGTCTGTCTGTCTGTCTGTCTATCTATCGATCTATCTATCATCTATCTATTTTATTTATTTTGCTTTTTAAGTGAGGTTCATACTAAATAGAATTTGGTGCCTGGAGTTTTCTATGTAACCTGGCTGGCTTCTAACTCATAGAAATCCACTTACTTATGCCTCTTGTGTGCTGATTAAAGGCATATTCTACTACACCCAGCAAACCTTTTATTTCTTAAGAAAACTTTATATAATATTGGCATGGGCATGGGCATGGTGGCACAAGCCTTCAATCCTAGCACTCCAGAGTTAGAGAGAGACCAGATCTCTGAATTCAAAGTTAGCTATGTTTATAGAATGAATTCTAGGACAAGCAGCACTACAAAGAGAAACCCATCTCAAAGAAAAAATTAGAATGCCTTATATATGTTTCTTGGAGTCAAAGATGAGACCATAAAGACCTAAGACTGAGTCTTCTGGAACAATCTAGAAAAGAGGAGTTAGCTTGAAAGTTCTCTCAGAACAAAAGGATAAAAGGGGGCAGCAGATACATAACAGTTTTGAATATCTTGAAATAAAAAGGCCAAAAACATATATAATAGTTATCCAAGCATCTAATGGTTATGATTGAAGCTAGCCAGGTTACAATTTTATCCCAAGAATTCATTCCCTGGGACTATCTGCTGATCAATGCAAACCTAGGAGTGGTTGTCTTGATAGGAGCTCCTGGGTCTTATGGTTCAAAGTTGAAATGTTTTCACAGGCTTATATAGGCTAGGCTGCCCGCCAAAGGACTTTGGGAAGTGATTAGAACTAGAGGATTGTAATCTAGCCAGTAGATTAGTTGGTTAATGGATTCCAAATGTGGCATTATTGGGCAATAGTGACTTCTTGGAGGAAGCAGGCCACTATGAGTACTTCAATATCCTGAAAAGATACACTGTGTCTCTGGTCCCTTACTTTTCTTCCTATTTCCTAATTACCATGTTGTGGACTCTTCTCCAGAATGTACCTCTTGTTAGATGAATAGACACCATGAACCTTTCTTCCTCTCTTAAATGGTTTGCGTCAGGTATTTTGCCATGGCCATGAGAAGTCTGACTCTTGGAAAGAATGATAAGACATGGTCTACCCAATACATGATAAAGAAGAGAAAATAAGGAACAAGGAACACAAAGGCCAGCTCTTTTATATGTTGTTCATTTTGGGAATCAGAATTTTAACTGAGAGACTAAAATTTAAATTGAGATTTGTATGGACTTTATAACATCTCAAAACACACTGTATTTAGTGTCAAGGTGTTATACCAAAAGTTATAGGCCCAAGAAAATGAAATAAGGTCAAATGAACTACAAATAAATTAACTGTTTCTATTTACACACAAACTGATTATCTACATCAATGAAATCTAAGGGATTAAAAAACCTCCTCTTAAAACTACAGTTCTACAGTTCAACAAAGGGTGAACGTATAAGATTGTATAGAAGCCAATAACATTGCAATATAAGAACATAGAAATAGAAACTAAAATCACCAAGTCTTTACAGATGCTCCACTGAAAATTGCATATTTAGGTATACAATTTAAAAATTGTGTAGAATCTGTATACTAAAAACTATAAATTTCTGGTTATGGAAATCAATGAGCTGAGTAGATTGGAATAGTGTGTCCAAAGATTGACAGACTCAACTTAGCACAGATATAAGTTTTGCCCAGATTGACCTAAAGGCTGGTGATATAGCTCTTAGTGGTAGAGTACTCAAAATGTATGGACAAAGCTCTGAACAAGCCTAGTTGACCCAAGAAAATGCAATTCCTTGTATAGATGTGAGGAAAGTACCCTAAAATTAATAACAGGAGGGTAAATATTATAAAACAATGGAGACCACATTGTTATGTCTCCTTTATTTTACATGGTTCCATAAATTTCTGTATACATGTTTCTGTGAGTTCAAACATGTAGAGAGATGTGTGTGTGTGTGTGTGTGTGTGTGTGTGTGTGTGTGTGTGTGTGTGTGTGTGTTCTAACTGCCCAGCTAGCAAATCTCAGAATCCTCCTATCTTCCCAACTCCAGCAGGCTCACCAGGAAAACTTGTCTCAGAGGAGTCAGGCAAAGACTAATACAGCAAGTCGTAGACCTTTTCTTTTGACCTCTATTATTGTAAGCATGGATATGCAATTGCACACACACACGCACACACACACACACACACACACACACACACACACACACACACACACATACACTTGGCATGGTCATACCCATTTATACTCTCAGTGCTGATTCAGGTAGGCTGGTTGGCTAGCATGCCCCCAGGGATCCCCCTGTTGCCCCTACCCATCCTCAGTGTATGGGTCATACAAGCACTTTACCAACTAAGACATCTTCCATTATAATCCTTCAAAATTTAAAGATTACAAACAATGAGCTGGTTAGAGGTCTGCATTGAATAGGGATTTAGGGTGAGAAGCAGAGAGTAATTGATGTTATGATGCAGAAGTGATTTCAGTTGACAAAACTCCCTAGCATATTAACTATGGCATTGAATACAAGTCTTAGTTAGGGTTCACATTGCTATGAAGAAGCACCATGACCAAAGCACATTGAGAAGGATGAGGTTTATTTGGCTTAGACTTCCCCAGCACTGTCCATTATGGAAGGAAATAAGGGCGGGAACTCAAAGAGCAGAAATCTGAAAGCAGGAGTTGATGCCAAAGCCATGGAAGGATGCTGCTTGCTGACTTGTTACCCATTGCTTGTACAGTCAGCTTTCTTATAGAACTCAGGATCACCTGTCCACCCACCCACTCAGCATCACTTCACCCACAATGGGTTGGGTCCTCCCACATCAATCACTAATTAAGAAAATGTTCTACATGCCTCTCTACAGCTTGATCTTATTTAGGAATTTCCTCAGTTGAGGCTCCCACCTGTTCAGTGAATCTAGCTTATGTTAAGTTGACATAAACATAGCTAGTGCAGTACATGAACCTACACATGGGACAAAGTCTTACAAAACAAGTAATTACACATGTACACAGACACATGAAACTAGGAAAATGTTAAAAAGAATAACTGGATTTTATTGATATCCACATTGTGGGAGTAGTTTGTAAAATGTTAATATAAGATAAACTCGGTAATGAGTATCTGTGTCCTCTATATCATGTTGGAAAACTGTGTAACTCTGCTATCAACTCAGTAATTACATCAATTAGGAAGTTATGGAACATGAAGAAGATCTCCTTAGAAAAGTAATTTTTCAAAATGTATTTAAAGAAAAAAATTCAGAAGAAGATAAATAATTTTCAATGTACACCTTCATAAGTACAAGTTAATTTTTCTTGCTTTCATCCTCATTTTGAGTATCATTTGACTTTTGTTCCTGTAGCTTCTTCATGGCAGGCTTATGTCTGATTCACTCATTATTATACTATTCCACCTTGGTATCTAATATTGAACAGTGAAATATCATCTACTAAAAAAAGGAAGTATTAAGATATGAGGTTAGTCAAATAGAACTTTATAGTGGTTAATAGACTATTTGTATGCAGTTATGACATCACAGGAAGCAGAGCAACAATAAAAAGTGTGTTCAAGTGTCAAACTAACCAGGGTTCATATTCCTCCTCTGCCTTCTTTAGGGAGATGACCAGAAACTTACATGACCCTCTAAACCTCTGTTTTCTCATCTACAGTGTGAAAGTGTTAAGGGCATCTAGCCTATAAAGGCTATTAGGAGAACTCAGTATCATTAAAACATAATGCTTAGGACGCGTAGTCATTAAGTTATCACTGCTTCTTCTACTTACATTATAGTACTTGCAAAATTCATATTACAAGACCACTTTTCCCACTAAAGAAAGAAAAAAATGATTGGTGTGTTTCAGTGAGACATGGGTAAAGATATTTTCTGTTTTGGAAGAATCTCATATGCATATTATGTATTTTGATCAGGTTCAAATCCCACCACCTCTCTCTAATTCTTCCCCATTGCCATAGCACTATATCTTCTCCAATTTCATGTGTTCTTCTTGTCTGTATCCCAGTGAATCAATGCAATGTCGCCAGTATGGGTACTATTACAACATAAGGAGGCCTTCAGGTGCTTTATCCATGAGAAATATACCTCACTCTCTAAGTAGCTATCAACTGCCAATAGCTCGTCAGCTAGAGATATGACTTTGTGACACCACCCTCTATGCAGAAATTTTGTCTGGCTTGATCTTGTACAGGTTTTGTGCATGTAGTCACAGTCACTGTTTGTTCATATGTTTAACCACCCTACTATATCTAGAAAGCACCCTTTGATTATTTCCAGCTGCACCCATTGCTTGAAAAGTTCATAATATCATTTTAATAACTCGAGAGTATTACATTTTGTAAATGTAGCGCATTACTTTATCCATTCACCAATTGATGGTCACACAGATTTTCCCCTTCCTGGCTATTGTGAATAGAGCAACAGTGCATGAATGAGCAGGTATCTCTATAATATGATATGGAGTCTTTTGAGATTTATGACCCAAAATGGTACAGGTAAATTATAGCATAGAACTGTTTGCACCTTTTTGAGTAATCTTCACACTGATTTCTGTAGTAGCTACATTAGTTTGTACTTCCATCAGCAGTCAATAAGTTTTCCTCTTTCCTAACATATTTGCCAGTATGAGTGCCATTAGTTTTATTGATCTTAATACTCTGACTTGGGTAAGATTAAATCCCAAAGTAATTTTAATTTTTTATTTTCTCGATGGCTAGAGATGTTGAACATTAAAAAAAAAAATCTAAGCCATTTGTATTTTATTTCCAAACTCTGGCTCCATGTTTTAAGCTTTAACTTTTTTTCTTGGTGTTTAGTAGTTTTGAATTTGTATAGTCTAGATACATACTTTTTGATAATGGAATGAGAATGGTCCCCATAGGTTATGTTTAAATGATTGGTCCCCAGTTAGTGGAACAGTTTGAGAAGAATTCAAAGATGTGTTCTGTTAGAAGGCATGCTACTGGGGATGAGTGTTGAGGTTTCAAAGCCCAAACATGTCCCTGGCTCTGTCTGTGTTTGTCTCTGTCTCTGTGTGTATGTGAGTCTCTCTCTCTCTCTCTCTCTCTCTCTCTCTCTCTCTCTCTCTCTCTCTCTCTCTCTCTCTCTCTCTCTCTCTCTCTCTCTCTCTCTCTGCCTGCTGCCTTCAGATTGTGATGTAGCTCTCAGCTACTTCCCTAGCAACATGCCTGCCTGCCTCCTGGTGCCACAATCCTTACTGTATTGACAATGGACAAATCTTACAAAATTGCAAGCAAACCCTTTAAATAAATGCTTTCTTTTTTTCAGAACTGTGTTGGTTGTGGTGTCTCTTCACAGCAAGAGAACAGTAACTAACACCATCTATCATTTTGCATAGTTAGAAAGTGACATTTTCAGAAGATGCTCAATAGTAAAAAGTAAATCAAAGTGTATATTTTTGTTAAAAATACAATTAATGAATGTATTAAATTAGATCATTTGAAATGCAATATTTATAGGATTTTACATTTAGCCATAAAATACACAAATTTAAAACAGCAATATAGAGCACAAAAATATATTCTATTCACATAATAAACTTTAAAAATGTAAAAAGAGATAACTGTAAAATCCTCTCAATTACTTGGATACTGCTGAATAAACTTCTAAAATGGCACAGGGGCCAAAGGAGCAGTGAGAAATGTTTTGAACTAAATTAAAATGAAAATTTAAATTACCAGCAATTCCTCTAGCAAAATTTATAGCATGAAATATATGTAGTGTGTGTGGGGGGAAAGACCTAAAGTTAATAACTAAGCCTCTGCATTAGAAAATAAAGAAGAAAAATGCAAGCCCAAAGCAAGCAGAATAAAAGAAATAACAAAAGGTGGAACATATGAAATTGAAAACAGAAAAACAGCAGAGAGTAGCAATAAAACCAAAGGCCTGGCATGGAGAGCAATAATTTATATACCACTAGCCAGGTCAACCAGGGGAAAGAAGATATAGACTTACACGTGTTCAAAAGAAAAGAAAGTATCAGTGCCACAGATGTAAACAAGTGAAAGACATCATGACGATCTGCTTTATCCAAACTTCATAGTCTGGCTGAAATGGACCAGTTTTGTCAAATGTATAAAGTACCAAACTTCAAAATGAGAAAATCAATCTCATGGGGGCATTTCTCATGCCATACTAAGGGAACACCATATAGCAACAATTATCCTGGTCCTACAGTTCTTAAAATTCTTTCCACAACTCTTTCCATAAACCTTAGGTACAAGTGTTTTGTTGATGATGTGGTGCTTGAGATTGGACAGTCCACTGTCCCTTAGTTTCTGTATTGTGACTAGCTGGGTGTCTCTGTAATCATTTTCATCTGTTGAAAAAACAAACCTCTTTGTTGAGAGGTAAGAGCTATGCTTATCTGTGTAGTATATGAAGTTAAGTATTTAGAATACAGTTAGAAATTATATTAGTTTAGGATAATGGCTGTAGTATGTTCTCCTCTAGTGCCAAGATCTCTCCATCCATGGATAGTTGTGTGGGTGTATAGTATTATGAATGAATTCCCTTCAATTGCATGACCTTAAGTTCAATTAGACCATTGTTAATCCCTCCCCCCAAAATTAATGCCAATATTGCATCAGTGGCAACCTATTGATGGTATAGTCATTATGATACATAGACTTTACAGTTGGGTGGGGTTATAGATTGTTCCTCTCCCTTGGTAGACTGAATATCACCTTCTGCTACTATAAGAGCTATGTCAGATTGGAAGTTTTCAGGTAGGTTCCAGATTGGATTATCCAAATCATCTGTTCAAAGTGTGTAGTGTCTTCATCAATAAAGTTTTTCCTTCCAGCCCTGGAAGAGAGCTAATGATGATTGTCATATCCCATATTGGTTTTGGAGACTCTTGCACTCCTTTGACCAACAACACATGGGTAAGTTTCCTATTCCTCACACTAGCAACACCAGCTGGTATGCAAACATGGACAAGGAAAATTTCACATAGTCTCACCCCTAGATGAAGGTCAATGGCTGCTGAGACAGGTAAAATGAGATCCCACATGATGTACAATATCAATGGTTAGCCCTGAACCCATTTGCTTATGAACAATATTAATGGACATAATATATTGCATACACATATTTGACAATTAAAGAAGAGGCCATAGATTTGAGAGGGAGGAACATGGGAGGAATGTGATGTAGATATAGAATTCATGCATGAAGTCCTTAAAAAGATTTTTAAAGTAAATTTAAAAGGATATTGTTGGGCATGATGGATCATGCCTTTAATCCTAGCATTTGGGAGAGAGAAGGAAGCAGACCTCTGACTTAAAGGCTGTCTTAGTCTAAAAAGTGAGTTCCAGGACAGTCAGAGCTCCATAGAGAAGCTGTCTTATGAAACCATAAATACTTTAAATAAATAAATAAATAAATAAATAAATAAATAAATAAAATAAATAAATGTATGGTGGAGCACAATGTTGCTTCTGAGAACCCAACTATGCTCTTACAAGGAATCTGTGGGCATAAATTATAAAAATAGTAATTTTCACTTTGCAGATGTATTTGTTTCCAGAGCAAAGGTCACCACTGGGTCAAATTGAATTAACTATTTGAGCTACAGAAAACTATGGAAACCATTTGTAAAAGTTACTTTTCTCCCTACCATCTCTGTGAAATAATACCATCTCATAATCACCAATAAATATTTCTAAGATGATTTCTGATTTTGAACAAACCACACACCACACACACACACACACACACACACACACACAGAGAGAGAGAGAGAGAGAGAGAGAGAGAGAGAGAGAGAAATTTGAACAGGCATTCACCTATTACAAAACTGAATTAATAATTCAGAAGCTTTAAATAGATAAAATAATAAATAAATTAATAAATAAAATCACCTGGCTAAGACAGCCTACCAAATACTTAATAAAGAAATAAATGTGTGATGTCTCTACTACACAATCTCTTTCAGTCAATAAAATGTACAGAGCATTAACCCACTTATTACAAAAGGCCAATAGATAAAAGCATTAAAAGAAATAGATACTAGCCACTACTTGTTAGTAATATGGATGCAAAATTCTCCAATTTAACACAGGTAACACTTCCCTCCCGGTCTGTTAAAAATCAATACCAGGATCAAGTATAAGTATATAAAGCTGTAACATTCAAAGGTCAATACTTGCATTCTACCACCACAATAAGAAAAACTAGAAAAGCCCCCTGAGCATGTTTTTATTATTGGTTACTGAATAAAGCATTGTTGGCCATTAGGGAAGCAAGACAGGAGGGACTAGGAGAGGAGAAGATTCTGGGAAACGTAGGACAGAGTCTCAATGTGATCTTGGGAAGAGAAGATGTGAGAGTCTGGCGTTCTTGGTAAGATAATACCACGCAGAAATACATATATTAGTAACTTTGGGTTAGTAATTTAGACAGAGCTAGTCTGTAAGAAATGCCTACAGTTTCGTAATTAATACAGTGTCTCTATACATTATTTGGGGCTAATGAAGCTGCGGGACTTGACCAGTGGGAAAGTGCTCAAAACAGATGAAAATTTTGGCAATGTCTGAAACACATTCCTGAAAAAAGCTTCCAGCAGACCAGAAATGTAGAAGATCTCTCTCATCTTGGAAAATCTACACAAAGTTCTATATGCCTAAAAGTCTACTTTAGATTGTTTATAAACAAATGTACCATTTACATAATTATGTTTTAAAATGTATGTATCTACACAAAAAGCATAGAGACATCAACTTTAATGGTGAAGAGCTGGTTTCTTCCTCCTCAGGTGACACATGGAATGCTGGTATATACTCTTTTCAATCCTTTTGTATGGCAGAGTTGAAAAAAAATGTTGAATAGTGTGCAGATTTGGAAATAAAATTATCCTTTTTCCTCAGAGCATGTGATTATCTATGTATAGAATCCCAAAGAAACAAAAAGATACTTCTGAAACTACTTAGAATATTTAGCAAATCACAGAATACAATTAATACATGAAGTTACTTGCTTTTCTGTGTCTGAAGTGAACACTGAACTTTCAGAGACACAAAGAATAAATAAATGCAATTTACAAGGGGATTCAACATAAAATTGCACAATTGTAAACTTATCACAACATACATATGGCCTGTATATGGAAAAATATAAAATTATTTTTCCTAGGGAATATAAATATGTTACACTTCTACTCTGCCTTTCCCCCCCACATTTTCAGTTCATATTTTAACCCCACTAGGAAAGACTTCATGAAATTACAGCTGATTCCTGTAGCCTAGTCCTGGTTTTTTGACCCATGGAGCCAAGGTACATTTCCAATACAAAAAAGTTGCACATATAAATTCTTACATGTACAAGGATTTTGTTTCCATAAAGACAAGAGAAGACTTGATTGGTTACTTCAATAATTTTTTCAAGTGTGTTTTCTTTATTCTAATATGTGAATTTTATTTTGCTTTTTGAGTTTGAAATTGTATATATTTATAGTTTGCAATACAATTCAGAATAACAGGATGAGGAAATTACATGCACAGTTGTCTGTGACAAAGAATAAAATTTCTCAACAGTTTTTTTTTAGAGACAGTGATTCGCCACATAGCTCAGGCTAGACTGGAACTCACATGTAATTTAGATTGGCCTCAAACTCAGGGTCCACTAGCTTTAGCCTCCTATGTACTGGAAATACAGGCTTACACCACCACCTGTGATGTATTTGTATGTGTGCCTGGGGAACAATTTTCAACATATTTTTAGTCACTAAACTTACCGTATTGCATAATAGATCCCTTGAATTTATTCTATCTAATGAAAGTTTTTTGCAGTTTGGCTAACATCTACCAAATTCCCCATCTACTTCTGCCTCCATAACCACCATTCTACACTTTGCTTTGATGCATATCTTTAAAAATTGTCCTATTTTTATTTATTTATTTATTCACCTTTTTCTTTTCTGCATTCTCTCTCTCCCTCCCTCCCTCCCTCCCTTCCTCCCTCCCTCTCTCTCTGTCTCTCTGTCTCTGTCTCTGTCTCTGTCTCTCTCTCTCTCTCTCTCTCTGTGTGTGTGTGTGTGTGTGTGTGTGTGTGTGTGTGTGTGTGTGGTGTACACTGGTGTCTAGGAAAGCCAGAAGAAGGAGGAGGTATCAAAATCCAGAGCTGGAGTTACAAGTGATTATAGGTTATAAGGTGTGAATATTTGGTACTATGGGAGAGAAGCAACCACTCAGCCATCTGCCCAGCCCCTACTTTAACATTTCAGGATATATGAAGTATGTGGTATTTGTCTTTCTGTCTAGATTATCACAGTTATTACAAAGGAGAGGATTTGCATTCTTTTTTTCTAGTTCCAAATAGCATTTTTATGATCTACAAATGCAACATTTTGTTTATTCATTTACTGATAAACACATATTGATTCATAACTTCTCAATAGTGGATCCTGATGACATGAACTTGGGAATTCAGATGTCTGTTCAACATACAGATTTTACTTCCTTTGTACATTTACAAATGAAATTGCTGTATCAAACAATAGTCACATTTAATGATTTTGAGGACCTTCAATACTATTTTCAAAGTGACTGCACCAATTTATATTCTCACTAATAATGTGAAAAGTTCTCCATTATCTACATTCTCATAAACACTTGCTTGTGAGTGGGTGTTGTAATAAATCTTAGAATTGCACCAAACTATAAGAAAAAATAATAAATACTAAAAAAAGAATTGCGCCAAACTACAAATTTCTGCTAAAATAAATAAATAAAATCTATATAAAATGGAAAGAGTCTATATTCAGAGGTAGGAAAATAATGTAAAGTTATTAAAATCTTATAAGTTAATCTATAAATTCAATGAAATGTCTGTCACAATTTTAGCATAGTGTTTTATTGCTATTGACAATGTGTTTTGTGCTTGTAAGACACAATACTATATGATAATGATAAATAAATAAAATGGTAAGTTGGATGTTATTAAAATGAAAAGTTTTCATTCTGTGTAGGACATTAAAAATGAGCAGACAAGTTACAAACTAGAAAAAAATATCTATAAAACACTAATCTGACCAAGGACTTGGGTCCAATATATACAAAGAGTTCTTAAAACTCAACAATAAATCAACAGGCACTTACTTATTTTAAATGTTTGTTCTATTTTATGTATATAGGTGTTTTGTATAAATGTATTTATGTGCATTGCATGCATGCCTGATTCTTAGAGAGACCAACAGAAGGCATGGAATCACCTGAAACTGGAATTAAGACAGTTGTTAGCTGCCATGCAGGTGCTAGGAATCAAAGCTTGGTCCTCTGGAAGTTCTCTTACCTAGAGAGACATCACTTGATGTTTGTGAAATATCATGTGTAAACTCTGTAATTAAAAAAAAATACTGTAGAATTCTCATATGAGGCTAAACTGGAGGATTCTTATTAGTGGCCCTTATCCAAACTAACCAAAAGGCAGAGAGAAAATATCCAAATTAACAAAATCAGAAATGAAAAGGTGGCCATAATAACAGACACTGAGGAAATCCAGAGAATCATCAGGTCAGACTTTAAAAACCTATACTCATCAATCTCATTGTCAGGAAAGGTCATTTAAGGTAGCCTTTCCACTATTGCTTAGATTGTTAGTTGGGCTCATCCTTGTAGATCTCTGGACATTTCCCTAGTGCCAGGTTTCTCTTAAAACCTATAATGGCTCCCTCTATTATGGTGTCTTTTTCTTGCTCTCCTCTATTCTTTCCCTAACTCAATCTTCCTGCTACCTTCTATGTCATCCTAGAGTCTTCATATAGTAGCTGATGGAAGCAGAAGCCGATACCCACAGCTAAACACTGAGCTGAGTCTTGGAATCCAGTTGCAGACAGTGGGGAGTAATGAGCAAAGGAGTAAAAACCAGGCTGGAGAAACCCATAGAAACTGCTGACCTGAACAAGGGGAAGCTCCTGGCCTCCAGTCTGGGAAACCAGCATAGGACTGACCCAGATGCCCTGGGTGTGATGTTAGTTGGGATGATTAGGCTGTCTTTGGTGCCTTTGGTAGTGGATTAGTATTTATCCCTAGTATACAAATAGACTTTGAGAGCCCATTCCACATAGAGGAATACTCCCTCAGTCTAGACACTTGGGGGAAGGTCTGAGTCCTGCTCCAAATGATATAACAGACTTAGAAGACTCCCCCATGGAAGGCCTTACCCTCCCTGGGAGCAAAAAGGGAATAGGATGGGGGTTTGTAGTGGGAAAAGAGGAGGATGGGAGGGTATGGGAACTGGGATTGATATATAAAACAAGCTTGTTTCAAATTTAAATTAAAAATTATATATATATATATACATATACACACATACATGCATATATGTATATATATACACACATACATGCATATATGTATGTGTGTTATATATATATGTATATATATGTATATATATATATATATCATATACTCCACAAAATTGAAAAATCTAAAAGAAATGGACAATTATCTGGATAGAAACCACATACCAAAACTAAATCAAGACCATATAAATAGTTTAAATAGACCTATAATCCCTAAGGAGATAGGAGATGTCATTAAAAGTCTCTCCACACACCCCAAAGAAGAAAAAAAAGTACAGGGACAAATGGTTTCAGCACAGAATTCTACCAGAATTGCAAAGAAGAACTAATTCTTATACTCCTCAAACTGTTCCACACAATAGAAACAGAAGGAATATTGCCAAACTCTTTTTATGAGGCTATAGTTACCTTGACATCCAAACCATACCAAGATGCAACAAAGAAAATTACAGACTGAACTCCCTGTGAAAATAGATGCAAGCTGAATCCAAGAACACATAAAATAATCACCCACCATGATCAAGTAGGCTTCATTCCAGAGATTTAGGTATGGTTCAACATACTAAAATCTGTCAATGCAATTCATAAACAAACAGAAAAAAAAAT
Organism: Cricetiscus sungorus; assembly: GCA_030556225.1. Lineage (NCBI taxonomy): Eukaryota > Metazoa > Chordata > Mammalia > Rodentia > Cricetidae > Cricetiscus > Cricetiscus sungorus. The sequence goes on from JANBXA010000366.1 coordinate 15,795,427, forward strand.
CATCTCACTAGATGCTGTAAAAGTCTTGACAAAGTCCAACATCCTTTCATGATAAAGGTCTTGGAGAGATCAGGAATAACAGGAACATACCTAAATATTACAGTTTAGTAAGGATCAAGATAATCAAATAGGCCGAATAGATGTTTATTCAGGGAGAAATAACTTACAACCTAGACAGATGAACACCAGCAGGTTGCACCGGATACTCTCCTCTCCGTGTCCCACCAGCAAGAGAGCGTTCCCTGGCTCCTCCTCAGACCTAGTTCCATGGGTCACTTCTGCCTCTGGCTCCACCCCCCAATTGGCGTGGTCAGTGCCACAGAAGCAGACAAAGTGAATATCCCACTACTCCTAAACATAATAAAAACAATATACATCGAACTAGCAGCTAATATCAAACTAAATGGAGAGAAACTCAATGTGATTCCTCTAAATCAGAAACAAGACAAGCCCATCCACTCTTTCCATATCTCTTTAATACAGTGGTTGAAGCTCTAGCTAGAACAATAAGACAGCAAAATGACATTAAGGAGATACAAATTGGAAAGAAAGAAGTCAAACTTTTGGTATTTGTGGATAATACGATAGTTTACATGAGTGACCTCAAAAATTCTACCAGGGACCTCATACAGCCAATAAACACCTTCAGTAATATGTTGGTATGCATGATTAACTAAAAAAATAAAGAAAGAAAGAAAGAAAAAGAGAGAGAGAGAGAGAGAGAGAGAGAGAAAGAAAGAAAGAAAGAAAGAAAGAAAGAAAGAAAGAAAGAAAGAAAGAAATTAGGGGCTGGAGAGATGGCCCAGAGTTTAAGAGCAGTGACTATTCTTCCAGAGGTCCTGAGTTGAATTCCCAGCAACTACATGGTGGCTCACAGTCATCTGTAATGAGATCTGGTGCCTTCTTCTGGCATGCAGGCAGAACTCTGTATAGATAATAAATAAATCTTAAAAAACAAAAAGAAAGAAAGGAAGGAAGGAAGGAAGGAAGAAAGAAAGAAAGAAAGAAAGAAAGAAAGAAAGAAAGAAAGAAAGAAAGAAAAGAAAAGAAATCAGTAGCCCTACTATATACAAATGATAAACAGGCTGAGAAAGAAATCAGAGAAACATCAACCTTTGCAATAGCCACAATAATATAAAATAATTTGGTGTAACTCTAACCAAACAAATGAAAGAACTGTATGTCAAGAATGTCAGAAGAAAGAAATATAAGAAGATATCAGAAAAAGGAAATATTTCCCATGTTCTTATGTAGGATTAACATAGTAAAAGTAACAGCTTACCAAAAGCAATCTACAGATTCAAGGTACTCCCCATTAAAATCCCAACACAATTATTTATAGATCTTAAAAGAACAATATTCAGCTTCATATGAAAAACAGAAACCCCAGGATAGTTAAAACAGTCCTGTACAATAAATGAAATTCTAGAGGCATCCTTGACTTCAAGCTCTATTATAGAGCTGTAGTCCTGGAAACAGCTTGGTGTTGGCACAAAAAACAGTCAGGTAGACCAATAGAATCAAATCTAAAAGCCTGATATTAATCCACACAACTATGAACACCTGACTTTGACAAAGAAACAAAAATGGTACAGGCGAGGCGGGGACAAGAATCTTCAGCAAAGTAGCTGACATAACTGGATGCTGACATGTAGAAGAGTGCAAATAGACCCATATCTATCCCCATGCACAAAACTCAAATCCAAGTGGATCAAAAACCTCAACGGCAATCCAGGTACACTGAACCTGATAGAAGAGCATGTGGGAAGTAGCATTACATGCATTTCCACTGGAGACCACCAGTAGCACAGACACTGAGGGCAACAATTAATAAATGGAACCTCCTGACACTGAAAAGCAAAGGACACAGTAAATAAGACAAAATGGCAGCCCATGAAATGGGGAAGTATCTTCTTCACCAACATATAAAGAACTTGAGAAACTGGACATCAAAATACCAATAATCCAATTTAAACAATGGGTACAGATCTAAGCAGAGAATTCTCAACAGAAGAATCTCCTATTTTTATGGATTACTTTAGTTAGTACATAGAGTAATGGGTCTCATTTTGACATTTTCATATGCATACATATTGAACTTCGTTCCTACCCATTTCCTATTATTCATTCTCCTTATATCTGCACATCTTTCTCCCCACAGGAACTTTTAATCTTTGAGATCACTTAATTTTAGACATGCCCCTTTCAGCTGTGGACAGAAATCTCACAATCTCCTTTTGCCCTTAGTAGTAAATGAAGAAAGCTTGCATGCACGCATTCACGTGGTCTGCAGGTTTGGCCTCTGTTCTGTCACATTGCTTTATGATATTTTCATTGAATATAGAAATTGTTCACTGTGTAGTTCCTTTCTGACACACAGGGAAATATTTGATAGTAAATGATACATCCTCTGACCATTTACTTCAAAGTGCGTCAGACATAAAACGTACTGTTTTCAAGAATAGAGAAAAGGTATATATGGCAAGATGTTTTGACTACTGCACCTGGGTATTTGGGCTTGCCAAAATTTTTATTTTCATGAGTGCTTTTAAAATTTTCGTTTTAAGTGTGTACTGCTCTTCAAATGTTTATTTTTTAAAAATAATTTCAAGTTTTCATCTGTTCCTTAAGGTTTGCATACTGTTATTTGCTTTTACAATATGCCAATTTATAGTTCCACAAACACAGACCTGAAATAATTAAAATGTAAAACCATCATATAAAGAAGTGTTAGTCCCTAAATCAAGGAAAGACTCTCTGTACTGCCTCAGTCTGTGCAGTAAATTATACATACTGTAAATGAGCACAGCTTCTTTTAAACTTACAAGGAACAATTTTGTCTTTGTGAGAGTTTTATAACTACATCTAACAGCCTATAAAAAGCCTGTCTTGAAGTGGTTCCCATGGTGACAGGATATAATATATGTGTCCATTAAATTTGGAAATTTAATGAAGTGTAATAAAAATCTACTTCAGAAAAATACACTTCTCAGCATATTTTTATTAATTAAAATATTTTATTGAGCATTTTTCATGTCTGCATGCCTGACAGCAAATAAAAGCTTTGCCACAGATTAACTGTGACTTTTGAGTTCCATCCAATATTAATTGGTACAAAATAGGAAAGGCATTTTTGCAGAGAAAATATTTTGACTGGTGGCCCAGAATGATTAATGAGTAAACAGCCATCCTTCCTGAACTATGCATATACCAATTCAAAGGCCAGCAGCAATACAGAGTTTGACATTGTGTCTATGAGGTTGGGAACACATGACAAAGTGGATGGCTTTAATATTTGGGGGAAGAGAAAAGCATTGCTGAGGGTGTGTGACCTTTGTGCCTATCAAGAACATCTAGTATCACTGTAGCAGTTTAAGAAGACTATATATAAATTTAGTTAGTTGATGCAAACAAAGATGACAAAACACTCCTTAATATACCACTGAAGGCACATACATACATAAATTGCAAAAACAGTGAATTGGTGGGTAATAAGGAATATCCTCTATAAATATGTTTCTCTTATTGGTTGATAAATAAAACACTGTTTGGCCAGCAGCCAGGAAGTAAAGATAGGCAGGGCTGTCAGACCAGGAGAAGGCTGGGGAGAGGAGGGCAGAGAGAGGCCAGGAAGAGACACCATGCTGCCGAAGAAGTAACATGCTGGATTATGGGTAATCCACAACCTTGTGGCAATACATAGATTAATAGAAATGGGTTAATAATTAAGACAAAGCTAACCAACAAGACACACTAGCCTTTGTGGTTTTTTTTTTTTTTTTTTTTTTTTTGGCGCAAAGTGGCTGTGAGACCAGGTGGGATAGGAACCTCTATCTTCGGGGGAGTGGGGAGGAAAGAAGGAAGAAGAATGCATAAACAGTGAGTCAAACATATCTTCCTTCCTCCCTCAACTGCCTCTCTCCCTCCTCCACGCCACTTCATCCATCCCTTCCCCTCCCTCCTTGTCTTTCTTTCCAATGAAGGATCACACCCAGATTCTAACATATGTTAGGTAAATTCTCTAATACTAAGTTAAACCCCAATCAACAGTAATATTCTCTTTGGAGGTGATTAGAATTTTAAGAGCAAAGAAATATCTTTTTTCACATGAAGAGCAGGACACTAGAATACCTGTTCCTTGGGTCCCATTTGCATGTAAGGGCTTGAGTTATGAATATCTGAATGACTTTGACATAACAGAAATCACGTAGGATATAATGACATAAAACATGTGCCATGCACACTGGAAGATCACAATGGCAATCACACATCTGAGGTCGCTGTGAAGATTACTAGAGAAGAGGAATTCAGAGGGAAAACTTACTCAAGGTTTCAAAGATTCCCCTGGTCACCTTGGTCATCAGGAGGAGGCTGCGATAAAGCAAACATACAACATGACAACCAGGAAGCAGAGACAGAGATACACAGAGAGCGGAAGCTTCTGCTAGCTGAGATTCTCTATCTAGTTCAGCAGTCTATGTGATGGTGCTACCCTTTGGAGTGAGTCTTCCCCTTAGTCTTCTCCAAGTGCACTCAGATTTGGGCTTTACTATCTCCTAGGTTTTTGCAAGCCAATCAAATTGTTAATCAAGATACATCATCAAAATCATCAGTGGCTTTTGTGATTAAATTAATCTGAGAACTGTTCCTTCAGTTCCTGTACTGGAGTGCAATGTGAGAACTACAAGGATTTTCATTGTTCTGGTAGCTGAACCAGGAAGAATCCTGATGACTAAACACACTGAGATAATCTATTGATGAAGGAGTAGGGCCTGGATCCTTTAGGTTATAAACCCCCACCCCAAAACACTTTTCAAAAATTGTACGTGCCTACCCCTGCCAGCAAGGAAGACACAACTCCGGGAAGATCTTCATGCAGTTTTAATCAGGATCCTTGAAACATGTTCTTCTGACCTGCGGGCTCCCGGGGGACCCCTGCACAGGCTTAAGTCTCCTTGTGCTAACCAACCCCAGTGATCTACGTGGACCCTGCAGATAGGCTACTCTAACGCAAAAGCAGACAGGCTGAACAGACTTAACCAAATAGGGCTTGTTTACGCCCGAGAGAACTCATGCTCAGGGAGGTAGAAGGCGGAAGCCAGCATCATCTTTAAGGCATGGCATTTCGCAGCTCTCTACAAAAAGTATCCTTACAAGTGAGTCAGACATCATGGTGTGTCTATAATTCTGGCATTCAGGAGCATGAGGCAGGAGGATTGTAAGTTTGAGGTCAAATGTAGCTACATTGTGTGACCCTGCCTCAAAACAAAACCACCTCCTCTTATAAATGATTCTTATTAGTTGACCACATTTTAAATTCCTAGTTACATTTTCACAACTTTGGAAAAACATATCAAGGTTCAATTTCCCCTATTTACATTAAAGAAAGTGAAAATAAATGATTATACTGGGCCTGTTGCTGAGGGCAGAGCATGAATATTTAACCTGGACCACTGGTCATTCTTCAGTTACAGATTCTTGATAAAGAATGAACTGAGGAGGCCAAGTGTGTTGGCAAAGGCTCCTGATCCCAGCACTAGGAGGCAGAGGCAGGAGAATCTCTGTGATCTCAAGACTAGCTACATATTGAGTTTCAGGACAGCCAGGGCTTCATTGAGAGACCAAGACTCAACAAATAAATAAACAAGTAAATGAATAAGAGTGAACAGAGGATGAATGGACAGAGAAAAAGACAGAGAAGATAAAAGCTGTGTCAGGAGTTCTTAAACAAGCTATATCTTATGCCAAGCAAGTATATAAAGAACTATAGCATTTTATAAACACTGTTCCTAGAGGGAGAACTGGGACAGTGTCAACAAAAATGAAACAAACTTGTCATACAATAACACAAAGTCAGCAGGAGACTGAATCAAAGTTACACAAGGTGGACACAGAAACATCTCAAGGACATCAGAGACTAAGCACACAGTAGCTTTGTGATGACAACTAAGACCCTTAGAATGGGACAGTTGCGTGGTTACAAAGGGTTACAAAGCCATGTCTCTCCCAAGGCCCTAGCCCCAGGCCATTACCAGCTCTGCCAAATATATTCCTGGGTTTTGAGAGGGAGTGAACTGTGCTCCTTCTCCATACATAACCATCTTGGGGAAAACTTTAGTTGATAGAAACCACCATGGTTCTCCATTTCATTTTTACTAAGAACAGAAGAGTTACTTGTATCTGAGTATTCAAGAGTTCCCACCATTCTTTGATCCAACAAATCCACCCCGGTCCCAGTGTTGCTAAAAGACTCACTAACATAAATATTCCAAGAATGATGCTGAATGGATGTTTCAGGATAGTAAAGGAGTTGAATATTTGTCACTTAAATAGATCTTTGGCCAATTTGGATGGGGAATTGAAGGCAAGACTGGCACAGCCTAAGTCAATTACTAATTGCTTAAGGATTACTAAATCCAAACTAACATTTTCTGTAGGTGATTTTTTTATTTCTTAGGTTTTACTTTAGGAAAAAGAAAAGGACAATGAGAAAGGTTTGTAGATGTCTTTGTTCCTACTATAAAAAAACTGTTATGATATCAACAATCACTATATGTACAAACATCAACCCCACACATGATTTATGCCTAGAAGTCACTTCATCTAATGAGTCTGGAAGCTTCTTTGAATAAGTAGTTATGTCATAGCTTTTCCAAAGCTATGAAAGCAGCTGTGGCCCTGGAACACAGAGGGGCACACTTGCAAGTAACTGTCATCAAAACTTCACATACCCATAGTATCGTCATCAGTATAAAAACTTCACAAAACCACATGCAACTGTTATGAGTGTAAAAGTCACATCACAGTCTATCTACCTCCATCAAACACAGGATGATTCATTCACCACTATGTGCAAATGCATGGACAGTCTCATCTCCAGTTCTTAAGCAAAAAAGCAGAACTCTGCAGAATCTTCCACTATTAAGGCTTGAAATAAAACAGAAATTATTCAATGGGCAGGCAGAAGTCCATGGGCTACAGAAAAAGGAACTGAACATCAAATGTTAACCAGCCTTATCCATTCTAATTTGACAACTTAAGGCGTTGAGACCTAATTGGTTTCTTGTGACTAATAACAAAGACAACTCCATCTTCTGTCTTAATTCTCAGTGATATCTGATAGTCTCACATTGCGAAGATTGAGATCACTTCATCCAACTTCAGCCATTTACCCTTCCCAAGACTTCATTTCATTATCTTAATGATTCTATCATCTTTAGCAAGCTGAATGTATGCCTGCATTTCATCACTAGACAGATTTTTCCAAGCCTCATTTAAAATCTTCAGTCTTCCCGGAACAGATCCATCTTTAGTCTCTTGGAAGCTTTCAGATACATAAAGGTTGTATGTTGATTGAGGTCTTTTTGGTTTTCCAAGAAAAATTAATTTTCTCTTTTTTATTGATGCTTTCTTTTTTTAAATGTTTTTGTCTGACTTCTTTCTCAAAAGATAACAACTGAATTGGGATTAGCTGGTCTTTAAACTTGCTCATAGCTTCTTTGTATGCTTTCCAGTCTGCCCTAAAATTAGCATCATACACTTTTTTTTTCTTCTGCATCCGGTAGTTCCCTCCATATGGCTGCTGTTTTTCTAACCAGTTCTGAGAGTTTTGCATATGGGTGTTTAGCTTTAATTCTGGGTAGCTGTTCTATAGAAAATCGGAGGTATGAAGATGACGGGAGATGTTATTCTGTAAATATGTTTCTCATACTGGTTAATGAATAAAACACTGTTGTCCAATGGAAAAGCAAGATAGGTGGGGCTAGAAGACTAGGAGGAAAGAGGAAGGAGTAAGGAGGAGTCAACATGGAGAGACCAGAGAGATAGAACACCAGCTGCTCTGGCCAGTAAGATGACACCATGTGGAAATACTTAGACTAGTAGATATGGGTTAATAATTAAGACAGAGCTAGCCAATAAGGAATTAGAAACTGGCCAACAGAATTATATCAAATACAGCATCTCTGTGTATTGTTATTGGGGGCTGGCATGGTGGCGGGACCAGACCAGAGGCAGGGAAAAACCTACTCATAACATGAAGCCATAGGTTTCCTTGGATAATTAATTACCCAAGTTGGATGAAAAACATTTTGGAATACAGACAAGGCTGAGCCTGCTCACATCTCGGCCCCCAAGCACCCGAGTGCCCTTGTACCATTATTTCCCAGAATAGTGCCATTGCTGGGGCCAACAGTGAAGAGCTGTCATAGCACACACCACGTGCCTACACACAGCCGAACAAGCCCAGACATATCTTGAATCATCCAGACACTTCAAAGTTAATTGATGTTCTATAGTTTGTACTATATCTCCTAAGCATAATACCATAGCTTTTTAAAGTGTTTACCTTACCCTCTAGTTTTCTTTATCTATATTTTCTTGTGTTAAAGCTGCAGAGGGATTATAAGCAAGTTGATCAACAAAATGGACAGTGTATTGAGTAAAGACCACTGGAGCAGTATTTCCTCATTGGGACTGCCAGCCAGCAAATAATAACACAGAGACTTATTACTAATTAAGAAAGCTTGGCCTTCAGATTAGACTTTTTTCCAACTAGTTACTTTAACTTAAATTAAGCCATATTTTAAAATCTATGTTCTGGCATGTGGCACATTACCTCATGTCCATACTGCATGTCCTGTTTGCCCTGTGTCTTGATAGCAAATCTGTTTATCCTCTTCTCAGGGTTCCTTTCTCTCACAGGAAATCTTCCTCTTCTCTCCTGCCTAGGTATTGGCATTTAAGCTTTTCATTAAACCAATCATAATGGCACATATTCTCTCAGTGTAAACAAATAGCCCACAACAGGCCACTCTGGAAGCAGCCACAGATGCTATAGCAATGACTCTAACAAAGATTTTAAAACAAGACCTAAAAATATTCACTTCCTAGTTAGAACCTGATGTAGTTCAAAGAGAAGAAAAACTTGTCCCAAATCACTATAATATGTATCATTAAGAAACACGGGAGACACAACAAAAACAATACAACAAAAAAGGATGTTGAAGCAAAAGAAGGCTCTTACGAGCAATGGAGGAGTTTATAAAACTCTGACAAAGGGCTAATCTCCAAAATATACAAAGAACTCAAGAAACTAGTCATCAAAACACCAAATAACCCTATTAAAAAAGGGGTACAGAATTGAAGAAAGAATTCTCAATAGAGGAAATCAAAGAGGCTGAAAAACACTTAAGAAAATGTTCAACATCCTTAGCAATCAGGGAAATGCAAATCAAAACAACTTTGAGAAACCATCTTACTCCTGCCAGAATAGCTAAAATTAGGAACACCGATGACAACTTATGCTGGAGAGGATGTGGAGAAAGGGAACACTCCTTTACTGCTGGTGGGAGTGCAAACTTGTACAGCCATTTTGGAGATCAGTATGGCAGTTCCTCAGGAAAATGGGAATTAGTTTACCACGGGACCCAGCAATTCCACTCTTAGGTATATACCCAAATGACCCACATCCATGCAACAAAGACATGTGCTCAACTATGTTCTAGCAGCATTATTTGTAATAGAAAGAACCTGGAAGCAACCTAGATGCCCCTCAACTGAAGAATGGATGAAGATGATGTGGCACATCTACACAATGGAATACTACTCTGCAGAAAAAAAATAACGGAATCTTAAAATTCACAGGCAAGGGGATGGAACTTGAAGAAACCATCTTGAATGAGGTAACCCAGTCACAAAGAAGAGGAACAGGGTATGTACTTGCTCATACATGGATTTTAGACCTAGAGCAAAGGATTACCAGCCTATAATTCACACCACCAGAGGAGCTGGGAAACAAGCTGTATTCTCAAGAGATTCATATATGGTCCCTCACAAAAGGGGGAAGGGACAAGCTCCCCCCCAGAGCACATGGGAAATGGGGGCAGTGAATGGAGAGAGAACTAGGAGAAAGAGAAGAGGAAGAGAGGAAAGCATGTGCGATTAGGTAGATTGAGTCAGGGTAGGAATAGAAAACAGAGAGAGAGAGAGAGAGAGAGAGAGAGAGAGAGAGAGAGAGAGAGAGAGAGAGAGAACACAAAAGAGGGAGCCATTATTGGTTTGAAGAGAATGAAGAGAAAGGTGAACCTAAAGCCTAAAGAAAGGTCTAGAGTTCTACAAGACTGACTCCAACTAACAATTCAAGCAACCATGGAAAGGCTACTATAAATGCCCTTCCCTGATAGTCAGATCATCAACTAAATTATCCACCATCATGGAGCCCTCATCTAGTACCTGTTGGAAACAGAAGCAAACACCCATAACTAAACACTGAATCAAACTAGAATCCAGAGGCAGAGAGAGGGGACAAGACCAGGTTGTAGAAACACACATTGACAGCTGACCTGAACAAGGAGGAGCTAATGCCCCCCCCCAGACTGATACCTGGGAATCCAGCATGGGACTGACTCAGACCCCCTGAATATGGGTCTCAGCTAGAAGGACTGAGCAGTCTGGGGGACTTCAAACAGTAGAAACAGGATCTATTCCTGGTGCACAAAAGGACCTTGCAGACACATCTCCCATGGAGGGATACTCTCTTAACCTAGAGACAGGAGAGAAGTCCTAGTCCCTACTTCAAATGACTTGACAGATTTACATGACCCAACCTGGATAGACTAGCCCTACAAGTGGAATGGGGTAGGGGGATGGGAGGGGAGGGTGGCCAGGGTGCATGTCGCAGGGGAAAGAGGGTAAGAGGGAGGGAGAGAGGGAGGGAGGGAGGGAGGGAGGGAGGGAGAAGAAACTTGGATTGACATGTAAAAATTTAAAATTATATTATTAATAAATAAAATTTAGAGAGGATCAAATCAATACAAGTAATTTTGAAGTGTCCCCCAAGTTCTTGATTAGAGGAATTCCCATTCAACAACATCAATGGAGGGTAAGCTCTATTAGTGAGTCCAAATGTAAAAGAATGCCCATGCCACAGTTGTTCATCTTCTCCCAGAATCACATAAATGATCACATTATCCAGGGCTGTGGCTAACAGTCAAAGGTGCAGCTGAACCTTTCCTTCTGGGGACCATATAACAGGAGGTGGCCATTAAGGATATGCTAGGAAGTTATCTTCATCCAGACCATGTGTATGCTTGCTTCCAGGATAAGCTAAGCAGCATCTCAGGTCATCATCTGAGAGGTGAGTTCCTCAGAACTACGGAGCATGCCACACAAGAGGATATTCAATTTTTAGGTCAGGGTCTGGATCTTCATTGCAGACTTGGAAGCATCCATCCAACAGGACAGTCTGTGACTGACTAGAAACTGGAAAACTCTAGTGAAAAATTAATTGATAACGCTTGATAAATTGAACCTTCAAAAACTCTGTGGACCCCAAAGCCTTAAAGGTTACTTGAATAAGAATGCAATCCACACTGATTCACCAATGATAAATAAATAGGAGTGGATACTGTCAGGCTGTAGTCAGAGAGCAGCATACTGCTCTTTTTAATCTTAAGAGACACATTTGGAAGATCAGATATGACTGTTAGATATTTTTAAATCTTATGTAATAGTCTAATAGCCAGATATTTAAAAATAAACCATGATTTAACAGAGATTTTAACCAATGTCTCTGTAATTGTTGAACATAGACTTTAGAAAAACCAAAATGGTAATGAATTGTTAAGTTTTACTATGGGAAAAGAGACTATATACTAAGTCACTTTCTCTTGTTGTTTGTATTCATGTCTCTTTGGTGGTCATGAAATTTTGGGTTTTTCCTTAGGTATCAGGCAAGTACTGGCAAAACACAAAAGCTTTTTGTATCCATGGAGGTTTTTTCCATTTCTGTTAGTAGAGAAAGATAGTATACTGATAGATAAATGAAGATATTAGTCTGTAACAAAGTGCTAATAAAAGCTAAGGGCATGATATAATAATTTAAAAAGTATAGATCCCACAATACAAACCTGGTACATGTGCTAGCTTGTTGGAGCCCATTCCCTGTAGTGGGATGCCATGTTCAGCCTTAATATATGGGAAAGAGACTGGGCCCTGCCCCAACTTAATGATCCAGACTATGTTGACTCCTCATGGGAGTCCTTACCCACGAAGAGGTGTGTACTGGGGGTGGGTAGGAGGGAGAACTGTGGTTGGAATGTAAAATGAAATAAAAAATTAAAAAAATGGAAAAAAGTATAAATTTACAGACATTAAAAATACTCTATGGAGAGATGGATGATGGTTAACATTGACTGTAAACTTCAAGTGACCTAAATCAGCAGAGAAATACACTTTGGTGGATGGTGTTTAATGTCTTTTCTAGAAAGGATGAGCTGAAGACCAGGAGAAAGTGTTGCCTACTTGACTACCTAAATATGTATTGCTATGTATCTGCCCTTAAATCTGCCATTGTTCATTGAAATCTGAGCCTAGCTTTCAGCCCTTCAATATTGACTAAAGATTAGAAATTCTCCAGGAATCTCTCTGGTCTTTATGGACTGATAGAAACTGTTGAATTATTCAGTTTCATGTACTGAGCAGCTACAGAGTCTCAGCTTCTCTAGCATGCACACAGCCATTATTATTCATACTACTATCTCCCCTTTTCTGATATTCCTGCATTATATTGGGTCTGTTCCTCTGGAAACTATTGCCTAATACATGGGATGACTTTGATCAACATGAATGTAGATGAGGACAAGAGTGACCTGGCAAGTTAAGGAGAAATGCAAAGATTTTAGATTTACTGATGTGATGAGAGTAAAGATGGGATTGTAATTTACAAAGAAATGATAGATGACAACTTATTTTATAAATGACCATTTCTGATAGGAGAGTTAGGAACTTTGTCACCAGGTCCTGAACTTTATGGCTTGATCCATTGAACATACCAGGAAGTGAAATAAAGGATCCTTCTAAAAGGTTATACTTTATTTATTTCAGTGTTCCCAATTAGAGTGATTTCACTTCATCTAACATTTGGCAAGATGGAGAAACATTTTTTGTGGTCATAATAAGGGAATGAGAATGCTACTAGCATCCAATGGCCAAGGGTCATTGAGATACTATTTAACATCTTACAGAACATATGCATTCAATGGTTCTGCAGCTGAGAAATTTTACCTAACTCTACTCTGACCTACATTTGACTCATCAGTTGCATGATGGGAGCAATAGAAAAAGATGAGTCATATAAATCATAACATGTATTTATTCATAGGGAACAAAGATATGAATCACAGAAATAGAAGTGCAAATAAGAGGAAGCTGCACAGCTAAATCTTTAGTCTCATCAGGCATGGGTCGTCCATTAATATTCCCTTTTGCACCAAAAGCAAAGACATTTTGCTTAAGGAACAAGCTGAATTCTCTTTAATCTTCCATTTAATCTTTTATGTGATGACCTTCAGAGATAAATAATACAAAAATACAATTATTCATTATTGTTCATTATTGTCTTTTAAACAGATAATACACTGATTTGACATGTAGAAATCACCAAGGAAAATCATTTCATGTCTATAGAAGCAACTTCCTTTGCAGAAGTTGATAGCTTGCCTTCAGAAATGTGAAATCTTTTATTTTAATGATACTTACACTTTTTCTATTGAACTGTCTACAAATGATGACATTGGTTTTTATAAAGAGTGTTGTTGTATTTTGTTTTGTTTTTCTAGAAAAGGTTTCTCTGGGTATCCCAGGCTGTCCTGAGACCAGGGTTGCCTTGAACTAAAAAAGTTGCCTGCTGTGTGTGTGTGTGTGTGTGTGTGTGTGTGTGTGTGTGTGTGTTCATGCTATTAATTATGTTCCTCAGAGAGCCCTCACTAATACAATATATGTTGAAGAGTTATTTGTAAATAAAATGGTAGCCCCACAAGTAAGGCATCCTTGAGATGAATTATAGTTGCCCTAAAATGTGAAGTATTAGTACAGTTGTAACCCCAGAACATAAAATAATTCCAAGAACATTTTGAATACATCTTTATAAATATTTACCAAATGAAGAAATTTAACATTAAATGAAAGAAGTTACAAGAACATTTTTCAGTACAATATACAATCTAGATGATCTCTCTCTCTCTCCCTCCCCCTCTCTCTCTCTCTCTCTCTCTCTCTCTCTCTCTCTCTCTCTCTCTCTCTCACACACACACACACACACACACACACACACACAGGAAAATTTTTAGAAGGATAGACATTGTTTACAATGTTAATTATTGAACAATATATTTATGAAATCTTTGTATTTACCTTTTGGGTGTTTGTTGTGTCAATACATATACATTTGTGTGTATAGGTATATATGCACATGTGAAGGTCATAGGTAGACACTGTGTATCTTCTTTGAGTTCTACCTTATTTTTGAGACATTTTTTCTCACTGAACCTGGAACCTACCTACTTGGACTACACTGGCTGGCCACTGAACTCCACAGAGCTTTCCTCCCTCTTTTCCTATACTGAGCTTATAGACATGGGCCATATATATATATATATATATATATATGTGTGTGTGTGTGTGTGTGTGTGTGTGTGTGTGTGTGTGTGTGTGTGTGTGTGTGTGTGTGTGTGTGTGTGTGTGTGTGTGTGTGTGTGTTCTGGAAATGCAAACAGTCCTCATGCTTGAAAAGCAGATACTTTATGAACTGGAAGAAGATTCAGGAGGCTCTCTGTGGGTTTGAGACCAGTCTGGTCTACATAGTGAGCTCCAGGACTACCATGACTATGTAGAGGAATTGTCAAAAACAAACAAACAAACAAACAAACAAGAATTCCTTGATGGTCTTTATTTCATTTCTGTATGATAATCATTTGGGTATCTATGACAACAATTAATTTAATTTTAAAAATGTGTGTTGGTGTCCTGTTAGGTGTCTGCTATATTCTTAACAGAAAGGGATAGACAATATATTTCCTACCATTAAAGATACAGAATTAACATGAAGTGTTAGTTTTTTATATAAAGATTAAACAATGATGATAATGAAAGAACTACTTTTAGTGTCAGTAGCCAATGCAATGATAAAAATATGCTTGGGATATCAGAACCAAGATCTGAGTGCCATATGGCATGGCTCCCAGTATGACAAGAATACTGCCAGTATGACAATAACACCTGAAATGTGAAGAACAGAGAAGAGACATAGCTGTATGTTTCTGTGTGTGTTCAAGTCTCATCTTTATTTTTAGCTGAGGAGAAATGACAAATAGCATGTTGACTGCATCTTCCAGACTCAAAGCTAATTTACCATCCCTCAACCTAACTCTCATTCAAGAGTAAGTCTTTATTCAACACACTTTCATATTCTCCACTATTTCATCCTCTTCATTCTATATCCCATAGCATCCAGCACTCCACCCAACCAAAGAAATGCTTTTAATAATGTCTTTAGGATTGTGTAGATGAGAATTTATGAGTTACAATCCATATAGTGTCAATTCAAAGGGCTTGAAGTAACTGACAATATGATAATTTTTAATCAACATCTGTAGGTGCCTTTGCATTTGGGGCATAGATGTTTGAATTGAAACTTTATCTTGATGGATTTCTCCTTTGATGAATAAGAAATGGCCATCTTTGTCTCTTTTGATTGATTAAAGTTTATACTTATATCTAACAAATTAGACTTTAAACCTACATTTGTAAAAGAAACAATACTAAAACTCAAATCACACATAAAACCTCACACACTTATAGTGGGAGATTTCAACATCCCACTCTCAACACTAGATAGGTCCACCAGACAGAATCTTGACAAAAAGAACAAAGAAACTAACAGAAGTTATGACCCAATTGAGTTTAACAGATATTTGTAAAACATTCCATCCAAACACAAAAGAAGAATACTCAGCGCAACATGGAACTTTCCTTAAAATTGACCATGAACTTGGCGATATACTAAACCTCAATAGGTACAAAAAATTGCAATAACCCTCTGTATCTTATGAGATCACTATATGCTTTGAAGTTACAATTCAACTACGATACAAATTGCAGAAAACCTACAAACTTGTGGAAATTGAACAATGCACAATTGTAACATTCCTGGGTCAAGAAAGAAATAAAGAAAGAAATTAAAGACATCCTAAAATTCAATGAGGATGAAGACACAACATATCCAAAGTTATGGGACACTTTGAAAGCACTGCTATTATGAAAGTTCATAGCAATAAGTGCCCATATGAAGAAATTGGAGAATAGTCACACTAGAGAATTAACAACAAAAATGAAAGCTCTAGAATAAAAAGAAGCAAACTCAACCTGGAGGAGTAGACACTAGGAAATAATCAATTTGAGAGCTGAAATTAATAAGGCTGAAACCAGGAAAACAATACAAAGAATCAATGTAACAAAGAAAATCAGCAAGATAGACAAGCCGTTATCCAAACTAACCAAAAGACAGAGAAAGAACATGCAAATTAACAAAATAAAAAATGAAAATGGGGACATAACAATAGACACGGGGAAATACATAGAATCTTCAGGTCATACTTTGAAAACCTGTACTCCACAAAATTCAAAAATTTAACAAAAATGAATAATTATCTGCATAGATATCACTTACCAAAATTAAATCAAGACCAAATAAGCAATTTAAATAGACCTGTAAATAACTCCTAATGAAGTTGAAGCAGTCATCAAAAGTCTCCCAACCAAAAAAGCCCACGGCCAGATGGTTCCATTGCAGACTTGTTATGGGCAGGTTTTTTCCGTTGCCGATCGCCTGGTCCCACTCTTTGTTACTCCCTGCTGGCTGCCTGGTCCCACCGCCACGCCATCCCCAAATAACTCACTGAGTCTCTGTATTTGATACAATGCTATTGGCCAGTTACTATCATTTCTTATTGGCTAGCTCTGTCTTAAATATTAACCCATTTCTATTAGTCTAAGGGCAGACTTCTACTGGAAATTCAAAAAACAGCTAATACTAATACTCCTCAAAGTGTTCCATACAATAGAAGCAGAAGGGTCATTGCCAAACTCTTTGTACAGGGCTACAATTACTCTCGTACACAAGTCACACTAAGACACAACTAAGAAAGAGAACTATAAACCAATATCATTCATGAACATTGACGCAAAGATACTCAATAAAATACTGGCAAATTGACTCCAAGAACACATCAGAGAAATCATAAACCATGACCAAGTAGGCTCCATTCCAGGGATGCAGGGATGGTTCAACATATGAAAATCCAAAATATAATCCACAATATAAACAAGCTGAAAAAGAAAAACCACATGATTACCTCACTAGATGTTTAAAAAAAATCTTTAGCAAACTCCAACACCCCTTCATGATAAAGGTCTTGGAGAGATCAGGGATAATAGGAACATACATAAAGATAATAAAAGCAATATACAGCAAACCAACATTTAACATCAAACTAAATGGAGAAAAACTCAATGAGATTCCTTTAAAATCAGGAGCAAGACAAAGCTGCCCACTCTCTATCTTTTCAATATTGTACTTGATCTACTAGCTAGAGCAATATGAAAACAAAAGGACATCAAGGGGATCTAAATTGGAAAGGAAGAAGAGTAAGATTTTTCACTATTTGCAGATGATATTTTAGTTTACAGAAGTGACCCAAAAAATTCTACCAGGGAACTCCTACAGCTGATACACACCTTCAGCAAAGTGGCAGGATACAAAATTAACAACAACAAAAAATCAGTAGCCCTACTATATACAGATGATAATGAGGTTGAGAAAGAAATCAGAGAAATATCACATTTTACAATAGCCACAAACAATATGAAATATCTTGAGGTAACACTAACCAAACAAGTGAAAAACCTATATAATAAGAACTTTGAGTCTTTAAAGAAAAAAATTAAAGAAGATACCAGAAAATAAAAAGATATCCCATGATTTTGGATAGGTAAAATCAACATGGTAAAAATGGAAATCTTGCCAAAAGCAATCTACAGATTCAATGCAATCACCATCAAAATGCCACACAATTCTTCAAAGACCTTGAAAGAAAAATACTCAACTTTATTTGGAAAAATAAAAGACTCAGACTAGCCAAAACAACCCTGTATAATAAAGGAACTTCGGGGGGCATCACCATCCCTGACTTCAAACTCTATTATAGTGCTATAGTCCTGAAAACAGCTTGGTATTGGTACAAAAATAGACAGGAAGACCAAAGGAATCGAATTAAAAACCTTGATATTAACCCACACACCTACAAACACCTGCTTTTTGACAAAGAAGCTAAATTTATACAATGGAAAAAAGTATGTATCAACAAATGTGCTGTCACAATTGGATACTGGTGTGTAGAAGACTAGCTAAATCCTTATCTATCACCATGCATAAAACTTAAGTCCAAGTGGGTCAAAGACCTCATAAACCTAGCCACATTGAACATCTTAGAAGAGAAATTGGGGAGTACCCTTGAACAAATTGATACAGGAGACTTCTTCCTGAACATAATGCTAGTGGCACAAGACACTGAGATTGACAATTAATAAATGGGACCTTCTGAAACTATGAAAGCTTCTGTAAGACAAAGGACACAGCCAACATGATAAAACAGCAGCCAACATAATGGGAAAGGATCTTCCCCACATCTGACAGAGGGATAATCTCCAAATTATACAAAGAAATCAAGAACCTAGTTACCAAAACACCAAATAATCCAATTAAAAAGTAGGATACAGAACTAAATAGAGAATTCTCAACAGAGGAATCCAAAATTGCTGAAAGACACTTAAGAAAGTGCTCAACATCCTTAGCCATCAGGGAAATGCAAATCAAAACAACTCTGAGATACCATCTTACTCCTGTCATAATGATTAAAATAAAAACACCAAAGACAGTTTATGCTGGATAGGATGTGGAGAAAGGGGCACACTCTTCCACTGCTGGTGGGAGTGCAAACTCATATAGCCATTTTGGAAATCAGTATAGAAATTCCTCAGGAAAATGGAAATTAGCCTACCTCAAGATCCAGTAATTCTACTCTTAGGCATATTCCCTAAAGATGCACATTCATACAACACATAAACTATGTTTATAGCAGCTTTATTTGTAATAGCAAGAAACTGGAAGCAACCTAGAATCCCCACAGCTGAAGAGTGGATGGAGAAAATGAGGTACATTTACACAATGGAACACTACTCAGCAGAAAAGCACAATGGAATCCTGAAAATTGCCGGGAAATGGATGAAACTAGAAGAAACCATCCTGAGTGAGGTAACCCAGTCACAATAAGACAAACACAGTATGTACTCATTCATATAAGATTTTAGACACAAAGGATTACCAGCCTACAATTCACACTGCTCAAAAAGCAAGGAAACAAGGAAGAACCTAAGAGAGATATTTATGGTCCCCTGGAGTAGTGGAAAGGGACAAGATCTCCTGAGCATATTGGGAGCAGGGAGTGAGGGGAAAGGGAGTTAGGTAAAAGAGAGGGGGAAAAGAGGAGAGGAGTGGTGGACATGAGGGAACAGGAAGATTGAGACAGGGAAAGAATGGAGAACAAGAAAAGAGATGTCATAATACAGGGAGCCATTATAGATTTAAGGAGAAATCTGGCACTAGGGAAATGCCAAAAATCTACAAGGATGAACCCAACTAACAATCTAAGCAGTAGTGGAGAGGCTACCTTTAATGCCCTTCCACAATAATGAGATAGACAACTACCTTATATGTCCTCTTCGAGCCTTTTATCCAGTAGCTATTAGAAGCACAAGTAGACACCACAGCTAAACTCTAGCTGAACTCTTGGAATCCAGTGATAGAGAGTGAGGAGTGATGAGCAAAGAGGTTAAGCCCAGGTTGGAGAAACCCACAGAATCAGCTGATCTGAACAAGGGGGGAGCTCATGGAAACCAGCATAGGACTGAGCCAGACCCTCTGAATGTGGATGTTAATTAGGAGGACTGGGCAGTCTATGGGTCCTCTGGCAATGGATCAGTATTTATCCCTAGTGTAGGAATGGATTTTGGGAGCCCATTTAACATAGAGGGATACTTTGTCTGCCCAGACACATTGGGTAGGGCCTAGTTCCTGCCCCAAATGATATGAAAGATTTTGAAGACTCCCATGGAAGGCCTCACCTTCCTGCGGAGCAGAAATGGAATAGGATGGGGTTTGGTGGGGGTAGAGGAAGAGGGGAATGTGAGTTAACTTGGATTGACATGTAAAACAACCTTGTTTCAAATTTAAATTAAAAAAGGAAAAACAGGAAAAAATCAACAGCCATAGTGATAATAAAATTATCAATGTAAGATTGAGTGCTAATAAGAATAAAAATAAGAATGTAACCTATTTTTGTATAATATATAGATAAGCAATGGAAGTAGAATGTTTTTTATAAACATAGAAGTCAGAAGCAATCTCTCAATCATAAAGCAGCAAGAGCCAACATATAGGCCACAGAATGCTCAGGGGACCCCAGAGCTGCTATACAGAATGAGAACATCAGTTAAAAATTCTGTAAAGTATTCAGTTAAATGTTTCCTTCACTGTCTGAAACATGCCAAAATGGATTAAGTATATCTATAAAGATAATTTAGTGCCCAAGTTTTACTGGTCTCATCATTTCTTTTTGCAGAGCATATTTCAGGTTTAGGAAGTGTGTTGTTGTTATTACCTTCAGGGAGTATAGATTTTAAAAATCATTAAACCAGATTAGAAGAGATTTCTAATTTTGGTGTGGTAAAAGTCTAGAAGAACCATTCTTATTTCTGCTGTAAAATAAACTGGAAGACCTTTAAAAACCCAATGACCAAGTCATATCTCAAGAAAATCAACCTAGTCGAGAGCCACTGGCATTGTTATCAGGTCTTATACCAATGCCCCAAACCCCAGTCTCCTTAATAGTCTTAATGGGAATCTTAGTGGCCCCATGGAACAGGGATCTATCATACCACGATACTTAACATAAGATGAAGTACTTTGTATCTAAGATCATATTTAGCTCAGTCATATCCCACTTTGCCATCATTGTAGGACACATGCTCCTTTCTTGTTATCAATATAAACTAATGGACAATATTAATTTTTCCTTATTTGTTTGAAAATGCTATTCTGCAAAAAAAATCTGCACATAGGAAAAAGGTTCAAATTTACTAATAAAGTTATAGTATCAAACCCTGAAAAGCAAATACCAAGATAGAGAGTAAAGAATAATATTAACTCTGACATGTAATATTTAAGGGCAGACATTTTATTAATATTTATATACCTAATATGTACAATCTAGAAATCTAAATAGCACAGATGCTTTGTGCATCATACATTTAGGCCCGGTGAATGTAGCCATGCATCAAGTAAAAGAGTGAAATTTTCTTAGAGGTAGAAGCTGACATTGACCTCTTTGCCTACCAAACTTTGCTTTTCAGAAAACATAATTGTCTGTAGTTCTCCCAAGTGGATCTAGATAAGCTAGGTGGAAACTTGTTGTGCAGAACATCATGGTTTTCACTTAATAGAATAAAAAATACTTCAACTCTGGGACTTCCAGACATACATCCAACCAGTCAAAATCCTTTGATTTCAAATAGCATTGACTGAATTCTCCTAAAACCAAACAACATTCTTCAGAAATCTGTCAATGGGAAAGTTCATTATTTGGAGTGATTTGATACATTGCAGATATCCTTCAATAATGAATACTAATTTAATGGATTAAATCAAATCCATTTGTTTAATTCCACATGAATTCAAAGTAAGCTCATCAAAGAAAAAGTAGTATTTTATTATTAAAATTGAAAAGACATATGACAACAGTTTTATTGTTTACTTAAATTTTTAACCAGAGCCCAATTTCAACCTGATTTTCTAAAAACAGTTATCTGATTTTAGTCACTATTTCAATTTCCTTTGTTATTTGCATTGCTAATAATTATTTTGACTAAGGATTTAGGGAGACAAATGATATTTCTGTATATTTAATTACACATATTTAGGACCTTTTGCCTTTAAATGCAGTATATTGGAAGAAGTAGATACTAATACTAGATAATTTTTGAAATTATAAATTACATTATTTGTGTGTTAGAATAGGTGAGGAGCTAAGAATTTCAATACTGTCCAATATCTAACAACTACTAGCTCATAAATATATAAATAAGTTTTAAAAGGTTTTTACAATTTCCATTTACTGAATAAGTATGAGTTTTATTAGACCAATCATACAACACTTTAAGATAAAAATGTAAGAGTTACCACCAATTTCAACCTAGCAATTCATTGGGTTTTATTGCTGCAGAAGAAATAATACAACTTTTTTCATGTGGCAAATTTGTATCTAATTTAAGTGACATTCCTCACAAAACTTTTGGTTTCTCCAATAATGGAATGATGCAGTTACTTCTATCACAGTTTGTCAGGAAGTATGAAATTGGAACAGAAAGTGGGAGACCAGAGGCTGCTATGAGAAGAGGAATTTATGCTGTATTTACTCTGCTGGTTGTTGTCATGATGAAAAGGAGTTAGAATTTCTCTGTTTCTGTGGGATAGAAACCACAGGGGCATTTTTTCAGTGATAAAAATTATTTCAAGATGGGAACATCCCAGAAATGAAATAAGCTGCTTATTAACAAGGCTAGTGAGCTTGAGTGTTGAAGAGGACATATGGATGCAGGACCAAAAGACAACAAGACTACTTTTGAAGTTTATTTCTACACAGAAATCCTAGGATTGTCTAAGGTTAATGACAACTATTTGAGACTTATCACAAACCACAGAATTGAGTTTAAACAAATCATTTGAGATATCAGAAATCAGAACTGATCTAAAGTAGAAATTGTCAGGCACGATAAATCTCCTTTGAAAGACAAATTGCTATGCCTAAAAAATTCCCTATAAAATATAGACAAGTATGATCATCTTCACCGATTCAGATTAAAGAATGCAAAGACTATAGACTTGTGGTGTTTAAAGTTATGCAGTAAATCTTAATTTCTTTTATGATACATGTTTGTCAATGCTAAGATATTTATGTCATTATATTTGTTTTCTTAAAAGGATCATGGTCAATTATCAAACTTGCACACATAGAAGACTATTTTGGCAAATTTACACATTCATCGAATGAAGTTGGAAACTTAGACATGGTAACTCTTAAATTCTCTTTGATTTCGATTGCAGCTGTAAAAGAATGTCTCTAAGCACCTGTCTTGTAGTTCTCTACATTTGTCCTTTGCTTTCTCCGAACAGCAATCACCTATGTAGTTCACTAGAGAGAAAATTAACATAAATTAGTAACAAAAAGAACATTTCTGCTGCACTATCCTTTAAAATACACCATTAGTTTGGTGAATATTTGAAAACAAATGGTATCTTAGCTTTAGAATCAGCTATTGCTGATAGTTGTTTATGGGTATAGTTTCAATAACTATACTGGTTATATGTGTAGAAAAATGCAACAGGATTTAATGCTAACAAATTAAACATTTCATCTAGATGTATTATCATGGTCAAAAAGAAAACAATGATCACACCATATGAATTCAGAACAAAACATACTTATTTTATACCAATAGAACATAAGCACACAATAAAACATGTGGGAAATGTCTTCAGTATTTGCTGAGCACTGACCACTTACATGTATTATTTTAAATGTTATGACTAAAATTTAAACCCATGTGGGAGGCATTAGCAAGAATTCAGAATTCAAATGTTCAAGACTATTAGAAATTCCTATGAATCACTGTGTAAGATAATGGATCTTTTGATTTTTGTTTTTGATATTACAATATAATTACATTATTTTTCTTTTTCCTCCTTTGAAAGCTTTCCACTAAATCCCCTTGCTCCTTTTAAAAATTATGTCCTCTTTTTCTTTAAATGTACACACACACACACACACACACACACACACACACACACACACACACACACATACATCGACCAGTCAGTATACTATTACTTGCATTTTTACGTTGTCAGGGCTGACAATTTGGCATTAGACAACCAATCCCTGTGCTCTTCCCTGGAGAAGACAATTTCTTCGCTGTTAGCATTTCTTAGTTGCCAGTAATTCTTTGTGTAGGTTGAGGTTTTCACTCATCTGCATTAGCTTGTCTATTGGATCCATCCTTGTTCAAGTTTATGTGGTCATGTTGTTGAGACTTCATAGGAGTAGGTTTTTATATCTCTGGGAAACACAGTCTCACAGCAAGCCCCCACTGACTGTTACAATTCTTTTTCTCTCTCCTCAATCATTCCTGATCCTTAGATGAAGGAGTTATGTTGGCTTCAGATCTCTGAACTTTCATTATCTGTGGTTTTCTCTAATGCTCTCTGCTGCAAAGTGAAGTTTCTTTTATAAAGCATGAGGACTATGCTTATCTGTAGGTATAAGGACAAACACTTAGAATGAAGACAGTAATTATGCTGGCTTAGTAAAGTGATGGTTGTAGGTTCTCCCATGACTTCGCTAACTGTGGGTAATTGGCTAGGTTTGAGTATCAGACATGATTTTCTTTTGATCAACATGTCAAACTAGAGAGCTGTTAGTTACAGCTAAGCTGTGTGTGAATTAAACTTTCAATTGTAGTTCTTATAAAGTTCTCTTCTCAGGAACATGGTATGTACTCACTCATATATGGAATTCAGACATAGAGCAAAGGATTACCAGCCTATAATTCACACCACCAAAGAAACTAGGATACAAGGAGGAACCTAAGAGATTCGTACAAGGTCCGTCACAGAAGGGAAAGGAAAAAAATCTCCTAAGCATATTGGGAGTGGGGGGCGGGTAGGCAGTGAGTGGAGTGGGAGCTAGGATAGAGAAGGGGAGGAGAGAAGGAGAGCATGTGGGACTAGGAAGATTGAGTCAGGAGACAAATAGATGAGAGAGAGAGAGAGAGAGAGAGAGAGTTGAGAGAGAGGGGGGGGGATAATAGAGGGAGTCATTACAGGTTTGAAGAGAAAACTGACTATAGAGAAGTCTCAGAGAAGTAGAAAGACTACCTTAAATGCCCTTCCCCTATAATGAGGTTGATGACTACCTTATATGCCATCCTAGAGCCTTCATATAGTAGCTGATGGAAACAGAAGCAGACACCAACAGCTAAACACTGAGCCGATCTCCTAGAATCCAGTTGCAGAGAGGAAGGAGTGATAAGAAAATGGGGGCAAGACCAGGCTATAGAAAAACACAGAGACAGCTGACCTGAACAAGTTGGAGCTAATGGACCCCCAGACTGATAGCTGGGAAACCACCATTGGACCAACTCAGACCCCCTGAACATGGGTCTCAGTTAAAAGGCCTGGGCAGTCTAAGGGTCCTCTGACAGTGGAACCAGGATGTATCCCTGGTTCACAAAAGGACTTTGGGAGCACATTCCCCGTGGAGGGATACTCCCTTAGCCTGGAGTCTGGAGGGAGGGCCTAGATCCTACTCCAAATGACATGACAGATTTTGATGATCCCTCCTGGAAGGTACCACCCTCCCTGTGGAGTGTGTGAGTGGGGAGAATGGGATGGGAGGGGAGTTAGTGGCATGGGAGGGAGGGAGGGAGAGGGAACTGGGATTGATATGTAAAATAAGAATATATATATATATGTATACATACATATATATATACATATATATATATATATGTATATATCAAAGTTCTCTTCTCTCCATAGTCTCAGTTTCCCAATGTTCCTAATGGCCCAGCTTTTTCTCAAACTCTTTTAGATCTAAGACTATAACATCTCCCAGTGGTTACTAGCTTTAGGGTATCCTTCTGCTTTCTCTGCATGCTGCCAATGCCTTTATACTGGTCTCTTGTTAACAAATTATTCAGTTTGAGAGAGCCTTCTATTACCTAGGCCTGAGAGAGGAAATCAAACATCCGTACCTAACATCTTAAGTATCGTTAAATGGACTTTCTGACCGTGCTCTGATGGCCCTAGTTTCCCATCCTCAGGTGCTAAAACTATAGTTTTGGATCAAATAACTTGTGGCTAGTTAATTTCTGACTTAAAGTAAATAGAAATCCCTAATATGATTTACATGGGGTTTTGTTTGTTTCTTTGAGACAGTATATTGCAGATTCCAGGCTAATGTCCAATTGGTCATATAGTTGATGTCCTTGAGTTACTGATGTTTCTGCATAAACTTCCTAAGTGCTGGGGTTACATGCTGGAACTACTACACCCAAATTATTTCTACAAGTTTTGTGTTCCTCTTCTCGACCTAGTAGCTTTAATGTAGTCAGTGTGCCTTCATACATGGATGCTTACAATAAATGCACAAGCCCTGCCATCATTGGACTGCATGTTCTTTATAGATTTGCCTATTCAGAACTTCACCAGAGTCTGGCAGTTCTTTCTACTGCATGGACCAATCCTGGATAGTTGACTATATCTCTTCTTAGTCTTTTCATTCTGACGAGTCAGGCACTTGGAATCTCGTGCATCTCACAGTGGGTTTTATGGTGAGGCATAGAAATCACACATATCTTCCTTTTTCAATCATTGTGATGTCTTTCTTTTCATCCATAAAAGTTACAGTGGAATAAACATGCAGCTCTTACTCACACGGAGCAGTAGGATTTCCTGTGTGTCCTCTGATAAGCCTTCTCTAGTATGTGGTTTTTGGTGGATACCTGAAGAGTGTCATATCCATAGATCTCCTTCTCCCAAGCTCTGGTTTATTAAATATATATTGAGGGTGACTTAATATGTCAGAATGGCTTTGGGCCTTGGCTGGTAGCCACCATTACCACTCATAGGGATGCCATTTTGAAACTGGCAATGACTTGAAAGTGTTGGTCATTTTGAATGCAGCACCATGTAATTGAACACAGAGATTCATCTCACAGCAGTGAAACCAGGCATGCTGCTCCGAATTGTAAGGCTCAGTAGACATGTAACCCTTCTTCTCCCAAGGCTCTTGGAATTGCAGAAATATGATTTGGATTTAGCTGGGAAGGCACTGAACATTAAGTTCCCAAAAGCACAGAGGCAAAACAACCTCTGAAGTCCTGGGATGAAAGGGAATCATGGCAGCATCACTGAAACCTGAAACACAGCAATCACTCACTTTCCTACTAGCACCGGCCTAAACACCTTTGATTAACTATCGGCTCCTGAACTGCAAATTTAAATCTTCACCTCAGACCTCATTATTGCTTCCATCTTCTGCCAGCATGTCCTCTGCAACATGTCCAAGGCTGAGAAGATGCTTCATAACCCTCCTGTTTCCCTAGACTGTTTCTTGCCTCACTAAATAATGCTTTTGTCTATCTAAATATACTGAGTTTTAAAAAGCTTGGGTTTCTCAAATCCAGTGTGCCAGCAAATGCTGTTAGCATTCCTTCTAAAGATGGAGAGTTTGATCATAACTTCCCACCTCTCCCACTGCAACCCATGCTTGTATAGTAGAAACCATTTTCTGGATTAATACTGCATTCTCTAGCTCTCTTTTTATAAATTAATTTTTATTTAAATTAAAAACAATCTTATTTTACATACCAATCCCAGTTTATTCTCCCTCCCATTCCCCCCCCAACTCCCCATCGTACCCCTATTCACTCCTCAGAGATGGTGAGACTTCCCATGGGAGATCCTCAAAGTCTGTTACATCATTTGGGGCAGGATCTAATGCCCCCCCATGTAGCTCTCCTTTTTCTAGATCTGCTCCCAACATAGACTACACAAAGAGTATATGAAGAATTCCTTTTACATGATTCATCAGTTCACATGGCTTCAGCTTCTACATTCAAACTTCTGGAGTCCTCCCAACTTACACAGCACCCAAAACAAAAAATATTTTTTTCTGTTTGTGGCTTCTCTCAGTCCCCTTAAATGTCTTTATTAGATTTTTAAAGTTAGCTTTCAAAATAATGGGTCCCACTATGGTGTCTTCCACATATACGTCATTACACTTGGTTTTTATCAATTCCCCTCCACTACTGTCATCCTCCTGTTCCTCTCTTATTGATCTCATGTGTGCTCCCCAAGTAGTTCCACCTTCTGCTTTCATGTCAACCCATTCTTAACATCTTTCTCCGCTCTCATGTCTCCATTCTGATGTCATCATACACACCCCCACACACCCCCACACACCCCCCACATGCACAAATGCATTCATGCACACACATGTGCACACACATACACACATACATGCACACACACACTTCTACATTCTATAAATGATAGAAAACTTTAGCATTTTATTTTGTGATCTACCTATTTCATGTAGCATAGTCATTTCTGCTTTCACCAATTTTCCTGCCATCATAATTTGACTTTTTATAACAAAAGTCTCAAGTCTCATATATTGTGAATTGTTTTCTTTACGCATTGTGGATGGACACTAAAGTAGAAATTCTTTACCAATACTTAGGTGACAATGTATAAAGCTCTCCTCTGATCTTTGCTGTTAATTGTATGTTTATAGTATGTTCTCCTATCCCAGACTTTCACACTCTAGTCTAGCCTCATAGACATTTGCACTGTTCTTTACCTGTACTCCCTGTGACATCTGTCTGTTTTGCATCACATCCATTACCAAAGACATGTATGTAAGGGTGAAAGCTCTATGGAAGCACCATTTTGACTTTTCCATGTTCAATGAGTTATGTAAGTGTTGGTTTTAGCAACGGAGCTTTGCCATCAGCATATGGAATGCAACATATAGTCTTGGGAACAGTCTAGTTTGTATAAGAACACCCATGGGACCCCTTTAGCCAACAACTCAATCAGCTATAACCCAGTTTCAGTACTAGGAGCTTCATTTCATGATAAGCAATGTCTAGTTGATGATCTGTCTCCTACCATTAGTTGATGATTTCATTTAGATTGCCTTTACATGTGTATTTTATGAGTTTCTTACATTATTTCCATACTTCCCCTCAAATGTTTCTTAGTTATAGCTGCCTCTCCTCCTATTCCCTACCGTGCCCCACTCTTCTCTCCCCTTCCCAATGACTAAGGATGACTTTTTCTCTAGTTCCATTCATTGACCTGAAAATTGCACTCCCATCAGCAATGCAGGGGTGTTCCCCTTGCTCCGCATCCTGGCCAGCATAAGCTGTCACTTGTGTTATTGATCTTAGCCATTCTAATGGGCACAAAGTAGTTGTGATTTGATTTGAAATCTCAAAGTAGTTTTGATTTGCATTTCTTTGATAACGAAGAATGAACTCAGCAATTTTGAGTTTTCTCTTTTGAGAATTCTCTATGTCACTCTGTAACCCATTTTTAAACTGCCTTTTCTTCATATGCAGTTTTTGAGTTCTTTATATATTTTAGATATTAACCATCTTTGGAATGTGTAGCTGGAAAAAGGAGGCCTTACAGAAGATTTTCAGTTTCATGAGGTCCCATTTATTACTTATAGATCTTAGTGCCGGCAATAACAGTGTTATGGTCAGAAAGTCTTCTCCTGTGCCAAAGAGATCCAGGATATTCCCCACACTCTTTTCTATCAGGTTCAGTGTATCTGGTTTTTATGTAGGGGTCTATGGCGCACTTGGATTTAAGTTCTAGGTGTGGTGATGAACATGGATTTATTGGCATTTTTCTATGCACACTCATCCAATTTGACCAGTACCATCTTTTTTAAACAACCTTGTATTGTTCTTTATTTTTGTGGAATTATTCTGGATTTCTATTTAAGTTGATGTTAGGAGCTATGGGCCTACTGTAAACTGCCTTTACTACATGGAGGTATGTCCATTGTATTTATTATCTCTCCAGAAGTTTTATCACGAAGGGATGTTAGATTTTTGTCAAGGGCCTTTTATGTATCTAATGAGATGATTATGTTGTTTTGCCATTCAGTCTATTTATGTGGCAGACAACCATTATCCTTTACTTGCATTGAATGATACCTATTTCTCTAGGATGAAGTGAATGAACTTCACAGTGAATGAATTTTTTTGTGTGTTCTTGGATCCAGTTTGCAAATATATTGAAATTAAATTTTTATTTATTTTATTTTTTCATCTGTGTCCATAAGGGAAATTGGTCTGTAGTTCTCTTTATGGTTGGGTCATTATGTGGTTTGGATATCAGGGTAACTGTGAACTCAGAAAATGAATTTAGCAATGTTCTTTCTGCTTCTATTTTGTGGAATAATTTGAGGAGAATTGGCATTCACTCTTTTTTGAATGTCTAGTAGAATTCTGAGATAAAACTGTTTGGTCATAGGACATTGTTGGGGGTGGGGGGACTTTCAATGATTACTTGTTTTTCAGGACTTATTGGTCAGTTTTAATTGCTTATCTGATCTTGATTTAACTTTGATAAGTGGTATGCATTTAGAAAACCATTAATTTCTTTTAGATAAAAATATGATTTTTTGAAAATGATCAGGATTCACTAGCTGTCTGCTGTTATATCCCCTTTTCATTTCTAATTTTGTTAATTTTAATATTTTCTTTCCACCCTTTAGTTAACGTAAGAGTTTGTCACTTGTATATTTTCTCAAAGAATCAGCTCTTTGTTTCATTGATTCTTTGTACTTGTTTGTTCAATGCAATCCCTATCAAAATTCTGGCACAATTCTTCGCAGACCTCAAAAGAAAAACACTCAACTTCATATGAAAAAACAAACAAACAAAAAACCAGGGCAGCTATAAAGAAAAAAAAATTCTGTATAATAAAGGAAATTCTGGATGTACCAGCATCCCTGACTTCAAGGTCCACTATAGAGCTATAGTAATAAAAACAGCATGATACTGTCATAAAAACAGACAGGTGGATCAATGGAATCTGGTTACACTGAACCTGGTAGAAGAGAAAGTGGGAGGTACCCTTGAATGAATTGGTACAGGAGACTACTTCCTGAGTGTAATGCCAGTAACACAGACACTGAAAGTAACAATCAATAAATATGACTTCCTGAAACTGAAAAGCTTCTGTAAGGCAAAGGACACTGCCAACAAGACAAAATGACAGCCTATAGAATTGAAAAAATTCTTCACCAACCTCACATCTGAGAGAGGGCTGATCTCCAAAGTATATAAAGAATTCAAGAAACTAGATATCAAATACCAAATAATCCAATGGGAAAAAAAGTGGTACAGATTTAAACAGAATTCTCAGCAGAACAGTCTTAGTGGCCATGAAACACTTAAAGAATATTTCCCTTAGCTATCAGGGAAATGCAAATCAAAATGACTCTGATATAACTTCTTACACCTGCCATAATAGCTCAGATCAAAAATGCTAATGATAGCCTATGTTTGAGAAGATGTGAAGTGAAAGGAACACTCCTCCATGGCTGATGGGAGTGCAAACTTACACAGACACTTTGGAAATCAGTATGGCAGTTTCTCCGAATTGGGAATCAATTTACCTCAATACCCAGCTATAACAATCTTGGACACATATCCACAGGATGCTCAATCATACTACAAGGACACTAAATCAACTCTGTTCATAGCCACATTATTCATAATAGCTAGAACCTGGAAACAGCATAGATATCCTTCAACTGAAAAAATGAATAAAGAAAATGTGATATAGTTATACAATGGAGTGTTACTCATTGGGATAAATTGAGCTCATGAAATTTGCAGGTAAATAGATGGAACTAGAAACAAACAAACAAGCAAACAAACAAACAAAACTCATTCTGAGTGAAGTAACACAGACCCAGAAAGACAAACATGGTATGTACTCACTCATAAGTGGATGATAAATATAAAGAAAGAATAACCTTCTGTATTCCACAGCCCCAGAGCAGCTTAAAAGGAAGGCCCTAACAGGAATTCTCCTGGGAATAGGAAATAAACAAGATTTCTTGGATAAACTGGGGTAGAAGTAGAGAAGATGGAAAGGGGGAATGGGAACACGAAGGAACAAATTGGTAAAGATAGGGGTAGGACAGAGGATGAGAGTAATGAAAGAGCTATATTGTTAGAGGTAGCCCTTTGGGATTAGGAAGAAACCTGGTGCCAGGGAAACTCCCAAGAGCAAGTGGGAGCTCAGGACTTTGGGCCAACAGAAGGAGAGCCTTCATGGGACCAGCCTAGGCCTTCTGCATGTTTATAACAGTTGTGTGGATTGGTCGGTTTGTGGAGCCCTAGCAGTGGGATCAGGACCTGTCCCTAGTCCTGATGGCTTTTTGGAATCTATTCCCCTTGCTGAGATGTGTAGTCCAACCTTGATATGGGGGTGGGGGGAGTTTGGTCTATAGCAAATTGATATGCCATGCTTTGTTGACTCCCATGGGAGGCCAGCCTCTTTCTGAAAGGTGGAATGGATGGAGAGGGTAGGTGGGAGGTCAGGGGAGGGAATGAAAAGAGAGGAGGGAGGGGAAACTAGAATTGGTATGTAAAAATAAATTAAAATAATTAATAAAAAGAATGAGGTTGGGCTGGAGTAGGTGTGGTCTGAGGTTGTCCACAGGAAGGAAAAATGCAGACTGTTCTACTGTGTTCTTAGATCCCTGGGAATGGGGAAAGAGAGTAAGGAGAGGCCACAAAACACGTAGTCTGCTACAGGGCTAGGGATAAGACTGGGAAATTGGCTTTGGAGGAGAAGAGGGTGAAGATCCAAAGCTTGCCTACCTGCTTTACTGGCTTACTTTCTTCTCTGGCTGGCTTTGACAGAGGATTCCCAGAAAATACCTGCTGGAGTTGGGGGTTGGGATAACAGGATGAGTGGGGACAAAGCCTGAAGGCTTCTGGGAGATATGATGGAGACATGTCTGGGGTGGGGGCAGGTGGTCTTGCTACACAGTTTGAGGTAAGATTGAGGCATGGATTTTGAGGAGAGGAGGAAGAGATGGAGACCAGCAGTTAGGATATCTGCTTCCCTGGCAGGAGTGTGCCTGCTGGAGGTGGAGGCTGGGATAAAGTGAAGGAATGAAGGGTAGAAGGGAAGATCTGTGTGTTCGGATGGAGGTGGGACAGGGATGGAGGCAAGGCAGCATCAGGCGGTCTTCTACTGAACTGGGGATGAGACTGGGGGATTGGTTTTAGAGTAAAGAGGGAGAGGTAAAGATCTTCAGTTAGCCTATATGCTTTCCTGGCTGGAGTGCAAGTTAATCATCCTTTTCAAGCTGGCATTACCCCATGGACAATTTTATCATCTCTTACACCAAGACTGCTGGAAGAAAAAAATCCAGATTTGGCAATTACAATACTCTCCTAAGGAGCCATTTGATGTTCATAAAACCCTAAAAATTACCATCTAGGGAGCAAGGAGGCTGGGGCATTGTAGAGATGCATTATCTCAGACAGCTTGAGCGGGCTCCCAAGAATAGGCTGTGGCACATACCATCATAATGACCTGTCCATTTCTCATTAGGAGGAAGCAGTGTGGCCAGCAGCACAAACTATTTTGAAAGCTCTTTCATGAGCCTGTTTTCTTACATTTTCACTGTGTTCTTGTAGCAGGAATATGAGATTCTAAAAGAGAATTTCTAATATCAGGGCAAATAATAAAAATATCCCATGCCTCCTAATCATAGAATTAGAAAATGAGGTTTTAAAAAAGAAATGTGAGGGAAGAAATCACTGCAGAGAATACATCAAGTGAATTTAAAGCAGATCTTTACACTCTCATACTTAATAGGCTAAAATATTAGATAAAATACCATGTCCCATTTGTTATATGTTACATAATATGGTTGACTCTAAGGAGGAATTCAGAAATTGGTATATATTATTTTTCTAAACCCTGTGATGTTGGCTAAAATTGTTGACTCAGTATATCATATATGGTAGTTAAGTCCTCACTGTTATTTATTAGCCATGAGAATAAACCAGACACAGCCTCTCTGATCTTCCATTTGCCAGTAGAACTAATAAACAGAATAAATAATGTGTGTAGTACACTATGTGGTGCCTCATCTATGTCTCAGAGTTACACTATACCATTTAGTCCCTACAGCTTGTAAATGAAGGGACTTCATTCTCATTCCTCATTTGCTTACATGGCCATTTTGAAGGCTTTATACAATGCTCTCCAGTCTCGATTCCCTTGTCCATAACATGGGGAAAATATCTGACATGATAATTATTAGGGTTCTATGAGGACAGAGAAATTGATGTTTAGCCCATGCTTGTCATATCAATATTCTATATGCATATACCTTGCTCAGCATTCAGGTATTCATGCAAAAATGTTATAAAGCATGTGTTATTGTCAGGCACTATTTTAGGCTGCAAGTGCAGTCAAGTCAAGAACAGTAAGACCTAATTCCCAAACAGACTACTACAGGAGGCTGAGAGGTTGGTAGAGAATAACACAAAGTGCATTGACAAACAAGAAAAGGTCAACACTGCAATAGATGCTACAATAGGTGGGAAGGCATGAATTAAACCCACCCACATTTAGATGGGCAGAAAGCTTTCTAGAGCCTTCGGTATTCAAAATAAGATCTGAAGGATAATGAGAATTACATATACATGTATGTGCTGGTTGAGGTTGCAGAGGTAGTAGTGGTGGTATAGTTAATGGGTAGGGCACTCCTGGCAGAGGCAGAGCATGGAAGATATTCTCTGTAGTGAATGTGCAAAGATCTAGAAACAAGAGAGGCCAATCAAATAGCCAAGAGTATTTCAGAGCATCTGGAGATAATGAAGGCTATCAGTCGATATTGAATTAATTAGTTGGCTCTACATAGATAGGTTGGATGCCCTGTTTTCTTAATTTGGCTAAATTTTTATGGTATGTGTCCTGGCATTTGCTACATTTTTTTGAAAACATGTTCACACCCAGCCAAAAATAATAGTTAAAGCAAACGCTTCAGAAGAAGTGTGCCTAAATTCAAACCCCAGCTCTTTCACTCACTATTGGACATTGCTTATTAACCTCCAGTTTTCTCTATCATGAAACATGTATATTTTTAAGAAGCTTATGTGGATTTAGCTAAATATTATAGTATTTGGCACAATACATTTAGCCAAAATGTGTTATTAGCACAGCAGTTACTTTTCCCTAAGATTGTGCTGCATGTATTTCTTGCTTTAAGACCAAACTATCGGCTCTGTGAGGTCAAAGACACCATTTTCAACACTTTCTCCTATCTTACAGGACATACCAATGCTAGCTCAAAGATGTTAATAAATGTGTACTGAGGGTTACTTTAGTTTAGGCAGCTGAGAATGATTCATATGATTATAAATCCTAGACACAAACATGCCCAGGCATGGATCTATGACTGCTGGTGTGATCTCGGGAAAGATGTTTAATTGTACCATTATTCTAGTTTTCCTGTGCATAAATGGAGATGATCAACACAGTATCCTCCTTAGTTTATTATGAACATTCAATGGATTTCTCTACATAAAACATTTAGATTACAGCTGGTAATTCAAAGCTTGTACAGTTATTATTATGCTGTTTGTGTTTTTAGGCTTGGAATGGGAAATCAGGACTAAATGACAACAAATGTTAAAATGCAGCCAACCAAGAGATATAGTGACATAGGAATAGTCAATTTTCTTTTATTTACATAATCATTTGTACATGTGCAAAATGTTTACATACCTTTATTATATTAAAATAATAGTATCTAATATAACTGGCCATGATACTGTCTCTCTGCCCTGTATCTTACTCAGTTTTACTAATTCTAGCTCAATCACAGTCTTGACTTTGGTAGAACATAAGCAAGAAAGTGGAATGCTTTCTAGAAACAAGGAACTAAACAAAGTCTGTAGCCTACTATCCTGACACCAAGAAACAACTACAAATTTAGCTTCAAAAACTTTTCAACTAATAATGGGTCAAATCTTAACAGGCTTATTGCAATTTGAACCATCAAAATCAGTTGTAGAGCTAAATCAAAGCCACTTATTCAATCCTGATTTGAAGCTTAGCGAATTTATTCTTCTAAGAATCTGTAATCCCAGTATCTCTGTGCGGCTTATTGAGTAAGGGAGGAAGACACAATATCCATACAGAATGCTTGGAGTACGAATGGGGGAATCCCTAATTCCTTAATTAAGTTGCAGGGGTGATGTTTTCTGTACCAATAAAATCCCTATGAGTACAATAATGATTTCAGACTGATAGCTGGACAACAGAAATGTGTAATGTCCTGGCATACAGTTGAGAACAGAGTTCATTAAGGCTGTTATGGCAAATGACTTCAACTGAAAAAAAGTATGCATACATATTAGCCATATGATACACACACAATACTCTGTAGTGTAATAAAGACTTCCTTTTAAAAGTCATGAATTGAGATTGCTTCCTTTCAAATGAATTACAATGATCACTTTCTTTGTAAAAGTGGTTAAGTATGTATCTTGTACCTATCTTCTATATAAGGCTATAACCTTATCCTTAACATTTATATATAAAACTTTCTCTAGGGTTCTGAACTATAGACACAGATACAATAAAAATGAGATGAAATATACCGTGGCTACTCTACAGCCAGTAATTGTGATGTTAGCTACCATGTTACTCTTACAAATTTTTTTTAATTCAGTCAGTAACTGCTCATGACTTGCTTGTTTCTTCTTTTTATTTTTTTCTTTTGCTCTTTACTTACATTGACTACTTTTAGGAATTCCAGGTAGAAATTGCTTAGACGAGTTAGTATTCCTGGGATAACCATAAGGAAAGCATGTTTCATTTTCCTCCAAGCTATGAAAAAGGGGTTAGGTCTTTTCAAAGTATCTGAAGGTACACTATCACTAAGAAACTTGGGGATTTGATCTTAAAACTCACATATCTACTAAATGTAGATCATGGGTAAAATAAGTGACCCAGCAGATCTGCCTGCAGAGTTTTGCTGAGCTAGACTCTTGCTGAGAGAATGGAGTGAGCTTCAGAATTATCACAAACCAGGGTTATAATATTTAGCCTTTGAAAACTGTGACAGCTCTCAAGATTACCAGTGTATAAGTAAGGTTCCTCTTGGCCTTGGGTCAAAGTAGCATCCAGACTTGAGTTATTACTGAGCTCATCTAAATTTTATCCTTTTGTTTCATCACCCCTGGTAAATTACATGGTAGATCACACTCATTTAAGCTTCTCTTAAAGATAAACAGGCATCAACATTCAATGCACATACACACACACACACACACACACACACACACACACACACATACACACACGCGCACGCGCGCACAAACATATTTTCTCACACATTCATATACACAGACATAGTTGCATATGCACATGTGTCCTCATACATACACACAAATGTTGAATAAAGAATACACTAATTAGTTAGGTCTTAAAACAGTTTTTAGTTTCAAAGTTGATGCTCTTTGAAGGTATTTGAGAGTTATGTTCTCTGAGTTCACTCAGAAGATAAGAAAAACAATGGGAAAAGTAATTTACTCACTATTTACCCTTTTTCTGTGTTTCTTCAATATATATATATATGTACACATACATATATATATATATATATTTGTATTTTTGTCAAACATAAAATAACACAAAATGGTATTCCATCCTTAATTAAATGAAACATTAACATTATTGTTGGTTTTGGAAGAACATAAATGCTCAAATTGACCCTCAACAAATGCTGATATTTATTTTGTGTAATTGGATTTAATTGGTTGAGTCCATGCTTTTGAGCTATTATGAGCCATGCTTGGATAGAGCTTGCATAAGCTAATATTATACTACTCTAACTAAACACCTGGCAAAATGGGTTTAAGGAAAAATAGGCTTTTTGTTGCCCTGGCTTGAAGAAGTATAATCCATTATGGTATAGGCCTGTTGGCAGGAGTCACATCATGGTGGAAGCAGGCAACTGGGACTCCTCAGATCTACACAAAACAAGAAACAGAGAAAGGAGAATCCTGAGGATTGGCTGGCCTGCTCCTTTACCTAACCCCAAGCTATTCCATAGTTCTGCCCACATTCCAGGTATGTCTTCTCCAGGCTGTTGCTCTTGTCTGTAGATCCTCTCAAAGATAACCAAAGTAAGTCTTCAATATACTATATGTTCCTCAATGCAATCAATTTAACAAACAAAATTAGCTATGACAAAACTCAAGAAAAATAGAAATGTTGCCATTGCTTAAGGGCTTTGTTTTATGGAAAAAGAAGAAATTACCTAAGCAACCCGGACTCTGGCATCTGATATATGCTGTGCTTTTGAAAATCTTCTGAGAAAGACACATAGACGCTCATGTAAATCAACCAGTTATGAAATGTGGCTTATCTGACTGCCCTGCTTAATGAAGTGCTCCTTTAAATGAGGTTATTTTTCATGGCTGAGGCTATCAACAACAGCTTTTAAGTTCAGAACTGCTTTTTATGTTTACAAAAGAGGTGTCTATTTTCTTTAAAAACCAAAGCCATCTAAATACTATAATACTTCACATGGAAACACACACACACACACACACACACACACACGCACACGCACACGCACACGCACACGCACACACACACACGCACACACACACGCACACGCACACGCACACGCACACACACACACACACACACACACACACACACACAGTAGTTGAAACAATCCTGAATAATAAATAACTGTCAGAAGTCTCACTATCTTAGATTTTAAGTTATATCACAGAGCTATAGTTACAAAAAATATTCATCATGTTAGTGACATAAAAACAGACACTTTGATCAATGGAATAGAATTGAAATCCAAGACATAATTTCACAAACCTGTGGACACCAAATTTTTGACAAAGAAGCCAAAAATGTACACTGGAGAAAAGACAATGTCTTCAACAAGTATGTGGTAATTTAAATGTAATTGGCTCCTATAATCTTATAGGGAGTGGTACTATTAAGAAGTGTGGCTTTTTTGGAGTGGGGGTGGCCTTGTTGGAGGAAGTGTGTCACTGTGGGACTGGACTATGAGATTTCCTATGCTCCACTGTCTCAGTCAACTTCTATTGCCTGCAAGATGTAGGCCTCTCAGCTACAACTCTGCCACTACCATTGCAGGCATGCTACCAAGCTCCCCATCATGATGATAATGGACTGAAACTCTGAAACTCTAAGCAAGCCACCCCAATTAAATGTTTTCCTTCATAGGAGTTGCATGGTCATGCTGTCTCTTCATATCTATAGAAAGCCTAAGACAGAAGTTGGTATCAGTGACTGGAGTATTGCTGTGACAGATTTGACCATATTTTTGTTGGAGTAATATGGACTTTGGTACTTTGGGTTAGGAAAACAGTAGAATGTTTTAAGTACTTCTTAATGGTACCTACTAGTAGAAGCATGGAAGACAGTCCTGCTGAAGGTGATTTTATGAACTGTGGAAATCAAGGGGTTTCAAAGGAAAAGAATTTTCATATGTCTGTTAGAGACTGGTCTTATGATATTTTGGTGAAGGAAATGGGTGTCTTTTGCCTTTGCCTGAAGATAAGGTGAAGAATTTTGGATTACTTTCATTGGCAGGCTAGTATAGACTCTGTTGTATGGTTATTAGTGGTGACTCTAATGAGGATTTATAATAAAAAGGAGCAATCTGGGCAAGATAAATTAAAAATGCAATTTTTAAGGAGATAAAGAGCACCTGGAAGTGGAATAGAGCTAAATCCTGTTTTATGTTCTAGGAGATAAATAGATTAAGAAATGGAGTAAAGGGAGTGGTGACCTCAGGGCAAGATCCCACCCATATAAATTTCCAACTTGTGAAAAGGAACTAAAGCAAAGTTTAGAGCCACATGTGGTTGGGTGCACCTTTAATCCCAGCACTGGAAAGGCAGAGGCTGCTGTATCTCTGAGTTTGAGGCCAGCCTGATCTGAAAATCCAGTTTCATGACAGCCAAGTTTAGGCAATGAAAGACAGAAAGCTGGTGAAGATGTAATTAAATGAGGGACCCATGGTCCAGCCCCAGCAAGCAGCCAAACTTGGCAGCTTCAGCCACATGGTTCTGGATTTGGAGTTAAGGATAGAAAACAGAAGTTTGGAGTGAAGCCAGTGAGACAAGACATGTGTCAATGTTATCCTTGAATGGAGGCGTAAAGAGGCCATTACATGAAGCTATGAAATTGAAGCCTAGATTGTTTTGAAGAACCCAAGATATTAGAGATGCCAGAGTATAGGGCCCGTGCTACAATCTGTTCCACTAATCCAGCGAAGGCCTAGATATTTAAATAAAAGACAAGACAGTGGGTCTTTCATTCAACAGGAATACCTAATGCTGTTTATTGAGGGAAGGGGAAGGAGCAGGCTTATATACTGACTCACAGCACAGTGGAAAACAATCAAGGGTCAAGAGTAAGAGCTCTCTGGCTTAGTTCCTCCCCAGCAGATGTGTGTTAGCAAATCAAGAAGAGTACTGAGAACTATTCTGGTGCAAGATGTTCCAGCCAACAGCTTCAGGTTTGCTCAAGGTGACTCGGAGGTCCATGCAGGCCCCTAGCCAGAGTGATGGGATGCCTGCTGAGGAGAGCTGCTAATAGAGAGTGAAACCAGCCCAAGAGAAAGAACTGTGTTGCATTCAGCAAAGCTGGAGGGAATTGGAGATCTGAAAAACATTTTGCCATCATACATGTAGATGCAGTGTTTGGAGTTTGCCCAGCTAGTTTGAGGGCTTGCTTTGGTGATTACAGGTTAGGATATTGCATGAATCTCAGAAAAGACTTTGAATTTTGGATTTTAAAACATTGTTGAGACTGTGACAGACTATGGGAACTTTTGAAGTTGGACTAAATTCAGTTTGCATTATGATATTGTTATAAACTTATAAGGGCTAGGGAGTGGAATGTGGCAGTTTGAATGTAATTGCATCCATAATCTCATAGGAAGTGGCACTAATTAGGAGGTATGACTTTGTTGAAACAGGTATGGCTTTGTTGAAAAGTGGAGACAGGCTTTGAGGTTTCCTATGCTCAGGACAGTGCCCAGTGCCTCAGTCAACTTCATGCTGCCTGCTAGATTTAGGAGGCAACTAAATCTAGTTACTCAGCTACTACTTCAGAACCATGTCTGCCTGCATACTGCCATACTTCCAACCATGATGACAGTGGACTGAACCTCTGAACTGTTAGCTGCCACCTCTACTAAATGCTTTCATTCATCAAAGTTGCCGTGGTCACAGTGTTTCTTCATAGCAATAGAAACATTAACTAAGAAAGACAAAGTGGTGCTGGTCAAGACAAACATCTGCATGTAAATAAGGGAAAATCGATCTGTATTATTACCCTGCAGAAGACTGATGAAAAAACTCTCAATATAAGAGCAGACACCCTGAATCTAATAGAAGAGAAAGTAGGCAATAATCATTGCACAGGAAAGGACTTTTTGAAGAGGATCCTAATAGGACAGTGATTAAGATCAACAACCAATAAATGAGACGTCATAAAGGAAAATAGCTGCTGTACAGAAAAGTATACAGTCATGAGAGCAAAGCGACAGACTACAGGATGGAAAAGTGTTCTTTACAATTTTACTTCAGAAGGGGGTTAGGGTTGAGAATCTACAAAGAATTTACAAACTCAATATTTAAAAAAAAAAACCCAATTTGTGAAAAGAATCAAGGGAATACTATACTGGCTAGTTTTATGTCAACTTGACACAGGCTAGAATCATCTGAGAGGAGGAAACGTCAACTGAGAAAATGCCTTCATAAAGTCCGGCTATAGGCAAGCCTTTATTAGTGGTTTAAGTGGGAGCACAGCCCATCTCTGGGCTAGTGCTATCTCTGGGCTAGTGGCCCCATTCTATAAGAAAGCAGGCTGTGCACGCTATGGGAAGCAAGCTAGAAATCAGAATGCCTCTGTAACCTCTGCATCAGCTCCTGCCCCCAGGTTCCTGACCTCACTGCTTTGATAATGGACGGCTATATGTAACTGTGAGTTTAAACTTTAAACTATGACAGGTATGGAGTTAAAAAGGATTCTCAAAGGATGAAATGTAAGTGGCTGAGAAAAACTTTTAAGATGTTGCGAATTGTAAGCCACTAGAGGAATGCAAATTAAAACTACCATGGTATTTCATCTTACCCAGACAGAATGGGTAAACTCAATAAAATAAATGATGACAGCAGATGCTGGCAAGGATACAGGGAATAGAAGCACAGATAGGTACAGCTCCTGTGGAAATCAGGAAGCTCTGAATAGGTCTCCCTCAAGACCCAACTACTCCACTTTTGGAATCTACACAAAGGAATCTGTGTCTCACTGTGGAGATACTTATTCATCCATGCCATTTGCTGTTCTATTGATAATAGCCAAAAGATGGAGACAGCCTAGATGTCCATTAACTGATGGATAAATAATGAAACTGTGGTATGTTTACAAAATGGAATCATTCATCTGTTAAGAAAAATTAAATTATAAAAATTTTAGATAAATGAATGGAGCTAGAATAATCATCCTGAGTGAGATAATCTGGACACAGGAAAACAAACATTATATTATATGTTTTCTCTTTCATGTGGAAGTTGGCTTTAAACTTTTGATGTGTATTTCATTTAGTGTCCACAGAACTTAAGTAGCTAGTAAGGGACCAGGGAGGAGGAGAAGGAGATCATCCAAGAGGGTGTATATAAAGGGGGAATATAAAATACAATGTTAAAAATAAATAAAATATGAAAGAAAGATTAAGGGGGTGATGGGAGGGCAGGGTAGAGGAGGAGAGAAGGGGAAGGATAACTAACACTAAAAGGCATTTGAAAAGTCATAGAATCCCAATACTGTAGAAGCTTCCTAAAATATATGCATATATAATGGAATTTAAATGCAGTTACCATATAATGGGGGACACAATGCTCCAACTAGATACAATATGCTACCATTAAAAAAAAAGCCCAGTATCAGAAAAGGGTTACACTTTTGAATCATTGGTTAAAGGGGTCCCATATATTTCCCTCCAAACATTACAGGCTATTGCCAGTGCTGTTGTTTGTCCTCCACACCCTGATAGTGAGCTCCTCTTGTTGAAGACATCACATAATCATGTTATTAAATATGGACAAATAGAGCTTATGCTCAATCAGAAGCTTCACTCCTGACTAATATTTGTGCTCATGTGTGAAGGAGTATGTGTGTGCATGAGCATGAGAAGATAAATGTGTGAATGAATTATGTGATATGTGTGAATGCGTATGTGGCCATGATGTATATATATATGAGAATGTTGGAACGTGTGTGTTTAGATTTTGTGTGTGAATGTGTAGTTGTAAGAGCATACACATGTATGAGAAAGTGTCAGTGTGAGCATCCGTGATTATGAGATACAGTATTTATTTGTGTATGTGAGTGAATTTTTGAGTGTGCAAATGTTTGTATGTGTTAGAGAGTCTGTGATTATGGAGACAGACTTATATATTCTGCAAATTAAATAGGCATCTGAGATAAAATACTGTCTTAGGCTTATCTTAGCAAAACAGAGCTGATTTTATATTTGGTAGATCCTAAACCAAGCAACAAAGATGTAAATGGTAACAGAACCATATATTCAAGACTTCATTAGTCCTTCTTGATACCTGTTACCTGGTAGGCTGTGGGAATTGATGAGCTCATACGTGAATGAAGGGTTAAGGACTCCCATGAAAAGACACAGGGTAATAATTTTAACTTTACATATTGAGCACAATTCTTCTTTTCAATATGTCTGTGTAATTCCATGTGGGCCACAAGTTAT
Source organism: Cricetiscus sungorus (assembly GCA_030556225.1). NCBI lineage: Eukaryota > Metazoa > Chordata > Mammalia > Rodentia > Cricetidae > Cricetiscus > Cricetiscus sungorus. The sequence continues at coordinate 15,838,848 of JANBXA010000366.1, forward strand.
AGAACTAGGCATGAGATCCCTTGGGCCATAGTTTTGTTTTAAGTTTTTTTCTTCATTTTGGCTTAAGAATTTCTATCACATTTATGAACAATGATATGTGAGTTTTCTGATAAACCATAGGATTTTTAGACTTATGCTGTTATTACACTGTACATGACAAAAATAATTGAAGAATCACATCTGTGAACTATAATAGTAACCTATCTGCAAGATATATTGATCCACTGCTACAACAGAGGCATGTATGCTATGAGAAGACCTGCTCCATGAAATAAAACCCCTACTTAATACTTTTAAATTAAGCCCAGAATCTGAGATTAGTTAATGAGCCCTAGGGACACTCTTACTACAGTTATTCTATTAAATGAAGATAGTAATAAAACAACTTAAAATGATAAATCAGCAAACCCATAAAACAGTGCATTGCTGAGCCCTCATCAGAAAAGTCTCTTGTTGTTGTATATGGTAATTAACACAGAAACCAACAACTAAATAATATCAGAAAGTGAACAACTTTGGAGCACTCATCCATAAGTGGGATATCTTCATCAAACACTTCTCACTATGTGAAAGGGGAGGCTACAGATGGTGGTTGACAACTCAAAGTAAACTAAACTTCCCAGAAGTAATGGGACTGGTGTACATAGGACCTTTTAGAGAGGTCAACCAAGACTCTCTTGTATCAGAAACTCACTGTGGTGGTTTGAAAAGAAATGGGCCCCACAGGGAGTAGAACTATTAAGAGGTATGGCTTTCTTGGACAAGGTGTGGCTTTCTAGGATTAATTGTGTCATTGTGGCAGTGGGCCTTGAGGTTTTCCAAGCTCATATCTGGCCAGTGGGACATAGACTCTGTCTGCTGCATGCAAATCAAGATATAGAACTCTCAGCTCCTTCTCCAACACCATGTCTGCCTGCACACTACCATGTCCTGCCATGATGATAACAGATGAAACCTCTGAACTGTAATTTAGCCTTAATTAAATGTTTTCCTTTGTAAGAGTTGACACGGTAATGGTGTCTTTTCACAGCAAATAGAAGCCCTAACTAAGACACCGATTGATGAAGATCAATGTGAGGAAATGATTTAGGTGTCCTGCAAAGACCTTGCAAGTCTTGAGATTGATACTCCCCAGGTCAAATAGGCAGGTGCACAAATAGAAGTTATGCCCAGTCTTCCAGTTCTTAAAATATGTGATGTTCCCATAATGGAAACAGTAGTATCCAAAATCATAGAACAGGTGAGAAAATAAGAGTCTCTAAGGTAAGTTTAAATGCTAAGCATTGGAAATAATGTATTGACATGGTGCAATCATATCAGATGTTGATGAGATTAAAAGGAAGGTTGAAACTTTTTCTCGTTGGTACCCACAAATGAATGAAAGTTCCTCAATCCAAAATTGATCTATAAGCCCCTCTAAAGGCCCTATCACTCACACAGCAGGACCATTAGCACATTCAATAATCGGGAATACTGGAGCTTGTTTGGTTTATAACTCAACACAATAGCCATAGTCAAGCTCAAAGGCCATGCTGCCTTCCTTTAAAGTGATTGACACTACGCTCAAATCCAACCTCTACTTAACTAAAGAAAAAAATAATCTATTCTTAGGCCTGGCAACATGGGTCAGTAGTTAAGGGTGCTTCTCACTCTTGTGGAGAATTCTGGTTTGGTTTCCAACACTCACACAGCAACTCACAACCATCAAGGGATCTAATACCACTTTCCATCTTCTCTCAGCACTAGGTAAACATATGGTGCACAGACACACATGTCAGACAAACATATATTGTTTATGATCTAACAAAGTTTGTCTGAAGATCAGAATGCAAAGCTACATACAGACACAGAGGCCAGGCAGTGGTGATATAAACCTTTAATCCCAGCAGCCTACTTGCTAGCCATAGAAAGCAGGCAGTGTTGGCATACACCTTTATTCCCAGGACTCAGAAGACAGAGGTAGATGGATCTCTATGAGTTCACTACCATCCAGAACTATATGAGAGTGAATCAGTCTAAAAGCCTTTAATCCCAGCACTGGAGAGGTATATAAGACAGGGACAGGTTCTCAGAGCTGGCATTCAGTCTTAAGTAATCTGTCTCCAGCCATGCTAAGGGTTCATGAAGCTAAGAAGGATGTCCCAGCCTTGGTAGAGGTAGGACCTAGTGGCTGGGTGCTTGAACCCCAGTATCTACCTCTGGGTTTGTGTTAATCATACTACACACATGCATTAAAAAGAAAAATGTTTTTAAAAGAATTTGTTTTTTCCAGCTAAATTCTGAGCCAAACTCTTGGAATCCAGTTGCAGACAGGGAGAAGTGATGAGCAAAGCAGTCAAAACCAGACTGGAGACACCCACAGAAACCGCTGACCTGAACAAGGGGGAGCTCATGGACTCCAGTCTGATAGCTGGGAAACCAGCATAGGACTGACCCAGATTTCCTGAATGTGGTGTTAGTTGGGAGGACTGGGCAGTCCATGGGGCTTCTGGTAGTGGTTCAGTATTTATCCCCAGTATACAAATGGATTTGGGAGCCCATTCCTTGTAGAGGGATACTCTCTCGGCCTAGACACATGGGGGAGGGCCTGGGTCCTGCTCCAAATGATATAACAGACTTTTAAGACTCCCATGGAAGGCCTCACCCTCCCTGGGGAGCAGAAAGGGGGTGAGACAGGGGTTGGTAGAGGGAACAGGGAAGGACAGGAGGGTGTAAGAACTAAGATTGACATATAAAACAAGCTTGTTTCAAATTTAAATTTAAAAAATTATAAAAAAGAATCTGTCTCTTATTCTTAAATAAAGAACTTTCTTAAAGAAATAACATATCTGAATCTCAACAGAATCTATTTCTTGTACAGCCTATGTTTTCCAGTGCTCTATCAGACAATCTTTCAACAACTACATGTAGCTCTTTTTTTTAAATTATTGCATGAAACTACCTCATTTAGTCTCTCTGTAACTATGAAGTAGTCAGATATTAGACCACAATATATTGTTTAAAAATTTTAAAGCACAAAAATACTAATGATGTCATTTTTTAAAAAGACGGCATTTCTAAACATACATGTAGTATCTTGCTCTCATGTTCACGAGCTCACAAAAGCTGAGGCAATCTATACAAGACCTGTACAAGTTCAAGCCAACCCACATACTGAAATAGATGGGATAGATGGCCTTTTAGTTTCTACTCATGAGGAGATACTGGCAGTGAATGGTCTCTAAAGAGAATCACTTCTTTTTCAGGACATGGTCATTGCTAGGGCTTCCATGTTGTAGTGGATGAATCCACACCCATGCATACACTCACATTCACTAGGTTTAGTGGGCTTTTTAAAAGACAAGGAACTTAGAGAGATGGCTCAGCAGTTAAAATGACTAAATAGTTATTCTTCCAGGGAACTCAGTTTTGAATTCCTGCACCCATACAGTGGCTAACAGCTATCTTTAACTCCAGTCTCAGGGGATCTGATACCTTCTTCAGATATTTGAAAACAATGTGTGCATATGGTTCACAGACATACACACCAAGTAAAGTACCTATAAACGTAAAACAAAAATAAAGTTTTTAAAAATAAAAGATATAAAGATGGGGGAGCACGCTGAAGAAGATATGAAAAAGTTGGGGGAATGCATACTAGACATAGTCATATTTCAATGCATGTATGAAATTCTTAATAATAAAGATTTTAAATGTATAGTGATAGCTTCATAAACTAATGGCTATTAACTTGTTCATTTCATCATTGCTTTCAAGACCTTTACAATTCAATGTGTAAACTTAACACACAGAATGAGAGAAAAATAGGAGTAACAAGAATGAACCAAGGTAGAAAAGTAAAAGAGAAAACAGCTGACATCTCAGAAAAGCCAGAAGGCTAAGACAGAGACAGGGAATATAAAAAGGGCTGCCATGATATGATAGTTTACATAAGTGACCTGAAAAACTCTACCAGGGAACCCCTACAGCTGATAAACACCTTCAGCAAATTAGCAGGATACAAGATTGACTAAAAAAAAAAAAATCAGTAGCCCTACTATATACAGACTCTAAAGGGGCTGAGAAAAATCAGAGAAATATTACCCTTTACAATAGCCACAAACAATATAAAGTATCTTGGAGTAATGCTTACCGAACAAGTGAAAGACCTATATAGCAAGAACTTTGTATCTTTACAGAAAGAAATTAAAGAAGTTAGAGGGATGGAGGGAAGGAGGGAGAGGGAACTGGGATTAATATGTAAAATAAGACAAATAAATATATTTAAAACATTATTTATTTTAAAAAAAGGTCTACAACTTTATTTGATTGTTTTATAGTGGATATTTTTTTTTTCATATGGAGGTCTTCACAAAACAAATACATCTGGTGTGGTGCACAAGAAGACTTTCAAGAGAAAGTATCTCCCCAGTTGGTTATCTAATACCAAGTGATTATTCCTAAAACCATATACATAGAAGTAACATTATACAGACTAAATAGGTTTTACATATTTAGGAATGTGTGTGTGTGTGTGTGTGTGTGTGTGTGTGTTTCTGTTTGTCTGTCTATCAACAAAGAAAAAGAGGCTATGACCTCGAGAGAGAACAAAGCAGAGACATGGCAGGGATTTGGGGAAGAAGAGAGAAATAGGAGAAATTATGCAATTATATCATAATTTAAAAATAATTGAAGATTGGCATTTATTTTTCTCTGGTTTTTGATTGCAGATGTGATGCAAACAGTCAGCTCACAATCCTATCACAATGCCAAGTTCACCACAGTGTAAGGCAAAATAAAGCTTATTTTCCTAAATGGGTTTTGTGAGGAATTTTGTCATGACAAGAAAAATAACCAATACAGATAGCTAGACTTATCTACCACATAACATACACCAAATCTCTACAGTTGCACAGAGAAAGCAGGAGTCAATATGCCATCATGAATGACACTGTTGTACAAATAATCAGTGCATAGTGTGCCTTTCTCAACATTAGTAGCCACTTTATATCACTTCATTACAATTGTAACTTTACTCATTAAGTTCTCTCAAGCCAGACAAGACCAAACTTTGCAGATAAGACTTTCCAAGGACAAGAGCCTTAGTTAAGTGTTCACAGAGTAGCTGTTCCATCAAACTAAGCCTTGCCTCTATCTAAAGTTGATTAGGGTTTGAAGTAGAATTCCTTTGTTTTACCTTACATCAGACCCAGTATGCCAAAATTTATCTTTATCGGTCACCAGAAATTGGAATGGTGTGCTAGTTTGAAAGATAATACCCCCACATAATGTCATATGTGTCAATATTTGATCCTAATTTGGTGGAACTATTTGGGAAGGATTAGGAGGTTTGCCATTGCTGGAGAAGGATGAGATTTGAGGTTTCAAAAGATCATACTGAGTCTCACTACCTATACCTTTTCGTTTTCTACTTGTGGATCAAGATAAAAGATTTTACTTTTTCTGCTTCCATACCTTTCCTCCATCATCTGCGACTCTAACCCTCTGGAACCATGCAAGTAGTCAAGAGCTTTCTTTTGTAAGTTGCCTTGTTCATGGTGTTTTACTCAAGCAGTAGAAAAGTAACTAGAACGGGTGGTGAATAAAGGATAATAGATAATATTAAGTAGTTAATGAGTAAGTCCATCTGACAGATGTGAAAATCTGTAATTTCCTCAATAACACTTAGACAATATAATTTCTAACACTACATAGTGCTTGTACTGGAGATAATTTTGCCCTTTAAATTTACACTAAATCTTTTCTTCTTATTAAATTGGACCCTTCTGTGTGGCTTAAGAAGACTTAAGTCCCCTGTGGAAATCCAATGTATGACAGTACCACAGATGTCAGGACCCTTCACAGAAGTAGATCTTCAAGATTAGAGAATTTGATGATTGTGTCTCAAGATTAACTTTTAAAATACTGCACATGGAAAACAAAATCAGTGGGTTCAAATTTTGTCTTAAAAAGAATAGGAGCATGAATTTCTTTCAGAGAAAACTTAGTCACTAATAGCTGTGTCTGTTTAAATAATTAAGCATCCGAATATCAGATTTCCCCTCAGTTGAGCTCTAGATTCTGTGAAGCCCTCACACTAAAACCAGATTTCAGCTGACTTAAGAGTCTGGCTACATGCTGTGGTATTGACATGGTTAAAAAGTCATAATGCTGTGATTCGGTATTCTCTCATCCCCCTTGAAAAGTAGAGGTGGATGGGACAGGGTATAAGGAACTTGGAGCCAAGGAGGAATGACAGCCAAAGAAAGACAGAGGAGTCAAAAAACCTGCAAGTAAAGGGTCTTCCAAATCTTTGCCCTACTCGTGAACTTTTTATTGGATCCCACAGAATGAGTTCCAATGCTCCAGCGGTACTTCCCCATTTTGGTTTTTAATAATAAAGAAACCAGCACATTAATTTTTAAAACTAGGAAATGATAGGACGAAGACTCCATAAACAGCTGAAATGTTAATCACACAAAAACTCCCAGAGCAATTTCACTCTGGACGTCTCATGGTTATGCATTACAATGGGAGTTTTCATCAGAACACTGACCCTGGCTGGCATGGGCTGCTGAGCAACGGACACCAAAGGCAGTCTGAAACTGTGAGCCAGGTCCTGTGGAGTCTGGCAACCAGGAGGAAATGCTCAAGAAGAGCCATTGCCTTGTGGGTGTGCCGGGCCAGGGTGTAGGAAGTGGTACTTAATCTCCATTGCATAGCTCTAGAAACCCAGCATGTATTCTCACAATGGACTGCAAAAGCCCACAATAAAAGCTACTTACCATCATCTGTGCTTCACCACTGAGGAGAATTTGGCTCACAAAAAGAGAAAAACTCCTCTGAATTCACGCAGTCCTATAGGACATTGCATTGTTGTAGCTGTGTTCTTGCTGCATGACATTTTAGCACTTGGAGAAGACAGATTCATTATGTCACAGTGATTGTGGGTCAGGAGTCTGGGTGTAAGCTCCTTAGACCTTCTGTTCAGGGTCTCACTGGCCTGAAATCCAACTGTCAGCTAGGGCTGTAAATTTTATGAGTGGTTTCCAGTTGAATTTTCCAAGCTCAATGGCTATTCACAGGATGAATTTGCTTGTGGTTGTATTACTGAGATTCCGCAACAGCTGCCACACAGGATCCTCTCCACTTGAAGTCACACATAGTCCTTGTGTTATGCCTTTCCCAGGCACTTCACTTCACTGTAATGTTCTCCCAGACCATCAGGGTCTCTCTCTCTCTCTGTCTCTCCCTCTCTCTGTCTCTGTCTCTCTCTGTCTCTCTCTCTGTCTCTGTCTCTGTCTCTCTCTTTGTGTGTTTTGTTTGTTCAAAGGCTCTCAGATTAAGTCAGGGCCACAACAGCTGTGTTTTTAAATTACTCAGTTATATAGGCATAATGGTACTCAAATTCAGGGTAGAGACTAGGAAAACATGTCTTAAATAAACTTTTGAAATTTAAATTTTCTGTTAGGATTATTGTCATAAATATAAATTCTATAAACTGGTCATGTATTTGGCCACTCTTTTAATACAGGTTAGCTTTTGCTACGATAACAAATGAAGACAAAATTTGCAATGGCTTAAAACATTTAATTCTTGCTATAATAGGTAACCATCAATAACCTTTAAAAGTTGCTACATCCAGGACAAAGGCTGATAGGACATCCTCTACAGGTCAACATGACAGAGAAGAGACATGACAAATCTAAAATATCCACTTAAAAAAAAAAAGTGTTCCCTTCATTCACAGTACATTTTAAAAAGTGAGACTATGTAGCCATTCCTGGGTTCAACAAGATGGAAAAAATTCCCCATGTAGGAAGTAGCTCTTTGAGAATGGAAAGTGAACTTTTGTCAAACTAACATACCCCATTATGACTGATATTAGCAGGATGCAAGACTTTGTTCTACCCTTTTGAACTTGCCCTTACTATGTGTCAACAGCTAAGCTTTTGTAGTCATGGAAGCAAAGGCAGTTAGAATTCTAGAGTAAAGAGAAACCAGAAAGCTTTCATTAGAAAGCCACTCACAGTCCCCCAGGTCACTACACTGTCTTTTATGAATAGGGAAAACAACTTAGAGAATCTGCCTGACTTCCCCTCAAGCAACTCTAGCATAAAATATGAGAACTATGGTTAGTTTCCCAAATCACTGGCTTCAGAACTCAAAACATTTTCCTACTGCCTACCTCAAAACGAATCTCACGTAATTGTTATGAGTAGATGTATAGATGTGTTCAGTGCTGAAATCTGATTTGCAGTGTTGGCAAGAGGACCTCTGTCCTTGAGACACAATGGGACTTTCTGAAATAATTCTCCATGTTCTGTTGGAATAGGCTACAATAACTCACTTTTTTGCTTGTTTTGAAGCTTTGCATGAATATAGCAAGAACATTTTTAATAAAAAAAATTGTGTATGAGGCCTTGTGTCCTTCTATATATATTATGTATACTCTAGCAGTGGCTTATCCTGTGGTTTTTATCAAAAGTTAGAGTTCATTTAGGACTCTATTGAAATCTGTATTGTCAAGAAATGTAAATATAACTTTCATATTTTTTCTAAAGGAAAACAACAAACCTCTCTAATGTACAGTAAATTCTGATTCCAGAGCCTTTTATTCTAACCTGTTTAATCTTCTCTGCTGCTGTTATCACTTCATCATAAGTTTCTTTTCTACTCCTACACTTGCCACCAAATGTGATACATCATCTGATAACTGCTTTCATTTATCAACAGGGTAAAGCTAGAGGGTGGCAAACAATTCAGTAGAGCACAGAGAGACCTCAAGGATTAAAAGGTGGTTCACTTAGAATTTTGGACTCAGTTTTAAATATGAGCTTTTGCAAGTATCATACACTTTAAATCTGTCAATTTTTTTTATCACTTATACATACTTCAATGTTCCTGAATCCCTTAGACTTGACTCTGCCCTCTCCTCATTTGTTGACTCTAGCAAGGGTTATAAGCAGTAGTATGTATGGTTTACTTCTGAACAGATCCAAGGCTAGAAATCTGATAAGTGAATTCAGCTTCTGATGATTTGTGGCTCTTTCTTCTACACCCACACACATATACATATAATACAGGTAAGTATTTCCTCGAGGGTTCACTAACATAAATAAACTAAATGATGTCAAGTCAGGCAGGGAAAATTCTTCAAAGAACGCCAACTTGGCATTCATACTTCAGACATGGGAGGAGAATATTCAAACAAATAGAAAGACCATGTGTCTGAAAAGCTGTTTCTCTACAAAGCCAGAATTTAGGAAAGCTTAGAAATGTGATTATTTGAACAGAAATATTCCTGGAAAGTATCATTGATTACTGGAAAAAAATTACTGTGCTAGGGTCAGGAACCCATCATCACACCATGTAAACCTTGAAAACTTAGCATGTTCCAGATCATAGTCTCCTCATTTGGGAACTGCAAAGCTTAGCCACTGAACTATCTTCCCAGTCTCTTTGTCCTTCTTTTCTACAGGATCAGGAATTCCCATGTCTACTACTAAATATCGTGATACTACATATAACATTTGTTACTTTTGTTGTTGTTTTGTATTGTCTCTTGAGACAGCTCTGGCTTTCTTGTAACCTGGCTTTGTAAACCAAGCTGTTCTTGAACTCATAGAGACTAACTTGCCTCTGCTTTTCATGTACTGGGATTAAAGGTGTGCACCACCACCCAGATAACATTTGGTACTTTTAAACAGCTCCTCTATCAATGGAATCCCACACATTTATCTGTTTTCTGTAAACTGCATCTTCTTACAACATTCTCCTGGGTGGCTGGCAAGTGCTGAGCAACCGACTGCTTAGAAGCATTTGTTGTTTTGAGCCATGACTGCAGGGCTTTCCAGAACTAATAAAGTTTTTGCAATAATCTCATTTAAACAGGCATTGCTTTTTGTAGGAAAACGAGTGTATAAAGAATAAGAAAAAGCAATGACAGTTTTATCAATTGCTTTTTTTCTTACCATTTTCTTCTTAATAATACTACCATTCAGAAGTATAAGAAAGGGTTAAGATGTAAGAATGGAGAATACTCAAGTTTAGTTCCAATGATTTAGACATATCTTTGATATCTGCCAGATGGGCCTTTGAAGTGCAAAACAGGAACAGATCCCTAAAGGAAGGCTGACACACAAGTTCTGACCTGTGAATTAATCAGGGAAACAACTGGGTGTGAATAGACAGTGCCTTTGTAGGTGTGGCTGGTGTAGGCTGCTTAACCAGGGTGGTCTCCATGGAAAAAGAAAGCAATAATTCACTTGGGACCCAGGCAGACAAGCATAGGGTTAGTCCCTCTGGACCATCACTAAGTGCAGGTGAGAGGCAAGTTACAAATCACTGACTAAGGAAACTTATGAATGAAGATTTATACTTTCCACATTGTGTGTTGTGATCTCACAACTGAGCATGTCTTTGAAAATCTAAAGCTTTAGCATTTACGTTACACAAAAGCAGACTTTGTTGACTTTGTTCACTATTGCATAGGCAGCACCTCGAACAGTGTCTGACATTGCTTATAATGTAAGTTATTCATGTACTGAGATTCATATAATCCAGACAGATTGAAAAAGAAGATTATTTTTATAATATTCTCTATATTTTACACAAACAGCATACAAATTTAGGCACACACATTGGAACCTAGGCCCCTTTGTTTTCACGCTTCTCATGTACTTTGGCATAATCTGAACTGTGAGCTGAAATCCTTATCTGTTCATCATGAAAGCATCAGAGATCTGAAAGATTAAAAAAATCTGGATTCAGACTATGTTACTCATAAAACCAAGAAGATAAGAAGAGGAGAAGGGTCTATGTATACTCCCTACGATTGTCAGGAAATCATGGCCTTTCTGACAATCAACAGCAAGGACTTAGGAAAGTCCCCTCAGGACCTGATCCCAGTAGAAACATAGAGATGATGGAGAGAAACAGAGGAACCAGAAACTTGAAAAAAATATTCTGGGTCTAGCCTTGGCATAAATAACATCACTCACTGTTTTGTAAGATTCATTCATTCCAGAGAATTATCATTTCATCCAAGACCTAATCACTTGAAGACTTACAATCATACCATACTGTTGAATGCGGGTCTTGGTAAGGGCTGAATATAACAACTAAGTTTGAATTTCCCTCTAGCCTCAAAATATGAACCTATGTGTCCACCTTAGTTTCTTTTGAAGAAAGAAAGTGTGATACTCCATTTTTCACACTAGGTTTTATAGTTCAATGTGAAATTTCAAATATGTAGAAAGAGTGAAAAGAGTATATTGAATACTTATTATCCACCATCATCCTTACCCATCATCAATACATCTGTTCATTTCATCTCTATTTCCTACTCTCTACACTGTGCTGATCATTTTTATTTAGCAGTTTATTAAGACATAAAACTTAAGTTCTTCCATTATAAGAAGATGTGTCTGTTTTATTGATGTCAATGGGAGGCCTTCCCTTTTTTGAAAAGAAACGGAGGAGGAGTGCATGAAAAGCAGAGAGGTGGAAGGAGGGACTGGGAGGAGAGGAGGGAGGGGAAACAAAAGAAAGAAAAAAAGAGAGAGAGAGGAAGGGAAGGAGGATGGGAGGGAAAAGGGGAGGGAGGAATGAAGGGAAGGAAGAAAGAAAGAAGGGAAGGAGGGGGAAAGAAGGAAGGAAAATAGAAGAAAGAATTAACATAATACATTAGAAGATGTGTCAATGATTTCTAGAAATTGTGTAAGTTGTATAAATATGACAATACATTTTTAAGACATTTTCATCACACCAAGCTCCAAGCTTCTCTATGTTCATTTGTAGTCAATCTGGTTTTTTTTTTTTTTTTTTTTTTTTTGTCTCTATTCAGGCTGCCTACCCTGAATATTTCACATGTAGAGAATTGGATAATCATTTGTTTTGGGATTTCTTCATCTAGCATAAAGTTCTTAAGTTTTGTTCAGGCTGTAGCTATATAAGTAGTTCAATAATTTCCATTGCTAAGTATATTTAGTTCTCTGCCCACTTGGTATTTTGTTTATATATTCACTAGATTTGCTTAAGGATTTTATATTACAATAATGTTACAGATATCTTTTGGTTAGAATTTTCATTTTTCTTTGGCAAGCATTTATATATGGAATTTTTATGTGCTATGCTGTAAGAGAGTCCCCCCAAATTCAGTGGAAACTAAACTTGCATACAATATTGAGAAGTGGGAATATTAGAAGGTAGGGACTGGGTTTGTGATGTCTTTTCCCTTATTAAAGAAGTGAGGCTGTGGTCAAAGAAAGGTGAGCTTATGAAAGTGCGATTCACCTTGTTCTCCCTCTTCCATTCTCTCTTGCCACATGCACCTCAGTGCTCTTGACAGATTAAGGCCTCAGGCATAAATTTCTAGCTCCCAGGACAATAGAACAAGTAATCTTTTAGTATGAATAATTTTCTCAGTCTGTGGTATTCTTTTATAATAAGAGATTAGGATACAGGGTCATATGGTAACACATTAAGAAAGTAGAAATCTGTTTCCTAAAATTGTTGTAGCATTTTGCATCTGTAATGTGCAAGAGGTCTAGTTTTCTGCTTCCTTTCTAACCCTTAGTTTTAGTTCTTTTCTATCATAGTCATTCTGGTGTATATACAGAGATAATATGCTTTTAATTTGCATATGCCTAACAAATAATGACATCGAGCACTTGTTCATGTATTTTTACTTGTCTTTTCTGGTGAGGCTAGTCAAGTTCTCTTCACCCCTAGTGAGTTGTTTGCCTCCTTATTGTTGAAGCAACAGTGTTCTTTATATATTTTGGACCCAATTTCTTTAGGACATACATTCTTTGTAATAATATGTAATACTATGCAGTAGTATTTCTTAAGAAAGTCCCTTATTTTCGTAATGTGGTCTTTTGAACTCCCTCTCAACCCAGATAGTTACACTACCTACTTAATTGTTGCAGGCACGGAACTAATTTTTTCATAGTTTAAGCTATGAGAAATACTGGGAATCAATTTAACTTTTCTAAAGACTAGACTAGCACCTGAAACAAAAGACTTGTCCAGCTTCTGAGTGGCCTGCTAGAGGGAAACAGAGGACCTTTCACAAGCAAAGATGTGTGGGGCCAGAATAGCTGCTGGGATTTTGATAGCAATTCAATGGAAAACTATATATATATCTATTTGGGGATATTTAACATCTTCCAATTCATGAACATGGAATTTCTCTCTACTTTTTTAGCTGTCCTTTTTATTCCTGTCACCTGTGTTTTGTAGTTTGCAGTGTTAAAGGTCTTACATTTCTTTTATTCAATTTATCCTTAAGTATTTTATTATTTGTGGGGATATTGTGAATGGAATTGTTTCCTAAATTTTATTTCCTGACTGTTCATTGCTAGTATATAAAATTACAATTGATTTTTGTACATTGATTTTGTATCCTATGATCTCACAAACTCATTCATTATTTCCAACAGCTTCTCCCATAACCACTTAGGATTTTCTGTGTAGAAGTGTGGGATTTCTTTTGTACATTGCTTGTATATTAATTTTTAGAACATCATAATTTTAAATTAAGCAAATGAGAACATTCTCAAGTTCAATCCTCCAACAGGAAATACCTAATGGGAAGCACTTCCTGAGCAAGCTTGGATATATCATCACTTGGGAGAGTAGACAACATTTGCTTCATTTACCTGTGATAGACAACCAGAAACCAAGTTCATTGAAACCTTTGAGACCTTCGTAAGCATGGGGATCTGCAAAAAAAATCACCTGTGCATATTCTAGCTCCTGGGGCCTACATAGTCTGAGGTCAAAACCTCACAGAAATTAGGGGCCAGGCACGGTCCCCAACTGTGTCTGCAAGGTAACAGGCAGAAGCAATGCTCAGATGGCACTCAGCTCTTTTGCAGGAAAATGGGAAGTGTTAGGACTGTATGAAGATGATAAGACATGCTACTTTAGTTTCTCTGTTTCTAATCAGACCTATTTTATGCCTTCCCTCTCTCTTTGATAACAAGTTTGTCCTATATAACTAAGGTTAGCCTCAAACATCTATCCTCCTCCTTCAGTCTCTTACATGCTGAGATCATAAGCATGTAATACCATACCCACTTCATTTTACAGCAAACACAATGGTCCTGTCGATGCAGGAAATAAGTACTTGTCATTGAGACTAGTACTAAAACCTGTGGTTGCTGCCTCCAGGAACACTGAACTGATTAAATAAATGAACATTCTGGACTCAAGCTATCACTTTGAAGTTTGAGTCATCTCATATCTCTGAGCCTCTGTCCTTTCTTCCAAACATGAGAAGCATAATAACACTCCCATATACACAGACATATAGGGTTGCGCTGGGTATAAAGGAAATATATTCTATAGTATCCTCTCACAGTCTAAAATGCTAAACAAGTAGAAACAAAAATACATTGACCCACTGCCTCCATGCTATGTCTGAAACATGGCCCAGGTATTCATATTTAGAGACTATATTTAGGTCCAGTTTTCTGAGATATTGTTCTCCCGAGAGGTATTTTCAGTTGTAACAATATAGATTCTATTTTTATAGCATTGTATAATGTCATTTTAATTTGCATGAAAGGAGCTTGGCTTCTTTTTCCTTCCCTGTCTTCTCTCTATCTCTCTCTCTCTCTCTCTCTCTCTCTCTCTCTCTCTCTCTCTCTCTCTCTCTCTCTCTCTCTCTCTCTCTCTCTCTCTCTCCTTCTTTCCTGAGTGGGTCCCAGCAGCACAAAAATGGTGTTGTTAATCTTAGTTCTGCTTGGTTTCTTTGCTTCTATCTAACAATCTGTGATTCCCTGCTCTTCATACTCCCAGTCTACCCTAGTACACAGACAAATCTGAGCTAGACTCTTTTCCTGAATGTCCTTTATCCAATCAGTCAAGTCTTTTAGATTCTGTCTCCTTCACACCACCCAAACCCATCCATTTCTCCTCACCCCACCGGACATGCCTCCATTTTAATCAGTTATTTCTCACCCAAAATTCATGACCCAGCCCCCTACACAGACCCTCGGAGAAGCCCCATGTTTATCTCCATTCCCTTCTCCATGTTGCAGCCAGAACGTTCTCTCTGCTGGATTGTCAGAATAATCCAGATCAAATCCCAGACTGCTGACCTTGGCACACTTGCTCTTTCAGGTTTATCCCCCAAGCATCAGGCCCCTGGTTACCCTCCTTGCTTCTCCCTTTCCTACTATTTTCATTGCCCTTTCACTCTGGCAGTTTCTAATTCTGCAATGGGCTCCTTCTATTTTACTTTCTTGTCTCCTACTCATGCATACTGGCTCTTGGTTTCTTTAAGTGTTCGTCTAACCTGCTCCTTTCATAAGCCCAATTCCCAGTTATCGCCCATAATCCTGTCCCCTCTTGTGAAAACCCTTTCCAGTACTTTTTAAAGCTAAGCTAGATGCCCTTTGCTGTGCCCTTCTTATCTCCCTGATTCATTCATGCTTCAATTTGCCTATATGTTACTATGGGTCCTCAAGTAGACCACCATCTCTCTGAGGACATGATGCATACTTATTTCTGTTATCTTCCAACAGCAAATGTTGCACTCTTATTCTTATTTCTTCAAATCACCTAGCTACTGGGGATGTTCGTTGTAACTCAAAGTCATGCCCCAAACTCAGATTGGCCCTTAGTTGCAATAAGAGAGGGCTTACACCTGGAGGGTGGGCCACTACTTTTTAGATGGCATGGACATAAAAAAGGCTTGAATTCTTAGGTTTCTATTACTGGGATAAAACACTGTGACAAAAAGCACTTTGGGGAAGAAATGGTTTATTTTGTCTTATAGCTTGTAGTCCATCATCCAGGGAAGCCAGGGCAGGAATTCAAGACAGGAAAGTAGAAGCAGGAGCAGATACAGAGGCCATGGAGGAGTGCTGCCTACTGGATTGTTCTTCCTGGTTTTCTCAGCATAATTTCTTTTTTATAGCAGCCAGGACCAGCAGCCCACGAATGACTCCATACACAATGAGTTTGGCCCTCCCGTATCCATCATTCTCAAGACAATGTAGCACAGGCTAGCCCACATACCAGTCTGGTGAAAGAATTTTCTCAATTGAGGCTCCCTTTTCCAAAGTTACTATAGCATGTGACAAGCAGACAAAAAAGTAGCCAGTACGGTCTCCTCACATTTTTAGGACAGCTCTCAGACACAAAGTTTCTGGCAGAATTTGACTAGATCTCCGATGCAACTGTGCTGATCTTTATAGGTCTCCCTGCACCATCTCCCAAGATTGTTATTCTGTGATACCTTTTGTAGCGAAATCATTATTTCCTATCTCAGACACTATTTCCAGGGAATCCCATCTAAGACAGTCTTAAAACATAGTCTCTGAAACCTAATAGACAGGAAATATTTGGCTCATAAACAGACAAAGTAGTGAATGTGTAAATACCCTTTGAAGATAATTCTAAGTGTGAAAAACTTGCAAGGTTTGACTGCCTATGTTTTTGAAAACTCCCTTGGACATCCTCTTTGTAGGATGAAGGATGCCATCTTTAGAAGGAGCACAACTCCTTTCTTGGTCATCTGGCTCAAAGTGATGCAAGCTAAGACTACTTAGGGGATGTAACTTTACTGTGTATATTAGTGGAAAGGAATAAGATGTTATTTTGAAAATTATAAACCAAATAGAAAATAGTTTGTTTTTCATTATGGGATCTTTCTGAGAATTAAAATAGTATGAGAGCAAATTTTATGCTGTTCAAAGGTGTTTTAGGGTAAGTCTTTAGGGTACCCTTCAAAGGGACAAAGAACACATAGTTACCTGAAGATGCTACACAGACTGAAGCACCTCAGCCTTCTCATGTGATAGCATTCATTTCCTGGGATCTAAAGGATTTCCCTGATTGTAAAAACACAGGATATAGATATGGACTTAATGACTTGAACCTGGGAAAAATTTTCTAATGAGGAAAATCAAGATGAACCATGGAACTTCATTGGAGATGGCTGGGAGACTAGCCTGCCCAAATAGATGTGTAAATAATAGAGAGGTTAGGTTTGAAAGTTGTATGCTCAAAGTAGAACATCTAGCCAATGATTGACTTATTATATTGACTTATTATAAGTCAATATAGCAGTCAATGATTGACTTATTACTATAGCCATAGGGATACAGAGGTGTTTGCCTGAGCATGACTGACACACACACACACACACACACACACACACACACACACACACACACACTTGGGCTCTGAGAAATGTATGTTAGATTGTCACCTAGGTTTTGCATTCTATGTGACAATGACCAATTAAAGCCCTTCATCATTCTGAGGGGGTTTTTGTCATTTATAACAAACATAAATAAACATACTGCCATTCTGAAGCAGTGGTTATTAGGGGGCCGGTGTGGGAGTGAAAAGAATAGGAATGAGTCACTGAACTTGACGCATTAAGGTACATTTCAGGGAGTGAAGGACTCATCATCAAGTAAGAAGAATTGGAGAAGAGACACAGTGATAAGAAAGACTTTCCATGTGTACCACCCAAGAGAATTTTATGACCTGAAACCTGTGCTCGATCTGGAAAATTTCAAGAGAATATCTTGGTTATACCCTGTCATATACACACTTGGATGAATCACCTCACACATATGAGCATACCAGCAAATTCTACTGATAAAAAAAAAAAAAAACTTTTGGACTGCTGTCTGGAAAAAGGAAACCCTACCTACTTATTTATAATAATATTCTTAGGACCACCTTATAAAAAAACTGACAGGGCTGACCAGAAGGCTTATTTTAACAATAGAGGGATATTGCTAAGAAAGGCATTCTTGAAGATTTATGTGACCATTGAATACAAGATTATTTAGAGGAGAGTGGGCAGAGCTGTGTTAAACAATAGCTACTAATTTTCAGTTTCAGTCCTTATCAAATATAAAATGAGGACAGTAGTTGAGGGATGAGGAAAAGAATGTTAACAGAGCAATTGATGATGACAGAATGGATGAGAATGTCCACTAACTCGCCCTAACTATTGGAATGATGGGAAGGCAGGAGAATGGGGATGGTGCAATCATGATTTTAGAGCACAGATGACCTCTATGAGCATCTATTGGATAGTTTTCAAGCTCTTATGGGGCTGCAGCACCTTCAAATATCAACATTTCAAGGGCTGATCTGAAGTTAAAACAAAGCTTAGGAGCAATGTGGGTAGCCATCCACTGATGGGTGAAAGAAGACCACAGATTCTTTCACACTGAGAAACTTTGGTAGGGAAAATATTTTAGAACAATCTACATCTGAAAGAAGGGCTTGGAAGTATAGACTTCACGACAGAAGTAATATTCCAATTCCAAAATAGTCCCAAGCAAATAAGTTTAGGAGGAGAAATATCTCACAGAAACAATTCTGGAGGCTTTGTTGGTAGAAATACCCATACAATAAGATGTTAAAAAGCTGAATCTTAGAACGTATTACTTGAAATCAATTCTTGGCTCTATCAAAGCCATGAACTCCCTGGAAAATATATTATATTAAAATTAAATTAGGAGACTGATACTTATTGGCATCTCATTGTGAAGATTAACAGATATTCCATCGACAAGGCTTATCCCAAGAGCAAACACGGGGCCAGCAACAGTTAATGCATTAAAAAAGATACCGCATACCAAGTACTGTAGCAGACTTTCTTGGACCACCAGCCCCCAAATCATGAAGTGGGAACATATTAATAATTATGAATGCTTAGCCTTAGCTTAGGCTTGTTTCACTCACTCTTATAAATTAATTTAACCTATTTCTATTCATCTACATTTGCCCTGGGGCTTTTTAACTTTCTTTCATTCCATATTTCCTACTTTCTTGCTTTGTGTGGCAGGCTGGCTCTTGGCATTTCTTTGGTGTCTCTTTTTCCTTCTTTCTTTCTTGAGCCTAAAATCTTCCTACTTACTCTCCCTACCTGGAAGGCCTGCCTATTTGTTTTCTGTCATTCACCTTTTTATTACCCAATCAGGTGTCTTAGGCAGGGAAAGTAAAATAGCAACACAGCTTAACATAATTAAACAAATGCAGCATAACAAAAGCAACATACCTTTACATAAACAATTATTCTGTGACGCAAACAAATGTGACAACCTTTACTTAGTTAAGCAAGTATTCTCTTCCACAAAAAAATTTACTGTGTTGGTACTGGTACTGAGGGGGTGGCCTGGAATGAGATACTATTTAAGTTTTCACATGATCATTGATGCAATGTACCCAACTCTTAATTTCTACCACAAGAATCTTAACCATGTTACCTCCTATGGAAGTGTAAAGCATGCCTATGCTTAGAAGCTGTAAGGAGAGGAACATATTCTTTGTCACTTGGGTTTGGACTGGACTTCACTGATTTTAGGAGGCAGTCCTTGTGACTTCCTCCTTGCTCTCTCCACTCTATTTATTTATTTATTTATTTAAATTTTAAACAAGCTTGTTTTACATGTCAATCCCAATTCCTTCTCCCTCCCCTCCTCCCCTGCCCTCCCCCCATCTAACCCTCATTCCATCTCCTTTCTGCTCCTTCCATGAGGAGTCTTTGAAGTCTGTCATATCATTTGGAGCAGAACCTAAGCCCTCCCCATGTGTCTAGGCTGAATGAGTATCCCTCTATGTGGAATGGGCTCCCAAAGTCCATTTGTATACTAATAGAGACTAATCCACTCCCAGAGGCCCCATAGACTTCTCAGTCCTCCTAACTAACACAAGCATTCAGAGGGTGTGTGTCAGTCCTATGCTGGTTTCCCAACTAACAGACTGGAGTCCATGAGCCATCCCCCTTGTTCAGGTCCACTGTTTCTGTGGGTTTCTCCAGCCTGATCTTGACCTCAATGCTCATCACTCCTCCCTCTCTGCAGCTGGATTCCAGGAGCTCGGCTCAGTGTTTAGCTGTGGGTGTGTGCATCAGCTACTGGATGAAGGCTCTAGGATGGCATATAAATAGTCATCGATCTCATTATTGGGGAAGGGCATTTAATGTAGCCTCTCCACTATTGCTTAGATTGTTAGTTGGGGTCATCCTTGTAGATCTCTGGACATTTCCCTAGTGCCAGATTTCTCTTTAAACCTATAATGGCTCCCTCTATTAGGGTACCTCTTTTCTTGCTCTCCTGTGTATTACTCCCCTGACTCAATCTTCCTGCTCCCTCATGTCTTCCTCTCCCTATCCTCTTCTCTGCTTATCTTTCTCTAAACTCCCTCTCCTCTCCCCTCAATGCTCCCAATTTGTGGTAGCCTGACTCCCATTTTCTGTCATACTGATTTCCAAAGTGGCTGCATGAGTTCGCACTCCCACCAGCAGTGGAGGAGTGTTTCCCTTTCTCCATATCCTCTCCAGCATAAACTTTCTTTGTTGTTTTTTGATTTTAGCCATTCTGACAGGAGTAAGATGACAGGAGTATCTCAGAGTTGTTTTGATTTGCATTTCCCTGATGGCTAAGAATGCTGAGCACTTAAATTTCTTTCAGACATTTTAGATCCCTCTACTGAGAATTCTTTATTTAGTTCTGTACCCCACTTTTTAATTGGATTATTTGGTGTTTTGGTAACTAGCTTCTTGAGTTCTTTATATATTTTGGAAGTCAGCCCTCTCTCTCTCTGTCAAATGTTGGCTTGGTGAATATCTTTTCCCATTCGGTGGGCTGCTGTTTTGTCTTGTTGACTGTGCCCTTTGCCTTTCTCCTGTTATGAACAGTTTTCCACCAGCCTGGTCCCAGAGCCATGTCAGCCTCAAATATCTCACAGAGATGCTGTATTAGATATAACACTGTTGGCCTGTTACTAGTGTTGCTGACCAGGCAGTGAGTTGTCTCTGTGATTTTTAAAGTTTATATATTATCATTCTGTGATCTTTGATGGAGTTGAAGACAGATAGTAATGGTTATAGTTTTTTTTTTTAGTTAGAATTAAATATAAGTTACATAATAAGACTTTAGATTCACAAAGATAGGATAGATAATGGAATATTTTCTTTAAATCTCACTAAATGTTAATGAACTAAATATTGTTAACTATAGTTCTTATTTGATACTTGTTTTGTTATATATTTTACTATGTTAAAGTTAAAACCCTTCTTTTTATTTTTAGACAGAAAAGAGGAGATGATGGGAGATATCATTCTGTAAATATGTTTCTCTTATTGGTTAATGAATACATCACTGTTGGCAAATAGAAGGCAAGATAGGCAGGACTAGGAGACAAGGAGGATTCTGGGAGATGTTGTAAGGAGGGTCAAGATGTAGAAAGTGAGCGAAGTCCAGACCCTTTCTCTGGTAGGATAAGAATATGTGAAAACACTTAGATTAATAGAAATGGGTTAATATTTAAGACAGAGATAGCCAATAAGAAATGCTAGTAACAAGCCAATAATGTTTTATCTACTACAGCGTCTCTGTGTGTTATTTGGGGCTAATGCGGCTGTGGGACCAGGCTGGCAGTAAAACTGCTCGTAATATCCTCCGATCACTCTTTAAGAGAGGGCAGCTATGATTTTTTTTGAGGCCACCCCTAAAATTCCACAAACAAATCTATGTGCAAGGCTTTGAGGCTTTCTGCCAATAGCCAGAACTATGAGGGCAGCCAGTGTAGACCGAATATCTAGCCCAAGTCAAGTGCTCAGGTGAGTCCAGCCCAGCAGGCAGGCTAACTGCAATCTCACAAAAGACCCAGTGACACAACCACCACAACTGCACAGCTGCTTTATTTTCATATTGATTTCGGTGTGTGTGTGTGTGTGTGTGTGTGTGTGTGTGTGTGTGTGTGTGGTATTACACTTCCTCCATGAAGTCATGCATGATATTCAGAGGTTGATATAAGCTATACTCCTCAATTGCTTCTCCATTTATTTATTTATTTATTTATTTATTTATTTATTTATTTATTTATTTATTTATTTGAGACAGGTTCTCTCTCTGAGCTTATCATGTTTGCTAGGCAGGCTAGCCACTGAGTCTTCAAATTATGTCTGTTTGGCTTTTATGTGAATGTTGGGGAAATAAACTTTGAAACTCATGATTGCATAACAAACAATTTATTCACTTATGTATCTTCCTGGATCCTACCTCTGATTCCTTGAGCCACAGAAATTGTGTGAGATGATAACTATTCACCACCTAGAACTTTTATATTTTAGGATAGTTGGTTATATATGCAGATAGTTTTTTTCAAAAATACCCTATAAAAATGGACAATTGTGCACAACAAAGGCAAGAAAGTCATAGCCAGAGGTGTTAATTACTTTGTTTTTGTTTTTGTTTTGTTTTTCCCCCAGCTACTCCATACTACATAAAAAAAGTTGGATTTTGAGTCCAAATCTGTTTTCAAGGACCAAGGTATTTCTACTTTATCTCTGCATCCTCAAAAGGAATCTGTGGTAAAAGTAATAAAGCATTTCCCATAAGGGCCTGGGGGCAGTCTTTGTTGTAGTGTATGTTGTTTTCTTTTTTCCTGAAATGAGTTCAGAGAGTGAGAAGAACCCTTGAAAGATTGTATGTGGATTCCAGGTGTCTGTAATAAACATGCCCCTGCATTACACATAACAAATATTACTTAGTTAACATTAAAGACTGTGGAGCAAAAATTATCCCATAATTTCCCAGAATACCAACCATTCATATTTCTACCTCATAGAAATACTTTTCAGATGCTGCATTTTTACTACAGTATATCACAGGCTGAAAAGGCATATGGGAGGCAACTGCAACTTTTCTTGTCTTTCCAGGTACATTTTTTGGTGAGCTGTGGGCTCACTTTCTCAGGTACAGTCTAAATCATAACCTATGTCTCATTTTTCTTTTCCCTCTTTGCATTTGTGAACATTAAGATCAAGCCCTAGATCATGCCTTCCAGATTTATGAAGACAGTAATCCATCATCCACACTCGAGGAGCCTTTTTGCCTACTTCTAACTGATTGCATTCTCTGAGAATTTTACCTTCTGACCACTGTGGGACATATTTTTCTCATCTTGCATCACAAAAGTCCAACTCCTTTCCTACTTTTTCCAACAGCATAGCATGTAGGAGAACACACATGGGGAGTGAAATGGAGGGAGAGAAAGGAGAGAGACAGAGAGGAGAGACTGCTGAGGTTTTGATTTGTATTAGTCACCTAATGTCCATGAATATAAGCACAGGGAAGGACACCATTAGGCACACACCTGATATTATGGGATCCAGCTTCGTGTGCTGACTCCAAAACTGCATATAGTGAACCAAATTATATGGAAACTCCTAAGAATAGCATAACATGGTGGATCAGGCTGGTTTCAAACTCTCCGCTTTCCTCTTCCGCCTCCCAGATGCTAAAATTACTTACAGGTGTGCACCACCACTTCTGGCAAGATATTGTTAAGCCTTTCCCTGTAGTCACTTCTCTGTGTTTTCTAGCATACTGGGTAATTAGGCTTTAAGACTGCAAATGTATTATAACCCAGCCTGTATTTTATTAACAATGTAAAACATTTCAAGGGAAAACTTGTTCATTCCCGATTTTCACAGAACACCTTTTACCTGGAATCTAATCACCCACACTCATTCTTCGTTCTTAAATCAGTTATTCGACAGATTCTGACTTAATAGTGACTAACATCCTATGCCTCCTGCCTGAAATGCTGTATTTGGTAGGAGTGCTGCTGGGTTTTTTTTTTTTTTTTTTTTTTTTGTATTTTTTTTTCCCTCCTCCTCTAAGCTCTGCCCAGAGTCATTCTTTAATAGAACTGGTTGAAGGGAGAGCTATAGAATTGGCCATTTTTTGTTTGTTTGTTTTAACCATCAGTACTGTTTTAAAGTCAAGAAGCTGGATGAATAGGAAATGGGGTTTCTATCTTTTAAGAAACTATTTTAAAAATATCATTGAAAAAAAAATGCTACCTTCAATTGGCCAGACCTGCATCACCAAAGGAAGGGTAAACAAACAAAACAAAACAAAAAACATTTAGTAATTCTAAAATACCACCAGGGTTGCTCATGAGGGAGAAGAACAGAATGGTTGTCTAGAAAGAAATTCACAGTTTGGGCCGAACTGGATGCATGCAGTCAAACCATCCATTCTGTGTGCTTTCACTTTCTTAGTTACAAGAGCAAAGCTCTTAATCCCAGTTTCGGTTGTTAGGCTTGGTACACGAGAAAAGAACAAAATGTTCTGCTTTCACTGTGGCTTCCGGGCCCACGAAGTCAGCCAATAGACACCTCATTGCTATTCTACGAAGAACAAAGAACTAGATAAAGCTGATAAAAAGAGGTAATGTTCTGAGTAGTTACTACAAAAGGATCCAGGTAAGCCACTCTGCACAGAAACCACTGGAATTTCTCAGTGAATGGATTTGAACATTTTGCTGTCCAATTTAGTATCCTTCATGTGTTCCTTCCTTTTAGTTTTATGGAGAGCCTGGGCCCTCTGGATAAGACACAAGGCATTTGTGCTCTTGGAGCATTTCCCAGTACACTGACAGGAACATCCTATCCTATACCCTCCCTGATAGTTCATGGTCTTTTCTCCCCTCTCTGCTTGCACATGAATTGTAAACACCATTAGGAATGCCCTGCCTTCTACTTTGTCCCTATGACTTCAGTGTGTTTCTCATCACCTGGTACAAGCATCAGGATTCTGGGAAGCCCTCTGTTAAGGTTAGGTTCTGAACTTCTCTCACAGTCTCAAGATTTGAATGGTTGGTGCCTGTTGAGCCTTTAGGAAGTAGTGTCTGTCCAGCAGAAACAGATCATTAGCCTTTTAGGGTTATAGCTCTTTCTGATTCTGGCATTTTATCTCCACTTCCTGTTTGTTGCTACGTGAGAAGTCTCTATTCCACACTCCTACCATCATTCTTTCCCCTGCTGTGATGGACTAAAACACCCATGAAACTGTAAGCAGAAAGAAACTCTTCCTCTAGGAAGTTCCCATAGTTGGGCATTCTGTCACAGAGATAAAAGAAGTTAGTCAGTATTCTTATACATAATAGTGTTTCACTCAATATGTTTTTATTTAGAACTCACTGTCCCTTTGGCTGTTCCAGTAAGGACCACAGTCCTCACCCCTATACCCAGAATCTAGACAACTCTATCACTTGCCACAATTTAAAGCATCTGCTTTGATGAAGCTTACTTGCTCTTAGTTTGAACCACATAAAATTGACCTATCTAGTGGCTTTTCATGTCTCAAACTAGGATTTCTTTCATATCTTACACTAAAAACAACTAGTAGACATACCAGTTAGAAAAGATATTAAAGACTTGACTTGAAATAATTTTTTTGCATTAACAGCATATTCCAATGATTTTTAAAAGTTTAGTATCACCCAGATCATTAAAAGTTTGAAAACAGCTAATGATTTTAAGCTTTTGCCATGGAGTTTTTAAAATTTCTAAGGTGATACATGTGTTTAGAAAGTCATGTGTGAGAACCATAGGCAATGTCTTTCCTCTGGCTTTCTTTTCCATTCATTCACTCTAAAGAGAAACGTGATATTCTGATAATTTAATACATTAAGCCACAAGGAGGAAGCTGGATTTCAGTTCTGTCCATATTTTCAATACTTTATGGCCTATTCAGTTATAAAATTGTCTTCTTGTAGACTCTACCTCACTAGATGGGTCTATTTCTATTCTATGTAGAATAAATGACTTAGGTGTGATTTGCACACGCTTCCATAGACTTTGAATGAAAGTAACATCAATGGTGTTTAATGGTTTCATGAAAGCAGCTTTTAAAATATCTGCACAAAGTTATATTACCTTACTTGTTACCAGTAACCTCAGTAACCAGTAAACAAGAACAAAACCAGGTGTGCACATATCCACTCTGAAACAAAACTGACAAGAAGGTCTATCTGTTAATCAACATGAAGAAAAGTCTATGGTGACTATGGAAGAATAGGAACTCCCAAATCACCTCCTTAGAGTTCTTTTGCAAAGAGTCTTTAAAGAAAACATAGACAGGGGAGGGTGGACAGAAACTTGGGGACTGGATGGTTTCATTACAACAGGCATATATGAGCTCATGTCCTTTAAAGTCTTAACTCACTCAGGAGGTTCCCAAGGCCGTTGGCTCATCCCTAGTAGGCATACGTGAGTCTATATTTTTGAATATAGGAGAAAACTGCCGAGTTTAACTTTCATCATTATCTGCCAGGTCTGAGATTCGGCCATACACGTGATTCTCTTTTATTCTTTCTACTTAAAAGTGTCACCAGAGAGGCCCAGAGTAAGGTCACATTCAGATGCTAAAAGAAACTGAACTGTGTATAGTGTTACTTATAAGACTATCACAAGAGGCCAAGGGACTCCCTAGCCAGGAAAGCTGACAGAGAAACTCTCACTTTGGAAGCCAACTGTCCCATGATCTGATGTCCTCTAGTGTAATCCTATCATCAGTCCTTTAAGGATGTTGCCTCTGGAAGATTTTTAGGCCACTCCCCACATCAGTCTTTACCCTGAGAACACCAGGAGGATCAAAAGTCAGCTGTCTCTCTTGCTGGGATTCCCTAAACCCAAACATTGCAGAATGCACAGGAACAAGTTTCCATGCACCCTGTGCAGCAGGTCGCTAGCATGAGGCGAGGCAGGGGTGGGGGTGGGGTGGGGGGGTGATGTAGGGTGTGTGTGGAGGTGTGCCACTGCTCTCCTTACTGACCAATAATGGCGAGGGTCCAGGAGCCCAGCAAGAGAACACAGCACCCACTCAGAGGCTCTCAGCCCTGCAGCCTTCTTCCTAAATACCACTAGTGCCCAATAGCTTCTAATTGACAGTTAAGGTCTCAATCACGGATCCCTCCTCATATAGCTAAAAGAAACCAGGCGCATGGCAGTTTGGGAGATGTAGTCCTCTCAAATGTTAGTTCTCTCAAGATTTCCTCTCAATCGCCCCAAAAGAGAGGACATCCAGTCTGCTGCCACGGAATCTACATACCCAGTCTCACTGTGGCGTCCGAATTAAGCTCCAAGTGACACTTGGGCAGCTTCTAGGGTGGGAACAGAGAGAACGGACTACAACTCCCATGCTGCTCCGCGCGGAGCAGGAGCCGGGTGCTCGCTTTGCGTGACCGCAGCAGGTTGGTCCTGGAGCAGATGAGCGCAGAATATTTAGGCGAAAGCGAGAGGAGGGGGGGAGCGCTGGGCAGGAGGAGTACCTCGGCCAAGAAAATTATGCATGCGTTAGGCAAGCTCTGAGAGAATGGCTGTGGAAGGTAAGGGACGCTTGGGGCGTTTTAAGCTCCCTCTTAACCCTGCGCACCCCAATCCACACATCCCTGATGAAGCTAGGCTGCGGAGGGGAGGAGAGAAAAGGGGGTGGCGGCAAGCGGGCCCCTTCCCCCTCGTACCACTTGGTACCCACCTGAGTCCTGCAAGGCCAGGAGGTGCTTGACTGCGAGGGACCTCTTAGGTGCGCGGGACTTGAGGGTAGGAGGTGAAGGAAAGAGCGCTCTCAGCCTGAGCAATGTACTGGAAATGGGTGGAAAGAGGGCAAGTCCAGAGCGCGGGTTCAGCCCTGACTTGCCCCTTTCCCTGTCAGCGAGGGTAGACTGGGTAGCCACCTGGCTGGGGATGCTCCTTTCGCCACCCGAACGTGGGGGAAGACCCTAGCCAGGTGCATCATCCAGAAGGTTGGACCTCCACTGGGGCGAGGACCCCTTGCTGTGCGTCCCCAGCAGTGGCTGCAGCGGGTATGCCCCTAGAATGAGGGAGGCTTCACACCTGTTCCCGAGTAGTCCTGCCCAGGGTTAGCAAAAGTTCACTGCATCGAAGCCGCTTGGATTGGGAAGTTCATTTCTTTGAAGACTGCCTTCCTCTTTTTCGTGTAATTTTTGAACTTCGAATTTGCCATTTTGATTGCACAGCCCTGCCTCTTTTGAACTTTCTGGTTAAGAGTTGGGTCAGGAAGTTTTGGAGGGATCTAAGTTTTCACATCACTTTCACTTACTTTAGAGCGCACAGACTTTAGTTTCAGGGTAGTTCCTAGGGGGAACAAGATGGTTTTCTTATGTCAAGTTAGAGGTCTCATTGTGTCTCTATAAGGAGATGAGATATGAATGTGGGATGATATGGGGAGCCTACCTTCACTTCCAAAATTATGGTTCCTGAGTGCACTTAGGGCTAGAGGGGACCAGAAGTAAGAAAAAGAAAGCTACATCAGGCTGCATGCCAAAGGGCAAGGCGCTGATTCCTTGTAGGTTACAGACAAGAAAACCCACAGGGATTCTTGCTTGTTCCTGGCCTCTCTGCCTTGGGAGATAGAACAGGAAATATTCTGACTCTTTAAGAAGCAACAGCCTAGGTCACACACTCAACACTTGTAAACTCAGGAATAGTGGCCTCTGGGCCATCTCAGGATCAGAGTCTCAGTCTAATGCCTTTACTGTCAGCTTCCTCAACTGTACCAACAAAAATAACCACCTCCCCAACATGCAAAACCCTGCCCTTCTTTTCAGGTAGTCAAGTAAATAGGTAGATAGGTAACAGATAGACGATAGGTAGATAGATAGATAGACAGATGGTAGATAAGCAGACAGGTGATAGATAATAGGTAGATGGATAGATATGGACATAGATGATATATAAATAGATGATGGGAGTACAAATAGATAGATATGAAGATAGGTAGGTAGATAGACAGATGGAGAATGGATATGCCACAGAAATAGAAAGCCAAGATAGAATGTTCTAATGAGCTTGAGAACAAAGTCTGTTTATCTTCAGCCACCTTTTCACTTTACCCATCAGGTGACATCGATTATGATCTCTCTTTTGTGTCCCTCCCACTTGTTGGCAGTCCGCAGTGTTCTTAAATACAATTTCCTGTTCACTTGAGGAGTATAGAATAGAATTAGTCATATTTCTTGCCTTCTGGGGGATTGCACTGGTAAAATAGAACCTTACCAAAACAAGGACTCTAAAAAGTGCTCATAGGTGGCTTCAAAGAGCTTATTGTATGTTCTAGTGACTTCCTTGACTGAAAGGTCTCAGTAGTAAACAGGAGGCCCTGGACCTGAATCATAAGAAGGGCAAAGAAAGTGCTTTAAACTTACACTGGGAAGGATTCCTGCCTGTAGTTTTTGCAAATAGAGTACTTTCAGCAGGAAGTAGGTCCTTCTGGGATACTTCCTTCTGGTCCTTCAAGGCTCAGGAAAGACAACGTTTCCACCACGATTTCATTCCAGACCTTCCATTCTTCTGTCTTTCTAAGCTAAGGGGACTCCCTGATCTGATCAGCCCTACCACAGTGCTTAAATCTGCCCTATACTTACCGTACTTAATGTCTCTTGATGGATTCTGAGGCCTTAGAGGAATGGAGACCATGCACTCTAATTTCCAAGACATTAGCATAGACGTTCGCCCATAGGAAGTCCTCAAAACTTGCCAGGGATTGCACAGCAAACATTCATGGAAAATTATAACTGACTCCATAAGGGTGCCCAAATGCCATAAAATGGAAATTTGAAGGTATTTATTCAAGGACGGTTCCCCTTCCTTAGCCTCAGTGTTTGAAGACTCAAAGTTACTATTTTCATCTGTTATCCAGACTGGCATTGTTGTCCTCGTACCTAATGATACTAATACTACTACTACTACTACTACTACTACTACTACTACTACTACTACTATTATTATTATTGTTATCATCATTATTATTAATATTTGGTTTTTGGAGATAGGGTTTCTCTGTATTGCTTTGGAGCCTGTCCTGGAATTAGCTTTGTAGACCAGGTTGACCTTGAACTCACAGAGAGCTTATTGTATGTTAAGAGGAGCTATTCTGTTTGGCCTCAGAAATATGAAGAGAAGAATGCTCACTCATCCAACTTTGTCAAAAGAAAGAAATGGAGAAAGAAAGAAAGAAAAAGACCAAGGATAAAGGAGTAAATTAAGATCCAAGTATGGAGAGAAACATCCTTCTTCTCTAGCTCTGGGGAATCATGTGTATATTCATGAAACAGTTGTTGTTTGGACCATCAAGGTGCTAAATATCATATTATGTATAACCATCATATACAGAAGTCCCAGGTCAAAACCAAACATTGATCAGTTTATACATGTTCATTGAGAAATGGTGAGTTGGGCAAAGAGGAATTTTATCAGAGGAACTGGACAGGAAATTAGTATGTAATAACATCTGAGCTTTTGTGTCTCTGGAAGAAAAAAAAATGGGCTTGCTACTGTTTAATGATTGGAAATAGTGCAGTAGAGGACAGATCTTATAGAAGGGTGCCTAGAGCACAGGATAACTATAAATGTTACTTATACTCACTGCCATTTCTCTCATTTAAGAAAAAGCTTAACACCTGTTTTACACCCTGATGTTTTACTTATTCATGCCAGCCACGTTCTCTAATTAGTAACAAATTAGAAGGTTTTTATAATGTGTAATCCTCCCCTTAAGTAAACTTGAGCTTGTAAAAATGCTAATTGCAAGTAGGGCCCTTACTCATTTTGTTTAATGTGTGGCTTCCTATTTAATATAGAAAGGGGTGCCCTTTGTTTAATGTTTTTGGCTATTTTGATACACACACACACACACAACACACACACATTTATCATATTGAATTTTAAAATGTCTTATTTGTTTCTTAGCCTAATTGTGGCTTTTTATTTGTTTTGCATTTATGGGTACCTGGGCTATTATATATCTGCCTCAGATGTTAATAATATCTTACATTTAGGTCTTGTGTTTAGCCCAGTGTGTATGAATGAAATGAATGGATGGATGAATGATTGAAAGGTGATCAGTTACTGGGTGGAACTATGAGTTGTTTTATTTCTGTTTTTGCCTCCATACACATGTGTCATCCAACCATGGAATACAATTCCATACTATGGTCTGCATTGTGTTGAGAGTGTATTGTCATCTTGAGTATTTTTAAATGGAGAAGGAAAACCTCTAGTCACCCATTCTTCATGTATAGAACACATGGGCAGGTCTACTTATTGGTGTGATTCTGTCCCTCAGAAATAAGTTGTAATAGTATACAGGGAGAGGGGGAAGTGGAAATCTGTTAGGGCAGTCGGTGTGAGGTTTGTCTCTGTGTTCTACTAGCAGTGCCTGGCACTTAGGAAACAACGACTGTTTCATGAATATACACATGATTCCCCAGAGCTAGAGAAGAAGGATGTTTCTCTCCATCCTTGGATCTTAATTTACTCCTTTATCCTTGGTCTTTTTCTTTCTTTCTTCCTTTCTTTCTTTCTTCCTTTCTTTCTTTCTTTCTTTCTTTCTTTCTTTCTTTCTTTCTTTCTTTCTTTCTTTCCTTCTCCCTTTCTTTCTTTTGACAAAGTTGGATGAGTGAGCATTCTTCTCTTCATATTTCTGAGGCCAAACAGAATAGCTCCTCTTAAATGGCAAGGACATTACTTGCAATTTTCAGCACTAGAAGCTTCCCTCCCATCAAGGAAAGCATTTCAAATGGAAAGCTGTGTGCTCTAAATGACATCTATGATCTGAATTTTCATTCTTAACTGATGACACATTTGTCAAATGACCCCTTACCGGTCATTTGGATTCTGCAGTTTTGCTGTAGTAAGAAGGAAAACATTGCTTATCTCTGGCTTCTTGGGAAAAAAGGTAACTGGAATAGAGGAAAAGAACAAAGAGAAGCAGTCATGGGGTAGTGGGGTTTGAGAACTAGTAAATGACGACTTTACCTACCCACCCTGATTTGATAACTAGACCCCTAGAAAGGAATAACAGTGCGAGATAACAATGCCACTTTTATCATAAGCCAACATGGGTCACCTTTTTAGACTCTTGATTGGACAGTAAGTAGGCGTATTCACACTGCTCTGTAGGTGAACTTACTTTTGTAGAGATGCCCCTGTTCTCACTGACAACCTAAGAGCAGTAAGAACTGATACCTACAGATTCCAAGTATACCCCAAAGAAAAGGAGAGAGGGCTAGAGTAACCCATGCCTTGTGCTTTCACAGGTATGCCCATAAGATTACTGTCCCCTCTCTGCCCCTCCCCTAGGAGGAACTGTGAATGGATGAAGAGAGCAACCAGAACCATTTAGTGAAACCTCCCTGTATATGCAAAAGAGAGGTGGCTTCCCTGCCCTGTATGCCCTTCAGTGCTATCCCTGCTGGACTTTTCCAACTACGTTTCAATCTTTCTTATGTCTAACTGAATGAGTGGAGGAGAGATGAGTGAATCGCTGAGTGGGATTATGAATTGTTTGAATTCCATATTGACCGCCACGCTGAAGACTTCCCAATTCTGTCCACCCATAGAAGCAGTGAGAAAGTGAACACGCTTCCCAATGGTTGTTTGAGGGCAACCTTTCCGGTTCTCCTCCACCACACATGTCATGAAGGGTTCCTTCTTTCTTCTTTTTTGCTTAATTTCATTTTGTTTTCCCGTCCATCAGATCTGAATTACCTGCCCCATCAGTTCCTGTTGATCACTGTTTCTGGAAATAAGAATGGTGACTGGTTACTCACCACTGGAAATTCTTGGGGAATGGGAGTGGCTCCATGAATAAGGCACAAGGCCTCAAACCCCTGATTGGAAACTGCTTGTGTCAGTGGCTCCTGCCTCACCCATTGCTTTTGCAGATTTCCCCTTCAGTCTCAGACAGGGCTGGGTCTAATCCCTTGCCTAACATAGCCCAGCCCTTACTAAATCCTTTCATCTTACCCTTTCTTCCTCATTGGCCTTGCTGTTCTCATATGCCAGAATGAACAAGGGCAGGAACAAAGAAGGGACATGGTGGAGTTGAATGAAGCTATGAGTCACAGTGGTTGCTGTGGTGACGTGCCACTGAGAGAGGTCACTGGGAATCTGAAGCCTGTACTTGAACTCCCAAGATGCTATACCTTTGATTCATTAGGGGAAGAGGGGTGCTGTTGCTAGCTCTCATTTGTGGTCCTTAGACAGATTTTATATTTCTGGCAATGAGCAGTAGAGTACTGTCCATGTGCAAAGAACTATACCAATTGTGGTGGCAGAAGTAATAAAGAAGGGTCCTGAGCCTTTCTGTTTCCCTGCCTACACCTCTCCTACCTACAGTTTGGTGAAAGAGAAGCCAAATACACCCGGTGCTAAATAAAATTACAAGCTGCGATAACGTGGGAGGTCTGAACAAATGCATTTAGGGACAGGCTAATGGAGGAGTAGCAGTGTTGAGTGAGCCTTTCATTAGGATTTATGGGTGGGGTAGTGGGTAAAGAGCATGGAACATGTATATATTATGTGTTCTTTCTAATGGGGTTTCTCCCTAATCCTAGCAGAGAGGTTGTTTCACCCTATGGACAAGAAAGTAGAAGAAAAGTCCCCTAAGTCAACTCTAGCATATTCTTTTCCCAAAGGACTCTTGTCATTTGCTTTGCTCAACTTCAACACTCTCCCACCCATCTGGGTTATGCATGTGGCTCTTTGGAAACCACAGGAGCAAGTGAGAGAAGCTGTGCTCTTGTAAATCGTGCTGGTTCCTGCTTGATTTCCTGAAGTGGAATGGAGCAGTGCCTCCCTCTCTGAGCTGGCTCCTAAGAGAAATTGTGGCTATATTTAGTCTGGCTTTGCTAAAGTGTGGGTGCAAGAAGCTGTTTGTACAGCTCATCTCCTCGAGTACGGAGAAGGATGGCACAGCTGCTAGTGACAGTGGTGGCCCGCCTCACTGCCTCCCACAGCCAACTTCCCATATCTCTGAGGCCTGGAGGATCAGGTTGGCAAGTTGAATTTCTTTGCTCCTGCTGCTTCGCAGTTGCCTTGATGCTGAGGAAGGTATTCACGCTATTCTCTTGATGGTATCTCAAGACTCCAGTTATTTGATAGATCTCTGTGGACTGCTTGATGGATGTTGGTCTTCAATTACCCTTGGAACCTGGGACAGAAAGGGGGTCAGGCCAGCTCAATAGGGTCTTCTCAACCTCCCAATCTTGTAGTTGTCATGATGGAGTCTAGATCAGCAGTGCTGGTCACTTTAAATTTGCAAGTTGTTATGCAGAGGTGCAGAAGACCTTCACAGTATGTCTGGGCAAGGCATGTAGTATTATCCGAGGTTCTTTAGTACATTAACCCAATGGGAGTACCAATAGACATTAAGGCAATGCTAAGACTCAGACTGGCAGTTGCTCAGTGAGTGCTCATGGAATGCTGAACCATATGCTGGATGTCAGGCTGTCTATCTCCACTTAATTTCATGCCACACTCAGAAATGTATTTAAACCATGTTACATAGTATCTGGTAGAATAGTAGATATCTATGTAGGATAATACCAATAAAGTGTAAGTGATGCATTATAAAGTGTCTTCATTTGAAAACATATTCATAACATATACAGGGTAACAAAAAGATAAAATCTATTTATCTATTCCTGAGGAGGCATGAAAAATTATTTACCCCAGGAAGGGCACCAAAGAGGTGGTTCTGCATCTAAGTGAGTCTTGGGGATCATACGTTTACTTGGAGTTGCTTATAGGAGTTTGGTAAGGATTCATCTAAAGGTGCATGAGCAATTTAAGAGCAGCTATATCACCCGAGAAAAGACAGATGGGATGGGCCTAGTGAGGGGTTTCTAAATCTCTCCCGAGCCTTGTGAGCCTTTCCTCATTTGAACACGGAAATGATAGTGGGTCTAATCTTGTGACAGTCACATCCAGCTCTGAGGCTCCTGGGATTTTCAATGTGGGAGTAGGCACACATGGCTAAGGACAACATCCCACAACAAGAAACCATTGTTCCAGGAAGTTATTCAGTAGTTATTCCTCCCCCAAACTTACTTAAGAAGAGTGGTTTTGTACGTCTCCTCCTCTGTCCATTCATCACCCAGATACATGATATAGAGGCAAAACAAGAAAGAACTCAATGGACTCTATGGAAAGGACATTGGTAAACTGGTCAAATGTCTGTGGCCCAGTTAAGATAAGAGTCAAATGACTCTTCTGCAGCAGAGAATTTATAACAAGGTTGGCGTGGTTAGTGCCCAAGAGAAATATGAGAACTTTCTAGACGTTTAAGCAACGACTTTGGTCAAACAGGATATCCTAAAATATTCTGGGCAAAAAAATTCTTTCTCAAGTAGGCTATGAGAAGGCAAGTGCGAAATGAAAGATATTGTCCTGCTGGCATAAAGCTTGATGGGGAAATTATATAACAAGTATAAGATAGATTCTTTTTCTGTTCTAAGAATTAACACATATTTGTAGTTATAGCTAAACTATGTTTGAAGAGGACATAAAGTAAACTTACCTTCTCTTTCCAGATCAAGTAGTAGCCTTTCAATTGGGTCAGTATTATTTTCAATCTCCATCTCAAGTGTATTCATATTCTCCCATTCTTTCTCTCAGTAAGATATAGATAGATGTTTCTTACTTCTTGTTCTGTCTTTTATGATTTCATATTAATATTTTAAAGCTTTTTAAAATATGAATTTTTTAGGTGAGATTTTTATACAGTGAAATTGTAAAGTTCTCAGCCTTTTAGAAAGCACACATACTCCTCTAACCAACAGTACTACAGAGACCTAGAACATTGCTAATACCTTGGAAAGTTTGCTCATGCCTTTTACCCATACCCCTGACAACACTGGTCCGGAGTGTGTTCCTGTAATTTTCTTCATCTAGAATGTTACCTAATGGCATCATACGTCTTGTTGCTATTTGAGACTGGTCCCTGAGCAATATCCTGTGGAGTGGAAATACTGACATTTACCGAGGACATGTGAATTGTTTCTAGTATGTGGTTGTTGTTAGTGAGCCACTGCAAACAACCACCTACGGTTTGTGTGTCTTTCAAGAGTGAGACTTTTAAGTTACATAAACTGTGTTTCAGGAGCAGGGACGAGAGCTCACGTGGGTAATGTGCTTGCTGCACAAGTGTAAGGACTTAAGTTCATATCCCTACAACTCATGTAAAACCTGTATGTGGTGGCCTGTATCTAAAACCTACCCCCCTGAAGAAGGTAGAGATGGTTAGCCCAGTAGTTCATTGGCAGATGAGTCTTGCTGAAATGACAAGGTCCATGTTCAGTGAAAGACCATGTAGGGACAAATAAAAAGGAAGGCGCCCAATGTCAACTTCAGGCCTCCACATGCACACACAGATGAACATGCTCACAAATATGCAGACAGGCACACATATACATACACAATCCCCTCCTAAAATAAATAAATAAATAATAAATTTGTTTGGCTTTGTACAGAACTACCAAACTGTTTGCTAAGGTATCTTTGCTTCACACATAAGTTCTTTGATTTGGATTTTTGTTCTGTGTATTAATCATCTCCCGATAATGGATGTCCCACATAAATGAGAGACTTAGACTAATATGTATATGCTGGTTGGGTAGGATTAGAAGGGGAGAGCTGTATGGCTATGACAAGTACACACCCAAGATTTCACAGTGGATGTAGCCTAAGAATGTCACTAACTTTAGCATCTAAAGGAGAAAGGGTCTAAATTTACTTTTTGAAGACGTTATATAAGAAGTTGTCATGAAGGTCTGGACACTAGTTTTGCCGCTGTTGTGTTTGTGGGAACAATTGTAAGAGAAGAACATGTCAAAGTTGACTTAGGGGAAAGTTTGGGAGGCACACAGATAGGAAAGAGAGGCCTGTAATCTGATTACAGGGGCTAGAGAGTTCAGTGGTTAGCAGCATGCGCTGTTCTTACAGATAACTGGAGTATGGTTCCCAGAACCCATAATGGATGGTTCACAGCTATCTATAACTGCAACTCTATGGGAGCTGATGCTCTTTTCTGCCCTCCTCAGACATTGCTGTCACATGTACAAAACCCTATACACACACACACACGCACACACACACACACACACACACACACACACACACACACACTTAACAACAAAATACAAATAAAATCTTTGCAGAAACCAAGTTTAGAAAGGGAAGGAAACAACTCACTGTCTCTGAATAGATTAGTCTTTCCTGTCAAGATGAATTAGTACTATCTGTGGCCCGTGGGAAGGTTAGCTGCTTTTACATTGAATAAACCTTGAGGAAGGGCACAGGCTTGTGTTTTGCAATGAGAATTGAGTCTTTCATCAACTGTTCATTTATACAGTAAGAGCAATAGTTGTTTGACCTGCAAAAGCTACACATTCTCAGCTAGAAAGTGGGTCTGGCAATAGAATTGCTTCTGAATTCAGCTACATCCATGGGGTCATTGCACAGGTTTTCTTACAATTAAGATTGGGATAAAATGCCATAAAAAAGCAGCTTGGTGGGGATAGGGTTTATTCTACTCACTCTGTCATGTAACAGTTCATCATCAAAAGCAGTGAGGGCAGGAACTCAAGCAGGACAGGAACATGAAGGCAAGGACTGAAGCAGAGGCCATAGAGGGTTCTGCTTACTGGCTTGCTTCACATTGCTTGTTTAGCATGCTTTCTTATAGAACCCAGGCCTACCAGCCAAGAGGTGGCCCCACACTCATCAATCACTAATTAACAAAATGTCCTATATGCTTGTCTATAACCTGAACTCCTTTTTTAGGGTGCTTCCTCAGTTGTGGCTTCCTCCTTCTCTCTGATGATTCTGCTTTGTGCCATTTACATAAAACTAGCTATCAACACTGACCCCTTGTCAACTCGACACATAAACACATTCCTTTTCACTTAGAACCTTTCCTTTTTCATTTATTCCCCAAGATGGCACATTGAAATTAATATCACACTATAAAGCATGTATTTTTCAAAGTTCTACCAGCAGTGTAAACAACGCAGTGTTCAATGTCTGAGATGCTCTGCTGCACACACTGCCTGCCTTCCAGACTCCTGTTGGATCCACTTCACTGCTGCTGATCTCTGTGGTCATCACAGAGCACATATTATCTCCAAAATGCTTAGTTATCTTACTGCAATTGGAATGCACTTTCCAAATAGTGTGTCTCCCAGGCTCTTACAGGTGAGATAGGTGACCCACACACACCCATCTAATTAATGAGGGAATTGGGATCCAAAACTAAATAGTTTTCGTAAATCCACACCACTACTCATCAGCCAAAGTGGGCTTTATAGGCATATTTGCCATATTCCAAGGCTTCACATTGTATCATTTTTCTGTTGGCATGTCCTGTTTTGGTAGTTTGACTTTAGTTTACGAGTTGTCTTTTAGAAACCTTAGTGATTTATGATGGACAGTATAAAAATAGCACACTAATTAGATTCTGACATGGGGATACTTCTTCTAAGTTTTTGGAGCAAGTCTCTAATAAATTTCCCTGTTCCTGGCTTTCTACACTTTTGCTTTGAATTGTTTTTCACATGGAACATCATGTCTGGGCTTGTGATGATATATTATTTGCTATTTATTAAAGATTGCCTGAGGATTCAGAAAACAAAGTCAGCTACAAGCCATAGAAGCTAGGCACACACCTTTCAACCCAGGGCTCAGGATTAAGAAGCAGACGGATCTTGGTTGTTCCAGGCCACACTGAGCTACACAAAATTGATCCAGTCCTAAAAAGAAAACAGCCAACACAAAGATGATCTCAGCACTTGGGATCACACGCCTTTAATCCCAAGACTCATGAGAGATATGAAAGACAAGAACAGAGTCTTAGAGCTGGCATTCATTCTCTAGCCACACTGAAGATAGAAAGGCATAGAGTCTCTATCCACAATGAGGAGAACATTTCAGTCTGAGTGAATCTGAGGAGTAGTGAAAATGAGAGCAGGTTAAAGATCGCCCCCTTTGATCTGAGCTGAAGTAGAGGTAAGAGCTGATGGCTGACTGCTTTGCTTTTCTGATCTTTAGCTTGAAGCTTTAATAAATCACAAATTTATTGCTGTAGTTTATCTGTCCTGCATCCAAGTTCATCTGTGTGCCCAGCCAGTGATTGGTGAAAATTACTGTTTTTCTTGGACAATAGGTATGTATGTATTGTATGCCTTTTGTAAGTTATAACTTGTGAATGGCACCAGATGGTATAAAAAAGTCTGGAAATATTGAGTCTTTCCCTTCTGGATATTAGTTGAATCAGGGATTTAAAATTTATGCTCTAGCCAGGTGTGGTGGCCCATATCTTTAATAGGCGTACTTAGGAGGCAGACACAGGTAGATCTCTGAGTTTGTGGCCAGCCTGGTCTACATAGTGAGTTTCAAGATAGCCAGAGCTATACACAGTGAGACCTTGTATTAAAGCAACAGCAAGATTCATGTTTTAAATGTATCAAAACTAAAACAGTGGATCTTGGGCAAAAGAGGCCATGAAAACAAACTTCCACCCTCTTTCTTTGTATCAGAGCAAGCTACTATGCATCTCACACGGCCTTGCTTTGTATGTTTTTGTTTTGTTGTTTAACCTCTATGGAAAGGCTGGCCATAATATGCAAAGACAAAAAAAAGCAGTAAGGGAGAAGCTGTAGTTAAATGTGATGGTTTGAATGAGAAATGGCCCTCACAGTCTCAGGCATTTGAATATTTTTGTCCCCAGTTAGTAATACTGTTGGGTGAGGTTTAGGTGGTCCAGCACCTGAACCATGCATGTCATTGGGTTCACAGAATCTTACAGTTGTCCTTGAGGGGCATGTGTCATAGGTTTTCAGGTTATAGTTCATGCCTCCTGGCACATGTGTATACCTTTCAGTTCCTGAGAAACTGAGGCACTCCCTTGGGCAGTGAAGCCTTCAGGCCACATGCATATCTCTGTCTTCCTTAGAAGTCAATGAAGCATTAAGAAATCTGACAGGACAATTGATCTTAGACAGTAATCTTGTATACCTTGCAAATGTTGTTATTATATTCTGGCAACTACTGTTCTATTCTGTTTCTCATAAGGATATAAAAAGTCTGATTGCTTGGAATAAGCTTGACTCAGCCTCAGTCTTCTGAGACCCCTTCATCCAGCCCATGCATGCCTGGTTATGATTCTTTTCTTGCTGGCTGTTTCGGGAGACTCTGGTTTGGTAAATAAGTGCTGGCATTTACAATTAGCGACTTGCTTTGATGTTAAAAAAGTACCACCACTTCC
The DNA here is from genome assembly GCA_030556225.1 of Cricetiscus sungorus. Lineage (NCBI taxonomy): Eukaryota > Metazoa > Chordata > Mammalia > Rodentia > Cricetidae > Cricetiscus > Cricetiscus sungorus. The sequence goes on from JANBXA010000366.1 coordinate 15,878,735, forward strand.
AATTTGCTCTCTCTGCTTCACACTTATGGTAAAGAATGTAAGTTCTCAGCTTCCAGTTATTGCAGCCATGCCTGCCACTTCCCCACTTTGATGGACTTGCATCCCTCTAGAACTGTAACTGAAAACAAACTAACTAACTAACAAAAACCAAAAATTCTTTCTTCTATAAGTTGCCATCCTTGGTCATGGTATTTTATGATAGCAACAGAATAATAATAAGATAATAATGGAACAATAGGAAGGGGGAAAGGGAGGAGCAGCTGTAGAAATGTTTTCTAGGGGAAAAGAGCTAGGGTTTGGGATTATTTAGTTGTAAGGAACAGCCGATATGTAATTAACCCCAACTGTTCAGGGGCTCTCCACTGACAATGCAATGGAATCCACACTTTCCAGTTTCAGATCCCTCCAAAATGACTGTGCCCTCTTTCAGGGATCACACTCTGCTGCTAAGAAGTCTTTGTATTCATTTTCTGGGGACCACAACAGACTTTGAGTTTCTGTCTGTTCTTATCCCTTCCCTGTTAAATGCCTTGCCCATATGTTCACACACTGCCTTTCTCACATCCTTCTCTGCACACATTTAAGGCAAGAGAAAATGTGGCAAAGATGCTGATATGGGAAGTCTGGAAGTGCCGCATTCTGGAGGAGAGATGGGAGAACTTTCAGGAGATGGGGAGAAGTAGCCAATAGAGTCGTCTACCATGCTCAGTGTCAGCATTTCACAATGTGCAAAGTCAACCAATAAGTGTGTTCTGGGACCTGCCTACTGTCTTTGGCAAGGAACAAAAGGTTTTGAAGTCAAATGGAGAAGCAGATCTGCATCGTGATAGTTCAAGAAGTTGGTGGGCATCATGGGAAGAAACTAATCTTTTCAGTGTGTATGTGTGTTCATATATGTGCACATGTATGTATGGAGGTCAGAGACTAACTTCGAATGTTCTTCAGAAATCATCTACCTGGTATTTGGGACAAGTATTCTGATTAGCCTAGAGCTTGCCCATTAGGCTAGACCAGCTGGCCAGCAAGCCCCAGGAATCCGCCTGTCTCTGCCTCCCCAGTGCAGGGTTTTCAACCACACAGCCTTGCCTGGCTATTTTTTAAAAAACATGTATTCTAGTGATCAAACTGGGATTCTTATGTTTGCATGGCCAGCACTTGGCTTACTGGGAATCTCCTTAGTACAAGGAAACTATTTTTGATTTACTTGGATGGAAATAGGAAGAAGAAACGGTATGAGTGTGGAAAGAAGGGATTATTAATTATAGTGAACAAGATCCATGTCACATGGCTAGAAATTGGGAAAAAGGAAACAATGGACCTGAAACCTATGCCTGGACCTGAAACAAGTTAAAATGGAGGGTTTTGTTTTGGTAGGAAATATTTGAAAGCACTGTTTTCTAAGAGTGCTTGGACTAACGTAATGAAGAGGTAGTGTTGAAGGTACAAAGGGATAGAGAGGATGGAAAGAGAAGGCACTATTATTTCTGGGAAGTCTAGGTGATAGAGGGAATCAGTAAAGGAATGCTGTAATCGAAGAACTAAATTCATAGCTATTAAAAAGTTCATCTCTGAGGGATGTGATATGCAAAGATTTAAATGTCCTATATGAACTTACTCATCTTCATATTGATCCTTTCAGGTAGGGAACTACTGTCATCTCTAGGTACAAAAGGAAAAGAATGCAAAAGGCTACCTTGTTTGCCCATGGTCACACAGCTGGTAAACAATAGAGCTGCTGTTGAAAATGATCATTCATTTACTACATAATCATATTTTGGGGAGATACTAAATTAAGATATAATCATCTCTATAATTTTCTTTTATTTATTTTCATTTTATGTATATGGATATTTTGCCTACATATGTCTGTGTAACACATGCATACATGGTGCAGAAGGAGGCCAAAAGAGAGCACAAGATCCCCTGGAACCGGAGTTATAAATGGTTTTAAGCTTCCATGTGGGTGCTGGGAATCAAACTTGATACCTCTGGAAAGGTCTCTTAACTCTTTAGCCCCTACATCATTTTCTTTTAAAACGGGACTGTTTGAGATTTTTTGTTTGTTTGTTTCTTTATTCTTCAATAGCTAAGTACAACATAGCGGAGCAAGAAGGATTCTTGTTCTCAAGTACAAGAGGGAAGAGGAATTTTCCACTCTCTTCCATTTTGTGTGGTGGGTCAACCTTCACTGCTGTGCCTTATGAGTGGCTGTGTCGACTGTCAGGATGACAGTAACAAAGGCAAATATGGGGAGCGACAGAAGAAAAGATGAGAATAAATCTGGCCAACTTTACAATTCTACTTGGATAGACGGTCAGACTCTTCTCTCTCCAGGGCACCTTCCTGCTCTCAGCTGCATTAGAATTTGGTTTCTAGAGTTCTGAGGCCACATCTCTGCCTGTTTGGGATGAGTTTCCATTACCCCTAAGCAGCTCTTTGAAACTCCTGCCTCCCTGTAGCTGGCCTTTGCCCATCCAGTTTTCAAACTGAATCTCAATAGGTGGTTGCTTTGGCACCCGTGTGTTTGCTGGGGCTTACCACAAGACCATTATTGTTTAAGCCTGGCTTCTTTGGCACAGGGATTTCCAAAGTACTGTTTCTTGTTTGAGCTGCAGATGATCAGCTGGCTGCTAGAACAGAACTCAGGCTCCCTTTTCATAAATAATGGTGAGAAGAGTCCCCAGGTTCAAAGTCACATCAGGTGGTGGAGAGTTGAGATTTAGAATTGGGTGGCTTGATCCTTTTTATTGTGACTTCTGTGGAAGGGATCATATAGAGCCCACTTTGGAAGAGTTTGTAAGTGGGGTATCAATCATTGTCTATAGAATTTCATAGGGATCCAGAATTTGTTTAAATTAAGGACATAGCAACAAGAACTCATGTGATGGTGCGAAGGAGCCTAGTTGATGTCTCAATATGACAGGTTGAACTCTTTCTCCCTAACTTTTAAAGTTTTATTTTTTGTTAATTGATTTCCAAAGCTTCTGAATAGCCAAACTAAATTTCGGTTACATTTTAAAGTTTGATCCCCTGAATATTAAAATCTTCATAGATTCCATATGGGAAAAAACATCATAATAAGACAACTAAGAAACCAACAGTAGTAACTAGCATTATAACAGCTCAGCTTGTAGACACTTGTAACATTAGCAATCAGAATACTCTTTGGCCAATAAGCCCTGGTTCTGAATAGTCTTATGAAATGACTATTAATATTATTTCCATTTCTCCAATGAAGAAAATAAGGACCTGAGAAATTAAACATTTCCCAAAGGCCACCACAAGGAAGAAAATTATGGCTTGAGAAGTATAACTCCTTTGGATAACTTCAGTGTCTGCTTTGTTGCTGCTAATGTATCTGCTACCCAGACATAGCCAATATCTCATACAAGAGAGTTAGCATTCTTTGGGCTGCAGACATAGCCAATATCTCATACAAGAGAGTTAGCATTCTTTGGGCTTTTTATGAACAAATAGCTATACCTAGAGTAGCACATGATCATCTAGTATATCATGATAGTTGTTGATAAAAATGACAAAAGCATTATCATCTCTTTGCATGTTCTTGAGTGTTAAGGATTGATTAACATTGTGCCCCTTAACTGTAGCACTTAATGAGGCCAATGATAGGGAGTCTGAAAACAGCAAGAAATATTGTCCCAAGTTTGGAAGTTATCATCACTTTCTGTTTACTTGGGGCTGTTGGGTGTTTGTGGTCATTGTTAAAGTCATTGATTGGTCATCCTGAAATGTGTTTGCATGGGCTGGTATGGCATAAGGGCAGCATTCAAGTTAATTGCAGAAATGTACTGTAACATGTTTCCAGTTGTCCTTGTTTACACTCATCATGTTTGTGTATTCACGTTTGCTGTCCTTATTGATTACTGCTATGACGTCTCATCCTAATTTTCAATGTATTCTTTTTACAAGGTTTTCTGTGCCTCTCATTCTTTTGGGGTTTTTGTCTTCTTTATTTAGTGACCTCCTAATGTCTCATAATTTCTACTTCTATTTTGTGTAGCATGGAGGCTGTTAGGTCATTATTGTTCTTAATATCATAGAATTTATGATTAAGTAACCATTTAGAAGTACTATATTTCTTACAGTTAAACATCAAGGGTCCTCTGTGGTTAATACTTCAAAATAGGGGTTTTCCTTTGTCTTTTCTTTTTTAAGTGATAAAACATAATTCATTATTTCACATGGAAATATAGACAGATATTCTTCATATGCCAGGCACTGTGATTTGGACTTTCACGAAGCCTCAGGAGTATATTACCAGTTCTAGGATACTGGATCATACTTAGGCTTCTACCTTGGTTTTGCTGGAGCACATCTCCCAGCTTTCCAAAGCTTCCCAAAGGAGGAAGGTTCATGGGAGGTGTGCTTCAGAGATCTTGCTCATCAGAAAGAACTTTTATTCTTCCTGTATTGCTTTAACTGATAACTTGATTAGCTTTTTTTTTTTTAATTTGAATTGTAAATTTTCTTCCCATACAAAAGGAAAGGATTAATGTCTTTTTTATGATAATATATTTTTATTTAAATTTGAAATAAGCTTGTTTTTTACATGTCAATTCCAGTTCCTTCACCTTTCCTTCTCCCCTCCCCCATGCTTCCCCTTCACCCCCATCCTCTTTTTGCTTCCCAGGGAGGGTGAGGCCTCCCATGGGGATCTTCTAAGTCTGTCATAGCATTTGGAGCAGGGCCTAGATCCTCCCCCATGTATCTAGGCTGAGAGTATTCCCCTTTGTGGAATGGGCTCACAAAGTCCATTTCTATACTAGGGATGAATACTGATCCATTACCAGAGGCGCCATAGACTGCCCAGTCCTCCTAACTAACACCCACATTCAAGGGGGATAGGTTGGACTTATGCTAGTTCTTAGCTATCAGATTGAGGTCCATGAGTTTCCCTTGTTCAGGCCAGTTTCTGTGGGGTTGCACCAGCCTTGTGTCTTGACTCCTTTGCTCATCACTCCTCCCTTTCTACAACTGGATTCCAGGACTTTAGCTTAGTGTTTAACTGTGGGTGTCTGCTTCTGCTTCTGCTTCTGCTTCCATCTGTTACTTGATGAAGGCTCTAGGATAGCACATGAGGTAGTCATCAATCTCATTATCGGGGTGGGGTGGGGTGGGCATTTAAGATAGCCTCTCCACTATTGCTTAGATTGTTAGTTGAGGTCATCCTTGTAGATCTCTGGACATTTCCCTGGGGCCCAATTTCTCTTAAAACCTATAATGGCTCCCTCTATTATGGTATGTCTTTTCTTGCCCTCCTGTATTTTTTCTCTGACTTAATCTTCCTGCTCCCTAATGCCCTCCTCTCCTCTTTTCCCCTCCTCTCCTCCCCTTCACTTTATCCTAACCCCCCTCTGCTCCCCCCCCCATGTTCCCAATTGGCTCTGAAGATCTTCTCCTTTTCCCTTTCTCCGGAGGACCATGTATATCTCTCTTAGGGTCCTTCTTGTTCCTAGCTTTTCTTGCAGTATGGATAGTAGACTGGTGATCCTTTGTTCAACGTGTAAAATCCATATATGAGTGAGTACATACCATGTTTTCATTTTGTGAATGAGTTACCCCACTCAGATGGTTTCTTCTAGCTCCATCCATTTGTCTGCAAATTTCAAGATTCCATTATTTTGTTTTTTTCTACTGAGTAGTACTCCACTCTGTAAATGTACCACATTTTCTCCATCCATTCTTCAGTTGAGGGATATTTAGGTTCCTTGTAGGTTCTAGCTATTACAAATCATGGTGCTATGAACATAGTTGAAAAGATGTCCTTGTATGAATGTTCATCTTTTGGCTATATACCTAAGAGTGGAATTGCTGTATTTTTGGTAGACGGATTTCCATTTTCCTGAGGAACCATCATACTGCTATCCAAAGTGGCTGTACCAGTTTGCACTCCCACCAGCAGTGGAGGAGTGTTCCCCTTTCTCCACTGTCTTTGGTACTTTTTATTTTAATCATTCTGACAGGAGTAAGAAGGTTATCTCAAAGTTGTTTTGATTTGCATTTCTCTGATAGCTAAGAATGTTGAGCCCTTTCTTAAGTGTCTTTCAGGCATTTTGGATTCCTCTATTGAGGATTCTCTATTTAGTTCTGTACCTTGCTTTTTATATGTATTATCTGGTGATTTGGTGACTAGCTTCTTGAGTTCTTTGTATATTTTAGAAATTAGTCCTCTGTCAGATGTGGGGTTGGTGAATATCTTTTCCCATTCTGTGGGGCCGTTTTGTTTTGTTGACTGTGTTTTTGCCATACAGAAGCTTTTCAATTTCAGGGGGCTCCATTTATTAGTTGTCAGTCTCAGTGTCTGTGCTACTGGTGTTTTGTTCACCACGAAGCAGACTCCTGTACCAATTTTTTCAAATGTACCTCCCACTTTCTCTACTAAGAGGTTCAGTGTGGCTGGATTTATGCTGAGGGCTTTGATCCATGTTTGGATTTATGTTTTGTGCATGGTGATAGATATGGATTTATCTGCAGTTTCTTACAAGTCAGCATCCAGTTATGCCAGCACCATTTCTTGAAGATGCTTTCTTTTTTCCATTGTATAATTTTAGCTTCTTCGTCAAAAATCAAGCTTTCTTAGATGTGTGGGTTAAATCAGGGTTTTCATTTTGATTCCACTGTTCTTCCTGTTTATTTTTGTGCTAATACTAAGCTGTTTTCAGAACTATAGCTGTATAATAGAGTTTGAAATCTGGGATGTTTATGCCAAGTTCCTTTATTGTACAGCTTTTTTTTTTTTTTTTTTTTTTGCTATCCTGGGTCTTTTGTTTTTCCATATAAAGTTGAGTATTGTCCTTTCAAGGTCTGTGAAGAATTGTGTTGGATTTTGTTGGTGGCTGTATTGAATATGTAGATTGTTTTAGTCAAGAGTGTCATTTTTACTGTGTTGATCCTGCCTGTCCATGAGCATGGGAGATCTTTTCATTTTCTGGTATGTTCTTTAGTTGCTTTTATTATGTTTAGACATATTCCTGTTATCCTTGATATCTCCAAGACTTTTATTATGAAAGGGTGTTGGATTTTGCCAAAAGCTTTCTCAGCATCTAGTGAAATGATAATGTGGTTTTTCTTTTTCAGTTTGTTTATATAGTGAATTACATTGATGGATTTTCAATTGTTGAACCATCCCTGTGATGAAGCCTACTTGGCCATGGTGGATGAATTTTCTGAAGTGTTCTTGGAGTTGATTTGCCAGTATTTTATTGAATTTTTTTTGCATCAATGTTCATGAGTGGTGATGGTCTGTAGTTCTCTTTCTTACTTGTGTCTGTGTGGCTTGGGTACTAAGGTAATTGTAACCTTGAAAAAAGAGTTTGGCAATGAACCTTCTGCTTCTATTGTGTGGAACACTTTGAGGTGTATTGGTATTAGCTGTTCTTTGAATTTCTGGTAGAATTCTGCAGTGAAACCATCTGGCCCTGGGCTGTTTGTTTGTTTGTTTGGCAGACATTTGATGCCTGCTTTTATTTCATTAGGGGATATAGGTCTATTTAACTTGCTTATCTGTTCTTGATTTAATTTTGGTAAGTGATATCTATCTAGAAAATTGTTCATTTCTGATAAAATTTGGGGTTTTGTGGAGTAAAGGTTTTCAAAGTATGACCTGAAGAGTTTCTGTATTTCCTCAGTGTCCCTTGTTATGTCCCCCTTTTTATTTCTGATTTTGTTGATTTGCATGCTTTTTCTGCCTTTTGTATAAAGGTTTGTCTATGTTGTTTATTTTCTCAAAGAAACAATTCTTTATTACATTGATTCTTTGTATTGTTTTCCTGGTTTCTAATTTTGATTTCAGCTCTCAGTTTGATTGTTTGCTGGAATCTACTCCTTCAGGGTGAGCTTGCTTCTTTTTGTTCTAGAGCTTTCAGTTCTGCTGTTAATTCTCTAGTTTCTTTCTTCATATGGGCACTTAGTGCTATGACCTTTCCTGTTAGTATTGCTTTCAAAGTGTCCCATAAGTTTGGGTATGCTGTGACTTCATTCTCATTGAATTCCAGGAAGACTTTAATTTCATTTTTATTTGTTCCTTGACCCAGTAATGGTACAGTTGCTGATTGTTCAATTTCCATGAGTTTGTAGGGTTTCTGCAATTTGTGTTGTTGTTGAATTCTAACTTAAAGCATGGTGGTCTGATAAGATACAGTGGGTTATTCTAATTTTTTGTACCTATTGATGTTTGCTATGTTGCCGAGTATGTGGTCGATTTTAGAGAAGCTTCCATGTGGAACTGAGAAAAAGGTATATTCTTTTGTGTTTGGAAGGAATGTTCTATAAATGTCTGTTAAACCCAATTGGGTCATAACTTCTGTTAGTTCCTTTGTTTCTTTGTTAAGTTTCTGTCTTGTGGACCTGTCTAGTGTTGAAAGTGGGGTGTTGAAATATCCCAGTATAAGTGTGTGAGGTTTTATGTGCAATTTGAGTTTTAGTAATGTTTCTTTTATGAATGTGGGTGCCTTTGTATTTGGGGCATAGGTGTTCAAAATTGAGACGTCATCTTGATGGATTTCTCCTGTGGTGAATAAGAATTGACCCTCTTCATCTCTTTTGATTGATTTTACCTTAAAGTCTAATTTGTTAGATATTAGTATTGCTACACCTGCTTGTTTCTTGCATCCATTTAATGTTTCTACTGTTGTTTTAAAATTTTCATGACTTTTCTGGCTTGTGAAATACCTTTAGTGCCTTGTGTTGTGGATGTCATAGGTCTTTCAATGTTTACTTTACAGTATTTAGAATAATATGACATTTTAGTTGAGCTTTACTTCTCACATTTATTTCTGCAAAGTCCCCTCTCCTGTTTGTTCATTTTAAAAGTTGTCTAATAATATTGAATTGTTATGTTCTCCACTTGTGGAGGAGCCCACTTAAAAAGTAAAAGAGGGGAACCTTTTACTTTATTGATTCTCATGAGTGGACCAGTGAGTTAAATTCAGGGCGAGGGATGAGGTGGCTTACATGATAGCATTTGGGTTTTTTGTCTTGAGCTGGTTACCTGGAGAAGATCCAGCATTTGAATTGTAACACCTGGATCCATGTCTTTGATTGCATCCCTTTTATTTGCTTCCAGCTATTTTCATATCAAAGTGTGTTTTATCATGTCATTTCTATGAAAGTCAATGACCTAAATGCATATATTGTGGTTTTCATCACTAAAGAGGATTCTTTTAAACAGAGATTCTTTCTATGAATTTTGTAATATTGCTTTTTTCACTGATATATTTGAATTCATATCATAATACCTGATGCCTAGCAGATGCTCTGAAAAATAATTGTTGATTCAATTTAGATCTTGTTAGCAGTATAAGGCTTTCTGAACAATATATAGTGGATATAGGATAAAGCCCACATTTCATAACCACCTTTCTTGTGCATTTGACAAAAATGATCATGCCAATAATACATTCAGTACTAAAAGAATGTTTCTGTTTATGGAAATTTTGTAGGCAAGCACTTATCTTCTTATGGGAATGTATTTCAGAGACACCAATCATAGTTGACCTGTAAAAGGAATGTAGAAAGAGAGTGTATAAAGTACAGACCTGGTAGACGCATGCAAGTAGGAAGATTGAGGCTCTTTGAATCTCGATTTCAGCATACGATGTGCTGACTGCTCCTGGAGACCTGTACCATCTGTTTCTTTGTGCTGAGTTTCTCTTTTTAAAGTTAGGATGAAGGAGTATCCCCAAGGGCTGATATACAGCTGTCTCTTTCCATCCCTACTTGTCCCCTCTCCTCTCTGCTTCTATCCAACAGTTCATCATTAGAGTAGAAATGTGGCTGAGTGCTTAGTATTGCTTAATTTGCCTCTTTGGCAAAGTCAACTATCAAACAACAGCTGGGCCATGAGTCTGCTCATGTTATGTAGGAGATTTCCTCTTCTCCTTCATTGTGACATCTGAACTTTAGCTCTCAAAGAGGGAATCTGTGGTCTGAGGATCCCTTAGATAAAATATAGCCCAAGAAGAGAGCAACTGCATTGCAAGATAAATATCCTGAAACATTTGAACTTCTGGTAGCAAGATTATCCCATGCTAGGCTTATTTGTTAGTAGATGAGCAAAGAAAATAAGTTTGAATTAGGATTGGAAAATTGAGGAGAATTGAGTGCCTGTAAATATTTAGACAAAGACAAGCCATTCAAGAGTCACAGAGGAAAGCAATATTGTATTTAGCTTTATAGCTACATGGTATGTTTAGATCCAGAAAATGAGTTTACAAATATAAAGTTTTAAGAATCTAATTTACTAAATGCTTGTATAGGTCAAGTTGATATCAGAAATTCATGAATTAAGAAATTATGCAACATGGCAATATTAACCTATTTTTAAATTAGCTGTTTAAAACACTTGACATTACATGCCTATTTTATAACTCCTTTGGAAAGAAAAAAGATTATCCATGGATTTACCTTCAGAATACAGCCACTATGAGTATTCGGCATATTTTATTCTAACCTTTCCTCTGGGGGATTTTTGGTTTTGCATAGCAGTCATAAGACATTTGGATGGCTTTTTAGTGCAAATCTTTGGTTTTGGTTGAAGTTGACTGGCTTGTATTCTGATAATGCATGTCTGTGATGTGTTCTTTTCTTGTCATGAGGTTGAAAGAGCAATGCCTTAGTTTTTGGCTTGAATAAATTTTCTATGATGCTTTTTTTTAAAAAATATAATATACTGTTGAGATTATAAAGTGAATAATCCTTAGAGGAAAGAAGGGGATTGTGTGTTTCACAACCACTTAAAAATAACACCTGAAAAAAAAAAATAACCAGAAGCACAAAAGTGGCTTGGGGGACATGTAAAACATAGATAAGACTTTAAGTTTCTTCAGACAGGAAAAAGTCTCTCAGTGGCTTTAGGACTCATTATTGATATATGCTAATATTTATTACATTTGTAGTCATTATTATATGCAAAGTGATGATTTCCAGGCCAAAAGAAATGAGTCTTTATACTTAGAAGCAGGTAAAGGAAACTGTAACAAAGTCACCACTGAACCCCACTTGGAAAACCTAGTCTTGTCCATGTCATACTGTCATGACTTCCCCAAGTACTATCCCCAATAAAAAATGATGTTGTGAAACCATGCAATTTTCACGAGTTCCTTTTATAAATGACATACTGTGACTCAATGAATTTATGATTCTGGCACTGAATGTGGAGAACATGAATATCACAAAACCTTGCATTCCTCCCATGTAGTCAGACTTTCTTTGAACTGCCATCTCCATAACAACATGGAGACTTCATACTAAGAATAAAGGCTTGGCCTCAGCTTAGGCTTCTCCCTAACTAGCTCTTAAAACTTAAATCAATCCGTTTATATTAGTCTACATTCTGCTAGGTGGCTTGTTACCTCTCCTCCATAATGTAAGTCCAATGACTTCCTCCACATCTCAGTGGCAAATCCCCTGCCTCTCAGATTTCTTCCCAGAATTCCTTTTTTCTGCCAGGAAGTCCTGCCTATCCTCTGCTGCCTACCTCTTGGCCATTCAGTTCTTTATTAAACCAATCATAAGGCACTTTAGGCAGATGAGGTAAAACAGAGACATATTTTCACAGTGAACAAAAAGATTATCTCACAACACACCCATTCCCCATAGCCTGTCAATTCCCTCCTTTCCCTCCTCATTTTTCTGTACAATTCAAAGATCAACCAATGAGGGCCTGTATAGAGTTCTGTGGCAATATATTTATCCACATTAGTGTGTACATTGTTGTTTTGGAACCACAAAAAGTCAGGTTCTGAAGTTCTAACAAACAGTATGATCTGCAAAGTTTAAACTGTTCACTGCCTGTTGCTTCATAGAAAAGACTTTCAACCCTGCATCTAATCAGATGGCCTGCAAACCCCTTGCCATCATGATTACCTCTGTCCTAGCTTTGGCCTTTATATTTTCACATCTAGAGAATCCTCTAAGCTTTTCAAACTTCAGTTTTTCACTGTGAAGATGTTCTCCATGGAGATAGGATCAGTTTTTAAGTCTTGAAATACCAGCTATTTTTCCCCCATATCAAATCCCGCAGAGGCACCCAGCTCTGCTATTGATAAAAATCCAAGTCCTTTCCTAACACAGGAGATGAGAACTGCCACATTGTGCCAGTATCTGAAGACTTTTTGACCCCAAGAGACTAGATTCTGTTTAACATAATATGTGTTATATGGATTTTAAGGCTTAGGAAATACAGCACAAACCTCAAGGCTCAGGTAGAAAGCTCAGGTTGGCTTCCCTTCCTTAGATATGTTCCTGCAGGTTTAGACTTCAAAAGGCTTGATCAGAGTTTCTCACTGTGTCTTCTGTAATATATGGTGTCTGTGGGCTTCTTATTTTTCATAAGCCCACTCTCTGCCCTTGACTTCAAGTAGCCTCTAATTCTGTATACCCATTCTGGTGTTTCTCTCCGTTGTTTTATGAAGACATCTGCCATATTAAATTAGTGATGTACACTTTGGACCTCATTTAGCCTTAATTAACTCTTTCAAGACCTCATGCCTAAAATATTTCTGATGGATGCCAGGGCATTAGCATTTAAGTTGTTTGGGATGTAGTACAGACCCTAATACAGATGGATTATTTGAATCCATGATGAAAGCTAGAGTTCCCATTGCCCAGAAAAATGTATTTACAGAAAAGCTTGTATATAATTACAGGCTTTAGAGTTCTCTGTTAGGCAGGGTTATCAGAAGCAGTCTTGTAGAGGGAAGCAAACACCAGAGAGGAGAGATGAATGCTTCAAAGAAAAGGGGCATCCTATTCATTCATCTGATCTTCCTTTCAGTAACTGTTCATTAGTGCTGCTCAGGAGGCAAGTGCAAAGATAGGGTTATAACACTTCAAGATTTTTGCTCTTATCACTTGGGGCCTTTGTTGTGGGGGACAGACAGAACATAAGCAAGCATATAAGCCATTCACTATAGAGACCACCAATCACTGTGTAGCTAGACACCTGAGAAAGAATGAAGGGACTAGGTTATTGTCAGGAAGGTACTTACTGTGCAAGTGATGTTTACGGGTGTGGATGACCTGAAATCAACTGTACAAGTGAAAGCATAGGGTTTATTCTTTTGTGATTTAAATTAATGCCACCCTGAATAGCCACTTTCTCTTAGACCAGTTGCTTGTCATATTCAGCATTGCTGTTGGTGTGATAAGAATTTGAATTTACTGTGGTTAGTCATGACACAATTAACTTCTTTGATTTGTGTGTTTTCCTTTTTTATTTTCCCTGAAATTTCTAAGTTCTGAGTTCCAAGGGGCTGGCGTTTCAAACAGCCATGCTTCTAAATTCATTGACTTTATCCGATATTGGTAACTGTTGACTGTGAACAGAAGTTTCTGTTCTGCCCAGTCAGTCCTGAAGCTATTAGTCCCAAATAAACTCACAGAGGCTTATGTTCATCATAAACTGTCTGGCCAATGGCTCAAGCTTCTTATTGGCTAGTTCTGTCTTAATTATTAACCCATTCCTATTAATCTATTTATCTCCACATTAGCCTGAGGATGGAGACATGGAACCAGAATAACTTGCATGGCAAAAAAAAAAAAAAAAAACAAAAAACAAAAAAAAATTTATCATGTGTAGCTGGTTCTTAATGGCTCCCTTGGGGGAGGTAGTAAGAAGACACAGCATCAATGCCACAGATACCAGGAGTCAGGTTTATTCAACAATGGGGAGAGCCTTATGTGCCCTCCTCTTAGCACCCAGTCTGTGTTCTAATCCATTGATGTTGCCTGATGGCCCTCTTTGGCTATGCCAAATCAGGACCTTTGCCAAAGCCTGTTGCTAGGCCCTCAGGCAGACTCCAGGTTGGCTCATCTCTCAGCCTTATTGGTCTTATTTTTCTACATATCCACCCTTTTTAATTTATTGCATGGATGCTCATGGGATGCCAGAGTCCTCTGCTCCAGCCTTACTGGCCCTGTCTCAGGAGGACTCAGGGACTGGGCTGTGCCTGTCTTAAGTTGGCTTTCTGAACAAGGTCTTACCCATCATTGACAACCTGCCCTCTCTGGAAGAGCATTCATTCCTGGAGAACTGCCAGGGTGGAGGTCTAGGCTATAGCCTTTTGAGTTTCAGACAATCAGACATGCATAACGTCCTGTGAAGTACTTCAAGAGGGATTCCTGAGAGCCACTAACACACAAAGAGTTGCCTCATTTACTGCCTGCTGCTGCAGGAAACATTTAAGGAGAATAAGGATGAACAATACCACCCCACCACTTAAGTCATATGTGAGCATCCAGGGGGGATCAAGCAGCCTTTTTATATTATGCCTAACTTTTTCAAAAATGAGGAGTCAAAGACCATAACCTTTGTCCTTATCTGATTTCATTGCAAAACCTCATGTGTTAGCTATGATGAATAATATAGAAACTTAGTTGACCAAGGGCCCTTAGTATATTTAGCCAGCTCCTGGTGTGCTAAACTAACATTCTGTTACAGCAGGTCTCCCCGCCGGCCTCCTGGTCCTGCCGCCAGTGTCCTGCAACCATGTGTGCCCCAAATAACACTCAGGAGACTCTATATTTGATATAATCCTGTCGGCCAGTTACCATTACTATCTATGTGCTAGCTCTGTCTTAATTATTAACCCATTTCTACTTATCTAATTATTTCCACGTGGTCGTCTTATCGGGGGAGCCGTGCGGCAGGCGTCCTGCTCCTTCCCCGGGCTACATCTTGACCCCTACTACTTCCTCTCTCCTCCTTCTGGTCTCCTAGCCCCGCCTATCTTGTTATCTCATTGGCCACAGTGCTTTATTAACCAGTATGAGAAACATATATACAGAATCACATCTCCCATCATCTCCTCTTTTCTGTCTAAAGTAAAAGAAGGGGTTTAACCTTAATATAGCAAAATGTACCATACAACAGTTATCAAATAAGAATCACAGTTAACAATATTTAGTCCATTAACATTTTGTAAGAATTAAAGAAAATATCATCTATCCTATCTTTGTGAGTCTAAAGTCCTATATGTAACTTATCTTTAATCCTAACTAAGGAAAACTATAACCATAACTATCTGTCTTCAACTCCTTCAAAGACCACAGAAGGATAATATATAAACTCTAGAAATGACAGAGACAATTCATTGCCTGGTCAGTCAACCGAAGTTCTTCTGTAACGTTCCATCTTCAGCCCATAGGCCATAGTGTGTGTCCAGACTCTTCAACAAGGCAGGAAACTTTTGTCTGTGTCCTGTAGACTGTCTGGCTGTCTGGCAGCCTCTTCCATGAAGCAGGAATCCTGTAGCAATGTCCATCTTGAATCAGCAGTCACCTTTTTGTGGGTCCTGCATGTCCAGTTTCTACAACATAAAATCAAACAGTCCAGGCAAGAACCGTACCTTGCCAAAATGGCTAGTCTTGCCATATTAGGAGCAAACTTCATTAAGTGCTTCTTCGATGTCCATCTTCCTTTCTAATGCAGGTGGTGTTACCAGGAGCAGTTGTGCCTCCCTGTCAAGAAAAACCCTAAACCATTTTAAATGCCATATTCTGTAGGTCTTTGAAAGGCTTGAAGAATGCCTATTTATCTCTAATACATCTCTGCATATCTAGAAATCCTAATTAACTTAACTCTAAAGTTTTAATTATCATAGGCTACTCTCTAATCTGTACTAAATTATACATTACATTTTCCAATGAGCTATATAAACATAATACCTAAACAAGAGGAGAAATATACATATCATAAAATTGACCTTAAATTGTATCAATAAAAGGAAATCCATTCCAAAGCAAAGTATTCATATCTATACCATAATTCCCTTTTTACCTTTAAAAAGATTGTTTGTGGTTATAGCCATTTATAACCAAGCCCATTTAAATGAAAACAAACATTTATAAACAATATTTGGGAATTTGGGCGTCGTTCTTTCCAAACTACTTCCTGCTGGTACAGGGCGCTGTCATGGGGGTCCAAAGAAGACTCAGAAATCTTGGCAGTAGTCTGCAAGGCTTTGTCTCAACTGCTTTGAATGTTGGATCACCTGGGGAGTTGTTTCAGGGGGTCTGGCTTGATCAAACCATATAAGTCTGGAAAGAATCCATAGCCTTCCATTTTCTGTGGAAACAAAAATAGAAATCCTTTTCCCCAGTAACTTGTCCTTATGCTTAAATTTTGGAGTCAAAGCATTTTTAAAATATATAAATTGAATTAATTTAGTAGCATTTCTTTTATTAGTAGTTGTTATTTTCTCAGCAATCCAATAATTTAAAGACAACAGAATCGCGTATAGTATCCAAAATTTCTCTGTGTTTTCCATCTTTACGTGGCTTTCTTATTACTCTATTTATTCTACTTCTATTTTTACATATTTTGAGACAGGGTTTCTCTGTGTAACTTTTATCTGTCCTGGAATTCACTCCATACCAGGTTTACTTTGAAATCACAGAGATCTGCTTGCCTCTGTCTGCTGAGTACTAGGATTAATTCTACTTCCTTTTTCTTTTTTAAACCATTGTATCCCGTTTCTTTTTCTCTCCCAAGCCAGCGTATTTTTAAAAACACAGTGTAAACCTTTATTGCAGCTCTCGTACACACCAATGAATTGTTAGCAGAGCTCTTTAAAAGCAAGGCGGTTTTTGCCGCTTATGCTAATTTTGGAAACCTCCCTTAAAGGAGCCGCGAAACTCTCTGTCTACAGCAAAACAAATCCAACCAAGAAAATGCTGCTACTAAGAAGTCTTGCTAGTCTCTGTTCCCTTGTTTCTAAAACTATTTTTTAAGCTTTTGTTAAGTTTTAAGCGAAAGTTCTCAATCCCAGTTCTGACACCATTATGTTGCAGCAGGTCTCCCCGCCGGAGTGAGGGTCACAGTTGAGTCTTATCAAGGTATTTAAGGTGCCAATTTTTTCCTCCAATAATAAATCAAATTGTTTTGAGTGCAATGAGAGCAATAAGGGGGAATATATGCATCACCCATCCTGAGTTATTCCCTCCTTCATGGAAGCAGGCTGATCCATGGCCAGGTACAAGTCTCTTACCAGGACCATATTGTTGTCATGACAGTCTGAGGAAAAAACACAAGCCTACCCTTGCCCATGGGTTAGTGAAGGAGTTGGTCACTGCCACTGAAGGGAGATAAGATTTCTCCATCTCACCTTGGCAGAGTTGTCCAGTGCTTGTAGGCTGGGCTGAGCTTCTTGTCATCAAAACTGAGAAAGTTCGTATGGAAAAGGACCTCTATTAAAGCCAGATGAGGATCTCTCCTAGCCTCTGACGAGTTAGTCTTGACCAACAACTCCTTAACAGCTTTGTTGGTCCCCTCCACAATGGCTTGTCCTTGCAGATGACAGAGGATGCCAGCGGTATGGGAAATCCTCTAGGACCCCAGAAAGTCATTGACTTGTTTAGAGGCATTGGCAGAGAGATTGCCAGTATTAACTGCCCAGGTACCTCCATAACTACCATGGCTGAGTTAATGACCTTGATAACATTGACAGCTTTCTCCCCAGAAAGGGCGAGGGCATAAACAAAGGAGGAACAGATACCTATTATCACATGAACATATTTAAGATTGCCAAAGATGGCATTGTGTATAATATCCATCTGCCAGATAGTGTTAGGCAACAAGCCCTGGGGATTAACCTCAGTGCATTGAAGTGGTCCTAAAGATGCAAAAGGGGTACAAGTAGCACATTCTTGGGACAAAAGTTTAAAGACAAAATGGTCTCTGTTCCGTGGCTCCAGGGGAATTTTGGGGGAAAAAAAGCAATCATTAATATCTAAAACTAAAATATAATAAGATGGGAGAATAGCACTAGGGTGGGGGTTGCAAAGACCCCATTTTTTTTCCATTTGGTCGTTAACTATATGAAGATCCTGTAGGAGGTGGTAGCATCTCAATCTCTTGGTTATAACAGTTATGGGGCCATAATGTTTACTTGTGGTAGGTTCTATGTGCCCCATCTTTAGCTGTTATGCAACTAATTCCTTTAGGATTGACAACTTGGATTCAATGATAGTCCATTGCTCCACCCAGATGTCTTGTAACTCAAGAGCCATGCCAATGGGATGGGGATAGGAGGCTAGATCATGGTGTATTTCTGAGAAACAGTGGCCCTTAGAATTGGGGGTGCAATTCAAGCATAGGATTACAATTTGTCAAACCTTTCTTTCCATGGACCGGAACCATCAAAGAAACTCTATCACCAATAGTTAGGAGAGCACCCATAATATCCAAGATGTTTCTGATGATTCTTGGTACAGTAGAAATGATAGGTTGAATGGCTTCCTTGTTGCCATCAAGGTCTTTCCAATGAACCAAACCAGAGGTAAGTTTTGAACTTTTTTGGCCTACTCCACTGCTGAGAGGGCCAGGTCTAAATTTCCAATGGGAAAAGTGGAGCACCTCCATTTCTGTTAATATGGTGACATCCACACATGTGTCCACTAAGCCTCTAACAGCTTGTCCATCACGACAGAGAGCCAGCATTGAGAAACATGGAAAAATGGGCAGTGTCCAGTAGATCTTTGGATTACCAGAGCCTCCTCTTACTGGCAGGGCTGAGGAGTGTGCCTGGGGTTTAAAGGGGCAGGTAGGTGCCTCAGCAGGCTGTGACCTACAATCCTTTGCCCAATGAAGTCCTCTATTGTATCTGGAGCATAGGATCTTAGGTTTTGCCCAAGGTCAGTCATGCCATAGATGGTCTGGTTTGCTGTATCCCCAGCAAGATCTATCTGCTTGGGGGCTCTTGGGTGTGTAATTGATGGGCTGCCTGTATATAAGGAGGGCATTCGGGGTCAAAATCTCTTGTGACCAGTACCCTCTGCCTCATTGACACATGCAAGAAAATCAGAAAAAAAACTCCCTCAACAGCTATTGAGTAAGATTGCAGAAATAAGCATGCTGCAAGCCCTAAGGGCTTTGAAGGCCAGGTTAGAAACCTATTAGTAGGAAGGCAAAAAAAAGAGGCCTTAGCTGAAGTGAAAACAAGGACTCTAGGAGACGCTGTCTTCATGGGTTTTGATAGCAGCAGCAGCAGCCATGGAAGCAAATGGTGGAGTTGCTAGAATTTTTCTCAAATGAGCTCTGTGTTCTTGACTCCCCCTCCCTTCACCTCCATTCTTAAGGATCGAGCTAAATAGTAACAGTTGGTGTTTACAATGTTGTAATGGCCATCATATTGAGAAGTGACTGGATGCATATTTAGAAATAATTTATATTACCATAAAGTAAATTGCTAATCCTTTAGAGTGGATTCTTTAGACTTTTACTGTTTGCATTTATATACCAGCCAAGAAGATGCAGACCAATGAGACAACTGCTAGAATGTTTTAAAAACATCATCTGATTTGAAAAGCTAAGTGGGAATATAAATCTTTCTTAAGTATAACATCATGTTCTGTTTTCTGGTGGTTTTGTTTCTTTGGTTATTCTACAGCTTAGTGTACAACTGTATGCAATTAAAATTTTCACGGGATACATACCCACTAGGGCTCAGCTGTAGGGTAGATGCATAAGGGCTTTGGAATATATGCTAACCATCATCAATTAGTTTCCATGGTGGACTTAGCATATAAAGGGACACAGTTATCCATATCCTTTAAATTGTGATGTCTTGAAGCATCATCACTTAACCAAGTAATGTGGTTAAGTAAAGTGCTCAAAATGAGAGTCCACAGTGAGGAATTGTGATATAGGACACTATAAAATTGTGTCTTGATTTTATGATGGAAGCAGAGATCTAGCCCAGGGCCTGCTCATGTTCAACACATGTCCTACCACCAAGCTACACTCTTAGCCATAAGCAATGACATCTTAATATGCATACCTCATCTGGAAGGATACTCATGTGCAAGCATAGTTAACTTGAATGTTGTCACTGTGTGTTTATTCATGCATATTACTGAAAAAACATGAGCTAAGTTCTTTTTCCTGCTTGAAATATTTAATGACTACATAATTGCTCAGGGAGAAAGGATTCCTTATTTCTTATGATAATGCCTAGGGCCCTACTTCCTCAAAATAATGACACCTATATTATTATTTTTCTGTCAATTTTCCATTACCCCTCTTCCCAACTGAACATAAACCAGGATCTTGTACATTCTAGAGGCTATGTTGGTTAGTTTAGTTAAGTCTTCATAAACTGGGGTCACTTGGGAAAAGAAATCATCAAATGAGGAATTGATCCCATCAGATTGGCTTTGAAGTATGTTTATGGGGGCATTTTCTTAATTAATCATTGATGTGGTGGGGCCCAGACCATTGTGGGAAGTGCCATCCTTGGACAAGTGGTCCTGCATTGTATGAGAAAGTCTGAACAAGTCATGAGTACCAAGCCACATAGACCCTTTCCTCCCAAAGATTCTTCCAGTCAGTGTTGTCTCCCTGTAGCAGAGAAGCAAACTATAACATATGTTCCTGTCATAAGCCCTCTTCCTTGCTCCCTCCATGATTGATTCCAAGCTTCCTGCTGTGCTGGAATTTACTATATAGACCAGGCTGTCCTGAACTCACAGAGATCCACCTATGTCTACCTCATAATTGCTGGGATTAATGGTGTATGCCACCACAACTGACTTTCCCACCCTACTTTCTGTTAATGTACTTTAGGTTCCAAGTAATTTGCTCTTCTCTACAAACATTCCCTCCCTAATCTGGACCTTTTATAAACTAGCTCTTTTGCTTGGTGGCTTCATATGATAGCCTCTTCAGATTAATTTCAAATATGAAGTTCCTATGAAGCAGAAGCATTTCCTGTTTTCTTCTTCTTCTTCTCCTTCTTCTTCTTCTTCTTCTTCTTCTTCTTCTTCTTCTTCTTCTTCTTCTTCTTCTTCTTCTTCTTCTTCTTCTTCTTCTTCTTCTTCTTCTTCTTCTTCTTCTGCTTCTTCTTCTTCTGTTCTTCTTCTTCTTCTTCTTCTTCTTCTTCTTCTTCTTCTTCTTCTTCTGCTTCTTCTTCTTCTTCTTCTTCTTCTTCTTCTTCTTCTTCTTCTTCTTCTTCTTCTTCTTCTTCTTCTTCTTCTTCTTCTTCTTCTTCTTCTTCTTCTTCTTCTTCTTTTCTTCTTCTTTCTCCCTCTTCCTCTTCCTCTTCTTTTTCTTCTTCTTTTCTTCTTCTTCTTTGTTGCTGTTCTTTTTGTTTTGTTTTGTATTTTGCTTGGAAGTATTCCCCTGGCATTTTGCAGTTTTACATCCTGTTCTTATTACTTTTTCTTCACCTCTGACTGCTACTGCTACCCTTTTTGCTCCTCTATCACCCATGGTGTTCTATGTGTCAGCTTGCTTTTCTTTAATAGTGTAGCAGAATTCAGAGTCTTGGTTTTTAGAGGCACTTTCCAAATGAGAACACATACAGTTTCTATAGTTGGCTTTTTTAAAAATAAGCTTAAAACTCACATGTATATAAGACAGATTTACCATTTCTAGTCTGACTTCATAAAAGACACCCCAAACTCCACAATACTTCAGGAAAAGTGATGTGAGAATCAAAGCGGGCCTGGCCCTGTGGCCAGTTTCTGAGCAGAAGATTCAAAGAGCAGACTACTTTCCATTTTTCTGATGGCCAGTGACAGCTTCGCCCACGTTCCTGTCTTGTCTGGATCGGTTTTGTTGAGTTGCTTTTTTTAGGAGACTGAGCTTAGCCAGAGCTGATTTATCTATGAACCCCAATTCATCTCTTTCCACTCCCAAAACAATCTTCATTCTCTAAAAACTTATAACAGGGAAATAACTGTGATTTGTGACAGAAGCAACCAGGTTGGGGAACAGATTATTCAAAAGAAAAAAAAACCTGACAGTTGTCTGAAGTAACTAAACAGGAAGTCACTTTCTTCTACAAAACCATGTCTGAAATGTGTATTAAAGAATAATAGGAAGGTTACAAACCTTTTTATTTTCAAATGGCTGAGTGTTTTATAACATCCCTTGTTAAGGCATTGTCATCATTTTCTCTTATCTATAAGGTATAGACATGACTACTTAGATGATTTTAAACAACTTCTAAAACATGATCGCCTAAGGTAATTTCTGACTTCATTTTTTCCCCTTCAGTACCATCAAAATAATATTTATAGAATGAACAGGTTGATTGTTAAGACAGAGAAGCTGCTGCTGCAACTCAAGTTTGGGCATTCCAATAGCATCTATGTGATAATGAAGATACTTAGCAATGTACAGCAAACACAGTCACATGACACAATGGAGAGAAGGAATTTAAAATTGTGTTGAAATAAAATTAAGCCAACTTCTAACTGTTGTCCTGGTTCTAGGTTCCCCTCCTTTCACCTTAACCATGCTGCTTCATGTAGCTTGTTGTTTTCCCGACAGCCCACCAGCCTGCCTGCCACCGGTCTGGCCCACAGTCACACCAGCCCCAAATAACACTCAGAGACTCTGTATTTGCTACAACCCTGTTGGCCAATTACCATTATTGTTTATAGGCTAGCTCTGTCTTAATTATTAAGCCATTTCTACTTATCTAATTATTTCCACGTGGCTCATCTTATCCGGGAGCCACGGCTGGCGTCTTCCTTCCTCCCTGGTCTACATCTTGACTCCTCCCAACTACTTCCTCCTTCCTTCTAGTTTCCTAGCCCCGCCTATCTAGTTCCCTATTGGCCACAATGCTTTATTAATTAACCAGTATGAGAAACATATATACAGATAACATCTCCCATCAGCTTCATATCTTTGGGTCTACCCCCTTTAAACATCTCTCTTGGCACTATCGATGAAAAGCCTTCTATACATGTCAATCATTTACTACTTGCTTTCCCTTCTTGAAGTATCAGGGAGTAACATGTAAAGAGTTCCTATGCTAGGGTTACATTTATTTTATTTTTTTTTTTTAATTATCTGGTTTTGCTATTGAAGTCACCTTGCCAGTAAAACCTATGTAAGAGGTATGGCATCTTATCGTATAGAATGGGCTCCCACAAGCTAGCTCATGCACCAGAGAGATCCTGGTCCTACTGTCAAGGTCCCTCCAATAGAACAATCTACACAACATGCAGGGGGCCTATCTCAGTCCCTAGAGTCTTCACAGCTGCCAGTTTAGAGTTCACAGATTTCCAAAAGCTTGGTTCAGTTATCTCTGTAAATTTCCCCTTCATGATCTTGACCTTCCTTGCTTATATATTTCCTCCTACCTCTCTTTGACGGGATTCCCAGAGCTCAGCCTGGTGCTTAATTGTGAATCTTTGCATCTAGTTCCTTCAATTTTTGGATGAAGACTCTATGATGACAGTTGGGGTATTCACCAACCTGATTACAGGGAAGGGCCAGTTCAGACACCCTATCCACTATTGCTAGGAATCTTAGATTGTGGATTCTGGGAATTTCTCTAGCACCAGGTTTCTCTCTAACCCCATAATGACTCTCTTTGTCAAGATATCTCTTTCATTGCTTTCCCACTCTGTTGCTTCCCCAACTCAACCATCCTATTCCCTCATGTTCTCATCCCCATCCCCTCCCCTTTATCATCTCCCTCATCCCCAGTTTACCCAGGAAATATTACCTAATTCTCATTCCCAGGGTGATCCATTCATCCTTCTTAGGGTCCTTGTTACCTATCTTTTCCGGAGCTGTGGATTGTATTCTGGTTATTTGCTTTACATCACTATCCACTTATAAGTAAGTACGTACTGTCTTTGTCTTTCTGGGTCTGTGTTAGCTCACTCAGGATGGTTTGGGTTTTTTGTTGTTGATGTTGTTTGTTTGTTGTTTTTGGTTTTTGGTTTTTTTTTTCTTGTTCCATCCATTTGTCTGCAAATTTCATGATGTCATTGTTTGTTTGTTTATTTATTTATTTATTTACAGCTGAGTAGTACTCCATTGTGTATATTACCACATTTTCTTCATCCATCATTCAGTTGAGGGATATCTAGGTTATTTCCAGGTTCTGCTTATTATGAATAATGCTGCTTGTGAACATTCTTGAGCAAGTGTCCTTTTGCTATGATTGAGAATCGTTTGGGTATATGCCCAATTTTCTGAGAAACTGCCATACTGATTTCCAAAGTGGCTGTACAAATTTGCACTCTCAGCAGCAGTGGAAAGGTGTTCCCCTTACTCTACATCCTCTCCAACATAGGCTGTCCTTAGTATTTTTTATCTTAGTCATTCTGACAGATGTAAGATGGAATCTCAGAGTCATCTTGATTTGTGTTTCCCTGGTGATTAAGGATGTTGAGTAGTTCTTTAAATGCCTTTTGGCCACTTGAGAGTCTTCTTTTGAGAATTCTTTGTTTAGCTCTGTATTCCCCTTTTTATTGCATTATATGGTACTTTGGTGTCTAGTTTCTTATATTTTAAGGATTAGCACTCTGTCAGATGTGGGGAAGGGGAAGATCTTTTTCCATTCTATAGTTGTCATTTTTGTCTTATTTATCATATTCTTCGCCTTATAGAAGCTTTCAAGTTTCAGGATGTCCCATTTACTGATTGTTGCTTTCAATGTCTGTTAGGAAGTGGTCTACTGTACCAGTGAGTTCAAGGCTATTTCCCACTTACTCTTTTATTAGGTTCAATGGAACTGGATTTATCTTGAGGTCTTAGCTTTAAGGCAGGGGAGTCATGCCTCAACTTAATGGGCCAGGCTTTGTTGATTTTCCATGGGAGGCCTTACTCTTTTGAAGGAGTGGTGGATGGAGGGAGGAAGCAAGGGCTGGGCAAGGAGGGGTGGGAGAGAGAACTGTGATTGGAATGTAAAATAAAATTAAAATAAATAAAAAGGTATGGATACTGTTTTATTATTATTTGTGACCCAATTGTGTATGTGTGATATAAATATATATGATACATATGCATTTGTGTAAGCATGTGTATGTGTATATAAGTATATGTAAAGCTGTTCTTTTTTCCTTCTTTTTTCTCAGCTGAATTTCACTTTAGTTTGTATTTATTCACTAAGGAATGCCTTTTATAATTCTTTCCTACATGTATCCTTTAAAACAAATGATCAGTACCTTTAACTTATTAAAACTTCTATTTCCTAATGTTGTATCACCATGGAAGGGAATTAGTGGAATACAGATAAAATATAGGCATTTGTAATGAGTAGGGTTTTCCCCCACCAGACACTCTGTTTTAACACACGGAGACACTGTATTCAATATAATGCTGTTGGCCAGTTCCTAGCTTCTTATAGGCTAGCTCTATCTTAATGATTAACCCATTTCTACTAATTAAGTATTTCCACGTGGTCTCATCTTACCGGAGATCGGGCTGGCGTTCTGCTCTCTCCAGTCTCTCCATGCTGACTCCTCCCAACTATTTCCTCAAATCCTCCTTGTCTTCTAGTCACACTTATCTTGCTTTCCTATTGGCCAACAGTGCTTTATTCATTAACCAGTATGAGAAAAATATTTACAGAATAACATATCCCATCAGGCATTCACTGAATTAATGTTAGATGTCAGCTGCTTTATTAATATCTTGTTTTACCAACACAATAACAATGAAAGGGTAAAAGGTAAGATGATATTATAATTCCTGTTATATAGAAAACATATGATTGTATATTTAAATGCATATATTACAAGACAATATATAGAGTAGGTTATACTCTATTTGTTGCATTGCATGAAGAGTAAATATGTTAAAGTCATTTGTAGCTATAATTAAAGCATATTTGGTACCTTGTTTTTTATTAACATCAAAAGTTAATCCATATGAAATAAGCAATGTGTATTGAATGTTAAATTTTCAATTTACAAAATATCATACAATTAAAAAAAGCACCCAGCATTTTGATTACCTCACTAGGGACTTCTACACTCTCTTTAAATAGTCTCTATTCCTCTATTTTACTGCCCAGTCTACCCACTTAGCCTTTTAACTTGGTTATTATATTTTTTCAACTGTCATATTTTAATTTGTTCTTTATTCTGTCTATTTCTTTACAAGGACTTTCTATTCCTTCACTGGAGCTTTCTATCTTTTCCATTTTTTTTGTAAAAAGTAGTGTCTTAGTTGGGGTTTTCTATTGTTGTGAAATGATTACAATATGATTACAACAACTCTTATAAGGAAAACTTTTAATTAGGGTGGCTCCTTACAGTTTCAGAGGTTCAGTTCATTATCTTCATGTCAGGGAGCATGGCAGCTTGCAGGCAGACAAAAGGCAGTTGACTGAGTCACTGGGCCGTATCCTGAGCATAAAAGACCTCAAATCTACCCCCACAGTGACAGACTGACTCCATACCCACTCCAACAAAGCTATGCCTCCTAATAGTGTCACTCCCTATGAGATTATGGTGACCAATTACATTCAGACTGCCACAAGTAGTTTCTCATTGAAGCATGTTCAAAATATCTGCTTTAATATTCTTATCCAATACTTTCACATCCCTGTAGTTTGATGATGGCATCCTTTCATTACCTTTTTTTCATTATGTTTGAACCTTTGATTCTTGGTTACAGGAATGTTTGTTTTAATTGAAAATGGATATTTTAATTTAATGTCACGAGACTCTGGATCTCATTGAAGTTATCTGTTTCTGTTTGAGTCCTTTAACCTTATTCTGAACAAGGAGGTGGGGTAAAAGGTAACTATTATAAGGTGGAGTTAGAATGCAGGCTTTCATCACTTGATACCTGAAGGTGGAGTTCTCCTTATGACAGAATGATAGTCAAAGTCCTGCTATCCAGGAGGCTTCCTCTAGATACTACCCTAAGAAGGAGGGTTCAGATCTTGCTTGGTAGCAGAGCAAGTCCACCCTTAATAAATCCTCATAATTAACACTTTGTGGATGAGGAGGTAGCTTCATAACGGGTTGACCCACCTGAAAGTTTATCTTCGTGCTTGGCCTCCTGTGAAATCTACCTTCTTGATATGTTGGGGTAACATGAGGTGGAAGTCATTCTCTCTAGCTTTTTCTAGAAGGGATAGAAGGGTTACATTGTTTTCTCTCATGACAGAGTAGAAGAGTTATGTTCAAATGCTTTACATCTTTCTAGGCTCTCCATTTTCTGGTCTTTTGGCTGCTGAGCTCCAGTCATGTCTGCTTGCCTGGCCTCCTTAAGTTCTGAGTTTTGTATATATGAAGGAAAGATTACTCAAGGAATTCATATCCATTTTATTTGTCTAGTTGGAAGATCTTTATATGGTTGCCTCATCTCCTATTAAGTCTTATGCTTGTTTTATTTGTAGTGTCCATCAGTTTGGGTTTTATTTTATGGGATAATTTCAACAACAAAACAGAATAGAGCACCTATGAAAAAGCATCATTTCATAAATCAGTAATACATATTGATTGGACCAATTTGCTTCTATTTCTTCATCCATAATATGAAATATGCCTCATATGACATTGTTAAAAATATTTTAAAGTGAAATGATGTAGATCATTTGTTATGCCCACAAAAAGATACCCACATCGGTTCTCTAATAATTTAGATACCTCAGTATTGACCATTATGTTCTTTTTACAAGTGAGAATATTTAATATTCTTGTACCTCAAAGATTGTGTAAACCTTTTCTCACTCCACTTACTGATGTTAAAATACTTAAATAGTCTTTTACTATCCACTACATTTAGATTATCTACTTCAGATATACTGGGTAAGATGGGTGAATAGTTGATGTAGTCATTACAAGTAGGTAGTCTTTGAAGAATGGCATTGATTATAAGAATGTATTCAACAAAGATGAAATTGTCTCCATAGACAAAAAGAAAAAGGCAGAGTGAGTGTGTATCATGTGCTTTAGAAGGGACACTGCCATCTCACAGTTGCATGTGGTGTAAACATCTGGCTGTGATGAACAGTCATCTTGGCTCAGCTTTAAAAGTCACATCAGTGTTGCCTAGACTATCATTGGATACATGGGTATTATTTTAAGGGTACTATTAGTGTGATGAAATAACATGACTGGAGAAACTTGAAGGGGGAAGAATTTTATTTGGTGTATATGGACACACTGTAGACCACCAATGAAGGAAGTTGAGGTAGGAACTCAAACATGGCAGGAAACTGAATTTAGGAGCTGATGCAGAGACCATGGAGGAGTGCTACCTACTGAATTACTCATCTTGGATTGTCATCTGGCTTTGTTATAGAACCTAGGACCACAACTCCAGAGATGGAACTACCCACAGTGGGGAGGCCCTCCCCCATCAAGCACTAATTAAGAAAATGTTCTTTAAGCATTTCTACAGCCTTGACATAGGGAGCCATTTTTTTTCTTTCTGTCTGTCTGTCTTTTTCTTTCTTTTTTTTTTTTTACTTTATTTAATTATTCCCTCATATCTTACATTGGACTGTAATGTCCCCTCCACCCTCTCCTCCCAGTTCCTTCACCCACCTTCCCTCTCCCCCAGAACTCCTCCTCCTCCATTTCCCCTCATAAAAGGGCAGGCCATCTGGTATACCAACAAAACATGGCATATCAAGCGTTGCAATTAGACTATGCACACCCTCTCATATTAAGGCTGGATGAGGCAATTAGGAGGAAAGGGGTCCCAAAAGCAAATATAGCAGAGAATCAATAGGGATCATTTTATTAACTTTTGGTGCCTATTAATTAATTTTAATATTGCAATTTGGAGTTAGTGTCTATTCACATATCAACCTAACTTACTAATGTTGACAGTTTCCAACAATACAAAAATCAAAGTATTAGTTACACATTTCATTTGGTAAAACAAAGATATTTGAAATTCCTGTCAATACTTCTCAGAAAAAATTTAATGTGAATTTATAAGCATATTTTTCTGCCAATATTATCAATTTTCTAAATTTTATTTTCTAGTAGATTGACATCTAAAATTTATTTTGGAATGGCAGATTAGGAATAAATAACATAAATACCATACTTATAACAACTTTTTGAAGTGTGAAGCAGATTTGAGGAGAAATAGGATAACAAATATAAAATGTAAAGAAAATTTAAAGAATTTGACTCTCAAAGTACTTTGTAAATGTTTGTTGTCATGAATTGCTACCCTTTTTTATTTTCTTTTATTACTTTTTTATTATTTTTTCTTATTTTACATATTGATCCCAGTTCCCTCTCTCTTCCTCCCATGCCTCCAGACTCCTCTTCCATTCCCCCACCCCACTGCACAGGGAGGGTGGTGCCTTCCAGGAGGGATCATCAAAATTCATCAAGTCATTTGGAGTAGGGTCTAGGCCCTCCCCTGCCTCTAGGCTAAGGGAGTATCCCTATAGGGAATGTGCTCCCAAAGTCCTTTCATGCACCAGGGATACTTCTGGTTCCACTGCCAGAGGTCCCTTAGTCTGCCCAGGCCTTCTAACTTAGACCCACATTCAGGAGGTCTGAGTTGGTATAATGCTGGTTTCCCAGCTATCAGTCTGGGGGCCCATGCTTGTTTAGGTAGGCTGTCTCTGTGGGTTTCTGTAGCCTGGTCTTGACCCCTTTTGTTATCACTCCTCCCTCTCTGCAACTGGATTCTAGGAGTTTGCCCCAGTGTTTATCTGTGGGTAGCTGCTTCTGTTTCCATCAGCTACTTAGATGAGGTCTCTATGATGGCATATAAATTAGCTATCAATCTCATTATCAGGGGAGGGTATTTAAGGTAGCCTTTCCACTGCTGCTCAGATTGTTAGTTGGATTCACCCTTGTAGGTCTCTGGACATTTCTCTAGAGTCGGTTTTCTCTTTTCTCTTCAAACCTATAATGGGGAAGCCATTTTTTCAATTGAGGTTCCCTTCTCTATAATGACTTTACTTTGTGTCAAGTTTCCTAAAACTATCCAATCCAGGTGAGGACAACTGGTATATTTTTTTTAGTCCCCCAATGTCTTTCTTTTCTTCTCTTTTCTTTTTTCTTCTTTCCTTCTCATTATTGGGATATCTTCTTCCTTCTTGGTCCATTGTTACATGGACTAAAAGCCCTACTTATTGCTGATTACTTAGATGATCTGAAGATGAACACATCCATTGTTTAATGCTGCTGTGTTATTTTCTGGTTATTTGTATCTTCTCACTGATGTTCCTGTACAGAGAAAATGAGTTCTGCTTGTGTTTACAAATGTGAAGCTTCAGCATGTGTGTGGTAAACTAGATTTAGTTCACTAGAGGAGAATTTTGTAAATTACATTCTGTTTGCTCATATCCTGATACAAGTGATAAAATTAGGCACACCTTGAATTGCTTGGGGTGGGGGAGGGGGTGTGAATGAAATTGATTAGAAAATTGATTAGATGATGGTCTGCAAAGACCTAGGAATTTCTCAGTGCTGTTATTGCGGTATACAGTTGGCTTCTTATACCCCAGCCTTGTTGTGTGTGTCTGTTTGGGCGGAGGTTACTCTTACTCTTTACTCTCTTGCGGGGTACTACCAAGTTCTCAAGTAATCACACACTGACACATGGATGTTTATTTTTACTTACAAATGTCTGGCCTTAGTTTGTCTTGTTTCTAGCCAGCTTTTCTTAAATTACCCCATTCTCCTGTTTTTACCTTCCTCTTGGCTTTTACCTTTCTTTATTTCTGTTTATGTTTTCTTTCCTTCTTACTCCATATTTGGCTGTGTGGCTGAATGACTGGCCCTGTCTTTTCTTGCTCCTTCATCTCTTTTTGCTCTTTTGCTCCTTCTATTTATTCTCTCTGTCTGCCAACCCCACCTATCCTTTCTCCCGCCTTGTTATTGGCTGTTCAACTCCTTATTAGACCACTCAGATGTTTTAGACAGGCATGGTAACACAACTTCACAGAGTTAAACAAACACAACACAAAAGAATACAGCACAGTTTTGCATAATTAAAGAAATCTTCCAAAACATAAATGAATGTAACACATCTTAAATTAATATTTCACAACATAGCATTCTCCAGGTGCACTTTACTCTAGAGCAAGAGTCAAAATTTTCTACAAAGGGATGCCTGGTATTTCAATATTTCAAACTTGAGGGCACACAGTCTTTTTTTTTAACTTCTCATTTCTTCAATTCTAGCACAAAAGTAGATGTGCAATAATACATGAATAAATGAACATGGCTTTGTTCCAGTAAAACTTTATTTATGGATATCCAAATTTGAGTTTCTCATCACTCTTGTGTGCTATGAAATCTTTCATTTTTCTCAATAATTTGAGATTTATTATTTTATGTGAGGCTTTTTTTTTATTTTGCCTGTGTGTCTGAATGTATACCATGTGGCTGCAAGGGTAGCTGGGAAATTGAAAAGGATCTTGAAGCTCTATTATTAGAGTGAATGGAAGGGGAAAGTACTGGAAATGTGTTTATATTCCAACGTATCTACAAGGAGAAGCAGAACCTGTGCAATGATCAAATTACTTGTGCTAGAAAGTTTCTACTGAATTTGAATCCAGAATGATTGATCTATAGTTATTACTTAAATTGACATTTTAGGATATTTACTCTGTGTCTCTTATATAAGAGAGATATGACAGAAGGGCTGTTTTGTTCAGTGACTTCATCTCTAGCTGGGAACAAGACAAGCACATGTAATTTTAAACAGGTTACCTCAATTCTAGAAGCTAATGATAGGGATTGTAATATCTTTATTTCTAAGACCATTCATTCACTTGACAACATTTATTGGATACAGCTATAGACAGCTGTTTAGGCCTTTTTTGGAACAAAAAATGAACAAGAACATCTCCATTCTGCAGATGATAGTCAAACCTATTGAAATAGTACTGCAGTTCAGTCATTTTGTGAATTGAACAGGTAGCTTGGAAGCAACCTTTATTTGCTGTTCTGAAAAATACACAAGTTATTCAAAAGCCAACCACAATGAGTAGGGTTGAATCAGAATCATTCCCTCATGTCTAGCCTTTTCTTTAAACAATGGCTGGGTATCTACTGTTAAATTGGTTTTGCAGTCAGGAACTGAATGTAAAACTCAATAAAATGTAGTAGGTTTCTCCTGGGAACTATTGGAAGTCTAGGCAGGCATGTTATAAATATTTGCAATGCATAGCACATACTACACAGAGGCACATTCTGATCTTCTGATAAGAAAAAAAATATGAATTGTCAACATTGTTTAGGTAAATACACAGAGTGCAAGCTCAGTTAAGGTTTCATGCTGGAAAGAAGACAACATGAACACTGCCTGAAGGGGTTATCCATTCAAATAATGTCAGAGAGTACTGTGTACAGTCCACCCAAGGTGGGGAAGCACACACATTTCAGGCAGCTGTGGTGGAGGTGTTACTGAGCCATTTCACCTTGAGGTTTCATGGGGAATGTTTGCTCATTTGTCATAATATAGGGGTATTGGACATGAATGAAGCTCCATTCTTTGTTTCATGTGAGATGTATGGAACTAGAAAGGATTGGGTTGTTGGGAGACTTCTTGGCAAAATACTCCCTACATCAGTGGAGTAATGTGGTATATACTGTGACTCTTATTGTAGCTATATCTATATCTATCATTTATATATATCATCGATATCCATATGTGTGTATGCACATATATCATTATCAGGAGACAAAATGAGCCTAGCACTTCCTTGTTTGTCACTGTCATCTAAGTCACATCTAAACAGCATTTATGGAGATACAACTCTGAAAGCACCAAACATGCTTTGAAGCAAGAGGCAGCCTAGTTTGATGGGAGGCGATTCCTTCTCCAGAAGAATTCTAAAGTGTTGAGCTGTTTTTTCTTTCCATATGTGCATGCACGCATGCATGTGCACATGTGTGCACACACTCATATACACATAGAATCTATAACAACAAAAACATGATTATACTAGTTGAGAATAACAATGAGGTTGCTGATGAAGAAAGTGTGGAATCTTAGAATATCCATGTCTTCAGAGCTTTGCATTCTATTTATTGATGACATAATGCCTCAAGTGAGAATGAATATAGCAGGCTTTTTGTTGTTTACTTTGTTTTTGAATTGTTATTATGGTAAAAATGTAATTTAAGCTCTTGTAAGTATCCAGTGGTACAGAAGACATTTACATTAAGTAACTGTAACCACTGTCAATCTGCAAAACCTTTCATTATCCCAAACTGGAACTGCACGCCAAGCACCTAAAACAGCTCGCTATTTTCTTCCATACCCCAGCCCCTGGGTGACAATTGTTTTAGTTTTGGAATTTCTTGATTTGGCTGTTCTAAGTACTTAATATAAGTGGATTCAAGCAAATGTTGTTCTAAGTACTCATACTATTTTTGTCTTTATATTCCCTTTTGGTTTCTTGAGACAAGAGTGAAGTCTGTGGTTCAGGCTGACCTGAAATTCATTATGAAGCCTAGCCCTCAAACTTGTGACAATGCTCCTCCCTCAATCTTCCAAGTGCTAAGATTACAGACGAGTCACTACAAAGAGCTATGTCTCTTTGTGACAGGCTTGTTTTATTCAGCACAATTTCCTAATGTTCATGCATGTTATTTTCTTTCTCAAGATCTTAGTTATGTTCAAAATTAATTATAATTCCATTTTATTTGTCATACATTTCCAAGTCCTTGCTAAATCCATGGGCATTTGGATTGTTTTACCTTTGTATTTACCAATATCACTCTTTTTTGTCATCTCTGGCATCAACTCATTGTTTCATATTTTCTTGATATCTGCTCATATTAGTCACTCTTGGTAAGATCAACTCCCTTGTTTGGAATGCCAACCTACTCCCCATCCATGTCAGCCTAGGCATCTTCTTCAGCAATAATCCTTTGTTTATACTACCTCATGCAACTATTCTCAGGAGCTGAATGCACAGGAAGATTTAGTGGATAGATATGTCCACCACATGAATGTGCCCACCTCTCCTACCATAGCTGCAAGTCCTAAGAAGGCAGATACATACCATCCAATATTTATCATCATTGTCTCCACTCCCAGATCTCAAGCCAAGCATATGATACACACATAAGAAAAGAAACATTTGTTCAAGTGTAGAATGAACCAGAATTCTCCTCTCTTTTCCTAGTAATGCCTTAAATCAGTGGGAAAGTTTTCTTCACTAGTATTTTGTTTTCAAAATATAAGATAGTCTATAAACAAGAAGCATAGTATAGTTTCTTGACTTTCTATACACGTAGCCTTATTTGTCACACAAATACTTAAATCTTCCATAGCTGTTCCCTCCTTGACGGCAAACCTAGGGTTGATTTGGTTTTTTGCTCTTGGACTTATTTGTCTAACAATATATTTGACAGGCTTTGTTTTCTCTGAAATTTACAAATCAAGTGATGTTCCAGTGGACTCTTCTAAGGTGTGACCTTCATCTCTGCTCATCATGTACAAGGCACCCCTTTTGCTTTCTCATTTCTGTCCTCATCACTACCTTTGCTTGTTTTCACTAAAGTTATTTACTCAGTTTAATGAGCTCAGCTGCTCAGGGGTCATCTCTGAGACCCCTTTCATGTTTCTTTGATTTTTATCAAATATTCCTCTGTTGAGCGGGTTTCTAGTTGTTGAATCAATGTCGTAAAAAGCTTGAAGTCATTACCCAAAGGTTTTCAGCCATGACTTTTATTTAATGTATTAGCACTAAACCCTTCAAAATGAAAAGTTAAAATCCAAAATGTATCTTACAACCTCATTGTTAAAAACAATTAGCATGGAAAATCTTCATCACAAATGGATATGTATCTAGCATGGAGTTAAGATTCCATTTTGAAGACATCATCTTTCTTCATATGCACCTTCCCCTCAAGGGAAAGCTGGATGAAATTTAGAGTAGTGCACAGGTAGAATAAAACATCTTTCTAAGGGAGGGACCCATGGGAAAAGATGAAGGGTGTATGGAAGTCTGATTTGATGGGAGGCAATAGGGCAAGAAAATCTGAGGTGTTGGAAGCACATAGCAGTGCAGAGGTATTCCCACACCCTGAATTTCAATGCAGAAAACCAACAGGGGATCATGCTGGAAGAGAAAGATCAAAGCTGGGCATTTTTCGCTCTCTCATTAATGTCTAATTCCATCCCATGTGAATCTACTATCTCCCTACAGAAGCACACCTTTTTAGGATAATCACAATTTTAGTATATGTAATTGAATATTCCTTTTAAGAAGGCTGGTCTTTGGAGATGTAGACGATGATTGATATTAACAGTAATTA
Organism: Cricetiscus sungorus; assembly: GCA_030556225.1. Lineage (NCBI taxonomy): Eukaryota > Metazoa > Chordata > Mammalia > Rodentia > Cricetidae > Cricetiscus > Cricetiscus sungorus. Next base: position 15,913,712 of record JANBXA010000366.1, read on the forward strand.
GTTTCATACCCTCACAGGTTCTCTTTCTATCACTGCAATTTGAGCATTGTCGTTTGTTCTCCAATATTCATTCTATCCCAACTCTATTGAGTGGCAGCAGTAAATTCTTGGGAATCTGAGTGTAGTTGAATTTCACTTGGCTTAAGTTCACTGTGGTCACTTCAAGGGTTTCAGTCAAATACTGAACATTTATTCACTTTCAGCTGATGGGAAAGGATTAAAGTTTAGAGGATGATTTGGGGAAAGAACAATGTCTAAATTCTCTCTTCTTCAAGGTTAATACCCTGAAGCATATAGCTCAAGGATCTCTCTGTAGAGATAGGAGGGAGGGTCAAGATCCTTTAGCGGACTCTTGAGCTACAAACTCAGCTAACTTGAGACTTGTACTTAGAAAGAACTTTCCATTATAAAAGCTTACAAATTTCTTTTCTATTTAATCTAGTTTGGATATGCTCATCTCTAACTTAAATTCGTGTGCATTGCAAATGATCCTTCACCTTTGTGACCTTCTGCAGACACCTGGGTGACCTTTTGTGACCATAACCCCTTTGAGCCTCATTTCCCTTATCTGAAAAATGAATATAATTATGTCTGGCAGAGTTTTTCATGAATATCATTTGAAGTTCAGAATAAAGCCTGAGGGGGGGGCACATGGACTGATACTTTCTGCGTGATTAACATTGGGATGTGACCATTCATTGCTTTTAGGAAAGCTTGAGACTAGGGGAAGAGAAATCCATTAATACTATCTATATAACATGGCATGATCTTCTTTTCAAGGAGAAGGTGTACATTATTGGATATTTATTCTCCATAGTACCTGGTATGCCAGGGGAAGGTCACAGGTATAGAGGTGAGACAAAGGATTAGAAAAAGGAGCACAGAGAAGTCATATTAAAAACAAAGCTTAAAGGCTGAGTAGGAGTTAGGTGAATACTGGAGAACATTGTAGGCAGAGAAACAGATACGGGTGTTTGAGTTGGAAAAGGACTTGATGAAGAGAAAAAGGAAACAAGTGAAGAAAGCATGGTGACCAAGAGATGTTAGATGTGGGAGGACAAGCTGGGAAGATCAAAGAAGACAGATAACACTGGGATTTGTTGGACAAGATTAAGGTTTCTGAATGATCTCAGTGTGAAATGAAGCCAGGAGAACATTATAAGCAAAGGAGTCTTGTGACACGATATGCATACATTTATGTTTATAGGTCTTGAGGGGCAAGAAGAAGCAGATACATTTGATTGGAAGTCTGATTGTGTGATGCCTGTCGCTGTCTATAATGGGGCTTTGCTGATAGATGGGAGAGGTTGTGGTGAATCTTGGGGAGAGTGAAGCCATGTAGGCAGATTTTTGTTATAGGAAAACTGAAATTCACGTTTGAACATTTGCAGATCCAGTGTTTCCTGTATCAAAAGCTATGGGAATAAATGATAGCTGTTAGTAACAAAGTGGAGAATTGGAAGAAAATGTCTTGCCTCACTTCTATTGGAAAGTATTCCCTCAAAGCGGCCGTCCCTATAGAATACTCTTCAAATGTCAGTAAGAGGGGTGGAAATACAGCCTGGATAGAGTGGCTAGGGAAAAATACAGGAATGCAGAGTTGAAGGCGTGCAAAGCAGAAGAATGAGAGGGGGGAGCTAAAGCTGGTGGGATGTGGGAGATTGTCAGTGGATTAATGCCCTAAGGGAGATAAAAGCGAGATTTTAGTATTTGACTTTGAGCCAGCTGAGAACAAAGAGCTCATGATGTGGATGAGAATTGAAATTTTATGGTTTTGCAACAGAGAGATGTGAGATACTTTATTATGACCTCTCCTAAAACACACGCACATATATGTCATGTGCTTACATGCAGCTATAAAGAAGTGTGTGCAAGTGGTGACTTGTGTGAGTTTGTCTAAGGGAATATATGATTCTCATAGCATTCATTGCTATTTCTTAGATAATATTGGGTACATAGAAGGAGCTTATACATATTTTCCAAATAAATATACCCAAATCTGAGCCCCAAGCTTTATTGGTAGAGATAGCCATTTCAGAGACTAAGATGAAAAATCATAGCTATTAGGCTTGAGCACCCTAAGCCCCTACATTCATCTTTTCTTCTCTTTCTTGTATCAGTGATAACTTTTAAAAGTCATGAGTTCATTTGTCTGTACAGTTCTTAGAATGTTCCACCTGTGTTATTAAAGTCCATATGGAAGTGTGTACCATAATGACAGTGTACACACATGCACACTAAATATAGATGGAATGAATTTAAGGGGGTAGATGGAGTAGATGGATGCTTTACGAATAGATGATTTCAGTAGGGTGCAGGGAGTGAGCTGGTTCTAGATGAAGGCAGAGCAATAAACCAGACTGCAGAGTTGAAATAGCTAAGTGGGAGGCAGTAAAGCCATTGCCTGGCCTGGTGCTCCATCTGTAATGTGGGGATTAGTAATGTGCTCAAAGTAAAAGTCTTTGGAATCAAGGGGTTTGGATTTATGCTCCCAAGCTCAAGATTTCCTACAATGCCATGTTCTTTTCCACACCTATATTATTTCCTACAGTCATTAAAGCACCTCTCAACTCCCGGACACCTTGTTTCTTCCCACTTAGGCCTGATGGAATATTTTCTGTCACAGACACTTTCTTTGTATAATGTGTTTTCTGAGATCTATTTGTTCGTCTCTCCTAGCTCTCCACTGTGGTTTGAACCCTCGGGGTATTGATCACCCTTCCCACGCTGAAGGAATTAAGCTGCAAATTGAAGGTGATGGTGTAGAATCTCAATCCATTAAAAACAAAAATTTCCAAAAGGTGCCTGACCAAAAAGGAACCCCCAAGAGACTGCAGGGAGAAGCTGAGACAGCAAAGGTGAGCTATTCGCCAATTAAGCGCTGAAAGTCTAAAGCTGTGGCCTTGCAAAGCCCTGGTTCAGCCACAGAGAAGGGCTGATGATGCTTCTGCTAATAGCTGATATATCTTTGGTAACATTAGTGCTGTGTCTTGCTGATAAATGATAATAAATGCAATGTTGACTGAGTTCCCTGTTGGTGAAATTGAAACACATTTGCAGCTGTCCCATAGTGTGAGGCTGTGGACCATGGATCATGGAAAAGACCCTCTGAACTTAACAAGAGTAGATATGTAAACCTTTTATCTTTTTGCATAAGTTTTGCAATCTTACATTTCATATTCCACTTCTATAAAGGAATACTAAAATCTGTTTTCCTCATTAGGATGAGACCAGATGAGTAACTGATTTTTGTGCCCCTAGGGGTTGTTGCTGACAAAAGGCTTTTGCTTGGTGTAGGGGCTTATTGTGTTTTTAATCATCCTATGAATCAGAGTATAGTAAACATTAGTTAGTGAAAGATACAGCTGGTCTATTTGTCTTTGGCATAAAGGTAGGTGCCATACAACTGACCAAGTATGTGTTGAAAGTGTATACCAGAGAGTGGGGTTCTGAGGGCCAACCAGTTATTTTTATTTTTATTATTATTATTTTTGATAAGGACAGTCTCTTATAAAGATTTCCCTTTCTTAAAAGTCACCGTGTACAAATATAGAGACCCACAACCAAACATAACACAAAGAGACACAAAGAGGAGAGAGACCTTGGTGCACTCAGTCATACATGGGATGTTTCCATCAAGTCTTCCCCCTTAGACCTCAAGGAATCCAGAGGAAGAGGAGGCAGAAAGAGTATAAGAACCAGAGGGGATGGAGGACACCAAGGAAACAAGCTCCTCTACATCAACATAAGCAAGGTTCATATGAACATGCAGAGACTGAGGCAATATGCACAGTGTCTGCACTGTCTGCACCGGGTCCTCTGTGTATATTATATCTTCCAGTTTAATGTTTATATTGGATTCCTGAGTGTGTGAATGAGATCCTTATGCTTTCTCTTGGACTCGTTTCCTTCTGTTGATTTGTCTTGTCCTACTTTGATGTGATATTTTTCTTTTATCTTACTGTATTTTATTTTGTTAAATGGTATTATTATCTCTTAGAAGCACGTTCTTTTCTAATGAGATATAGAAAGGGAGTGGCTCTGCATGGGAAGTGAGGTAGGGAGGAACTGGGAGGAATAGAGGGAGAGGAAGCTGTAATCAGCATATATTATATGAGAAATCTATTTTCAGTAAAAGTGGGGAAAGTCACTATATGGATTTTTATGTGAACTTGGAGAGGATATCCATGGCAAGTGTTGAAGATGTTCATTTTAATTCTCTTATTGGAAATTGAGGGAATTAATCTTGTTAGACATTTGGATCCTCTCTTTGCAGACTCTACAAGATAATTTCCATTGATGTTTGTTGAGTGAGTGAGTGTGTGAAAACCTTAGGAAACAAATGTAAAAACCCAAGGATACTCAGAAGTAGGAAGGTCACCATGGTTGTTGTGCCATGATCCTCTCACCTCTCCCCCAGATCATGTTGAATGTATTAAAATGTGATTTTGTTCATGATTTACCAACAGTTGTGAATAAAGACAATCATTGCTTCCTCTCTTTGGCTGCAAAATTAAAAACTGATAACATTACTCATATGTATCTCTGAGTGTGATGCAAGAAGTGGTGAATGATCAGTGAGGAAGCTGTTGCAAGCACTTTGCACTGAATGTTTTTATGGAGAGACATAGTCCCTTGAAAGGAAATTGATGGATTCTCTAAGTTTTGCTTGTGAGCAGAGTTGGTGATAAGTGAGCTTTACCATAACACCCAAATTTAACCAATCTCTGGTGCTATACAGGCATCCAGAAGTTGCAGGAGAAAAAATTGCCCCCAGAGTCTTACTTTACTCTGAAGATAAACAGAGCTTGTCTGCATTAAAGGATGCCTAAAATATTAAAAATCCGACTGCGAAAAAGAAAACTAATTCTTGCTATTTTGTTTCATTTTAGTTCAAATGTAATTGAATATTTCTAGATTGTACCTCTGTTCTTTAAAAAAGATTTACAGAAAATCATTTCAGATCTTATGTGTCTTGATTGCTTCTGAATTAATTAATGGTCAATGTGTGATGTCCTGCTTCTGCAGAAAATCCCTACAATTCTGGAAAGAGGTCCTCTGGCTCAGCAGAGCCCTTTGTAAGTTGCCTTGCTTCTCTTAAAACTGAGGATCCAGTATGCACCTTTGCAAAACAAAAGACCACAGTTAGAAACTATGTTCATCGGTGTCTGTCCAAATCATCTACAATAAAAGCCCGAAACAAGGAGAGGCCAGGGTTTTGACATGGACACGTTTAAGGATAAACAGAGTAGAAATTTCAGTAAGGCAGATGTGTGACAGAATTTCACGCATCAATTTCAAATTCACAAGAATGTGTCCATCTCTTCATAGAGGGTTAGCAGGTGAAGATGGTTGCTTGGGAGATAAAGTGACAGTAGCCTCAGGCGATAACTGCAGGTGCAGTGGCATCAAAACCTCAAGTCTGCCCCTCAAGCAGTTCAGACTGGTTTTGTGTGCATATAGACATGTTTCCATTTTCTCTTCCGTTGTTTGGAGAGGGCCAGCAGCATTCTTTTCTTCTTGACTTACTCTTAACGTACCCAATGAATCTCTGACCCCCAAAAAATGGGCACAGCTTTCCTGAAAGATAGTTTAATGGGAGCTCCTAACGTTTTCAGTGGGTATGATCTTAAGGTCAATGAATCTCTCTCTAGGAATTTATTCTGAGGAAACAATAAGATATACAATGATGCCTACAGAATAATTATCAGCCTAACACTGTTGATTATATGAAAACATTGAAAATACCTGGATTCACAGCACAATGGCTAAAGAAGCAATATGTGTTGATGTAGTGGAAGGATGCAGGGATGCTTTATGTATTTATGCAGAAAGATACAGGTAATAATATCTTAAATTGTGGAAGACCTGCTACTACAGAGTGTGAATGCTGCCACATATATAAAAATGTTTAAATAAGCCATGACAGATGGGGAAGTGTTCAGTCTCCATTTTGAGCAGTAGTTTATGTTGAAGTTGAGTTGAAGGGGGAAACTTTATGCACTTCTGTTTTGTTTGATTGTTTTTAGAGATAAGTATTACTTTATATTTATTTAAAGATTTAAAGGCTCTTCAGATTTTTTTTATCTTTTTTTGTTTGTTTGTTTGATTTTGTTTTTTGAAAGAGGATTACTGTGTGTAGTTTTGGAGGCTCTCCTGGAACTGACTTTTGTAGATCAGGCTGGTCTAACTCATAGAGATGCACCTGCCTCTGCCTCCCAAGTGCTGGGATTAAAGGCATGCGCCACCACCACCTGGCTCTTTCAGATTTTTGTATTCATAGTTTCATCATGATTTTTTTTTCTGTTTATTAGTAGTGTTTTTCCTTTTAGGCTGCTCAACTTCCTTGTGTGGCTTCTATTCCTGCTGGTAAGTTGCTTGCCAAAGGAGTGAAGCTTCTAATACCTGTTGATAACTTTTTATTTGTTGAAAAAGTGAGTTACTGGGTCTTTGCCTTCTTGTGGCTTAGGTTGTAATGAAATCTAATGAGATACTCATTTTACATCTGTCTCTACTTGGGGGATCCAAACTCTGGCTAGTTGTTTCCTTAACATTACAATTGGCCATTCTGGCGATTGATTTTTTACCTGTTTGGCAAGTTAAGTTCTTCCATATATGTTCCCTAGACTATACCCAGGGAACCCTGTTGTAGCTCTCTGTTGTATTTCTGGGCTCTGTCACAAATGAATGGGCCCTGTTATGCTGTGGCACAAGTACTTCTGTCATCAGCACCTGTTTCAGATCCCCAATGGATGTTACGAGCTTTGTGATTCTAACTGACCAAAATTCATCATCTTTACTTTCAAATTTTGCTTTTTATAAGCTTTAAACTTTACTGTCTTAAGACTTATTTTTTTAATGTATGTATCTATGTGTGAGTGTGTGTGTGTGTGTGTGTGTGTGTCTGTGTGTGTGTGTGTATCTTTGAAGAGGTATGTGTATGTGAATGAAGATGTCATAGGAAAGCAGAAAAAAAAAAAAACATCATATCTCCAGATTTGGAGTTGCAGACAATTGTGGCAAGTCTACCTGGGCATTAGGGACTTAATTTGATTCTTCTGCAAGAGTTTTCAACCACTGAACTATCTCTCTAACTTCATTATTAAATACTTTTAAGCAATGCTAGAGCCTGTGTGAGGGTTGCAACATGAGTTTAATTGAAGTATATTTGTATATCTTTCATAATTGAAAAGATATATAGATCGCTCATTCAGGGTTCAGGGAACCCCACAAAAGAGGAGGCAGAAAGATTGTAAAATCCAGAGGGGATGGAGGACACCAGGGAAACAAGGCCCTCAATGTCAACATGAGCAAAGCTCATGTGAACCCAATACTGAGGCAGCATACACAGGGATAACACAGCATCGCATCAGTTTCTTGGCATATATATTATGTGCCCTGACCCCGTGGGGCAGTCAATGATGAACTGGGAGACACCTAGGGAAATCAAAGAGTAAGGGACAAGAAGAACACTAGCAAGTCCATATTCTGATCAAGCTGTCAAACTTTATTTTCTCAGGGAAGGTTTATATAGGACCATGGGCAGGATGTGAGCGGGGGTTTGCAAGTGGGCAGGATGAAAGGGTCAGTAGAAGGAATCCCCTGAACTAATCTTTAACTGGCTGTAAAACTGTAGCAGGAAGAATATCCTGAGCTATTCTTTAACTGGCTGTAAAGCTGCAACAGGAAGAATATCCTGTTGCTATTTTTTTTAACTGGTTGTAAAACTACAAGCCTGTATCTAGGAATGCTATGCTAAACATTCTGCTTACTTCTTAAGAGACAGTAATTTTCTATCTCAGAGGCCTGAGGTAGTGAGGATGGTGATGGTCCTCAACAATTATGGTTTCTAAGCTAGGATCTAAGCTAGTGTGTCTCTGACTCTTGCCTTATGTTGGGCTATTTTCCTTCTGTTTGTCTGACTTGTCCTACCATTGTAACATGAGTTCTAATAGGTTTTATTAATAAAATCCCAGAGTCAGATATAGAAGAAATTCTGAGATATCAGAGAGATATAGGAGCAAAACCACAGTCTCCATACCTACTCAACTTCCCAGCCAAAAAGAGACTAAGCTCCTGTCTCCTCCTGCCGTATCACTGCCTCTCTCCACCCAGCCATACCACTTCCTTTCTGTCTGTACAGACCTCCAGAAATCTATGGTTAGTCAGTGGTTAGCTCCACCTTCTGATCTTTGGGCCAGCTTTATTTGTTATGCAATCAAGATATCACCAAAAATTCTGATATATAATAGTCTTTCTTTTTGTTTATTATATTTTATGTTGTTACTTTTTATTATTATCCCTTAGAAGTATGTTTGTTTTCCAATGAGAGTCAGAAAGGGAGTTGACGCAGATGGGAGGGATGGTGGTGAGACCTTGGAGGAGCAGAGGGATCTGAAACCATACTCATGATATTTTATGTGAGGAAAAAATATTTTGAATAGTAGGAAAATATATGTGCATGTGTATAGCTCTTAATATTTATAGTTTCTCAATTTTTGGACAATTATCTCTTATGAGTTTTTTTTCTCTTAGAAAGTAATGTAGGAACAACTCTTTCTAGTTGCCGCCACCTAAGCAAATCATCAGTAACATGCTGCTTCTAGCTCTTCTAAAGCAAAGAGAAACCAACAGAGTACCCCACTGTGTCTGAAAACTTATTGCTGGAAAGTCTTCATTTTAGTTCACGGAACTGAACACAATTGAAATGTGTCTCTTTGACAGATACTTAGTGTGAGTCCTCGGGATTCCTTTGAGTCTGTGGAAATCTTTGCCAAGAGTATACACACCATCCCAGCAACTGTAGTTCCAACTTCAAGATACAGAAACAATGCTTTAACTTTGCAGGGGAGAGTGCAAGACAAGAGATAGAAGAGACAAAGCATTTCTGTTTCACAGGGAGATACAGAAGTTCTTTCAAGGAACTGTTGCTATAATTAAGAGTTTTGATGAGGATACTTTCTGATGCAGCAAAGGTGGAGTCTCTTTCTCAGCCATCTTCTATACCATTTTAGTCATGTAGCTTGTGGGCAAGTGATAGTTTCTGCAACTAGGTGACAGTTTCCAAGGAAACAACCCAGTGGGTAGCAGATCCTGCAGTCAGGCCCAGAACTGAGATCAGTTAGCTGTTTGCTCACAAAGAATTTGGTACAAGACTGGTAGGAAGGGTACCTCCCTGATCCCAGGTAGAACTTGATCTGTGCTGTGAAGTATAAAAAGATGCAAGCACACAGCAGTGAGGATGGTTGTGTTCTTAGCGTTGAATCCTAAGCAGCATGGTCCAGATGTGGCAGTAGGGATACTTCAGTATGTTCAACAGATGTCTCAGAGGGTTGAATTTCTATGTTGGAACTCAAAGCTGGATAAAAGGGTGAGGGACAGGGTGTATGGGACTTGTGTGAAAGGCGTGGATTTTTTTTTTTTTAGAGATTTGTCCAAGAGAGTAGCCATTAGGAACCTGTGGCTATGGCAATGTTAAAAGTTTAAATAAAGTGAAAAAAAAAAAAAAAGCCCTCCTTTGGTCACAACAGCCACACATCAAGCTTGTGATCACAGCACATGTATGGAGGCTCTGGAGGCTCTGCCTTGTGCTGAGTGCACTGAAGATCACGGTGATCATGACAGAAAGTCCCTCTGTGAAGGGCTGCTCTTATCTGGGAACATCTAAGGAATTGTCTGGGTACAGGAGGGAGTTGAAAGACTGACAAAGGTTGACCTTCTCTGTGAACCTTGTCCTTGGGCCTAGATAGATGCTTGTCTCAGTTAGAAATACCATTTATCAAAATAAGCAGAAGACTCTTATAAAAGTGGCATTCCTTCATGCTCTGATGGTTGAAACTCTGCCATCATCCAGAGGCAGAGGTAAGTGGATTTCCAAGTTCAAGGCCAGCCTAGTTGACAGAGTGAACTCCAGGACATCCAGAGCTACAATCACTGTGTAGCCAGAGGAAACCCTCACTCAAAAAACAAAAGAATCAAAAACATAATTTTGAAAATTGATGATGAAATAGCATCAATCCAGAGGCAGGCAGGATCCTGGCCACAACTCATCCTGGGATTGTGGTCTGTGTCATCACAGTAACATAAACAAACTTTGGGAAACTAGAAAGTTGTGATTTTTAGAATTAATTTTCTAGGTGTTTAATGGGAATACCACCTGGTATATTCTTAGACATATTTAGTTTGAGTTTTTTGAATGTAAGAATCTTTCTTTTCCTGATGGCAATGTTAATACCAGGGATATGTTCTTTAACTGACTCTCTCATTTCCAGGTCTGTCTTGTACTTATATTTTTACAATCACCATCTCTGCTTCCCAGTTCAGAAACTATTTAAGTGGCTCACCAAAATGTAGTTTCTGTTTAATAACTGTGGGGAGAAGGAACTGAAATTTCTGTCTAGTAGCTCTAAATTTGGGGCTTTGTATTGCCTAAACATTAAATGAACACATGATCTTTTTATTTGAAAGAAAAAAAAATGCAGTCTGTTGCACTTAGGATCTAGCCAAATAGGCACAAGAAGAGGTTAAAATGTTACATGTACTCTTTCCTGCTCGGAGAGAAACACAGCAGTTCTTGATTGTTGTATTATATAAAAGAGAAACAATGCCAGCATCTGAATCAGTGAATAATTCCCTCTCTTGGCTTTGGGATGTATTATGTGACTCTTTTGGCAGTAGATAGCCTTTTCTCATTAGGCTAATATTAGATTCCGTTTGTATTTCTTTGGCACAGACTTAAAGGAGCTGGCCTGGAACTTGGTGCTAGAGGCAGAGAAGAAAGCCTGGTGTTGTGGATAAAGCCACAGGCCGGTAGATGAGAATGGACTGCAGGGCAACTGGAGAGATAACAATGAGTAGGAATCATTATCCTAATATCAAACAGAACGCTGAAAGAACTTTGACTCGGGTTAATAAGATGAAGAGGGGGGTTAAACCTTGATCATATTACATTGTTCAGCGGCTACTAAGAAGGTTTGTGACAGTTTGGGGGATAGAATGATGTCATCCTTGGCTATCTGTACATCTTGGCTCAAGTAACAAGAGTGTCTCCACATAAAGCTGCCAACCCAGTATAATGTCCTCAACAATGGGAAAGGACATAATGCATGAGCACATGTTTAATGAATTGTCAAAGGGTCAGAGCAAGAGTGAAATAAAAAATGACTTCATGCTGTGTGAGTCTCAGCCTCACCACTGTATTGGGTGTCTGGACAGATCTCAGAAGCCACAGTAAACTTTCACTCATAGATGTGTTTATTACTCATGTGTTAAGGTTTGAAAACATTACCATGACTTGGTGCATTCCAGCCACTGATTCATGGTGTGACCAACAAAGAGAAAACTTTCGAGAAGTATCTGTTGAGAAGTTGAGATTGAGTAGGGTTTCTGCAGACTTTGAGGCTTGGCAGGATCACAGCTTACCTTAAAACACACTCCTTCCAAATTTGCGATCCATGGTAACAAAGCAGTATGCAACATAGTCAAGCAGCTATTGGTTAGTGATACTCTTCTAGTGGTCTAAGACTACTTGCAGTGACACTTGAGATTTCAAAATGAAAAGTGGGTATTTAAGAGAGATGGAAAATCCAATAGAGGGTGAGACATCCTGTCATTTCTCCATTTGCAGATTTGATACAACTCAGACAGTTCAAAGATGATGGCTTTGAGTTCTGGATGTGTCTGCTCATAGTCTGGAAAAATATTCTTTTAGCCTAAAACACTGGAGATCCATGCAACACCCAAATGTGGCAGAACTAACACAGTTATAACTGGATCGATTTAGATGTCTCAGAATTGCCTGTCTCTATAAGAAAGTCAATTTTCACAAATAAACATGGCGGACTTTTGTGACAACATTAGGTTCATGCTGCAGTTAAAATAAAAAGACCCTCAGTCCTTGACAAGGAACATGTGGGAAGCCTAAAGGAATTATGAGCCCTAGCCAGGCCTTTCAAGTGAAGGATTAGGAAAGTGATGATACAGAACTGCATAGCAAAGAGCAGGGTGGTATAGGACCAGCATTCATAGGGGGTGGGGAAAAGCAGAGTTCAGTCTTTGAGGAGCCTTTAGCAAGAGGGCTGACACCAGTGACTAGCAGTTGGCAAACATACCTCATTTCTAAGGAGGTAGAATAATGTACTCTCTCTCTCTCATTACAATATATCTTATTTATAAAATACGTGTTGTTAGTATGGTTTCCTCATTCCTTCTTGTTTTACTTTCCTAATCTCCCACATTGTAGTTGTTGTTGAACTATGAATATATGGACCCAGGTGACTGTTTAGAATAGAGATAGAGATTTGCAAACCTTCTTGTAAATGACCATCTAAGAATTGTCTCTGTATGATAGACTCTGATATGCCATATAATATTGAGGGACAGATATATTTCATTAAGATAGCAAGGTACTTTAGATGCAGGTCTGTGTTTTCATGATGTCACAACATTATGGACAGAACAGCTTACCAGAGATGCCAGGCTTATGTGCTGCATACCTAGTGGTGTCCAGAACTGTGTGTGAGGATGAGGATGTAGATAAGGGAACTTTTGGTTGTCTTAAATAAATATTCTGGGTTTGTTTGTTTGTTTGTTTTTGCCTTATTTTTATCAGTATGTAAAGATTCATAGCATATGTTCTGTCGGAACATAAAGTACAAGAGGCTTATAATTATTGAGATCAAAACCATCATAGTACATAAATAATTTAGAATGGTGCTGCTATCACTGGTGCATGCTCTTACTGTTTGGATATAAGGGTCTCCCTAATATGTTAAGAACTTGGTCTTCAGCTAGTGTTCTGAGGGAGTTCTGGAAACCCAGATCATGTCTTGTCCCCAGCCCCTTCCTGTGTCTCTTTCTGGTGTCTTTCTGCCGCGAGATAAATATCCTCCTATACCACTCATTCATCCTCTCATGATACACGAAAACTTTTGAAGTTGTGAACTGAAACAAATCTTCTTCCATTAGATTGTTTATGTCAGATATTTTGCAACAGTGCTGAAAAAAGAAGAAAATAGCACACTTTGGGAGAGACAAAGATTTCTGCAATGCTGATAAATTAGACTGAAATTGAATATTATGTTGAAAATGCAAATGGCATAGGTAGTTCTATCTTGTAAGGTGACACAGTAATCTGCAAGTCACATTTATTCTCCCCATTACCCCTTCTGAAGTCCATGCTTGGTCTCCCTCCACAGCCCTCACATGGTTCCTCCTCACCATCTCTTTTCCATGAAACACATGAGTAGCTTCTTTAATGGCTTCTATTTCACTTACTCATGCTCTCTTGGGACCCAGTCCTCTTGTAGCTGTTACAAGTGGGAAGATTCCATTCCCTTGCTTACCATCCTTAATGCTTTCCCAGAGTGATTCAGGTGAAAATCCAAGCTTCTATCATGGTCCATAATAAATTTCAAAGCTTCAGTCCAACTCAGTTCCTATGGAGTCCAACTTGCTTCCCTAGCAGGCTGGGCTCTCACCAGAATCCCCTTCTATTTTCTTGAATATGTTGTGTTAACTTCCTGGAGAATATTGGTACTTACCATCTCTTTTGCATGATGCTCTTTTCTTTGATAATTGTGCACTTTGCTCTTGGTCTAGATCCCACCTCTACAATGTCTCCTTAAGAAGCTGGTGCTGAACCCTTTTTCCATACCTACATTAGTTGCTCAGTTTGGTGTCCTCCACAGAAAATCTGTCTGAAGTTATCTTGTTTCTTTTCTGTCTTTCCACAGGAATTCAAGCTCCCCAAGAGCATTTTGTTCTTGCTTGTTGCTCTAACACTAGTGTCTGTTAGTGTGTAGTTAGGATTAAATTGTTGATAAGTGAAAGATGAAGCTAGTTCCTGTGGCACAGAAATCTCTTACCCTTCATAGTGTGTTGATTTTGAGTTATTTCATTACCGTTAGCTTTTCCAGTAGTAATCTAAAGATAATTCTTGGGTCCCATAATGGCTGGCTGTTTTGCAGGAGTGTATATCTACACTGGTGGGTGCAATGTGATGTGATTTACATGGCGTACACATGCTACTTGCATAGTCATTCTAGTAGGCTCCATCCTCAAAAAACATTGGTTGTACCTCAGTCTAGGTAAGTACCGGACTGAAGATCATGGCTAACTTTTCAATCTTTATTTAGATGAAGCCTCTGAAGCCTCAGGAGCAGATCCTGCTATCTCTCTACAATTACCACTGTTGTTCAGTATTATACATGAAGGCTACCTGCATGTTCCTAGCCTTCAGTGTAAGGGTCTTTGAGTCCCCTGGTTTCACTCTACAACCTCTCAAGCTAGTCAGTACTTGAAGAAATGGAAAGCAGTTTCCCCCTTAAATAATTAGGAGTTCTTATTTAAACTGGAAAATTAGACCTGTGGGCATGGAACAAATCCAACAAGATTACTTCCAGGACTGGATGAAGAGTTTCCAAGTGTTTGACAGGTCCCCTTATATACACACTATCATAGCCAGTACTTTGGTGTTACAAAGTACTGTAACCCAGGTGGCTTCAACAGTAACTATTTCTCATAATTCTAAAGCTTAGGAAGACTATGATCAACATGTCAGATGATGTGTTCCAGTGAGGGTCCCCTTGGCTTGCAGCTGGCCAAGTTCTTTCTGTGTCCTCCTATGGCAAAGAGAGTGTAGGCTCATGCCTCTTCCTTTTAAAACAATACTCATTTTCTATTATAACCTCATCAACTGTAATTATCTTCTAGATTCTTCCTTTAAAACTATCAAATTCAGGAAAAGGGCTTCAGCATAAGAGTTTTCAATGCACAAGCATTGAGTCCTTGACATATACCAACTAAGTGTTTTAGCCATATGCCAAGTGTCTATTTTTAAATCAATATTTGGTTGTAGTTGAATATGGTCATAAAATAGATATCTGACATACAATAATAAATATGAAATATTCATACTTTTTATTGCAACTTAATTAAAATTATACAAAAAAGCTTTACAATTTGGTATTGTAGAGCTATGCTAATAGTTTTTTAGGACTGTCCCCTGTGGGGGTTATTTTGTGTTACATATTTATGATACTGAAAATAAGCTGTCAACTGGATGCCAGTGAAGGAGCAAAATACACTTTCTTCATGCTTCCATAACAGTACTTCCAATGGCTATACTCCTACCCCAAGTCATTTAAACATTTGTCCTTATTAATGACCAACAGTAAGATGTGGAGCCTGGATTTGCCATGTTGATTGATGGTATATTGCATTATAGCATTCCCATAAACTAAAGCTTTGGGCCATTCTTAAAAAAAAATCTAAAAACTCACCATAAATGGTTTCACTTTTTTATTGTTCCTTTATTATTCTTTGTAAGCAATGTTTTCACAGATCCACAGTAAACATGATTCTCTTTTCACCCATCAGCATGACCTTATCAATATACAGACACCTTGTTATTCCTTTGCTAAGTACCCCCATTTACTCAGTTTCCCTCAGATTGGAAGTCCACAGCATTCCAGCATCCAGGCCTGTGTGCTGTGTCCCTTAGCAAGTCACTGGTGTCATCTGCTACTACACTTTTTTATGCCCTGCCTGTTCCTGCTTCAGTCCAGGCATTTGTCTACCTCAGGGCCTTCATCCTGGCTGCACATGTGTACTCCCGACTCCTTATGAGCTGTTCCAGAGAACATTCATGAGGCAAACTCTTTCCCAAGGCTCCAGTCTCTGTCACATTATCCTCCCATCCCCTTATTGCCTTCTAAAAAGTATATATAATTTGTATTTTATTGTGTGTATTATTTAATGCCACCATCTGCTAGACCATAAATTCAGCGTTAGAGCCCTAAGTATCCCAACCCAAGAAATACAAAGACCAGCTATTTGTTGTTTGCATGAATTCATCTCATGTCCATTACATGTTCAGTCTTCACTGGGCTGGTAGAATTTTCCTGTATAAAACAAACCAGGAGATTGCATTTTCTCAATTATGTCTAGAATGTTTGCATTAGAAAGAAAAGAGAACAAGCATCAATAAAAGAAAGAGACACAATAAAACCAAAATGAGTTATTGATAGTGGTACATTAATTGGATATGTAAATAATCTATATTAGCGAATGTTCATTAGTTCACTGTTTCCAAGAAGATAGTTAAAATGGTATTTGGTTACTTAGCCTGCCAAAACCCAAAAGCATAGCCAATTCCTAGCAGCAGATATTTGAAGGAATTATCACTACCAAAGCTGAACTTAGTCCTTCCTTATCTTCATATAATTCATCTCTTTAGGTCTTAAATACTCAGATCCAGTTTCCATGTCTGGCTTGCATATTATGTAACTAATTTGTTGAAGGGGCAGGACTACGATTCAGCTTTTTCTCATATTTTATCAGACAACAAGGGTGACATGTACTTATTTAAGCAGTAGGAAATTCATAGAGGTCATCAGTAAGAGATCAGACAAGAAAACATCAGTGTTTAAATATGCTAATCAGCAGAATTTTTTTGTAGAGGAAATGTAGTTTCAGTAATTTATTTTAAATAACCAGACCCCAGGAGCCTTGGGTCTAACCCCTATTCTGCCCTGCCACTTACAGCTATGTCACCTGGGGCCAGGTTCTTAGCCTTTGGTGTCTGTGTGTATTGATGGGAATAATGCAGTCTACCTCACTGGGCTGTCCAGAATGTTTTATGCTTACATATCAAATGGTTAGATAGGCACCTGACAGCGTCAGCAATATGAGTCTCTGTTGTTATCCATAATGTATAGTTATTGTCCTCAGAAGCACAAGATGAATTGAATATTGCATTTCTAATGTACATGGACACACCCATACTCCACAGACATTGGAGAAGGATCCAAATTGGCTGCCTTCACTTTGTTTTGTTTGTCCACATACACTTAGTGTTTAAACAATTTTTCGCCCATAGAATTTCCAGAAACTTTTCCTTTAAATTCTCAAGAGTCCTTACTTTTCTGGAAAAACTGTAGCATCTGGAAATAGGCATTGTAGGTTCACACCAGCTGGGACTGTACAGCTGCTGCTTGTGTTTGATGGGCAGCTCTTTCTCTTTTGGTTCTCCTCATGTCTGTTCCTTTTTACTCATTCGGATTCCTGCTGGTGATCTACGGGCTGTTTAGTTTCTGACCGTGCTGTACAAGATACACAATACAAATGGGATAGCTGACTGTCTTTCAGTTAGGATGGAAGGATGTAAGGATGGATCTTACAGCCCTAAAAGTACACGTTCTATATTCAGTAGTGCACATGAGGTCCCTTCTCTGGGCATGTTATATTGTACAAAGGACATCACCTTCATGGCATCTGTCTTCTATTAAGATAAATCTCAAGTAATTATTCTATTAGAAATTCTAATATTTGGAAGAAAACTGAGGTCTAGGAACGCAGATAAAAAAATAAAGACTGTTTTTCCCTTAGGTGAAAGTTAGATATTGACAGTAGGCAGCAACAGCATTCTACAAGCACAATCATGTTTAGGAACAGAAAGAATGAGATCATGAAAAGACCATGACATTGTATCTGAGTTGTTTTTATTATTAAATTGTGTGTGTGTGTGTGTGTGTGTGTGTGTGTGTGTTCCATTGTACATGCATTGAAGTCAGAAGATGACTTGCAGGAGTCAGATCCACCCTATGTTCTGAGGATCAAACTTAGGCTGTCAAGCTTGCATGGCAGGTACTTTTCCTGCTGAGCCATTCTTCTGATCCAAGTTTTAGTTTTAAACAGTGCATTGGAAACTCAGGGAAGGGATTTCCATAGAGGAGGGGTTTACAAAGAGAAGCTCTGGTGGTCCCTCAGAGAGGAATTAGAACCTAGGAAGTCCTGAAATAGGGAGACAGGGGCAGGGTTATTGTAGATTTACAGATGAAAGGTGACAGTATCTAGAACAGATTAGTACAAATGAAGGGAAATGGGAAAAAGCCAAGTATATTTTGGAGATAGAACTGGTAAGATGTGATTAGTTATAATCCATGAGTCAATGAAAGTAATTAAGGATTGCTGCTGAATTTCTGATTTGTTTAGCTAGCTGATTATTGATATTAATTAGTAATATAGGGAACACTGTTAAGAGTGAATCTTGGGAGGAATCAGAATTTCATTTTGACCTTGTTAATTCTATGATTCCCAAGTAGGAAGATGCCAAGTATAACGTTTAACATGAATCCAGATACAAGATGTCTTTGCTCAAGATGAATATTAGATGTCACTTTGTCACACTGGTGTGTGTGTGTGTGTGTGTGTGTGTGTGTGTGTGTGTTAAGTATGTAGAGTATGAGTGTAAAGTATGTAGAAACCATGGTGTTTTCTGATGATCTTTATCTCTGAAGCAGTAAACTTTCTATTTCCTGCAAGTCTGCAGCTGTTGTGCCTTCTCTGACTGTTATTTTGCTGTGTGTCATGAGCCATGATGGGTTGAGCCTCTACTATTCCCTTGGGAGGGAAACAACACAAAGTAAAGTCATTTGCATAGCATTTGCATAGCTCCTCCCAGATGTCTCTTGTCAGCCCCCACCATGTTACCTACCAAACACTGTTTTATCCATCTAATGAAGTAAAGAACACACCTCTCTTAATCTCTCTCTCTCTCTCTCTCTCTCTCTCTCTCTCTCTCTCTCTCTCTCTCTCTCTCTCTCGTTGAGAAACAAATGAGGACCTGGGGTTTGTATTCAGGCTGGAATAGGAGTCTCTGATAAACCAGAAACCAGTTTCCTCTCCCCTCCCCCCCATCCCCACTGCACCCTTCCCAATTATGCTTGGCAAATTATACCTTTGGATATGTTATTTGTTGAGTTGACTTCACACTATCTCTCTCTCTCTCTCTCTCTCTCTCTCTCTCTCTCTCTCTCTCATAGAATATATCCAAACTGCAGTCTCTCCTCTCTCCCCTCCTTCTAGCCCCCTCCCCCTCCACTAGCTACCATATCCAGTGCTGCTCCATTTCCAGTCAAAAAACAAGCAGGCCCAGTGTTATCAATCAAGCATTCTCGGTGAAGTAAGAATAAGCTTTCCCGGTGTCCTAGGTTCTGGAGATATTTGTTATGAAAGACCAGGAGAGTGTAGTCCTTCACGCTCCCACTCAGGAAAGGCAGCCCCGCTAAATCACTCACGACAAGTGGTCTTGATGTAAAAGCATGAGGTCCTTTATATTCCAAGTGCCCTGGGGTCCGCAGCCATACTCCGCGTGGGGGTAGAGGACTGGGACCCTCTGTACAGGCTTGAGACAGCTTTTATAGGGTTACAACAAAGCCTGCACATCGTGAACCAATCACCTTGTAGCATCCAGTGTGGACCAATTAATTTAAACTATCCAAGCCCGCTTAGCCCAGAAAGTCTGCTTTTGCACAGGCTTCTGGATGAGGCTCAATTCCTGTGTTCACTCACTCACAGGTGCTGTTGTAAACATTCAAGAAGGTGACCTTCAGTCTGGGATTTAAGACTCCCAGCTTCCTGGGGTCAGTGGAGAGTTAAGCTAAATTTTTCCATCCTACAGCTACTGCAGCACACCCAGATCAATCCAACTGGTATCTTTAAAGAGTCTTGTACTGCTTACAATTATATACAATGTTACTCTCACCTTGGTGAACTTCGGGACCAAATACAATCCCTGACAAAAACATGGGTGCTTAACTGATACTCCAAAGACAGTAGCAATCACAAATATTTGTTTTAGCACGTGTAGTCTATCTGTACTCCCCCCTCCTTTTTTTCCTTTTCTTTTTTTTTTTTTCTTAGAATGAAATTACTAAAATAATAGAAGTAAATTTCCATTTAAAGAGCTTAAGACTTTTCTCCTGGTACCCAGCATTTGTTACACTATCTAGCCATTCTGGGACATGAATTTCCCTAGTGCCCCATTTGGTGTTTGCATATAACTGACAGAAATGAGCTGCTGCTTCCACCTCCTACTGATGCTCGTTTCCTGTCATGTGGTGCTTGACACTTTTTATCACTGAGTGTGCAGCACCTGTAGCAGATTGCAGCTGATGGGCTTGAGAGTTAAAGATGAATGTTGTTTTGTGTGCTGAGTGCATGGGTGTATGTGTGTGGGGGGTGGGGGGGTAGTGAGAGGGAGTGTGTGTGTGTGTGTGTGTGTGTGTGCGCGCGCGCGCGCGCGTGCATGTGTGGTTGTGAGCACACCCAAGTGCCCCGGTGGTGCCTTGGAAAGGTGGGGATGTACCTTAATGTGCTTAAGTAATTATTTTGATGTGGAGAAGCTGGCCTAGTTTCCCCTCCTAAATGCTCCTTTGGCATGCACCCTTTCTTAGTATTAGTGTCAAGTTTCTGAGACATGGCGCTTCTCCTTGAACGACCGCCTTCTCCTCTTGGGCTTTCTCGGCTAATATTTATTGGCAACATCTGGAGTTTAGTTATTTACAGCAGTGCTTATTACTGTGTGCCCCATGAGTCACAGCAGCTTGTAGCTAGCTCTGCCATTTTGTTGCAGATGCTCACGGGCCCCCTCCCCCACCAGTCCTGAGTCTCCCAGCTATTTCTCAGAAAGCAGGAGCTGCAGGTAGTAACAAAAAATCCCAGAGGATCCATGGAAGACGAATGGTCAACATTACAATAGACATTAAAAGCCATCTATTACTTCTCATTTTTAAATGAAAATAATATTCCAGGGCAAAATATTGCTGGTAAAGAAGCAAAATGGATGGCAAAACCCTGCAGTTAACATGATTGCAATTCATATCCTACCACACCTTCCTATTTTGAAGGTAATACTTTATTCGCAAATCATTTCTTAGGTATTTCAGCCATGGAAGAACAATATTAATGTGTTTGAGTTAATTACTTTAGCTTAAGGGCTTCTTGACCTTTCTCCTGGAGTTCCTTTAAGAGCCTTTGCCTGTTAGAACTCCGAGGCTGTGGATTCCTGCGATGGGTGTGGTTAAGAGGAACTGAAGAGAATGGAACTGGGAGGGTAGAGGATCAGGCACCATCCCCTGCTGCTCAAGGTAATTCTTAAAGTGCCATACCACTCTTTTCTAAGCAGGTAAGGCTTTCTACACACACACAGAAGCATATAAAGTAGGTTTGTGTGATTAAGAGAAAATTGACTTTATTGAAGCCCTCCCCAGCCTTTTTTTTTTTACTTTAAATTTCTTTCAAAATTTATTCTTTGTGTCTTTCACATTATGCATCCTGATCCCACCCACCTCCTGTCCCCTCTCATCAGCCCTCTGCCAGTGCAACCCTCCACACCCCAAATAAAATAAAATTTTAGATAAAAAGGAAAAAGGAAGGAAGAGAGGGAAAAATCTTGTCATGGAAGCTGGAGTGTGACACTGTGAATCATACATCTTTACATGCAGGCACCACAAAGAATCATTTGTCTGGTCTGAGGCCCCTGGTCTCTGCTACACTATGACACTGGCCCTCACTAGGACTCTTCCTGGACATCCTATTGCTGCCCTATGTCCTGGAGATCCTGTAGCCCTGGGTCCAAGTACTGCCCCCATCCCCAATCTGTTCTTCCGCAGATTATGGATAGGGTGGATGTTGGGGTGAGCCAACACTTAGTCCTAGGTCAGGACCTGAGTAGTTACAGACTTGGTCAGCCCACCAGCTCTCCATCTCATCTCTTCATCACCAGAGTGAGAGCTCTAGCATTGCCCTTGGCTCAGCAATGCAAAGGATCAGATCAGTTTCCCATCAGTTTTTACATCCTAGGGGTCCATTCTTCCACACCTACATCTTGCCCCTGTCACCTGTGGTGTGCAAGGGAGTTCTCAGGAAAGTGGACATTGCACCTTGCCTAGGCAGCACAGTGAGGCTGACCTTGGCAGAGGTGTGGCCTGATGTTGGTTGGGGAGAGATAGCCCCTCCACACCCATGAAGACCTAAGGCAGGTGGGAGATCTGGCCCTGAGGTCTTTAGAGTAGGAGAGCTGTCCCTGTCCCTCGTCAGCTGGCCAACAAGCCCCTATGTCATGCCTGGGCGACAGAGTAGAGCAGGCCTGGAAGGTGTAGGTGTGGGAGAGCCAACCCAGAAGACATGAATGCAGAACTGACCAAGCCCCTTCATCATTCCTGCAAAGGGATGATGAGCTAGGCTAGGGCAATGCCAGCATCAACAGACAGTGTAGCAGAAATGAGAGGCAGGTGAGAGAACAGCCCCATTAACTGTATGTGGCCACATGAGTGGGGAAGAGATCCCTTTCCCACCATGCTGCAGGCAAGAGAGCTGGTCCTGAGGTTGTGAGAGCAGGGGATCTGTCCCTGCCCCTCATCAGGTTCAGCACATGGGAGAGTGCCCATACACCTCCCTGGCCATTTGAAATAGTCTTTCTGCTCTTGAATTCTTCTAGTATTCTCTGCACATGATTGGCTCTCTTAGCTTCATCCTGTTCTATTTCATGCCTTTTCTCTTTTCATCACATGAAGTAGACATGTTTAAGTGTCCTCTGTTTTCAAAACAACCTCTTGGTTTTCTTTACTTTTTTCTTCAAATATAGCAATTTAAAAAGTACTTTGAGCTCTCTCCTGATTTTAAAAAAAAAAAAAAAAAAAGAATGTGTGTGTGCTCTATCTGCATGTACACATTTATTTCAGAAGAGGGCATCAGTTTCCACTATGGATGGTTGTAAGCCACCATGTAGTTGCTGGGAATTGAACTCAGGACCTCTAGAAGAGCAACCAGTGCTCTTAACCACTGAGCCATCTCTCCTGCTCCTCTCCTCTGACTTTTAAACTATATTTTTCTGTTGTTCCTGTGTCTGATGACAGCTGAGTCTGTTTTTCAGGCTGGCCTGGCTTCTTTCCTGTTTCGGCCTTGCTAGGTTGCTAGGTTTCAGCAGTGTGGCCAACAGTTCCACGTGAACAAGCTGGGATCATGGCGAAGGACATCAGAGGAGCAACAAAGGGAATGCCACATCTCTTCTTTATGAGACTGTGAATTTATCACAAAAACCAAAGAACAAAACCCAGCATAAACACACACACACACACACACACACACACACACACACACACACACACACACCACACACACACGATGATAGTGAAGTTTGATTTGATTTGGTCCATAGTTTTGAAGGGAGTATTTCTTTTCACATATGCTACAACCCAAATTATTTGACATTACTTTCAATTATCTTTGTCTTGTTTTGTTTTATTTTAAATTTTATTAAAAATTCAAATATTTTTCTGTTATAAAACAAACACTCAAGATAGATAATGATTTTATGTTTTCCTGTATTTTTGTATAATGTATCTACTATCTGGGCCTTGAATGTCCCCTTCAGAGTGTGTGTGTGTGTGTGTGTGTGTGTGTGTGTGTGTGTGTGTGTGTGTGTGCGCGCGCGCGTGTCTGCATACACTTTAAAATAAGAAAAACATAAAGCTATTCATAGATTAATCATTGAAGCAAAGTATAATACCTCCTAGGCAAATGATAGATTAAATGACCTTTTGGAGATCAGCTGTTTGATGGATTGTTGTGAGTTTTTAAATGTATTTTTGATTTGTTCTTTGAGAATTTCATACATGTATACAATGTATTTTGGTCAAAACCATCTCTTACTCCCCTCCCACCTCTTATACAATATATTGTAACTCTATTTAACCCATAGCCCTCTGCTGTCTTTTTTTTCCCATCTCTGTTTCCAAGTAGTCCCCCCCCCCAGTGACACAAAACTGAAGAAAGTGTCCCTTACTCTTGCAGCAAACATTAGCAATCAATAACTTCTTAAGAAGGGGTGGGGCCTGGTGTGGCGTGGTGTGGCGCCTCTTCTATCCATCATGGAATGTAGAAGGACCCAGTATTTTTCAGATACTCATTCCTGGTGTGAGTTCAGGATTCTAACATCCCAGTGGCCTTGTTATCTGGATAGCATCCTCTCCATCTTCTGGCTTATAGCTTTTTGTTGTTGTTGTTGTTTGTTTGTTTCATCTTCTGTAGCGTCCATGTGCCTTGATAGGGGAGAGGGAGCTGGTATAGATGCTCCATTTAAGGCAGAGTGCTTAACAGTCACTAATTCTCAGCTCCTTGTCCACATATGAGTTTCTGTGCTGTCAACTTCTGCAAACAAAGGAGTCATCTTTCCCCAGGCTGAGGGTAGCACTAGTCTATGAATATAACCATAAATATTTAGGAGGTAATTTGGGAATGTATCCTTTTAGGGAAACAATGAATGTTAAGGGTTATTTAATTGGGTTTATACTACTAGATGTGTGTTCCTTCTGGTGAAGAGGGCTCCAATCCCATTGCAGTGTAGTTAATTAGAACCAATAGAGTCCTGTCACTGAGGCTCCAGGGGGTATATCTTGCCTGGAAGTATTGCAGCAAGAATGAGACCACTGATGAGTTTTCTCTGCCAGTAACCTGCTTGGCACCTTCCAGCACTGTTGTGAACATTAACCAGCAGGTAGAGAGATTCCAATTCACTACTAACTTGATTTCTTTGTGTCCTATAACCAAAGTGTGTGCTGTCTTCAACAGAGGACTCCTGCCATCTGGTTTGGGTGGACACCCAAGAGCACGCATTTTTTGTCTTTTATGGTAGATTTCTTTTTAATTTTAGACCATTTTAAATATTTATGTTTATTTTTTAACATTTATTTTTATTTTATGTGCAAGGATGTTTTGTCTGCACATGCACATACCTGGTTGGTGTATGTGCATATGAATGTATGTGATTGCAAAAGCCAAAAGCTGGCATCAGGTGCCTGGAGCTGGAGTTAAAGGTTCTGAGTCACCCAAAGAGGGGGTCAGAATAAACTTCATTCCTCTTCATCTGTGATGTGTTCTTAACCACTGAGCCACTAATCCAGACCTACTATGCTTGCTTTCTCTATTTGTGAGCTAAACAAGAATTTGTCCTTATGTTTATTAGTTTTCTTAACCACATTTATTAATCAGGCAGTCTTCTGAACCATACATTTGAATACACTAATGTCTTTTCCCTTTAGTACATTAATTTCATGTTGAGAGTTACAATTTAGCATTTGGCTTCTTTTACTGAAAAGGACAGTTTTAAGACAATGATAAGAAGTTAGAGCTTTGGATGTTTATAAATGTTTTAACTCCTATTATAAACTGATCCTACAAGGAAAATATAGATGCAATTTAAAATATAGATGTGTGTTAACAGTAGGTTTTCCCTGGCCTGGTCCCAGTGCCATGCCAACTCCAAATAACACACAGAGATGCTATATTAGATATAATTCTGTTGGCCTGCTACTAGCATTTCTTATTGGCTAGCTCTGTCTTAAATATTAATCCATTTCTATTAATCTAAGTATTTTCACGTGGTCTCATCTTACCGGAGAGAGGGCCCGAACCTCTGTTCTCTCAAGTCTCTACATGTTGACACCTACCTACTATTTATCTCGAATCCTCCTTGTCTCCTAGCCTTTATTTGCTATAGAATATTAAAAGTTTAGATTTTCACAATATCAGGAGCCAGAATTTTATTATTCCTTAAATGTGTACTTTGATTTCTAAATGTGTCCTCTCTAAATGTGATCTCTAAATTTGTCTACTATCTGTGAGTACTTTGTAGATATTTTGTGAAGCTCAGACACTTTTAAACATTTGGCTAAAAAATTTTAAATGTGAACAATTGAAATAATATAGGTATTATAATTAGAAAAATAAATAAAACTGTGAGTTTGAAATAGCTAACACATATCAAAAGCATCCCAAATTAAAAAAAAATAAGATTGCTAACTGAGTTAAGTATGTCCATTTTACCTGTATGATTTAACTGCACATTTTTCATTTCTTGCTATAACAATAAGTAACTTTCTAAAATTTTCCAGGATAAGAATAGAAAATTTAGATTTTCTTCTAATGTATCTCACCAAAGTATCTTGGTATTAAGGCTAAGATTCGTGTCATTGGCTCTTCACTTACATATACTCACTGGTTATTCTAACACTGGGGCCTTTAACTTGAAAACAAAATGCATACCTCTTTGATTTCCTACTGTTTCTATAAAAAGAAAAAAGTGGTATATATATATATATATGTATATGATTTTATATTCTATATTCTATATGTATATATACATATACATATACATTTATATATACATATACATATACATATACATGTTCATATACATACTGTACCATACCTATGTAGCATGGGGTCTAGTAGAACCAGGCTCTCTGAAAATACTTCCCAAAGGCTAGTTCCTCCTTTACCACATCTCCAAGTTTGCTTCCTCTACTCCACAATGTCTCCACTAACAAATGCTCCTGTCTTGTGACAGAATGTGTCCAAGTGGGCAGGATAATGGTGGAAATAGCCTTGGAAGTCAATTCTACGCTGAGAGACATAGTTGTAATGTACCTATACATGTAAGTAAGTTCACAATATATTATACCATATAGATGACATGAATTAATATGATTTTATCTCAGCTCATCCTTAGCCAGATTTTTTAAATACCTGTGAGTATTCTAGCAACCTTTGACTTGAGAGAAAGTCACTGAGTAGAGTGGGGCTAGGAATAGTTACCTGAATATAGAAGAAATACCTTATTCTTGACAATTTCACATACATTACCAAATGTTTGAATAAATGAATCCATTGGGAACTTTCTGATCTTGAGTAAATGCAATGCCCTGAATCATTTATTATATATGTAACTGCACAGCATATTTGCCTCTGTTTAGCTGTGAGTACTTAAGTTTTCAAAAATATATTTCTCTTTTTTTAAAGATGTGTGTGTGTGTGTGTGTGTGTGTGTGTGTGTGTGTGTGAGTATGTATATATATGTGTGGGTGTCTGTAGAGATGAGAGGCATAAGATTCTTTGAGATGGAATTACAGGCAGTTGTGATATACCTGATGATATAAGTGTTGAAAAATGAACACAAACCCTGTGGAAGAAGAGTAACCCCTGAGCCATCTCTCTGCCCCTGCTATTAGATTTCTGAATCTTAGCTATGTGAGATCAGTTTTTGAGACAGTTTTAGTACCAGATTTCATTTTAAACTTAGTGTTTGCAGATCAAAATGTATTTCAGATCAACAAAGATCATCTAGTTGATTTAAAATCGCATTAGACAAGCACACTAGGCTTGTTATCTATGTACTTCATTTAAAAGTACCTACTTTATATAGTCATTCAAGAAGTGTGGCATACTGGACTTCTTACCTGAGTTTGCTAAGTTACACACTAAAAGGAAAGATGCCTTCAATGACAGCAGGCACCTATAGAGTCCTTATCATATGCCAAGTGCTGTTTCCAGCATATGTGATTTATAGCATGATATCTTATTCTGGCAGCATTGCATGTTAGATAAACTACAAGCCATCCTTTCACAGATCTCAAGAAACACTGGAACCACATCCTAGCAAATGCATGTCAGGCTTTGTAAGGAAGTGACCTAATCTTCAGTTGCTAGAAACACAAGCATGATGACTCTATGGTGTCCTTGACTGAGGATAGACACTTGGATTTATTGCCTCTTTGTCCTTAGAAGTGGCCCTGTAAAAGAACCTTCGAAAGCAAAGAGTGGATCAAAATGTCTACTCAGTAGTTCAGGAAAGAAAAAGTAAATTGCTGTGTTTTATTCTGGATTCTAGGTATGGGAAAAACATGTTAGAATACCCTGATTCTAAGTGTTAACCCTCTCGCCATGAGTTTGTGATCTATATATTTCCCATGTTGTCCAAGAGCTACATCACTGGAAAACACCAAGACTGGTAGTTATACCTGAAGTGTCATTTCTAGTCACTTTACTAAGTAGTTACTTGACACACTTCTTTAGGGATCCAATATATCAATTACCAGATTTCACATTAAAGGGAAGAAGAGGCTTCCTCCTTCTGGTAGGGCTGTGTAATAAGCATATTGCTTTGTTGCCCTGGGCAAGAATGTATGACAAAGGCACAGCACAGGCAGGAATTTCCCTACACCTCACCTGTGCCAGCAGTTTCCCAATGGAAACCAGGAGAGTTATGATGTGTTGATTCAAAGTGCAGAATAGATCTCTGAAATAGTCTTAAATCATGATATTAATACTTTTGAAGGCCAGCGTGGTTGTCACCTTAGGCTATAGAATTCATGCACTGGTTTGATTCATTAACAAAAGGCTGGAAGTAATACAAAGTGCCCTAGAAAAACATCCTACTGGCTCCATTGTGCAGGGGTGGAGGAGCTGGGGGAGGAATAATGCTGTCTTAGGGAAATGAGTTTCGTTTGTTTTTTCTGGCACCTACTCAAGAAGAAAGGAAAATATCAGGAGCAAACTGTGAAACTTGGGTAGGAGTGTTGTCGTTGTTTTATTAGTGGTTTAAACAAAACAAAGAATGCAAATCGAGCCCCAAGATAAACAACATCAGGACTCTGAAGAAGCTTCCATGGAAACTCATTTATAATTAATTGATTTGGGAAAGGACCCTCTGTGTGTCTTGTTTTGCTTTCTTCTCACATTGGTTATGTTAAGGAATAACAGATGAATGCTAGCTCTTGGAGGCTGTTCAGTAATTATCATTTTCCTTCATTTTCTCCCCAAATCTGTCATGGGTACACCTTAGATGTACACTTCTCTCCCAAAAATGCACAGTCATGGAGGAGTAAAGCCTGGTAGTCAGGACTCTACGGAGAAACAGCACAACAGGAAACCTTGTCTATTTCTGTCCATCCATAGCAATACATCGTCTTAGAGACCAGCAAGTATGAATGCTGTAGAATAGGCCCACTGGCTGAAAACCCAGAGAGGGTTTGTATTGTGCAGTCACTAGGCAGAATTCTTCCTCCTTTATGAAACCTGTCTTCATATTTAACTTTCAGCTGTCTAGGTAACCCACATTATAGAAAACAAAAGCAAACCCTGCTAGTATGACTGTTAAAATAAAAGCCAAACAAACAAAAAGCAAAAACAAAGGTCCTTCCTTTATAGTAATAACTTACTAATGTTTGGCCCAATAATTGGGTATCATACCTGAGCTACGTTGACACATTAGATAAATGGTCTTCAACCTTCCAAATGCTGCAGACCTTTAATACAGTTCCTCACATTGTGGCGACTTCCCTACCATAAAATTATTTTCATTGCTACTTCTTAACTGTAATTAATCATAATGTAAGTATCTGATATACAGGATATCTAATATGTGGTGCCAGTCGCCACCCTCAGGTTGAGAACCACTGAATTAGAGTCTCCATATTGAATGGGTAAATAGTGCTTTTCCCATTATAAAGCTACTGCAGCCACAGTGCAAGTTACTGGGAAGCTGAGCAGGAGGAAGAATGATGTGTTTGTTAATGCAGCTGAACCTGTTTGATTTTCTTCCAGATATTTTAATGAGAGTGTATATTTGAAGTATCCTGTAACACTTCCAATAAGGTTTTGGATACTTGGAAATTCATATCTCTTTCTCATGTTTGTCCCAGTTGTCAGAGAATAAGTAAGAAAGTGGGAGATTAAGGCTCTGCACAGTTTTCTAATGTCGTCTTCTCACTAATTTCATCAGCAGAGAAAAATGAAGGCTGGTCTTAGGCTGTGCCATCCATATCTGTTGTGAAAAGCCTGCCTCTGATAATCTCTAGTGTGTTTGTGGCTTGGATATTTTATAAATTCTGTATTCTTTTTTAAGTGAGTTACTTATACTACCTCAGAACTGTGTGCTAGATATTGGAAGTGGCATACAGATGAACAATGTTTGATGTAATGGTAGAAGTGTGTGTGTGTGTGTGTGTGTGTGTGTGTGTGTGCACGCACGTATGTGTAAAGAGAC
Source organism: Cricetiscus sungorus (assembly GCA_030556225.1). Lineage (NCBI taxonomy): Eukaryota > Metazoa > Chordata > Mammalia > Rodentia > Cricetidae > Cricetiscus > Cricetiscus sungorus. The sequence continues at coordinate 15,943,380 of JANBXA010000366.1, forward strand.
AGAGAGATGTAATTAACAAACCAAATAATGACATTCTGGCTGTTCCTGCCCAAGACAAAGAGAAAAGTAACATAGGTGATAATTTTAAAGAAAACTAATAAGAAAGGGCATGTTTTAGATGGATAGAGAAAGATACTACAAGTGACCAAAATGTGGGCAATGTCTTATGTTAATCTATCAGCCTATCTCAACATACTCACATTCTCCCTTCAAAGAATCCCGTAAAGACTACAGTCTTTAATCAGACAGCAGGGTGGACAACTGGCCATTAAATATGTGCTCATCTATATTGTGTATATTCTTGTGCTGAGCACTGGCAGCAGAATTCTTGTGGGAATGTGGTGGGTTCAGTCCTTCCCGGCCATACTTTTTGGGATAAAATGAAGGATGAAAATGACCCTGTCTTAGGGACACCAGGAAAAGCCTCACTGAAGTTTTGGTTTATAAACTGGGATGGGCATCCCAGGCATGGAGCACCAGGGACCTGATGCCAAGAGTTTCAGCTGATTTTTTTTTTAAAGGAAGTTCCCATGGAGCATGGCTGAAATAGCTCAGTTGGGAGAGTGTTAGTTTGAAGGAATTACCCAGGATGGTTTATTTCAGCTGTCTTTTATTCCAGGTGGCAAACTTGAGCTGGCCATCTATTCTAGAATGCTTGTCCTGTAACTTCAAGGCTTTCTGTTCTTTACTCTTGAGAGAGTCTCAAGCAAAAGGCCTTTACAGTCAATGGACATTCATTTTCATTATGTCTTTTGTCATATCTTTGTTTTACAAAAAGGTAAAAAGGAGACTGATGACTTCAATGATCTCCAATGAGTACCAGCTTTGTAGCTGTAATTAAGTGGCTGCCTTTGGTTTTGTGTTTGCTGGGAGCCTCCTGCAAAACAAAGCAATGCAGCCTTCTGTTGTGTTTCCAGGCGCCAAGTACTAGCTGGGCTAGATTCCCGCTGAGTCTGTGTAATGTGTTCCTTCTGTCCCTCCCCAAGCTGCAGATCTGCAGGGTTGACATCATCACCTTGAATAGTCAAGCTTCCTAAGCTGCTTGAATAAAAGTCATGGGACTTGAGGAGGTGCAGAGGGCATCGCCTGGGGAGTGCAGCACTGTAATTTTATCTCTCTGCTTAAAAAACAAAATCCTCTGTAGGAATGTTTCCTGGTGATTAAGAGAGAAAACAAATTCAAACTTGAATGAAGGATTGCATAGGGTTAATTTATTGCTCCTCCTCTCCTATCCTGGAGGGAGATTGGATCGTCCATTCACTTGACAACAGGCAGGATTCAAGATTGCTTTTGTCCCAGTGGTCCTCATGTGGTTTCCCTGGGCACTGATGGGGATCCTATGGGTTGAGTCTCGCTGCCAGGACTGTTGGATGTGGTGTTTTCTAAGAGAGAACAGCCTGTAGAGCTCCTTCCATGCCAGGCCTGGAACTTACAGAAAACTCTCCCCACTGCACATTGACAGTTTGATGCTACTTGCTATTGTTCAGGTTTCACCTTGATGAAAGCCCGGATCAGTTATCATTCCATATTCTCTGGTCATGCCACAACCTTCTCTGTCATTGTACATTAGGACATGTCGTTGGTTTTAAGCTCCTTCATGCACAGAGAGTTGTGTGGAAACAGAAACACATGAGCTCACCTTGTGCGCAGCAGTCTTCCTTGTGTTGTGTGCGTCATCCACAGGCACCAAGTATACAGCAAAGGGTGGGGTCTCTGTCTTGGAGCTCAGGTGCTCCTAGGAATTCTGGGAATTCTGGCAAATGAAAGCTTTGGGGTTGTGCACAATCCCACTAGCTGTGTCACTTGGAGGAAGTAACAGCAGTTGCCAGAAAGAAAACCACAGATTACTGTAGTAAGGACTTGTAGCTCAGCAATTCAAAGGTGTAAGTTTGTCATATTTGTGAAATTGGGAGGTATCTTACTGTCACCTACATGTCACCATTTCATTTGCAAGAGGTTTGGTTTTTGTTTTCCTTTCTTGGGAACATTGGGATACACTAAAGTGTGCTGTCTTTCTTTTTTGCCTCCATTCCAAACAAAGAACATGGGGTCTGAAGGAAGTAGTAGATATCCTAATTTATCAGGTATAACCATGCCTGGGTTACATTAGCGTATCCTGACCTGCTTATTTTAAAATATATGTGTATATAGCCTTATGTACATGCATGTGAATATACATATATATGCATACCAGGAATACATTTTTATGGTTTTGTGTCTTCTCTCAAGTGTACTGTTTTATCTTTATATGACTGAAGCTGGACCATCTTGCTTTTTATCACTCACCCTACATGTTTTTATTGTAGCAAGGATGAAAGAACCGATAATCAGTGCCTTCAACTATCAGCTTGGCTTTGATTCTATTCTAGATGTTACCTTAGCCTGTCTATCTCCTTTCTTCCTTCTCCTGGTTGTATGTGAATGCACATATCACAGTATCTGACCCATTGTATCTTCTCAACAAATCTGACTTCTCATCTTCATTCTCCTTAATGCCTTCACAGTTAGCAGAAAGGTGGAGGTATTGGAGGAAGGTGGGATGTAGTGAGGGGAGAGCTACTGACTGTCCTGTTAGCAAACAGGAGGAAGTAGACCACCCAGCTTGAGTGCTTTGCATCATGCTGTTTGTTTTCTTTTGGTTCTCAGTAACATGCAGCAAGTTGCTTTATTCTCTGAAGACAAGCATGTAATGATTTCACTAGATCCAAGATAAATGATAGATGGATGTATATCAGGGAACACTTACACAGATAATAATAAAGAACCTCGGGAGTCTGTCTCTGCCCTTTCTATCAGATCTGCTGACCCAAGAGAAAGAGAGCAGGCAAGGGGAGACCAAGCCTTTCTGCTTCCATTGGCCTGAAGTCATGCCAAGCGAGGAGGTGGGGTTTTGTTTGACCATGTCATATAAAATGAAGGTAGTTGATATAAAGGGAAGTATCCACTGTTCGTTAGAGCCAAATGATGGTGAGGCATTGGTGGAGGAGATAAGTAGTGTGGGAGTTCTTCCAAATGGAGTATGATTGGCATTAGTCATGAGGAAAAGTGATGGCAGAGATAGATGCCCAGACTCTGAGGAATACTTAAACAGGAGGGGTCAAGCCAGAAGTCCACAGGGCTGGAGAATGCATTGAGCCTTTCAAGAGACTTTGTCTCTTGACATTAAATAGAATAATTTTAATTAATTCTTTAGGTTAGCATTCAAGCTAGTGAGTCTCATCATGGCATCTTCAGATAGCTGTGCCATTCTGGTTTATTTCAATTATCTGTAAGTCACGAGATTAGAAAGTTACCATGAGAAGGGAAGAAGAGATGAGATGAGAAGTAGCAGCATACCTGTAGTAGGAAATTGTAAAGGGATCTGAGGAAAGAAAGAAAGGCTCTTGACTTTTTTCTGTGGGGGTGGGAGTAGAAGGGCCCAAGCCTATAGGAAGAACATGGTTTTCTTTTGTTCTTAGACAGTTCAACTTGATTTAATTCTACTTTTTACTCATATCCCCTTCATTTGCATCCCACCCTCATTTTTTCCTTCCCACTTTTCACCTTCTTGCCTTCCCTTCCCTCCTTCATCTCTTACACTACCCTTTTCCCTCTTATACTGGCTTGCTTTGACCTGCTGTCATGCATGGATACCTGCAGACCTATCTGTGGGATAGACATAGCATTGCATGCAAGATAAAAATGAAGGTAGAAAGGAAAATGTAAGCAACCTTGGGAAGTCCAGGGTTGTGTTTGTTTATAGTACATGTAGGAGCACTTTGTCCCTCAAAGGCAAATGGATCTGCCTAATAGAAGTAAAATGCATTTTGTTAAATGGTGTTTGCAGGCAGCCTATCATTATCTAAATGTGGATGAGCCTGGAAATTAACTTTCACTTATATCCAGTTATAAGCAACTGCCATCAAATTGTCTTTCCATGTTCTCCAATTCCCTGGCTCTGGAAGACCCAAGGAGTCCTTTGCTTTCCCTTGTAGTGATGTTAAAAGTCAAAAGCAGCATTTAGCCTCTCCCAAGTGCCCTAAGTGTCAGAGTCTCTTATACACCAGACTTTAAAATCGCTACCTAAATTTGCTTTCCCCTTTTAAAATTAACTTTTCATAGTTTTGATCACGTGTTTTTCCTTCCCCAACTTCTCCCAAATCCTTTCCACCTCCTTTACCACTCAACATCATATTCTCAGTCTTTCCTGACATTCATGTCTCTCTAAAAAGAAACAAAAACCACCAACCAATTAGATTAAAAAAAAAAAAAAACAGCAAAAAAAGCACCACCCCACACAGAAGTACATGAGGTCTATTTTGTGTTGGGAAACTATTCTAGGACATGGAGACTGCCCTGAAGTGTGGTTGATATACTCAGTAATACTCCATTGGAGAAAACGGATGTACTTCCTTAGCTAGCTGGTATAAATTGCAAATAACATCTTGGTTAAAGGTTACACCTTATGTCTATGCCCCCTCCATTTGGGACACCATCTGATTTGAACGTGTGCAGGCCCTGTGCATGCTGCCACAGTCTCTGTGAGTTCATCTGTGCATCAGTCCTGTTTCCTTGAAATATCACCTCTAGCTCTTGCAGTCTTCCTGCCTACTTTTCCACATGAATCTCTGAGCCTGGCAGGGAGGGCTTTCATGCAAACATCCCATTTAGGATGGAGTGTTCTAAAGTTTCTTACTCTCTAAGACTATATTCTTTATTTAGTACAGTATTCTAATTATTTTGTGTCTGTGGCAAATATTGTTCATTGTAGGCATGTTTATATGTTCATAAAGCATTTAATCATATTATGATTTATTTTTTTTAAGTGAAAAGAATGGGAATTTTCCCTCAGAGAGTGAAAATATCCAATCATCTTTAAATATCCCAGACTATATTTTGGGCACTCTTCTCTTACTATTTGAATGTCTTGTCTTGCTGTTACAGAAACTAATTTACTTTCCAGAACTCAGGCCTGCGTTTGTCACTGGCCCAGTAGGTCTTCCACCCTTGCACAGAACTAAAATGGACTGCCCTTTGCAGATAGCATATGACCACCCTCTAATATCTACTCGTCTCAACTTTGGTTTGTTTTCGTTGTATTATTTTTGCACAGTCCTCTTCAAGAACAAATAATAGTCAGAACCCCCTGGAGTTAACTCATTTATTACCCTGATTAATTAGTGTGTGAATTTTGCTTGCCATTTAATGAAATAATTATATATTTCATCATGGGTGACTTAATATTTTTAATAAATGTAATTTAACCATATGGAATTTAAATATGGCTTGATGGCCAGTGAGAGCTGCTTAGTATACCAATCTAGTGCCACAAAGCTAAACCCTGCTTCTCTCTGCTGTCTGTTTTGTAAATAACATTTTATTGACACATAGCCATGCATATTCTTTCCCCTACAATTGTAGGTTAGAGTAGCCCCAACATATAATGCACATCCTGCAATGCCCCCAAAAGCTCATGGTCTAGTATGCTTTAAAAACCTGGAAGGGCTGAAAGACTTGGCCACAAAATCATGAACAGACACTTCAGACTGTCCACACAGGCCTATAAAATATTTGTGCTTTCTGAGAAGAGGGTGAGCCATAAGTCTATAAAGATGGATTGAAATCTCTACTCTTGTCTTTGGTGACTGTATGCCCTTAGACAGAGGTTTAAACTCAGAGGCCTAGACACATCAGAAAGGTGGACTGAATAACACTGTACTGCCTGGGTCCTAAGGATATAGTGACTTAGTACACATACAGTCTCCAAATGTGGTGTTTCCCATGCTTAGTTTCATTCTCTGCAAAGATGGGTTCCTGTATGTCTAGGTTTGTGCATTTTTGCCAACTGAAATAAAAGGAAATCTTGTTGTCTGCCCTGCATCAATTCAGCTTCTCACAAAAGTTCTACTCAGGTCACATGCCCACCCTGGAGTCAGCCATTGCCCCACCAGGGTCCTGTGTCTTTACAAAAAGTTGTCTCCCATCAGAAGGGAATGCAGCCAAAAAATTAATGTTCACAGCTCTGTTCTCCCCTTTGTTTGACCTCTTCATTTGGTTTTTAGCTCATCTTTGCATATACTTTAGCATATATAAAACTTTTCAAGGGCAAAGGCTTGGGACATTCATGGGCACATTTTATAGGCCATACTATAATGGTGGATATTTAAGGAGCAGAAAGATTCCTTTATGGAATATTTGTGCAGCAGCTATAGTTTACTATGTTTCTAGAGTATATTTGGAGTTCTATGAAAGACATTCTCCAAGATCCTTAGATTCCAATTTTCCTCAATAGGAAGTAGGATTTTTTTTTCCCATAAAGACAAAACATAGGTGTATACAACACACAACTCACACACACTAAGAGTTGTGTGTAATTCCTGCTTTCTGGCTATATCAGGTTCCTCTCCATTAAGATAATGGATAGAAATGCAAATGGGGCTGCCATTATTACAGATGACCTTGAAATTGCAGAGGAAATAATCATAAAGCACTAGCCAACTTTAATGTTTTATTATAATTAAAAATTACTAATGATAGACCTCATCACTGGTCATAGTACACTGGGGACCTGTACCATGGTAGTTGAGAATCATCACAATGGAAGAATTGGAGGTCACCTTGAGGTGATGGGAGATATATGTAAAATGGATGATGATTTCATGGCATAGATTGAGTACCTGTGAAATAGAGCCAGTATCTGGATCAACTGAAAGGGCATGACATCCTTCAGATGGGGTATCTGTTATTTGTGGATCTATGTTAGTCATTAAGTCACTGATTGTAAGAATAGAAAGCCCCCTGCTAGCGTAAGCACAAATACTGCAGTTACTTTCACGATTTAGAAGCCTCTTGCAGTTGTCAGCCAATGAACCTAGAGACTGGAACACCATAAATAAATATAGGACTCTCAAAGTAAAGCTTTCAGAAGACTGACTCCTATTTGGTCTTTAGCTTTTACCTCTTCTGTATATCCACTTCTCTATTCTTCCATGTTCTTCCTTGCAGTAGGTGTCTGCTTCCCAGTCCATGAAGCAACAAATGAATACCCATGTATGAGTAGACATCCCAGCTTAAAAACAGAAGCATTATGTTGAAAAGACACCCCAAAGTCTCCACTGAGGCTCTCACTAGATAGAAGAGATGAGTCAATACCAAATCTAGTATAATATTCACTGGTGGCTAAAGCTGGAGCCAGAATAGTTCAGCCTCTGGTCTTGGGTAGAAGTCAACGCTGTTCTTCTTCTATGGTTCTTGTCAGTTAGGCTCTGGGACAGACAAGAGAACTTAGAACTGTTATTTGAGAACGTGTCAGTTTGAGACATCCTTATTTTTGTGATAGCAGCTAGTTGATGCTGAATAATAATGGGATTCTATTCCTGGACTTGTGATGCCATTTCTGAGAAAATGCAAGCTATTTGGAAGATATATCTATATATGATTGGCAATGCCAAGGCAGCTCACACTGCTAAAGCAGTGCAGCTCATTTGAATGACATTTCTAGTCTGTTTTTACTGACTATAATAATGATTTAATATGGGGTGGATCATGAGTTACTCTTGAGAGGTTGGACATGGTGGTTCGAGAGTGTCAGTAGGTTTATAAGCTTCACTAAACCATTTTCCACCTCTGCGGAGTAAGTCCCTTCACTCTTCAGAGTTTTAACTTACCTCTTGCAAAATAGAGATAATTATGTCTGAGTTGGGATAAAGAGAATATAAATTCTCAGTTTGTGAGCAACAATATAATATACTAAAAGCATTAAATTTTTTGTAGGAGAAAATCTTCTTAATTATTGTGGAATCAATAGCTTCATGTAAAAGGTCACATAAACACAGTTAAACATAGAGGACAACATGAAAGAAAATATTGTAATCTAACTGGCAGGTGTTGAATTTACTTTTATTTATGAGAATTTAGGCAAACAAATAGTTAAAATACACCCCTTAAGCAAACCAATATATAGAAGAATGGGATAAAGGAATCAACTGTTCAAAGAATTAATTTAATGTGACATAAACTAATGCATTTGTTTCACTGGTAACCAAATAAATTCATTTTTGAAATGGGGTGCCTTTTCACAAGATAGGAAAAAACTTTAAAAATCATTAAAATATCTGGTACTGCTAAGTACTACAAGCATTGTGCGCTTACAGTTGTGGTTAATAAGAATGTTCTTTATAAAATCTTGTGTTTAAGTCATTTTGGCAATACTAGAAGAAACCATCCTGAGTGAAGTAACCCAGACACAGAAAGAAAAACATGGTATGTACTCACTCATAAGTGTGGATATTAGACATAGAGCAAAGTATAACCAGCCTTGAAGCCACAACCCCAGAGAAGCCAGATAACAAGAAGGACCCTAAGAGAGATAAACATGGACCCCTGAGAAGGGGAAAGGAACAAGATATCCTGAGTACATTGAGAGCACAGGGGGATGGGGAAGGAGGTAGGGAAAAGAGAAGGGGAGAAAGGGAGTGGGAGGCGAACATGAGGGATCAGGAAGGTCGAGTTGGGGGAAGAATAGAGAAGGAGAGCAAGGAAAGAGTTACCTTAATAGAGGGAGCCCTTATGGCTTAAAGAGAAATCTGTCACTAGGGAAATCTTCAGGTATCTACAAGAATGACCCCAACTAAGAATCTAAGCAGTAGTGGAGAGGCTACCTTAAATGCCCTTCCCCTATAATGAGATTGATGACTACCTTATATGCCATCCTAGAGCTTTCACCCAGTAGCTGATGGAACAGAAGCAGAGATTCACAGCTAAGCACTGAGCTGAACTCCTGGAATCCAGTTGTAGAGAAGGAGGAGTGATAAAAAGGGCATCAAGACCATGCTCGGGAACCCACAGAAACAGCTGATCTGAGCAAGTGGGAACTCACGGACCCCAGACTGACAGCTGGGGAACCAGCATAAGACTGAACTAGGCCCCCTGAACGTGGGTGTCAGTTTGGGAGCATGGGCAGTTTATGGAGCCTCTGGCAATGGAACCAGTGTTTATCCCAGACGCATGAATATGCTTTGGGAGCCTACTCCCCATGGAGGGATACTTTCTCAGCCTAGACACACAAAGGAGGGCCTCGGTCCTGCCACAAATGATGTGACAGACTTTGATGGTTCCCCTATGGAGGACTCACCTTCCCTGAGTAGTGGAGGGGGGTGGCATGGAAGGTTGGCTCTAGTTTTTCATATGCCTCTATTGAAAAACATTTTTGCCTTGTGCAGCTTGTCCTTGTTAATGTATAGTTTACTCTGGTGATGTAGTGAACTCTCAGAGTCTAAATTGCTCGATGCTAGCCATAAAGCTGACTGTAGCATGAGACTTTAGTGTGTCTCATTTATTGGCTCCATTCTCCGAGATCCCACCACCTTTAGAGCAGCAAACACATGGAGAGCCTTCTAAGGTTTGTTAGTATCATAAGCCAGATGGCTGAGGTTAAAGAACCATGCCATTTGCCACTGCATGGTCCTCAGCAAAATTATTTACTTATCAACCTCAGCTTCTGCAAATGCAAAGGGAGTTAGTAGTTTCTACCTCCTATTATTAAGAAGCTTAAATGAGAAAACCCATGTAGAACAGCAGGATACTAATAAACTTCCAGTAAGTATTAGTTATTATATACTGATAGTTTCCATTTACTCTCCACATCAAAATTTTGCCATCTTAGGACAAATAGGACTTGTTCCTTATATCGAGTCTTGTGAGAAGTACAATGAAAAAAGCAATTGCGATAAAATACAATTCGATGTTTGAGCGTTTATAAATGCCTACATTACCTACATTATTAACTTTATGGATGTCATAAAAGTGAGGTGGCAAAGTAGATGTGGTTCAGTGCTGTTCTCTCATCATTGTGACAGAGCTAAAGCTTGTGTGTACAGTGTTGTGAACATAGGAACTAAATAACTCCTGAACCTAACTGCCCAGAGATGTTCTCCTATGGACTGCTTCAAGGATACATGCGAGAGGCAGGATATAGTAGAGACATTTGTACTGTAACAAAGACATTTCCGGCTTGTCTACCCATTGAGGAGGAGACAGAGACATGTTTCTGCTACAGGAAATACATGTGGTGTCCACAAAATGTTTGGTCTTTCTTCCCCTTCTTCTACTATGTTCTCTGAGCCCTGGGTGCAGAAGTCTTTTGTAGATGTGTCCCCTGGAATTGTGTTCCTCAATTCTGTGTGTTGATTCATTATGGTTTCCGTAATAGTTTCCCTCTGTTACAAAAAGAAGTTTCATTGGTGAGGGGTAACTACTGTACATATCTATGGATATAAGTACAAATGTTTAGATAATTGTTGTGGATATACTGGTTCAGTAAAGTGGTGGTTGTAAGTTCTCCTCTAAAGTTCATGACTTCACCATCTCTGGGTAGTTGGCCAGGTTTCCCGCACCAGACACGGCTTTCCTCTCTTGAGTGAGCCTTAAGTCTAATTTGAGACTTTTTGGTTACTGACAAGATATGCACGCCACTACTGCACCTGTAGGGTTGTTGTGTCATGGTGATTGTTGATGGGGTTCATAAGCATTGTACTGGGTAGGGCTGTTGGTTTTCTCCCTCCTTTGGAAGCTTGCATGGATCCTTCTGATACCATAAAAGCTATTTCTCAGTGTTGTTTTCAACTAAGCCTCTGTCATTCTGTTTTATCAATAAAGACACTGGAGCCAGATGCTAGGGTGAAAACCTACTAGCTTGGAGAGACAGAGAAAGCACCCAGCTTTTTCTTCCACCATCATCCCAGAAATAGAGAAATTTCTCCAATGCCATCTCAAACAAAAACCCCAACTGGATGTCCTTCCCTCTATGGTTTTTTCCTGTAAAGTAATTTGTTTGCTCCAGCTCTTTGACCCACTGTTGGTTATATTTAATCCCAATGTTTAAGCAGAAAGAACTAAGTAATGCAGAGAATGGGAGAAATATTCTTTTCAAGGAAATAACACACCAACTGGTTAACCAAAATCACATGGTCATCCCTGAAAATATACATACATTTAACATAATACAGACTTAGCAGGGTATATTTAGAAATATGCATGTGTGTATTCATATAATAATAATCAACAAGAAATAGACTGTGAACTTGAAAGTGAACAAGGGGTGGTATATGGCAGGACTTGGAGGCAGGAAAGAGAAAGGAGATGTCAAAAATAAATTATAATCTCAAAAATAAAAGAGAAAATGTGGAAATCACTGGGATTGGGGTGGTGGTGGTAGTTCCATGTGACAAGAGAACACAGAAGGTCTTGATGAACTTTAGAACCAATATTTCCTTCAAGCAAACGTTTGAAACTTCTCCTGTGGATCAGGCACTGCTTTCTCTTGGTGCTTGGAGCATGGATGAATGCAAGCCTGTGTCTGTTATAATGACTCTTACATTCTTGAAAAAAATTTAGTCAATAAGCAAATAGGTAACGGTAAGTGTGCTCCGTGATGACTGTGATAACTGTCACGAGAAGCGATTACAAAGCAGGGTGAGGGACAAGTTGAGCAGATGGGGACAACAGTTGGAAGTCAAGGAAGACCTTACCAACAAGCTCATGTTTATGTATTATGAGACTGGAAGGAAATGGTAGTCTATCTTGGGGAAATCGATGCTGAGCTATGTAGGTAAACTATACAGAAACTCTTGAGTCTGAGATTGCTTCAATAGCCAGTATGGCTTCTATAGAAAGGGTGGCAGGCAGTGCATCGGAGAATAGAGAAAGAGTGGATCTCAAATGGAGTATAGTGAGCCTTTGCGCTCATTTTTGCCTTTTCTCTGAGTGAGCAGCATTAGGCTGTGATGTAATCTGACTGCATTTATGAAGTATCACTCTGGCTGCTGTGTTGAGAGTACACCATCAAGGGCAAGAAGGAAGCAAGAATGCCACTTAGGAAGCTATTGTGATCATCTAGGGGGAGAGAGAGTGGCTGAACAATGAGGACTCAGTGGCAGCAGGGAGGAGGAGGTTTCAGGCATTTTTATTCTAAAGCTGAGACAATGTTATTTGGTGGTGGCTGGCTGTGTGAATGCCGGAGAAAAGAAACAGCATAGCCTGTCTCAAGGTTTTTGGTGTGAGCAATTGGAGAGCCATGGGTAATATCTGAGTCAAAGGACTGCAAGAGGAGTAGGGTTGCTGTGTGAGAATACAACCCAGAAATTCGTTTTCAGACATTTTCAGTTGGAGACTTTGAACAGGTGACTTGCTAGAGAAGCCTAATGTTCAGAGAAGTCCAAGTTGCAGATACAAACCTAGGAGGCAACAAGTGAATGGTTTTAAACTCAGTGAGCTTCCGTAGGGATCTGCTGCAGTCTGAATGCTGCGGCATACTTAGAAATCAGGGAATTAGAAAAAAAAATAGCAGGTACTGAGTTAAAAAAGCAATAGCAGAGTAGGAAAGGAAGCTTGTGAGTCATTCTCAATGCTAAAGCCAGAAAGCATTTCTAGGTGGGATGGTAGAAACAAATGTTCCTGGTATGTTGAGTACAGAGCTAAGAGCTGGCCCTAGAATTTAGCCGTGTGAATCCATGTTGATGGTGAAAGCTTTGCCTGTGTAGTGTGTTAGGTGGTTTGTTTATTTGTTTGATTTTTAGCCTAAGAGTTGTGGCAGGCTGAGTTTGCATTTGGAGAACACTAGCAATGAATACTTCCTAAGTGTTTTACTCTGTAATGGAAAGGATGGAGCTGGAAGGTAGCATTGGTTATAAGAATGAGAGCTATAAAATGATGGTTATATTCTGTTGACATGACCCCATCAAGAGGAGACAGACGAGGATGTGGGGGAATAACAAATACATGCTGGACAGATTGACTGATGGGCATTCACAGTTATATGAGAAGAGGCAAAAGGAATGACACAGGAGACAAATGTGGGCAGCAAAGTCAGTGATGTGTGAAGTAGGAAGGATTAGGGCTTTCTATTCTACAGCTGAAATTAGAGTTTCCATTCAGAAGTATTACTGGCTGGTTTTGTGTGCCAACTTGACACAAGGTAGAGTCATCGGAGAGAAAGGAACCTCAGTTAAGGAAACGCCTCCATGTGATCCAACTGCAAGTCATTTTCCTCAATTAATGATCATTGTGGGACAACCGAACCTATGATGGATGTTGCCATCCCTGAGCTGGTGGTCCTGGATTTTATAAGAAAGCAGGCTGAGCAAAGCAGTGGAAGCAAACTAGTAGAAGGGTAAGTAACACCCTTCCATGGCTTCCGCATCTGCTCCTGCCTCCAGGTTCTTGCCCTGTATGAGTTCCTGTCCTGAATTCCTTCAGTGATGAACAGCAATATGGAAGCATCAGCCAAATAAATCCTTTTCTCCCCAACTTGCTTTGTTGTCGTGGTGTTTCATCCCAGTAATAGAAATCCTAACTAAGACAGCCTAACTAAGAAATCCTAACTAAGACCCAGTAATAGAAGTCCTAACTAAGTGTTGGTGTATGTATTGAAGGGATATGAGTAAAGGGCTGCATTAAGGACAACAAAGTCACTGAGAAAATAGAGATACTTGTGAATGACTGGCCCTGGATTTCAAAGCACACTCATTGGTACAGTTATCTAGTGCTTTCCGGACTCTTCTGTCTGGGCAACTGGAGGCACTGAGTAGAAAGAGTTAGATTATGCAAAATTGGTATGTTCATAACAGGCATGTGCATTGTCAACATTTGGGAGAGGCAAAATTACACCAAATCAGTTTAATTTTATTCTCTAAGCACTAGTAAGAACCTATGATGTGTTTTGTAGGGCAAACTCTGACAGCAATGATGGGTGGATAAAAGGAGCACTACTATGGTCAGTGATGAGATAATCAATTCTAAACTGTGTCTGTTTTAGCTTCTCTAACAGTGGTGCCTGCTTTCAAATTTATGGGTTGCTTCAAATCTAGATCTTTTTGTACAAAAGTAAATAATAACTTCTCTTCCCATGGGAAATTGAGATAGCACCTTATTTCTGCTCCCCTTTCTACAGATGCCAATAGACTGTGGGTCAAGTTAGCAGTCTCTGATAGATGTCAGAACTTACCTTAAAATTTCTGTGTTCTTTAGTACACATGTGTTGTGGACCCCGTCGGTTCAACTGGACCAACTATTCTCAGATATAAAATCTGTAATACACACACACACACACACACACACACACACACACACACACACACTAAATTTTTGTAAAGCCCTATAAAAATTGCATTTTCAGCTAGAGAAATTTCAAATATCAGAATGGCCCCTAAGGACCAAAAACATTGTGTATCTTATTAAGTAGAGATCCAGACAAAATCTACCATATGGATATGTATAAAATGTCTTTATGCTAGAATAATCTCTTAGAGCTTTGTCTTGGGATAGCTTTAATGTTCTTATTGGCTGATGTCCTTAGAAACAACTCATGACCCCTTTTCATTTGTTTTTAATTCAGGTAAATAAAAAAACAGTGAAAACTTCCTGTTCGATTCTGTTGGGCTGTGCTTGTTCACAATGCGTTTGTTTCTCAAGGTAACAAATGAGGGAAGATGTGCTTACCTGACTCACGGTTAAGTTGTTATGAAATCTTTAATCTTGTGTTGTCACCAGTAGATCAAAAGTTCACAGCAACTTTGTAAAAAATTGTCCCTTTTAATGTGAAATAATTCTCTCCCATTTCTTTTTTATGAGAACTTTGTTAAAGGTCATGCTTGCCAATGAAGTATGGTTATTTAGTATTGAACTTAACATCTATTATTCTATGTCAGCATTCATTTTTAATTTAATTTAGCACATGAATCGCTGTTACTATAAATCAAGCCTTGATATGCTCCAGTCTCCCAAAATAGTGCTGAAAATCTCTCTTCGGTTCTTTTTTAAGTAGAGGCCGCCATAGCTCGAGATCTTCATGTGAGTGGGTTTGGATTCTGTCTAAATCTCTTGCTCTCATTTGATTTCTCTTTTCTTCTTCTGCTCTCCCCTGTATATGTGACCAGGAAGGAAAGGAAAGAAGCAGGGGAAGGGAGAAAGATACAAGCCAGACAGACTGACTAACTCTGACATCTGTAATAATAATCTCTACTAAGAAGTCTTTGCCACTGAATACTGTAAATAATGAGGAGTTATGGGAGGAAAGCATTTTAGTCCCAAAGGCTCACAATTTTGAAAATATTGGACAAACCATGGGTATGCTAATTATTATCTATGCTACAGACCTTGTTTGCTAGGGAAAAAAAAGCATTTTCTGTTTATAAATATGGATACTGACTCACTGTAAGACTCCCTATTTAGTTATCCAATGTGAATTTGAAAAACTAGGCAAAAACATTGACTATGCCTGTGGGAAAGGGATAGCTTCAGCTTTTACATTGGTGCCTTAACTTCTGAGTCTGGCTGAATCGCAACAAAATGATTTGGATATAGGGGTATGGCATTTAATTACCTGGGAAGAAAGAAACATAATAAATTCTTAGCCTTATGACTTAGTGTTATTATTATTACTACTACTAAGGAAAGTAAGGACATATTTGGGATCACCAGCACAGCCTGGTCTTGGATGAAGCCGGGATCTGCATGTTAAACATAGAAAGTGGTGAAGGTCACACGTCAGTCACTTCAGCTATTGTGTGCATATCTCATAGTATAACACTATCAGCCAGGGCATTGTCAAATATGCAGGTAGCTGGAGGATAAATATGGAAGCGGTGTGAAAGGTAAAAGCAAGAATAGGAGAATAAATGACAGAGAGCACTTATCTCTCAATAAGAGAAATGGTTTCAAATGTGCCCTCCTTCAGACCAGCTCTGACAGGTCTCATACAAAATCCTCTTGCATCTGAGAAGGAGGGACCCTGTGTTCAGCCACCTCTGTTCAGCAAAGGGATGAGGAAAATGGACATGGCAGCTGGTATTAAAGGAGCTTAGCTCTAAGGGAGGATCAAGGCAAATGTGACAGACAGCGAGTGCTGGGTAGAGATAAGAGCTTCATGATAGATGTTTGAAAATGTGTGAGGCATTGGTCAATGTACAAAATAAAATGGAGAGGGAGAAACACCACAGTTTTTAGATCAGCATGCACAAGGTTGTTTGTCTGGAAAAAAGGGGGGAAATCCAGCAAGCTTCTGGCAAGCACACACACACACACACACACACACACACACAACACACACACACACACACACATTATAATTATAAACCTACACAGAGACCATCATATCTTTAGTACCTGAGCATATATAGATTGACGAGACCGATAGCGACTCTCTGCTCCATAATAGGTTTACCCTTGTCCTAATTATTTTTTATGGATCACTACACAGAATGGATATAAAAAAGAATGGCTTTAACCTTTCTCTCAGGCTGATTGGAGTTTTACTATCTCTTTGCTCTTCTCCTTTCTAAATCTGGAGAAAAAAGTTTGTATAAGAAACAGTAAATTGAGCCACTGTGACCTTTTGATATTTGGGTATAGCAAAAATGAAAGTGATTGTCTTCTGACAACTTAGTGGTGAGTCCTCCAGAAGAAAACTAAACCTGGCTGTCTGATGTCCAGAGTTCTTCCACTGAACTATCCCACCAGCCACTTGGCTTTCTAAAGTCCTTCCTTATGTTTGTCATAAGATAATTGTATTAGGTCCTGAGGACTGAGGATTGCATGCAGGGAACCTTGCCATAGCGGTCCAGCCCACCTGGAGGCTGCCAGCGTCCTGGTGTCCTGATGCCACCTCCAACCATGGGAGGGGTAAGTGTGAGCCTGTTTCTGACCTGCCACCTGGAGCCCTACCTGGAGACTCCTGAGGACTGAGGACTGTGTGCATGGGAGCCTGCATTAGTAGATTGGCTTATCCAGAGTCTGCTAGCATCCTGGTCCAGCCTGCAACCACAGGAGGAGCCCCACCACCACCCACTGGAGTAGAAGAGCCATCAAAGCATTGCAACTTCTTGCACCCAAAAGAATAGAACCTTTGTTCTGTACCCACCAGAAGAGGGAGAAGTCCTACCAGTATGCACTGGAAGAAGAGATGGGTAGACGACAGTATAAGGACACAGTCAGCAACAGAAAGATCAATATGATACCCCTAGAGTCTAGGGAATCCACACCAGTAAGACTTGAGCATCCTGACATGGATGAAGCAGAAAGATAAAGACCCTAAAAACAACTGCATGAAGATGATAGAGATCATAAAAGAGGTAATAAAAAAATCCTCCAAAGGAATGGAAGAAAAACAATTCAAGAAATGGAGGAAAAGACAAAAAAAATTAAAAGAAACAATTCAAAAAGTGCAATTTGAGACAGAGACAATAGTAAAAATAGAACACACACACATACACAGTCTGAGGGAATGCTGGGAATAGGAAAATTAGGCAAACTATCAGGAACTACAGATACAAGCATGACCAACTGAATACAAGAGATGGAAAAGAGAGTTTCAGGCCTTGAAAATACACTAGGAGAAATAGATTCATCAACCAAAAATAATCTTAAGTCCAACAAATCCTTGACACAAAATATCCAGGAAATTTGGGACACCATAAACAGGCGAAACCTAAGAATAATAGGCATAGAAAAAGGTGAAGAAACCCAACTCAAAGGTGCAGAAAATATATTCAGCAAAATCATAGATGTAAACTTTCCCAACCTAAAGAAGGACATGCCAATGAAAGTACAAGAAGCTTACAGAATACCAAATACAGTGGACCACAAAAGAAAGTCCCTTCGACACATAGTAATAAAAACACCAAACATACAGAATAAAGAAAGAATACTAAGAGCAACAAAGGGGAAAGTACAAGTAACATATAAAGGCAAACCTATCAGAATTACACCTGAGTTCAACATGGAAACTCTGAAGGCCAGAAGGTCCTGGTTAGATATTCTGCCAATGCAAAGAGATCACAGATGCCAGCTGAGACTACTATACCCAGCAAATCTTTCAAGAACTATTGATGGAGAAACCAAGATATTCCATGACAAAACCAAAATTAAACAATACGTATGAACTGATCTAGCACTACAAAAGTTCTGGAAGGAAAACTCCAACCCAAGGAAATTAACTGCACACACAAAAACATAAGCAAGAGATAATTCCACTTTACCAACATCAAAAAGAAAAATGGAGGGAAATTCACACACAGTATCACCCCAAACAACAAATTCAAAACAAGCAAGAATTAACAATCAATGGTCATTAATATCCCTCAATATTAAGGTTCTTAACTATAAAAAGACACAGGCTAAAAGGATGGATACGAAGACAGAATCCATCCTTCTGCTACATACAAGAAACACACCTCAACTTCAAAGACAGATGTCACCTCAGAGTTAAGGGCTGGGAAATGACTTTCCAATCAAATGGAACCAAGAAACAAGCGGGTGTAACAATACTTATATCTAACAAATTATATTTTAAACTAAAATCAATCAAAATAGATGAAGAAAGTAATTTCTTATTCATCACAGGAGAAATCCATCAAGATGAAGTCTCAGTTCTGAACGTCTATGCCTCAAATACAAAGGCACCCACATTCATAAAAGAAACATTACTAAACTCAAATCTCACATAATACCTCACACACTTAAAGTGGGAGACTTCAACACTAGCCAGGTCCACCAGACAGAAGCTTAACAAAGAAACAGAAGTTATGACCCATCTGGGTTTACCAGACATTTATAGAACATTCCATCCAAACACAAAAGCATATAACTTCTCAGCACCACATGAAACCTTCGCTAAAATTGACCACATACTTGGCAATATAGTAAATCTCAATAGGTACAAAAAAATTGGAATAATCCTCTGTATCTTACCAAACTACCATGGTTTAAAGTTAGAATTCAATAACAAAAAAAAATTGCAGAAAAGCTACAAATTCATGGAAATTGAACAATATGCAATTGCAC
Source organism: Cricetiscus sungorus (assembly GCA_030556225.1). NCBI lineage: Eukaryota > Metazoa > Chordata > Mammalia > Rodentia > Cricetidae > Cricetiscus > Cricetiscus sungorus. The sequence continues at coordinate 15,962,196 of JANBXA010000366.1, forward strand.
CATTCATCAGTCAAAAAAGAAATGAAAAACTTCCTAGAATTCAATGAGAATGAAGCTACAACATACCCAAACTTTGGGACACTTTGAAAGCAGGGCTAAGAGAAAAGTTTATAGCCCTGAGTGCCCACATAAAGAAACTGCAGAATAGTCACACTAGAGAATTAACAGCACAATTGAAAGCTCTAGGAAAAAAAAAAAAAAAAGAAGAAGCAAACTCACGCCAGGGGAGTAGACCCCATGAAACAATCATTTTGAGGGCTCAGATCAGTAAGGTAGAAACTAGGAAAACAATACAAAGAATCAATGTAACAAAGAGTTGGTTTTTCAAAAAAAAAATCAACTATATAGACAAACCATTATCCAAACTAACCAAAAGACAGAGAGAACATGCAAATTAACAAAATCAGAAATGAAAATGGAGATATAACAACAGACACAGAGGAAATAAATAGAATCTTCAGGTCATGCTTTGAAAACCTATACTCACAACATTAAAAACTTCAAAAGAAATGGACAAATTTCTGGATAGCTATCACTTATCAAAAAATTAAATCAAGAACAGATAAGCAATTTAAATAGACCTATAATCTCCAATGGAAAATTAAATCAAGAACAGATAAGCAATTTAAATAGACCTATAACTCCTAATGAAATAGAAGCAGTCATCAAAAGCCTCCCAACCATAAAAAGCCCAGGGCCAGATGGTTTCAGTGCAGAATTCTACCAGAAAGTCAAAGAAAAACTTATACCAATACTCCTCAAATGGTTTCACAAATAGAAGTAGAAGGGCATTACGAAACTCTTTTATGAGGCTACAATTACCTTGGTAGCCACGCCACACAAAGACACAACTAAGAAAGAACTACAGACTAATATTCCTCATAAACACTGGTGCAAAAATACTCAGTAAAATACTGGCAAATCGAATCCAAGAACAGATCAGAGAAATCATCCACCATGACCAAGTAGGCTTCATCCTGGGGATGCAGGGATAGTTCAACATATGAAAATCCACATGATCATCTCACTAGATGTTGAAAAATCCTTTGACACAATCCAACACCCCTTCATGATATAGGTCTTGGAGAGATCAGGGATAACTGGAACATACCTAAACATAATAAAAGCAATTTACAGAAAACCAACAGCCAATATCAAACTAAATGGAGAAAAACCCAATGTGATTCCTCTACAATCAGGAACAAGACAGTGCTGCCCAATCTCTCCATATCTCTTCAAGATTGTACTTAGAAGTCCTAGCTAGAGCAATTAAGACAACAAAAAAGACCAAGGGGATACAAATTGGAAAGGAAGAAGTCAAACATTCACATGATACATACATACATGACATGAAAACCTCTACTAGGGAACTCCTACAGCTAATAAACTCCTTCAGCAAATTGGCAGGATACAATTCTAACTCAAAAAAATATCAGTACCCCTAATATATACAGATGATGAAGGGGATGAAAATAAATCAGAGAAACTTACCCTTTATAGTAAACACAAACAGCATAAAATATCAACTTTATATGGAAAAATGAAAGACCCAGTGTAGCCAAAACAACCCTGTACAGTAAAGGAATTTCAATGGACATCACCATCCCTTACTTCAAACACTATTATAGCACTATTATACAGCTTGGTATTGGCACAAAAATAGACAGGTAAACCAATGGAACAGGATTGAAAACCCTGGTGTTAACCCACACACCTACAAATACCTGATTTTTGACAAAGAAGCTAAAAGTATACAATGGAAAAAGAAAGCATAGTCAACAAATTGTGCTGGTATAAGTGGATATTGGCCTGTAGAAGACTGCAGATAGATCCGTATCTATTGCCATGCACAAAACCTAAGCCCAGATGGATGAAAGACCTCAACATAAACCCAGCACTGAACCTTTTAGAAGAGAAATGGGAGGTACCCTTGAATGAATTGGTATAGGAGATTGCTTCCTGAACATACCACCTGTAGCACAGACACTGAGATTGACAATTAATAAATGGGACCTCCTGAAACTGAGAAGTTTCTGTATGGCAAAGGGCACAGTCAACAAGACAAAACGGCAGCCAACACAATGGGAAAAGATATTCACCAACCCAACATCTGACAGAGGGTTGATTTCCAAAATGTAAAAAGAACTCAAGAAGCTAGTTACCAAAATACCAAATAATCCAATTAAAAAGTGGGGTACAGAACTAAATATAGAATTTTCTATGGAGGAATCTAAAATGGCTGAAAGACACTTAAGAAAGTCTCAACATCCTTAGCCATCAGGGAAATGCAATTCAAAACAACTCTGAGATACCATCTTACTACTGTCAGAATGGCTAAAATCTAAACCACAAAAGACAGTTTATGCCAGAGAGGATGTGGAGAAAGGGGAACACTCTTCCACTGCTGGTCAGAAGGCAAACTTGTACAGCCACTTTGGAAATCAGTATCACGGTGCCTCATGAAAATGGAAATTAGTCTACCTCAAGATCAAGTAATCCCACTCTTAGGCATATTCCCAAAATACACACATTCATACAACAAGGACATCTGTTCAACTATGTTCATAGCAGCATTATTTGTAATAGCCACAACCTTCAAGCAACCTAGATGTCCCTCAACTGAAGAATGGATGAAGAAAGTGTGGACTTACACAATGGAGTAGAACTCAGCTGAAAAACCACAATGGAATCCTGAAAATCCCAGGGAAATGGATGGAACTAGAGAAAACCAACCGAGTGAGATAATTCATTCACATAAAGAGAAACACAGTATGTTCTTACTCATGTATGGATTTTAGGCATAGAGCAATGGATTACCAGCCTACAAGTCACACCACCAGAAAAGCTAGAAAACAAGGAGGATCTTAAGAGAGACATACATGGTACCCTGGAGAAGGGGAAAGGAACAAGATCTCCTGAGCAAATTGGGAACATGGAGGGAGGAGAGAGAGTTAGAAGAAAGAGAATGGGAGAAGAGGGGAGGAGAGTTGGGAATGAGGGAATAGGAAGATTGAGACAGGGAAAAAATAGGGGAGATCAAGAAAAGAGATACCACAATAGAGGGAACCATTATAGATTTAAGGAGAAATTTGGCACTAGGGAAATGCCCAGAGATCTACAAGAACGACCCCAACTAAATATCTGAGCAATAGTGGAGAGTCTACCTTTAATGCCCTTCCACGATAATGAGATCGACAACTTCCTTATATGCCATCCTAGAGCCTTTACCCAGTAGCCGATGGAAGCAGAAGCAGACACCTACAGGTAAACACTAGCTGAACTCCTAGAATCCAGTTGGAGAAAGGGAGGGGTGATAAGCAAAGGGGTCAAGACAAGGCTAGAGAAACCCACGGAATCAGCTGACCTGAACAAGGGGGAGTTCATGCACCCCAGTCTGATAGCTGGGAAACCAGCATAAGATTGACCCAGACCTCCTGAATGTGGGTGTTAGTTAGGAGTACTGGGCAGTTTATGGGGCTTCTAGTAATGGATCAGTATTTACCCCTAGTATATGAATGGACTTTGGGAGCCCATCCCACATAGAGTGATACTTTTTCAGCCTAGACACATCAGGGAGGACCTAGGCCCTGCTTCAAATGATATGACGGACTTTGAAGACTCCCCATGGAAGGCCTCCCCTCCCTGGGTAGTAGAAAGGGGATGGGATGGGGCTTGATTGGGGTGATAGGGAAGGATGGGAGGGTGAGGGAACTGGGATTGACATGTAAAACAACCTTGTTTCAAATTTAAATAAAAAAGGAAAGAAAGATAATTAAATAGTATACCTTAGGTTATACTGCAAATGAGCTTAGCTTCCCTTTTCTCAACTCCACTCTTGAGTCTGTAGTGCCTTCCCTGGGGTATTCTCTACTGTGGGGCCACAGAAAGCGCTTCCATAAGCTGACAATTACCTGAAATTATCAGCAATCATACAAGAGGCAATTATAACTTATGGAAGCGGCAACATAATTACTACATTTTTGAAACACAGAACTTAAATGTACCCTAATTGCTTTAATACAAATGATGTCACTGTGCCGTTAACCAGTTGATATAAAAAACGTAGGCTAGAAGACCCATAAAAACCATGTCCTAATTTTAAGGATATGTATCTTTAGACAATCTGTGGAGATCCCTTCTTTTCTTATATAATTTGTTCCCGTAGGCTGCACTGTGAAGGTGATTATCTTCAGGCAGAGGTGTGTGGGGTTAAATGGGATGCCTAGGTCCTTCAATGGGAGACACCATCATCAACTCACACATGTCATATGAAATGAAAGGAAGATCCACTGCACACGAGTATATCATTAAAACGAGTATAATTTTGTTTTGTGTACCTTACAATGGATGTAAATATTGTACTATATTGATCAGTGACTTATTTCTAGGAAGACTTAAACTATGCAGAGCTTCATTAAATTATGGGATTAAGCTAGCTCTTACATTTCAGCCATTTGTGCTCTTCCCTAGTAGTAACTGCTTCAATTACATATAGCAAGAGCTTAGCAAAAAGTGCATTGTATTCAGAGGGGGCTTGGTGACTATGTAGCACATATGCTGAATCCCGCTTGAGTTTCTTAGAACTTAAACAGACGCCCAGACACTTAAGTGGGTATTTGGAAAACCATGGATCTACTACTAAAGCTCAGCCAAGTTCCTTTTATACTGAGGATCTTGATGAGGAAAACTTGAGCAATGCTACCCTGCTGTTGGGGTTCTGTCGTTCCCATGGATACACACTTGGAAGTCTGTGACCATAAATCAGGTATCCTCTGCTTTTGACAGCTGTGTCTTTCTTCTCCTGGTGATATTTTCTGTGTTTCTGTGTCTCCTGCCAAGCAGATGTAGCTTTGTTGTTTGAAACTATAATCCTGAGCCCTGGATTCGCACACTTGATTCTCTATAAGAGTTCATCCTTTTCACAAACATTTATCACAAGCCTATATGCCCTGTAACAAATAAAGAAGTCTTAAGTGTGTACTGTTCGCATATGCATTCCAGCTCAGAAACTAAGATAATGTGGCCTAAGTCCAGCTCCAGATGTGGGCAGGGTCTGAAGATGGGTGAATGCAAGAACGGTGACAGAGAAATCAAACATGGGACACTTGTTAGTTTTGTTTTAGGAAAGGACAGAGAAGCAGCACATCCCCTGTGAGATACAGGTCCTAGAAAGGGATGGATGTAAGGAATAGGTGATGGAAGGAAATGAGCCAGGCCATGGTGGTCCAAAAATCTTGCTGCCTGACTGACTGGCAGCCAGAGTGCTTCTTTATTTATACCAATTTAATAAGTAGGAATACATTCATGTTGTTCCAAAACATAGATTATATCATTTTTGGTTCTGGACATGTGTTTGACATTTTTTCTTGTTCATCTTTTAGTCATTAGTAATAAACTAAGACAGAGTTATCATTTCCAATCATTTTTCCCTCAAGTTTCGATGTCACTGACAAATAGTTATCTTTCATAACTATTTTTACTCATTAACCCCATAACCCAATTTTTAAGAATCTGGAGCCATACGACAAGGACACTAGACAAAAACAATCTTCAAGCCATTCCATGCATACTTCCATGTGCCAAGCAGTGTATTATTAACTCTTAATGGTAAGAGTGCACAAGAAATTTCTTCAGGCCAAAGTTGCTGCAGTTATTCAAATTCTGGAATAATAAAATATTTGTATTTTATAATCTTTATAGATACTTTTTATCATTATCTTTCTACATCATTGTTTGCCAATCAGTATGAGTCTCTGTGTAGGACAGAGGTAACTTCAGCTAATCTAATTTTGTTGCTGTACATGCCACATAATAGCCTGGGTGTATAGTGGGAAGGGACTTCTTGTTGACCTTTTTGAGTTTATTTTGTTTTGAATATTTTGTTCCTATGTAAGTACAGGGGCCTATGTTTCAAGGATGTCTCATAGCCTCATAAAGAGACCTCTGGCTTCTTTATATGTGTCACAGCCTCCAAGGCATAAGAAAGACCTTCAAGTAGATAAAGTTGTCTCCCTGAAAGCGGGAGTGGTAGTGTGTTCAGAACTTTCCTAGGGAAGCCTAGAAGCAGTACTCATGGGAGAAGGTATAAATGATTATAAGAAATTTTTCATTAATACAAAATCCTTAAATTGTACAAATATTAAAAGTCTACCAAGTATACAATAGGTGGAGATGAAAACCAAAGGTGGCAGAGCAGCCATCATGTGGCTCAGCTTTGCTGGAGTTTGTCAAACAGCTGTGCTGACCTTAGGACTTTTGCCATTCCCACCAGATATGACTGTGCCAGACATGGAAATTTTTAATGATGCTTTTCCTTAGGTGTTCCAGGGTACTCACCATGAAGGTGGTTCAGTATGGTATGAGTCTAGCTAGGACTCTGGGTAGCAGGGAGGAAGAGAAACATCACCTGAATGATATAATTTAAGTCTGGATACAATTATGAGTTTACAGTTACGTACAGGAGTCAAGTTTCATCTTCTAATTTATATTGAGGATGGTGTCTCTAGGAAACTGTTTCTTACAAACTTATATATCCAAAGGCTAAGCAATTATCAACAGATGCTGGACAGTTTCATTGGCTATCTACATTTCCAGGAAACCACTTAACATATGTGATCTTTTATAAAACACTTTGCATCCTCCTGATGGACAGTAATAGCAGACTCCATAAAATGTCTCCAAAATCTTACAGTCTGTAAATGTTTGGGGAAAATTTATTACAGAAATTCTTACAGGTTGCCCTTATGGGCTTAATATTCTCCCCTTTGATGTAACTATTGTTAGACATTAACAGTGTAAAGTCACTCTGTATAGCCATTTGGGGATGGTACAATTGCTATTTCATTTTAGTTAAGCAAGTAGAAGTGCTATGACTGTAGTCTTCCAGACTCCAAGGACTGATGTAGACACATAGAGTGGACATTGTAACCAAACTAGCTTTGACAGGATTTACTCTAGAGAATCTCAACCTTTTCCTCCCTACAGAGAGTTTGTTCTTGCTAGAGATGAGAAAGCTAAGGAATCACTTTGAATCAAGAGCCACTAGATTAAAATAATTTGTTTCCCATTATTTTTAGGAAAAGGTTTTAGGGAAACAAAAATTTGTTTCCCATGTTAGGGAAACAAAAATCAGCCTAAAAATGAAGACTATAATCTCCTAGTTGTCCTGAAATATTGAGTTTATAAAATATAAAATCTTCACAAATACAATTTGGATATCAATTGATGGGGCCAAAGAGATGGGTCAGTCAGTAAAGAACTTACTAAGCAGCTGGGTATTGGTGGCACACACCTTTAATCCCAACACCAGGAGGCTAAGGCAAGCGAGTCTCTATGAGTTTGAGGCCAGTCTGGTCTACAGAATAAGTTCCAGGGCAGCCTCCAAAGCAATACAGAGAAACCCTGTCTCGAAAAATCAACAAAAACAAAACAAAACAAAACAAAACAAAAGAACTTACTAAACAAGCATGACGACACAAGTTCTGATTTGCTTCATGCACCTGTGGTCCTGAGGCTGGGAAGATGGAGGCAGGAGGATCCCTGGGGCTTTCTAGCTAGTCTGGCCTATGGCTAGGGTACCCCTTTAGTGAGAGACCCTGTCTCAAATATAAGGCGGAGAACAAGTGAGGGTATCAATCTCTGATACCCACACATGGCACACACATGTGTATTTACACCCCACACACAAATAAATAAATTGAAATTTTATCTGAAACACAGAAAATATGCCTTTCTGCAACACAAAGAAAAACAAATGAACAGGAATAGATAATTAGAACCAAATATTTAAAATACAAAGTAGGAGAAAGAAAAACCTTTTGAACTCTCTTGAGGGCTAGGTTGCTCCAAGGACGTCTTCATCACACAGCCTCTAGATTCTCACCACAGGCCCTGAATGTGTTTAATATAAATGCACACACATGATATCAAATGGCCCAAACCATAAGCATAACTGAGGTCCCATCATAACAGCCCAAACTGACAAATACAACAGTTAGAATATTCTTATAAGGCATGGTTTAGATCAGCATGGGCCACTTGAGAGAAACTACCCATCATGCCCACAAAATAGACGCAAGAATTAGTGAAACTTGTGAAAGGTATGGGGGAAAGTTAGAGAGGCTAATGACAAAAGGTCAAGGCTGAGTCAGCTGTAGAGATATGAGTTGCTCCTCATTTGAGCTTTCCTGGGCCTCTAGAGACTCTTCCTAGCAAGTCTCCATGTAGCAAGGGAATTGGAGAGACTGTTTGGAGTCACTGTTCTCATGTCTGACTCTATATGTCCCCTTTGACATTTGACATGTTTGACATTGTCATGTTCTTTTTTTCTTTCTTTCTTTCTTTCTTTCTTTCTTTCTTTCTTTCTTTCTTCCTTCCTTCCTTCCTTCTTCTTCTTCTTCTTCTTCTTCTTCTTCTTCTTCTTCTTCTTCTTCTTCTTCTTCTTCTTCTTCTTCTTCTTCTTCTTCTTTTTTGTTCTATTCTGTTTTTCAAAACAGGTTTTCTCTATGTTGCCGCGGTTATACCAGAACTCTCTCTGTAGACCAGGCTGGTCTCAAACACAGAGATCTGCCTGCCTCTGCCTCCCAAGTGCTTGGATTAAAGTCTGTACCACCACTGCCCAGCTCAGAATAGGATGTTTTTGTTTAACTATCATTAGGGTTTAGTAGGTCTTTGAATGGTGGCTAGAGGGGATGATCAAGACTGGGTATTCCAGATAGTTTGAGGCTCAAGGTGATCAAAGACATCTGTGTTGTATGAGTAACTTCAGGCTCAGGAGAAGGGAAAATGATGGTTTCCTTTACCAAAATGTGGGACACAAGAAAGGTTGAGATTAAAGAGGTTCTCATCCCATCCATGAGGTTCAAGCAGGAGATCCCCAGATAAACATCACTCCATCAGTATACCCACCCACAACTTTTCCTAGCTCTCATGGTGACTTCTCTCAGTACACAAGTGCAGGCCAATAATGCTGTCTTCCCAGTGTCAATTTTTTTTTTCCACATTAAACTCATCTCATTTTTTCTTGTCAACAACCGCTTGTCCGTATTACCATATATTTCAGGTTGGCATCTTATATCAGCTGTGATTGCCTCTATTTAATTGTCTTACATTGACTAAATCAGCCTTTCATATGCAACAGGGCATAAAGACTCACAGATGGTTTGCAACCTAAACAATTTATGGACTGCTTTAAATGCATTATAGATAGAAGGAGAATGAACAGCCTTTAACAGCACATCAGCCTTCACCTGTAGTAATGGAGAGACTAATGGAACGGGAATGTCTCACTCATAGATGCTGCTCAATAAAACTTGTAAGGGCAGGAGCTCGGTCCTGCCTCAACTTGATGTGCTAATCTTTGTGCAAGTCCCTTGGAGGCCTGTCGCTTTCTGAATTGAGATGGAGGAGGAGCTGATGGGGAGGGGGGGTAAATGGGAAAGGGGAGGGGATGGGAAGAGAGGAGGGAGGGGAAACTGGTTGGTAAGTAAAATAAATATTATTTAATACATTTAAATAGTATTATTTAAATAAAATTAGAAAGAAAAGCAAAAAGAAAACAAAAGAAAAGAAAAACAGACCCTTGTGATCATACGTAAAGATAAAGCACAAGGTGACCCCTTCTGCCTTCTTCATGTCGAGGAGCTTTCTTCCATGCTGTGGTGGGGATAAATTGAGTCTGCATGCAAAGGCAGTCCATAAACATATGATACTCTGTTAATGTTCAAAATCCCTACAGTGCCCTCAGTTTATCTTTGGGACCTCTCAGTTCATCTAATTGGACAGAAGCTTGTGAGCTAAATGCCTTTTGACTGAGGACGCTAAGGACTTCCAATTATCTCTGCATACAACAGGGACTGCACATTTGAATTTTGTCCAACAGGTGGATTTACTTGGCCTGCCTATTGATCTAAAAGTTTTACTTCAATTAGATGCCACCATTTAATAATGGAAAAAAATGAGCTAAAATACAAGTTCTAAGTGATTTTGGAAAGCTTTATACCTTAATTCCCATATAGAACCGATGGGCTGAAAAGACATAGCCCTGGTGTGTTTCTTCCTCATTAGCGGTGATAGCCATGATAATCTGTTTTTCCCCAAACACTGACAGGAAGTCTCATTTGCTATTGATATTTTTGGACTCTTCCCAAAACCCTCCTCCTCATTTACATTACCTGTTTTGACCCTGTAGTCTGTCAAATTTATGACTTCCTACAGAGGGCATTGTCACCATGAAACTCCATCCTTACTCAAAATATTCCCCCTACCAACTACATCTGAACTATTTGCCTCTCAAGCCTGCCTTTCTTCTTTCTTTGACTCTCTGTGTACAGCAACCAAACCAAACTCTGTGTCTTTCTATATCAATATATAATGTACATTTGAAATATGTATTAGATAAATGTAATATATTAGGGATACATAGAAGTCTGTTATAAATATATCTCATCTATAGACAAATATTAGAAAAAGAGCTGTGTTTGGTCTAGTTTTTAACAATAACATGTAAGTGTATGTGTGAGGGTTAGGAGGTCAGTGTGTGTTCATTTGTTTGTTTGGAGGTGGCTATTTGGAGAAGCATCCACTTTTGTAGTATATTTACAATTTTCAGATTTAGTACATAGTACATGAGCCATACTAGTCTTTTTCATAGTTACAATCTTTTATACAGACTCTGATTTTTAATATTTATCAGTGTATGCACAAACCTTTCTCTTTAAGACTTTAGACTCCATTTTTACTGAATTATTTTAATATTTTACTTCTAAAATATCATCTTCAAATTCTCTGCCCTTGAAATAACTGTACTGGGGATGGGTATTTTCCTTAATTTTATAAGTTCTTGATTTGTAAGACAAAAATAAATCAAATGATTTATTTGTGATAGATATAAATTGAGTATCAGTATTTACTTATTTCACTAAGACAGTTCACCAGGCTGTGGGAAAGTAAATATTTTTTTAATCTCAGAATCATCACCAAGTACTAAGAAGACACATGTAGAGGACCTAAATTACAAGAAAAAAATTACAGTGAGTAGTAACATTTAAAACAACTAACCAGGCATGGTGGTGCATGCCTTTGATCTCAGACTTCAGGAAGCAAAGGCAGGTAGATCTCTGTGAGTTTAGTACCAACATGACCTACATATGAGATTGAGGCCAGCCAGTGGTATAGTGAGACCCTGCTTCAAATCAACAACGTTGAATGACTTACTATACAGATCTCAGTAGTGCATCAGTTTTTTCACACATGTATTACTTGAAATTAGCAAGGGCTTTGTAGTGGAGAAATGAATATAACTGATGAGGTGATTAGGAAAAGCTTCACATTAGAAATGATGCCTGAAAATTGATGTGAAGGATGATGTATACACTGCAGAGTGGAGAAAGGTCTAGAGGTTGTTCTCCAAACCAAGGGACTGCATGTTTGAGGAATAGCAGTGGTGATGGATATTAGGAGGCAGGGTCATGTCATTAGAAAAATAAATGTGACCAAATTATAGAGAATTCAGTGTACCATGCCAAGTATTTAAGCACAAAACTGTAAATTTCTGTGTTTCTAACCATTGGCTATGATTTTATTTTTCGTTGTATGAACTATCCTTTGAGATGTGTCCCTGTTTAGTTCAAGATCCTCATTTGAATTCTCCAGACTTTATTCAGGTATACAGGACATAAAGGTAACACAGAGTGTTTTATGCTATCAGCCATGTAACCAACAAACTAACAGGGTAGGTATTTTGGCTCAAAGAACTGAAAAATCAGATCTTAGGTATGGCTAGATCCAGAGTATTATATTATATTATATTATATTATATTATATTATATTATATTATGTCTTTTTGGCTTTTTGTTTGCTCTGTTGATTTGCTAGTTTTTCTTTTCTTTGTTTTTTATGTCTTTCCCAATGCTATCTGGAATCTATTTTTTTATTGCATTTTTAATCTTAATTCATTTTATTTTATATCCATCACCCACCTTTTCTCTGCCCCCCCATCCACTCCTCCTGTGGATGACATCCAATGGATATCAACGAAACATGGCATATGAAATTGCAGTAAATTTAAGCACCTCCCTTTTTTCATACTGGGTTGCCTTGCCCAGTATGAGGAATAAGAAGCCAGCAAAAGAGTCAGAAACAGCTCCTGCTCCCACTGTTACAGACTCAAAAGAAAAACCAAGCTATACAAATGTCACATGTATGCAGAGGGTCTAGGTCAGTCCCATGCAGGCTCCCTGGTTATCAGTTCAGTCTCTGTGAGCTCCTATGAGGCTTGATAATTGTGTGGGTTTCCTTGTGGTGTCCCTGACCACTCTGGCTGCTACAATTCTTCTTCCCTCTTCAGCAGAATTACCTGAGCTGAGGGTTTCTGCATCTGTTTCTACCAGTTGCTTGATGAAGTTTCTCTGATGACTATTGGGCTAGGCACCAATCTACTGGTATAGCAAAATAACCGTTTCTCATCATTACATTGACGTTTTTCCTCCAGTCATGTTTGGTTCTATTGTAGGTCTCTGGGTTATTCAGCCTGTGGTTTTGGTGCACCAGGCATTGTGGTGCACTCTCCTGGAATGAGTTGTATACTAGACCAGTCATTGGCTGGCCACTCCCTCAATCTCTAGGCCTCCCTTACAAAAACATATGCCACTTTTGTTTTGTTTTGTTTCGTATCCCAGTGTGGCATTTCCCAGCCAGGAGTTATATTTACTTGCCTGATTGATAAGTGAACATGAAAGTTTGGAAATGTGAGCGTGTGTGTGTGTGTGTGTGTGTGTGTGTGTGTGTGTGTGTAGCTACAAATGTCCTATCTTTAAATGAAAAGGGGAAGACATACATACATACATAGCTGAAAGGAAATACCCACTATAGTGACACAACATTTTTATTTAAAAATAGTTAATCACTGCTTATCTGTAAGTAAAGGTTTAGATACCATTAATAAGCCAAAAAAGATTAAGCTTAATTCTGCTCATTCTAAAAGCAACACGAATATTTGCAGAAAGACTGGGTCTTTGTTCTATGTAGGGCTGTACAAGTTAATTTTTGTCAATGACACAAACTAGAGTTATCTGTGAAGAGAGAATTGTGTCTGTTGGGTATTTTTATTTGCTGGTAATTAACATAAAAGGGTCTATGTAGCTTACTGTAGGAGATGCCGTTCTGGGTGTGTGGTCCTAGTTTGTGTATAAAAGCTAGAGAAGCATGAGTCTGAGATAGAGTAAGCCCATAAACAGCTTTGATACAACATTCATTCATCCACTTTTGCTTGTTTCTCCCTGAGTTCCTTACTGACTTCCTCAATGAAGTATCACCTGGAAGTGTAGGTCAAATAATCCCTTCTTTCCCAAGTTGTGTTTAGTAATGATGCTTTTTCACAGCAACAGGAAGAGAAGCTAGGTTGTTACTTTGATAACAGTTTGGGGGAAGATTGTAGAAATCTTTAGAACCTTCGGCTAAAAAAAAGCTATTGAGTGCTTGGAGCTTACTGGGCTGTTCTGTGAATCCTTGGAAATAAAAATGCTGGAGGAAATACAGATAATAGAGGCCTGACCACTAAAGTTTTAGAAGGGAGCAAATACCTAAGTACTGGGCCAAGGGTCATTTGTTTGCTACTTCAGATTAAGAAGCTATGGAAGAAATGGAATTATTGCTTTACTGGGACAATGGATGCTAGTCAGCTGGGATTAAATATTAACTGTGATTTTGTATTTTTTTTAAATAAAGAGAATTTAGACTGTTAAATCACTAGAAATTTTAAAGCCTGTGGAATTTTAAAGTGGTACCCTGTTTTTATATGGTGAAATTAACATGAAATCTCGGGGACAAGGAAAAGTTAAGGTTTAGCAGTGATCTATTTGTTTAGTTGACAAGGGGTGGAGTTATGACACTTAATCTTCATTGTCAGTGGGACACATCTGAGAAACTGGAATTGAAGAATTGTCTTTATCAGTTTGGCCTGTGTGCATGTATGTCGGTCGTCATTTTTCTCATTGCTAGGATGGCAAAATCTAGGCAGTTTGGCCTTGTTTGTTTAGAAACAGTAGCTGAATATGAGCTTGGAAGCAAGCCAGTGAGCGGCAGCATTTCTTTGTGGTGCTTTTCAGTTTCTGTCTCTGGGCTCCTGCCATGAGTTTCCTGTCTTGTTTTCACTTGATGTTTGCTGAAATAACCTTTTCCTCCCTACCTTGGCTTTTCTTATGGTATTTATCACAGCAACAGAAGCCAAAGTAGAAGAGAAATATGTCTCTGATGTTTGCTTCCATAAATAAATACATATGGTTAATGTAATCACAATGTTGCATGATTTAACTTTAACCAAAATTTGTCTGTGTGATGTTCTACTAAATGACCCACATGCCACTGTGAAGTCCAGCATTCCATAGTATATTTTGTGTTGTGTGGTATTATGAATGTTTTAATTTTTCCACTTTAGTTAAGAGTTTCTCATAGAAGTTTGATTGTTTGAATTTTAAGAAATGTCATGTCTCTCCAAACAGAACTTTAGGCTTGCTTGGGCCTCACCGTGATAACTGACACCGCAAACATTGCTTTGAAATCTGTCTTATCAAATCTACACAGAGTTTACAATTTACAAAACATTCATTCATATGCATTGTTTTAAACATCAAAAGATTTCTAAATTTGTCAGTTGACCTGCTAGACACAACATATGTCCTAAAATAACACAGTTAAGTAAAAAAAAAAAAATGTGAGATTGTCAAATCCCTACAGTTTTTACTAGCTTTCTTTTTCATATGAACATTTCAATTTCAATGGCTGTCAATTTCTCTGAATAAGAATTGATCTTTTCCTACATTCCAGGCATCATTCTGAGTGCTTTTCAGGGGAATAGTTAAATTAGATTGTTCCCTACAGCCTTGAGATTTCTTATTTATTTATTTATTTATTTATTTATTTATTTATTTATTTATTTATTCTTTAGTAATTTGGTGAGTGTTTTGTATTATGGCATCCCTTCTGTTAACAGCTCAGTTTTCTCCTACCATTCTAGATGAGTTGTCAAAGATAAGCAAAGTAATATTTGAATTCCAGTAGATCCTTTGTGAAGAAAAATATAATATCCTAGACTGTCACAGTTAGTTTATTTTTTAAATGACACTGATGTATTAGACTTTTACTTGAATTTCACAGGAAACCTCATTTCCATAGCATTTATATCTGTAGTGATCCTGTCCATAGCTCCTTTGTTTGATGAAGTGCTTTCTATATGTTGAATGTTGACAGGTACTAGCAATTTTAGTTATTGTCCCAAGCTCTCTTGATAGAAAATCTGTGAGCAATACTAAGTAAAGAAATTTTCTCCTCTGTTCCGACTTTTTAGGAAATTATGATTACACAAATTCCAGATGTTGGGTACATTGTAGAGATGGGCTACACTGTATGACCAGTAGGTGCCACTGACCAATGCATGTATGATGCCTTCTCAAAAGCCATGCAAAATAAATATATGGGGGAGTATTACTGTCACCTGGTTAACGAGCGGCTATTCCTCACATGTTGTAGCAAACACCTCTACAGAGAGGTCAATATCAAGTGATGCAAATTAAATTATCACTAATAGAGTGTTATAAAAGAATCTCTTTTAAATGTGTATAGTTGCCTTTCCTACCTCAAAAATTATAACATTACTGGGAAACTTAGGGAAATAGCTTTGTTTCCATGTGTATAATTTGTCACAGGATTGTATGAAATGCTTGTCAGTAAAAACTCTTGGGAGAGCTGGGTGTATAACTCAGTGGTAGCATGCTTGCCTGGCCATGTGTGAGGCCCTGGATCTTAAGAGTGAAGTATAAAGAGTGTTTAGTGTTTACATCCTACTGGTGCCTACTGTGATGACCAATCTTGCTTTGTGACATTGACACATGTGGGAAAAGGAAGCCTCAATTCAAGAATTGCCTCCATCAGGTTGGCCTGTTGTCATGTGTGTGGGACATTTTCCTGGCTAATTGATGTAGGATGGCCCAGCCCACTGTGGGTGTCACCATTCATAGGCTCAGGCTTCATAACAAAAGTGTCCGGATGTGAGCCTGGAAACAAGCCAGTAAGAAGTGGTCCCTGCTTCAGTTCCTGTCTCCAGGTTCCTGCCTTGAACTCCACCCTGACTTCCCTTAATAATGCTGTACCTGTTCCTGCCTAAGTTGTTCTTGTTCATGGTGTTTACCACAGCAAGAGAGCAAAGTAGAACACTTTCTCAGGTAGAAGCTGAGTTGGGGTTGCAGGAATCTAAAGCAATGATTCCCACACCTCCCAGAAGATTCTTTATCTTACCAAATATTTTTAATTAAAAAAAGCTTCTGTGAAAAAAATTGTTCAATACATCTTTAGAGGGACATCTTTTCCACTTTAAGAAAAAGTGTGAAAACACAAAATGTGTATGTATGTATGTGCTCACATGCATGGATTTGTGTGCTACTGTAGATCACACAGATAACTCAGCTTTGATACTAAGTATTAGCAGTGATATTCATTATTATTGAAGTAATTTGTTACACATTATATAATTGTATACATCCATGTGTTAATGCCTAGATATTTTTCTCTCATCAACATTTATTTTTATCTATCATCTATTTTATGTATGTATGTATGTATGTATGTATGTATGTATTTATTTATTTGAGATATGTTCTCTCTGCATTCCTCTGGCTATCCTGCAACTCACTATGTAGACAAGGCTGACCTCTAGCTAACAGAGATTAACTAAATGATTAACCTGACTCTGTCTCCCAAGTGCTGGGATTAAAAGAGAAGAAACCACCACACCCAGTCATCGGTATTAGATATGTAGGACCTAATATTGAAGACAAAAGTCAAAAACAGTCTCATTTTAAATGGGTTGAAGCACTCAAGAGAACGAAGTGCCACAGTCAGAACTAGAATCAAAAGGAGGGCAGGAAGGAGCATTGAAGTTAATGTTTGTTTTTGAGTTTGAGAAGAGTATATCTGCAGAATCATATACTTGCATATTTAAGTGGAAAAACAACTGCAGTGTGGATGTAGGAATCAGGACACTTGACCCAGTATAGATGAAGTGGAGTTTACTTGGAGAAAATAATTTACACAGGAAACAAGTGACTGTCGTGGGCTTCGGCTCCAGGGATACAGACCCTGCCACCCGCATGCTCTCTGCACCCGATAAAGAGGCTCTTGAGTCCCAATGTTTTTCCTGTTAACGGGTCACGTCCGCACCTGTGATCGGGTCCAAAAGGGCGTGGTCAGTGATACAGGTATGGAGGTGGATGTCACTACACTGCAGGGATGGCATCTGTGAAAATATGTTCACTCTGTCCTTAAGTCGGGGCTACTTTGTAAAGACAAGGAGTTCCTGGTACCTGGGGAGGAGGTGTCTGAAAGCCTGACAGTTCTGCCCTCTTGGTGCCAAAAAGTCAGCTCCACTCCATCCCTTTTACCCTGCCTGGACTCGCCTATGTGGCTCATTGGGAATGATTCCATAACTGTTTTGTCCTAAGTTCTTGATGATTAAATATTTTTAAGATTTGGATTGTTGGCCAAATCCTTCCATACAAGGTTTTTATTGTTTTTCAATTTCCATGTAATGATTTAGCACATAAAGAATACAAATATACTGAAATATATTTCACTAGATAATAATCTTTTCACCTCCTCATTAATAACTAATTCAAAATCACCCCAGAAATTGTTTTTCTTTTATCAAAAAATTATTTAACCTAATGGGGTAGAGGCTAATATCCTTGATATTTTTCTCATTCTTTTATCTCTCATGTGTCAATTCACTGTCAATGTTTAGAACAGAGTATTATTAAGAATATAAAATGTTATTACAAAGCAGATTCCATAAGAAATTTGATACATCATTTTGGTATGATACCAGACTTTCAATCATGTTGTAACATTAAAGTTCCATTTTTAATGTTGCCTGTCCCTGGATTAATGTTCAACATTAAAGAATTAAAAGAAGTTTGGAGTAAACGACTTGGTTTTTCCTTTTCATACCACTGCCTCTGACCTTTTCTGTCTAACTTTCTGATTGATCTTAGGAATTGGGTTGAAAAGAAGTATACTTACTGCACACTTGTTAAATACCAAAAATTGTGTCTATATTTTATAATAATGAGAATAATGAACCCCCTGCCCAAATAATAAAAGTGAGCATAATAAAGAGTAGGCTGGGAAGGTGAGGTTAAGGGGAGAATCTCAGATGATCCATTTAGTTTCCTGCTTTGTCTTTGAGATGACATAGAAACTGGAAGCAAATCAAAATGGCATTAACAAATTCACATTTATTATTAGTTTTGAGAATGTGTACTCCCTAGATATAAACACAAAACAGTAGTTTTAAAAAGACCTTTCTTTGAGAGAATGTTGCTTTAGTCTACTTTAGTCCTTGAATCATTGGTATTTAGAGAAAGACAATACTTCTTGTGAATTTGTTCAACAAGGAGACACCACCTTTATTTTGAAAGGTGAGGCCTATGGGATATACTCACAAATTAGAAGTTGAAATTATTTCCTATTTGTTGGCCCAGGCCTCTGCTCTGTCCCATTTAATAGCTAATAATTACTTATTATTATTGGTACTGTAGTTTAGGGTGCAAATCTTAATTATCTATGGGATCTCGTCCAAGTTATCTGGATTTTCTAGAACTTGTTGGTTGTTTAAGATACAGAAAGAGAAAACGGATGTGTAGATACATGATGATCACGCCACACTTGGTATCAGTTTTGGTACACAAGCCTTTGTTCAGTGCTTTGTGGGATGCTGTCTACATGACCTCTATAGTCAAGGTTTTACAGTCTAGTTGTCAGTAATGTCTGTATATTCATATGGTTGTAATTTAGTACAAGGTACCATTCAGAACTGACAGAAGCAAATTCCCAGAAGACTGAGATGATGTATCACTTGACTCAGGCTTTGAATAATATAAGAAATGTCTAAGTATGTCCAGGCTTTTGTAGGAAATAATTACACAAGCAAAGCTAGATGGGTAAAAGTCCACAGCAGCTTAGTGTGGCTGCAATGTAATGCATGAAATACAGCCATGCAATAAACATTAAAAGACCCATGAGGTTGGCTGTATCTATACTGCTTGTATGAGATCTGGAGTGGCTATGTTTGTTAGTTCTGTCACTGAGCCATAGAAAGTGGATTTTCATTGTAATGATTTGGAGGGATTCGAGGCTAATTGATTTATAACCACCATACCACTGACAGTTAGGAATCCTTCCTATAGTAGCTTCATGGAAGCATAGGATTTGTGCCGACAACCAAACAGCTGAAGTCTCTGATCAGCACTGGGCTTCTATAGGAAACAGCTGGTCACATGTTCCTTCATACAACCCTAGTCACGAGCATTAGAAGTCATTTTTTAAGTTGTCTAAATTAAAGACTAAAGTTCCAAAATTGGCCAAGGCTGATGTTTTTTGTTAGAAGTGTTAATCTAAGAAACTCTCAGCCAAATGTGTCCGACCCTGGGGCCTGTCAGCTTGTGTGAGTAAAGATATCAAATCCATATGGCACATCATGTTTCAATGGATAACCAAATATATTTCCTTTTACCAATTTATGGGTCAAAACCCCAGGCTGAGAGATCATGGAGCCTTTTGTAGTTTTTGTAAACATGGTGGATATGGCAGCAGGATCTGCCTTTCCCATGGGAACTGGCAAAGTAGCACAGAGTAAGTCCTAAACTGTTAGGCAAGGTAAAGACTCTAGCCAGAGGATAAGGGCCTTTCTGTCTTTACCCAATGTCAGGTTCTAGAGTCTGATCACAAGAGCTTTCTGAGGTCTGGTTTAGAAGAATTGTAAGTTATTAAGTTTAATGACTAATCCATACATTAAGAAAAATGAAACAAAAGATTGACTTAGTGTGTAGATTTCACCAAGAATATATAATGGGTTAGGAACCCTGGAAAGCTCATGGAATACAAAGTGCTAATCTATAGCATGGAACCCAAACTTTTCTCTGCCAGTGCCTCTACTGGTCCATCCTACTGGTATGGAGGGACCATGGCTTTATTTTCTGTGAACTTAACCTATTGAGATGATGATAGCTTTGGGTTTGGAATTCTGTTCATTACTACAGCAGTACACAAGAGAGTTGACTTGAATTAACTGTTTCGTTTTTTAGAGATAATGATTTGGTGTATTGATGAATAATGTTATGGCCAGTACATGAAAGAATATCTAAATCCTATTCAGGGGAGCATGGAAGATTTTCCAGTAGCTTGAAAAATAGGAGACGAATTAATTCATCCTTTTTGGCTATTGGTTCCATGTAGATTCTGCTGTAGGAAGCACTAGTAATTTCATAAAGAATGGTCTCTGTTTCTAAGCTGGTGGACATGCTAGGATTATATCTGGCTGTGAGTTATAGAAAAACTAATTAAACAGTGGCTTAAGTGCAAGGCTGACTTTTCTCACACGGCACTGAAGCTCAGAGTATGTAGTGCATGACTGGATCCCAGAGGTACAATATCTTCAATGCCACAGGCTCCTTCTGACTGCCCCCACCCCTGTGCTTTCCTTAGCATCAGGCTTTTCCTTTTGCTTGACTTCTACCTGGCTCACCCTATTTGCATGCCAAATTTAAAGAGGCGTGGCCTAAGGGAAAAAGGTGGTAAGACCTTTTGAAAGCAGTAGTCCTTGAGGCTGAATCTTCTGCTTTGATCTCATAACTCAATCACACTAGTTTCAAAGGACCCTCCCAAAGAGCTTTACAGTACTTTTCTGAAAAATTAGGAGTTTTGTTTGTAAGAAAAGAATGGTTACTATGGAAGCTGGAAGCATCAACTTCTAAGGTTTATGAAGTTTGAATAAGATCAAAATGAGTAGACCCTGAGACTTGCTCAGTGTCTGCTTCTTTTCACCAATACTCAATTCCTAGTGCCACACCCTATTCTAACTCTTGCCACCTATGGAGTCAGAAGTCTGAGATCATTGTGTCAGAGACTCCATGGAATCACCTCCTCTTTGCCGTTTCCAGTGTCAGCTGTTGGCATGCCTTGCCTTGGAGCTGCATCTCTCTGCCCTGTCTTCATGATGTCTTCTCTTCTGTCTCAAATCTCCTGTGCCTTTCTTCTTGTAGTATACTTATCATTGGATTTAGGTCCATCTCACCAACCCTGGAGGGTGTCATCATCTCCAGATCATTACATTTGCAAAGGTTCTGAGAATTAGAGGATGGGTGGTTTGCATAGATCTTTCATTGCACAGTAACTTTGCTAAACTCTGAGACTTGCTAGGGAGTTCTGAGCCTTTCTGAAAAAAAAAAAATAGAAAGATCAAAGGTCCATCTACCAGATGATCTCACCAAGTTGGACAAGATTAACAGTTGGGTCCTCTAGGTTTGTGGAAAGAACTTGAAGATTTGTTTTGAGGATTAGAGGGATCTGATCTCTCCATAAGTACTGCTGTCATCTGAGCTTCTCTGTAATGACTGGGCAAGGATAAGTGGTCACAAAGTATGTCACTTTGCTGTAGCTACTGTGGCTGTTACTGAGGAGGTTTATATGGATTGATGTTTTCTTCCCTTTCAACTCTGGAATTAGGATATAGGCATATAGGAATATGAATGGCTCTGTTTGCTGATACAAACAGAAAAGAATACCTTTCTCTTGGTGGTGTACATAGCACTTCCCAGCACTGTGAAAGCTAGCCAGGAGTGGTCTGTTTTTATGGTGTGTGTGTGTGTGTGTGTGTGTGTGTGTGTGTGTGTGTGTGTGTGTGTGTGTATGTGTGTGTGTGTGAGAGAGAGAGAGAGTTCCTAGTGCTTTCTCTTAGTTTCATTTTACTTATTTTAGTTAGTTTGTTCATCTTGTTTTATCCTTGTTTTTGTTTTGTTTGCTTGCTTGTTTTCTTAAGAGAGAGAGAAATTAGGCATGGAGTTAGACGGTTCTGGGAGGAGATCAGGGAATGGAAACTATGATTAAAATATAATAAATTAGAGACTTTATTTTCAATTTAAAAAAGTTAGAAGTAGTTGGCCTGGCAACACAGGTCCACTCATCCAATAGTGGTATTGACATCATGGGAGTAACCAACCACTTTTAGATTGGATTTAAGTCCGCTCCACATTATGAAAAAAAAAATCCATACCTGTCACTGTTACCAGGTCACAAATCTGTGACTAGACAAATTGTAGGCCCCAGGGAACAGCCTACTATTTTTCTGCTGAATGGACACAGTACCGAACCAACTCCTAATGACTTTTTCAGTGTACCCATAAATCAATGCTTCTCTCAGTTCTCATCTGGGAAGCTTCTATTTGCAGTAGATGGAGATTAACACAAAAGCGTACAACTGGTCAAGGTGAGCATAGGGTGAGGCTGCAGATTGCCCAGCTGTAAGTGGAACATATATATCATATTCCCTCTTCCGTGGCACTGATATCAATGTGGTGCAGTAGGCAAGAAGAGTGTTAAGTGCTAGGTGTGGTGGATGACTTCAAGGAGATACCTTCTTGACACACGGGGAAGCTACTCATAAGAATTCACAGTGACTGTGATAGCATGCACAAAGCCAGACCAAATCCCAACATCAGAGGGGAGATGGACATGAAGTTCTATTCTTATCCATGGAGCTCTTGGCAACTGTTAGCTGTTGGTAGAGGAGACAGTTCTTTAAGAGTGTAGCCCCTGAAGCCAGGCATTGGTGCACACACCTTTAATCCCAGCACTCAGGAGGCAGAGGCAGGTGGATCTCTGTGAGTTCGAGGCTAACCTAGTCTATAGAGTGAGTGTCAGGACAGGCTCAAAAACAATACAGAGAAACCCTGTCTCAAAGGAAAAAAAAAAAGTGTAGCCCCTGGTAAAGTTGGCAATATGTCAAAGAATATTTGAATAGGACAAATTGGTCTTGAAAGGTATAAAAAGGGAAACTAAGGGCATAAATTTGGATGGGTAGAGAAGGGAGGTGGATCTGATTCCTTAAGTTTGGGGGTCAATATGATCAAAAGACATTGTATGGAACTTTTTAAGAACTAATAAAAATAATAAAGATAAAGAATGGTTGATTTAAATGGTATTGGGGATGGAATTCAGCCAAGGAAAATATGTGCCATAGGCTCTTTTTTGGTGGTAGATTCCTTTAAGAGTGTCTTTCAGGATGTGGCTTTTAAGAAAGATAAATAAGGGGATTTTGAGTCTAATCGCCATAGGTAACTTGAAAAACTGACCTTTTTTACAGACCCAGCCTCTTTGAGACTGGATTAATTTTTACTTTTGTTCTGATTTAGACAGTAGTTTTCATTGTGTGTTACCTTAGGCAGAAAAGAAAGAACACATGGTTATGTATGGTTGATAAATGAAGAAGGCAGATGATGGTAATCTTGGAGTTCTCCCTCTTGCCTCTAGGTGGCAGTTGGTTTCTGACTAATGTCTAGCTTTATTTTCTCCTGCTTTGCTCAGAAACTAAGTGAAGGCTTAGTCTTCAAAACAATGGGCTGTGTCCCTGTAGGCTCTCTTCCATGAGGATGAATTGGAGCTTTCTCAGAAGCTCTCTACAAAGTTATTAAAAGTAGTTTGGGGTGAACTTTGAAGTGTTCGTAGCTGGGCTGTTGTGCTTGGTTCCACACACCTGTAATTTTAACACTTGGGACGATGTTGTAGAAGGATTGTTCCCCCTTTGGGGTCTGAGCTACTTGTTGAAATGCTATTTCATTGGCAGGGGAAATGTATAAATCTACAAATAAATAATGTATGTAGTGCTGGCTCCTGAGAAGGGAGCACATATCCTGCATTTCAAAATATTTGTTAAATGAATAGACCATCCATCCTAACACTTTCTGTCAAACAACTTGCCTCATTAAAGCCTAACTCCCAGCCACAGAAGTAATCACCAAGGGTTCTTAATTTCCCTCTGTGATGCTGCATTGGGATGAGAGCTTGTTTTCTAATACAAAACCAAACTGCAGTGCATGATACATTTCCTTTGACTCTACACAGACAGCATTAATGGATTTATTTTAAATTGTTGTTTGTAAAATGAAAGCAAACTCCAAATAATTATATGAAATTGTTTTTTAATGTTTGCATAATTTTTTCATCATTAAAAGCTACCAGCCTCTTTAATATTGAGGCACAATCAACCATTGGACATAAAAAATCACTACCTTGATGCTTTTAATATTCCTGCCTTGCACATAGATACAGGCTCTCTCTTTCCCTGCACTGCATGGTTATTTATAGTGCTTGACACATTGACACCTTATTCCAGAAAATGCATTGTTTGGGCACAAACTTCAATATGCAGATAGAAGGGATGCTGGAAAATCTTTATTCTGACAATTTCTGCACGCCAACCTTGGTATTTGTCTTACTACAGAGAGAAGACTAAAAGTCATTCCCTTTTTATAATTTTGCAGACCCTTGCTATTCTCAGCCCTTCTTTCCATTTCCAAAGCTATCTCATCCTAAACTATAGCTCAGTGTTGGAAAAGCCTACAGAATCTATTGACTAAGATAAAGGCATGGTTTTAAAGACACCTTTCAAAATCACTGAAGTGTCCTACATGTTCAGTAGGTATTTCCTTTGAATTTAATTGTGTATTTTATTCACCACCAGATCTGAATGAGAATATGCCCTTCCGTATCTCTGAGATTTGAATACACAGGAGGCCATTAGTGCTTTAACTTTCCTGGTTTTGCAACAGCTATGAGGAAAAGGAATTTTTTCCCTCTTGTTTCTGTTTCATTGACACCTAACCTGAAATGGTGAGACAAGCTTCCTGGTAGTTGTAAATGGTTGTTTTCATCTCTGCAAGTCAGAGCATTCATCAGCAAAACAATATGCAAAAATAAAACACTAATGCTAATGTGCATTTGTCTCACATCACCCACAATTATGTATTCATCAAACAGTCTCACTGGTCTCATGAATTCACTGGCTTTATAATGAAGAGATGTTATAAATGTGAGCTTATATTTATTTATATATTCAGGATAATGAAAGATTCTTTTTGTCTGTTATAATAAAGTCCTTAAAGACAGAGTTTTAAAGTCATCCTCTAATAAATAAACTAATAAGAGAGTTCAGAGTGATCTGCATTGCCAAGTGTGTAGAAGTTTGTTAGAAGTGTGTAAGCTTGGCAGTCACTCCTGGTATCATTCTCTATGGTCCATAGCCATACTTTCAGTTTCAAATGGGTGAGTTTGTTAGGTATGTAGCAAATCAAAATAAAAGAACAAATATCAAGAGGCAGATGGAGAGGAAAATTCAAATCAGGTGCTTACAGCACCTGTAGATGATTGGAACAGCCTAATTGAGAAAGCAAATAAAGGTAACATTATCAACTCACAACATCCAGCAGAAATTGCCTGGTAAAGAGACAGTAGTACTGGAATTTCCAGCTCAAAGTCTCTCTGTGATTATCATATGGCTTCCTATTCCCACTGTAGACATCAAAGAATATTACTCGTTAATTAATTGATTTGTGTGCATGTGTCTCTCTGTGTAAATGTTTGTGCATGTGTGTATTTGGGTGTGTGCCATCCGTGTTTGTGGAGATCAGAATGAAATTTCAGATATCTTCCTTCGATCTCCCTCTGCTTATTCCTTTGAGAAAACTCAAACTTGGGCCTCAAATTTTCTCCACTAAGCTGGAAGCCAGAATGCCTCAGCAATTAATCTACCTGTCTTCAGCCTTCTTCAGAACAATGGCTGCAAGTATGTAGTGATGTTACCAATGAGCGACCTCTCCAGTCTTCACTGTAGTCATTTTTTATATCATGTTTAAATAATAGTAATCTCTAACTGGAAAGGATTTCTCCTGCTAGTTTTTCTCAAGGACATGTTATTTTTACTCACGTATGTTTTTGCTGATCTTTCTCCTTGTCACAGAGATAAGGGTCACAGTCCCCATCCTCCAGACAAGGAGCTATAGAAGGCACTTTTACACAAACATGCTTGGGTTTGAATTAGGGAAGTCATGTTTACCCCAGAGTTGGTTTCTTAGTAAGCCTAAATAGCATGTGACCATTTACCCATAGTTTGTATACTACAACTTTCACCCACTAGATCTGAATCAGGATTTTTTTAAAAGGATGGCCTTGTCACTCATATACATGTTAACATTTGAGAAACACAACACTGGTCTCTGAATGTTGCCATAAAGTGTGGAAGTAAGACATTGTAACAGTTAAGGAAAAATGCTTTCCAGCTATTGCTCATGAATCCAAGGTCCAAGCTGGATAGATTCACAGGCCACATCCACATTTTTTTTTTGTAAGTCTTCTGAAGACCAGAAATCTATAATTTTTAAAGTGCTTAATTATGATTTATTGAGAAATAAAATTGTGCTGTATTCATAGTGTATAATACATTTTAAATAAATATATGTTGTAGAATGACTGAATTAAGCTAAGTAACATACATACTTCCGTATTTGGTTTTTGTTGTTGTTTTTGTTGTTGTTGTGATGAGAACACCTGAGATAGGCTTAAGCCTTTCTATGTTTGGAATGCTTCCCAGGCAGTTGTGGTGAATGGCTAGTTTCATAAGAAGCAAGATTTTGGAAGAATTGGACATGAAACTGACAGCTTAAGAAATTGCAGTGTAGAAGGAATGGACAAAGGGAAACTTCATATTGTAAAAAGAATTCACATAAGGTTGACTACAAAATACACAATTCTAGTCAGTTGGATGCTTTTTAAGGAGGGGCACAGAAAATGAAAAAAATGAAGCACTCACCCCATTCTTCATCTGATTGTAGTGAGGACTAAGTAAATGTAGAAATCCAGAAAAGTAACAATTCTATTCTGATCATAGAGGGGGCTCCCAGAAAGGAACCCTGTTCCTGTGTTCTAAATACTATCCTAACCAAATATAAGAAACATTTCTGTAGAAAGAAGATAGAGAGAGGGAGGGAGTCAGAATTCCAATGACAAACACAGTATTGGAAGGCATGGCCTGTTTCTTGGGGCCCAAACCAATATCTATTCTGATATCAGCAGCCAAGAGAAGAAAGGCACCCAGCAAACTGTAGTAAGGGCAGTTTTCTGTGGCCGCTGGCTGAACCTGATCATCTTGTTGACTATCTTGCGACTTCCAGGTGGAGGAAGTCAAAGTCTTTTAAGGTTTTTCATTACTAAAGGAATGGATATTTGAGGTTCTTAGATTTCATCTTGATAGTGCAGAAGGCTTTGGACAAGAACCACAACATGTGCTTTTATCCATAGTGATCAGTTAGCAGATTCCAATTTTCAATGGTTATTCTCCACTTATTCTAGACAATGTCCTTTCTGAGCACATGGAACTCATACCCAGTGCTGCGTTCCTAAGTCTTTTACGGGTGTTCACCATTATCACTCCACAGAAGCTGTAGGGCCACTACTGAAAAAAAGGAATGAAGTATATTTGTGTGATGTAATTTGATTTGAGAGATTAAGTGGCTTCCTTGTCATGTGGCTAATCTTGGAGCTTGGAATCGATCACTTTCACATTTCTATTCTTATAATAGAGCACTGTGGTCATCATTGGTTCTAGGTAACATTTCTCCTGTCTTTTTTTTTTTCTTTTTCTCATGCTCCTAGGGACTGAACTTTCTGGTCTCCTATAGGCTAGGTGATTCTAGCTAATTAGCAGAAAGTGTAGATGATGTGTGATCTAATGCTTCAGTTTTCAGGAAGAAGCTAACTTCTCCCTTCCTTTGTCAGTGTTGGGCCATGCCTCTGCTTGCCTGAGTCCCTGAGTTAACCATGGGCCTGGATTGGTTGCTTTTCTCTTTGCTATGACAAACTTGATACAGGGGATTTGAACAACAACAACAAGAAGAAGAAGAACAACAAAAATTACTTTGGTTTATGGTTTCTGGGAATACAATCTACCTTGGCAGTGATGCATGATGTTTGGACTCTGTCACTGGCTACAGGAGGGTGTAGTTTATTCACATTGTTGCTGACCATGAAGGACAGATATGTCTAGAAGCAGGGCTGAACCTTACCCTCAAAGCCTGTCCCTAGCAGCCTACATCTGCCATCTGAGTAGTACATCCCCAGAGTTCCACAACACACTCAAACAGCACCATCAGCAGCAGATGATATGTTTATGGACATGAGTCCGTGGGGCACACGTCCAACTCACAACAGAACACCTGTCATAGAAATAAATGTACTGTGATCCACAATTAAAATATGTTGATATTAAATCACTAGTACCTAGCCATTGTTACTGCAGCATAATCTAGCATACACGGGCAGGCACACATTCTTGTCTGTTTAGTCTCTAGAGATTGAGAAGGTGAAAAATAAACTTAGCAGATCACTAAGCACTTTTACAAAGCCCACAATGCACTTCTCTCTGAGAAATGGTATTGTGTTTGTCTTACTTCTCGTTATGTTTTTAGTTTCTCCTATATGCCTAAAAACACCTATGATTAATGAATGAATAAAATTTATATTTCTATTTTGAAGTGAACTGCATGGATATGTTCCTTTCTGTCATGACATACGTTAGCAATATCATTTCTATTTCTAATGTTTTCTATGCTTCTCTGTCCTAAGCCAAGAAGATTTAGGAATAAACACCAACCTTTCCTAAGGTACAAAGCTTAGGTAATGGATGTGTGTATTACTATTTAACTGCCAGCATGGGTTTTAGAGGAGAAAGGAAGAGAAGATGCAGTTACATTATTATAAATTCAGTGCAGTAGCTCATCCAGTTTGATTTGCTAGCATGCCTGGAGCCATTCACAGACCTTTAGGATCATTGTAAAGAAATAAATGTTACGGGCATAACATGCCTATCAAGCAGATCTTAAATGTATTAGTGTATACAGAAAATTTTTATATTTTATATTTTGTTGTGAACACTATGTTGTTCTCTGTTTTCTTTTATGTACCATACTAATGAGCCTGTCTTCAAGGGAATAGCATATTGTGCTTTATACAGAGTCTTTAAATGGAGGCTGTGTGGTCATTGAGAAGACTAAGTAGATTTCAAATACCTTCCTTTAAAGCAAATGTGTTCTGTCTCATCTTTACTCCTAAGCCTGCTGGCCCTGAGAAAGATGTATGAGTACATGGTGATGCACCCTACTGTGGCACAGTCTCTATCTTCTTTTAGTTCATCAGTTATTCTCTTTAATTCATACTGTGGCTCTTTGGTTGCTAGTGTGTGTGTGTGTGTGTGTGTGTGTGTGTGTGTGTGTGTGTGTAGGACAGGACAGAGGTCAGTATCAGGTGTCTTCACCAAAGTGGAGTGCAGATTTGGCTAGATTAACTGACCAATGAACTTCAGGAATTCAACCTGACTTTGGATGCAAATATGAGTGCTGTGACTGTGCTTCATATCCACACAAGGGATCCACAGGTAGGTTCTTGTATTTGCACAGCAAGGACTTTGCCTACTAATATTCTCTCTTGGCCTCAAAACCAGGAATTTACCAACTGAGCCACCCTGAATTTTCTGTTTCCATTTTTCTTTAATTGTTTATTTAATATCTGGTTTCATGAAATTATTTATTGTTAACCCTCAAGTAAAGTTCACTGACAACCCAGACATTTCAATCTTATTAGTGTTTTCTGTCAACTTTTTTTTACACTGATCATAGCTATCTTCCCTGTCTGAGAACTTTTATACCCTTTATTAAATATGTTGATTATCAAAAGAGTATATTTTTTAATAAATTTCCCCAAATGTTTGTGTTAGCATTCTTCTGTATTCTTAAAAGACGAGAAAAAATCTGAAAAGGGAATCATCTTGTGTGAACCTCTTAACACACAAATTGTATTATTTCATAATAAATTCTCCTTAAATTACTATCAGTGATAGCTGATAGCATTTAGCATCTATAATGCTATATCTATCTGTAATGTTTTGTATATGTATCTCGTTTAATTTTTCCTAGGACCCTAGGAGGAAATTGTTATTGTTAAATTCATTGCACAGATGAAGAATGAGGGATGGAGAAGGATCAGTAAGAAACTATAGCTTAGCCTAACCACCAGCACCAGGTCTCCAATCTCTAAGTCACAAATTTAACTGTAGCTTAGAGAAAGAGACATAAAGGCACTGCATAAATAACTTAACAGAGACACCTGCAATATCTTTTAAGACTCTCTTCTCATAATTGTCAAAACTCACTGACTTGCCTGTTTTCACCTTGGTCGTTAATACATGCTGATTTATTTAGTTGAAAAGATTATGTACAAATCACACCCAGATGAATTTAAATGAAGGGTCTGGATGTATTTGGGTATTTCTAGATACAGAGTAAAAGTGAATACCACGATGCCACACTTCCTCTCCAGCCCTGACTTCAGCTGTTCTAGGAGTCCTGTGCTATAGTTAATACTAAGGATCCATGTTGGTCTAGTGTGGTAGGAGCATAAATCTTTTTCATTGTCTGGTGGCTTCATCCTCACAGCGGCTCTCTTTTAACTTGATGCTCTATTGCTCAAGCTCACCCTTTGTGATTCCTCATCTTCTACCAGAAAGAGTGGTGGCAATGACCTAGTGCATGTAAGACATGCATATCAGGCTTTGAGAGCACTATCTTCTGAGAGTCTTATAATTCCATAACATACAAATTATCATATTTTATTCAATGGATAGGGAAATCGAGCTTATTGGGGCTTTGTAACTGTTTATGATAGCTCAGTTGAGACATCACAGAAATGCATAAGCCCTGTATTTAGGAGTAAATGGAGAACATTCACTAGGCATTCATTATTTGGGTGTGGCATGAGACCCTGCTGCACACAAACACTCAGTGGAAGGAAATGGACTTGACCTCTGCAATCATATAAAGGAATTCACACAAGGTATTAGAAAAATGAGTAGGTAGAGCTTGTTTATGAAGGACTGACAAGTTCCTTAGGATAACCTGAAATCAAAGTCAATACTGCTTTTGATTAAACAGTTGTTAGCCAGATAGATAAGTTCTCAGAGTAAAGTTGCATGAGAATATAGGTTTAAGGAAATATTACAAATATTTATTGTGTGGGTTCAGTAAGGATCTAGGGGCAGCTTGCATGGCCCTTGTACTTCTCCAGCTAGCATTAAACACAATTTCATAAAAGTATGTGGCACACATCCTACCACGAATTTTCATAGAGTGAAAGCAGATAAAGCTGTCAACTTACTTTCTTGTTACTCCTCCACATAATTACCAGCTTAGTGGCCTGTAATAGGGGAGTGTTACAAGCAAGTTTTTCCCCACCCGCCAGACTGGTCCCACCACCCTACTGCCATGCCAGCCCTCAATAACATGCTGAGACTCTGTATTTGATACAATCTTGTTGGCCAGTTACTATCATTGTTTATGGGCTAGCTCTGTCTTAGAATAGTAGTAATAGGTTAATCATTAAGTATTTCCACGTGGCTCATTTTACCGGAGAGTGGCAGGCCCACATCTGCTTTCTCCAGGCTCTACATACTGACTCCTCCTAACTACTTCCTCTTTCCTCCTTGTCTCCTAGCCCCTCCTATCTTGCTTTCCCATTGGCCACAGTGCTTTATTCATTAAACAGTATGAGAAATGTATTTACAGAATAACATCTCCCATCAGGGGAGCCTCCATCTCACAGGTCTGGAGGTCAGAAGTCCCAAATGGCACTGAAAGACTAAAACTAAGTTATCCATGGCTTCTTCCAGACTCTAGAATCCAGAGTATCTTGCAGAGAATTTAATTCCTTATTTTCTCCAGTCGATGAAAGAATGGTTCCTGGCTCCTTCCAGCATTTTCAAAGCCGTTCAAATCACCTCTACTCTTACACTCTTACCTCCTTCTTATGAAGACTCTGAGAGTCCTGTCTTCACCTTCACAACATCTGTGAAGAGGAACATTTCCTTCTGCTGACCATGGCACAGGCAGGTGAAGAGATTCCCTTGGCTCTAATAGAAACATGGAGATAAATAGAAGCAAAAAAAAGGCTAACAACATCTAGAGCATAGTTTCTCAACCTGAGGTCATGATGCCATGGGGGACATATTTCATATATCCTGAATATTAGATATTTACATTAGAATTTATAACAGTAGCAAAATTACAGTCATGAAGTAGTAACAAAAATAATGTTATGGTTTGTGGTCACCACAGCATGAGGAACTGTACTAAAGGGTCCCATCACTAGGAGGTTTGAGAACCATTGATCAGGAGTCTTTCAATTGTGAGACGATAAGGTCTAAAACAAAAGGAGTAAAAGTAAGAATGGAAAGAGGTGATTGATTTGAGAGAAATTGGATGTACAGCAGTTGCCAATTAGCTGGATAAGTAAAATAAAGGGAGGGAGAATTCAAGAAGGACCTCAAAGGTTCTCATGGTCACTAGGCTAGCAATTATTCTATGTACAATAATATTTTGAAAACCTTTAAGTTTTGGTATAAATATTCTCAGCCAGTAGAGCATTAATTGATTTGACTTCTAACAGATTATTGGTTTTGGACCCTCCTGCTGGTTATTCACATTTTTCATTATAATATTTTTTCTTTCATCTGTTGTAACCTGTAGTTTAATGCAGGGTAGGAACTTGTGTCTTCTGCACTAAATTACACTTTAGTGTAGTATTTTAAACTGGCATGTTATTGAGATTTCGATAAAAGGCTTCCTATGTATTCTTCTAGTGGTTTTTGATGCATGTAGGGAAATATTTTTTATAAATGCTTTGGGTAAATAAATTGCTTTTTGTAATATAATTGTAGATTATTGACTTTCATGAAAAACTTAGAATGCTGGCTTTCATTTGTGGTTTATGAACCATAATTTGAACATACTAGGCACTCAAGAACCCATAGAATGGTTTAATCTATAATATGCTCTAAATTCTCTTTTTTGGTTCATCATATGTATAGTTTTTAGGTAAGAATATATATTCCTTTGTTCAAATATTTAAGGATATGTGCTAATAACACAAATTAAACTATTAAAAAAGGTGTGGAAAAAGTGTTAGTCATATCAAAACAGCAGAGAGCATGCCATGGAATGAACCAAAGTTTGGTTAACTGAATGATTTAATCACTAATACCCAGTTAAGCAACTGCATCCTTTCTATTGTAATTTGAAATATAATTTTTGTGTGATTTCTGTTAAATATTGTTTTCAAAGATGGAAAATATGCAGTGAATTTATCATACAGGCCATTTTTATTCTGACTATATAAAGGTGTCATAAAGATCAACAGAACAGACTACTACCCAGTGTTGTAAATAGTCAATGACTCAAATAGATACTACAAAAAGGATGTTAATGTTCAAAGCCCTTAGTTTATCCCAGCACTGGAAAATTAAATATTAGTATAGCCAGGGCATGCACAAAATGTGTTTAGCATTTGATATTGGAAATGTAAATTAGAACCACAGTCATATGTGACCTGACATTGAAACAATGAAAAATATTGAAGACATCAAATAACTAAAAATATTGAGAACATCAATTATCAATGAGTCTCAGGAACAAACTTCTCATGTGTTTTGAGTGGGAATGTAAAATAATACAGTTACTCTTGGAAAATAGTTGGCAAGTTTTCAGATACATGCAGAGTACCTAGAGAGTTAATGTGAGATTCCATGTCAGGTCCCTGATACCACAAATAGTTAAAAACACATTTAACAAATACATTTGCTCAGTGACTTAAATTTTACCTTTATGTATTTAAAAGGAATTGCAAGCACATAGCAACATGATTGTATCAACAACATTGTTGAATACAGTGAAACTACCTAGAGGAGAGGTGGGCTCTACTAATTCCCTGGGAGTTTCTCTGATGAGGATTTTTGTTGTTGTTGTTGTTGTTATTGGTTGATGAATAACAATGTTTTGGCCAGTGGACAGGCAAGATTTAATTAGGGGGGAGTTTTGAATACAGGCACGGAGAGGCAGGACACCAGAACATTACCCCATAAGCAAAGGCCATGTGGTGATACACAGATTAATTGAAATTAGAACATAACTAAGAGCTAGCCAGTAAGAAGCCTGAACCGATGGCCAAACAATTATAAGTATATATTAAGTCTCTGAGTGGTTATCTTGTAGTGGTTATGGGGACCCATTTGGGTGAAGAGAAACCGGTCCATTGGGACCGAGATAGATGGAGAAAGTTCCATTGCATTTGTCAATATGATTCAGTCGATCATGATTGATCATGACAGAGGATGGCAGATTGTGGGCAGATTCCAGCTTGTGAAAGTTTCAGAGAGCCTATTAAGTGATTTGATATTTACCCAAGAGTAATGGAAGATCGCATTTGGTTTTACTTTTTAAAATTATCTAACTGGGAAAGCAAAGATAGGTATTTTCCAGTTTTCTGATCATTATTCTGTTTTTAAAATGATTAGAAGGGCACCACCAACCACTAATAGTAAAGGGTTCCTGCCTTTGTCTTACTTAAGGTCTTGTGACTCAATTCTGGACAGAAGAATATAAATGATGTATTCTTTAGTGGATGCTGTGGGTGGTCTCGAATAAGGAGCTGATTTATATTCCCACTTTTTTTTCTTTCTTCAGGAAGTCATATATAACTTTCATCTTTAAAGATGGTGATCACACCCTACAGTAAGAGTCTTTATGTACTGTGGAGCATATTATAGGCAGATTTTAGAGTCCTCGTTTGTGAGAAGTAGAAGAGTATAAAGGGTGAGAAGGTAATTTAGGATTTTTTCTTAGATAAACCTATTCTTAACCAAAAATAGTTAGGTTTGAATGTTCCAAAACCATCTTAGATTCATTACTACTTTTAAACACAAAGATCCATTTTATTTTTTTAATTATATTTTACTTATTTTTCCTTCTGTTTCTTCATCATTTAAGGATAGAGATGATAGAAATGAAACAATCCAACATCAATACAAATAACATTCCTTGGGTTGAACTTTCAATTTATATTAATAGGTGCCATAAATACAGGAAAATGATAGGCATGATCCACAATTATAAACTAATTTGCAAGAATACCAGAATAAAATTTCAATAAATGGTTCTCTTCCCTTTCAGTTTGTACTAAGCAAAGTTGATTAGCATCTTAAAGAGGAGCAATGCATGGCTCCCATATCTGAGTAGCTGTAAAATGTTAACATATGGTAATGATTTCCTACATCAACAATATCATTGTCTATATTTAAAATGTCCAAATAATAGGCACCTAACACATTGTTACTTAATAAAGATTATTCCTATCTGTTAGAAGGAAAGAAAGGTAGGGAGGATACAGAGAAGTAGTATGCAAGAGATCATTAATCTGAATTGTCTAGAAAGTTTCTGAAGATCCAAGCTCCATCTTTTCCCTCCATTTTCCACCATGTTGTCTACCAAGGCTTCAGTATCCTACCAATAACAATTTGTGCACTTGTTTTGTACAATTTAATCATGTTGCTTTCTTTAAATAAACTGGAAGTTAACCTTAGAAACACATATAGCCATTAGAATGTTTGCACTTAGAAAGATATGAGGAGCTAAAAAATGTTTCAAATTATTTTAAAGGCTTTATAAGGACATCATCTGAACAGGGTTGTTCTTTCTGGTCGATATAAAGAAATAAACATCTGGACTTTTAAACACCAGAATGAATTATTGAAGGAAGTTCATCAAAGTGGTTTCTCCCAAGATCTTTACAGGGGGGAAAGGGTCACTTTTCTTAGATGATTTAGAGGAAACCTGGCATGAGTTTAGAGACTAAAACTGGTGCCATTTAAGAACTTCTTTTGCTAGAACTTTATAGTTAGCTTGATAGCTTTTCTTTAGTGCTAACTGGATACTTTTGATGATAGAGATCTGCCTTGACCATGCTTCCCCATGGATCTTTCCATTTTGTTCCACCAGATACATGGTTGACTTCACAGTACATATGTTAGGGGTTCTGATAACTATGTTGCAGTAAGTATAACCTATTGATGAAATTAATCCGATTGAAAAAATGGAGAATGTTGTATAACTGATGAATATTACAAATTATGAGGGCATGATCTGGGGTCATGCTGGGCCAGTCAACAATGGACAAGGATATAGATCTGAAGTATAAGAACTGAAATCAAATTCTAGCTTATCTTAGGGCTCTGAGACAGTTTCTTTTCATCGGTAGGTTTCATTTTCGTCATTTCTAATAGAGAACTGAAACGTGCTCACCTCAAGTAGTAATTTGGGAAAGTAAAATGAAATAATAGTTTTGAAGAGCTTATCACAGCCTATAATCCTTATTAAGTTACAAACTCTATAAAACTCTGGAAACCATACAAGATAGCAAAGTGTGAGTTATGTGCTTATTCATTTCTTTTCTTCTTTTTTCATTTATTTCCTTCTTTCTTTTTTGTTTAACAGCCACATTGGTCACTTTCAGGCCAAGTAGCAGAAGCCAAATGCTGTAGACCAATGTGATTAGAGTCCCACAATGAAAGGAAGCATCCTGGAGACACACTAGGTTCAGCCTGGGTTATTTTTGGTGCACACTCATGGGTATTCTATAACTCCCCTAGAACCATTCTATACCCATTTTTTGCTGTGCTTGTAAGACTAGAATACATAGGCTTCCTTGCCCTTTGGCTGCTATTTGGGAAACATTAACAGATGCCTAAAGAGTAAGAATACAGAGTGTGGATTATTGCTTCTTCTACTCTACTACTGTTGGGCTGAGACTTGAGGGTAGCTTCATTCTTCTACCAAAAAACTGGCTCCTGTTGAGTAATATCATCTACCTTGACTCCATCTTACTGTCCTTGCTCTGATTACCAAGAAGTGGAGATCTGCCTCCTGTCATGTAGATACAAAAATACTTTATTTCCTTCTTGTTGGTTCTACTACATCTTTCTCTGGTTTTCTCAATGTTATTGAAAAATGTGTCTATTTCTTGTTGTCAATATTGCAATCAACTATAAATTCTATGGCTCAAAGCAACATGTTATTTTACTCTATAGTTCTATATGTCAGAAGTGTGACATGGACTGAAATCATATGTCAGCAGAGTTACCTTCCCATCCTGAATGACATGAGGGGAAATCTGTTTTCTCATCCTTTCTAGCCTCTAGAGGTTGTCCAGATCTTTTGACACTGTCCATCTTCACAGCCATCCACAGAAGCCATTGTGCCCTTGTGTTAGTGTTCTGTTACTGACACAAAGTATATGAAATAATCACCTTAAAAGTCAGAAAGATAGCTGGGCAAACTGATTCAATGGGTAAAGGAGACTTGAGAGACTAGAGCCTGGAGACGTGTGTTTGATACTGGATCTTACATGTTAGAAGGAACCTATTCTAGCACACTGTCCTCTGCCCTCCACACACATTCCACATCACAGGCCATGATCATAAACATATAAAACAAACAAATAAATAAATTCATAAAACTAAATAAATAAGTAAATGTAGAAAAGAACAATTTACATTATGTGTTTGCCTTCTTATGGTGATAGAGATTAAACCCACGGCCATATTAACAAAGCCTATTGCCCCCTGATTACAAAGGGTCATTGTGACTCATGAATTTCAGATATTTCAGTCAAGGATCACCACATGGCCAATTGCCTTTGGGCCTGTGATGAAGGACTACCTCATGACAGGAAGCATGTTGCAAAGGGGGACTGTCACCTCATGACAATCTAAAAGCAATGATAGAGACAGGCCAGAAGTAAATTCCCAAATTCTTCTTCACAATTTCATTGTGATGACCAGCTTCCTCTTCCACTTTGTAAAGGTTCTGTCACCACCCCATAATGACACAGGCTGCTGACCAAACTTTCACATGTGAGCCTTTGGAGGATAGTCTAGAAGTAAATGTATGACAAACCTCATGTCACTTCTTCAGGGTCTCCCCTGTCACACTTTTAATTTTAGGCTTGCCCAAACAACTGATGTAAATGTATTTATCACAAGATCCCTAGCCTTGCTCACAAGAGCAGACTTCAGGTAACATATTTATAAGTTCAAGGGATTACACTATGGACATCTCTACAAGTATTATTGTCTCTGAGAATATCCACTAAAATTTTCCATTTATCCCTTTTTCTCCCTGCTTCCTGCCAGGACCTGAATGGATGCAATATGATTTTCTGTGTGATTCTGAGGTAGTATTATTTAATATATGTTGAAAACAGGTTCCAAAATGAATCAGTCCAGTTTGGAGTTGACATATATTTATTCCAGTTTAATGGTTTTGAATAATTTTTTAAGACTAGAAAATACATAAATTTTACATTTTACATTTGCCAGTAGATAAAACTATAAAATCCAATAAAGATTGGTTAGCTTAAGTCACAATATTTGATTTATAAAATGGAAGTATCAAATATATATGCCCACATGCATATGATCTTTTAATTCTCTAGAGCAGAGACTATCAGCCTGAATAAGATTTTTGATAAGAGAACAGATGAGCAAGAAAGATAAAATCTATACAGAAGACTTTCAATTTGAGAAAGACATAGAATGTCATAGGTTGAACTTTGTTCTGGTTCCTTTATCCTTTCTGTCTTTTTAGCCATCTAATAAACCATCTGGTTTACCTACTAAGAATTCACAGCTGTCTTTGACCAGTGGATTTTGTAACCCTTCCAAATGGACAATTACTCCAAAACTGCCTTAGTTCTTATTATGACTTTGATAACCAATGTAACATCCAAATCATGAAATGAAAGAACACAAAATAGAGGAGGAGCTTAAGAGTAAGGATTATACCCACAGATCATGATGGTACAGTAGTAGAAGGGTTAGGAAAGATTTCAAATGGAGACCAATATCAACCATAAGCATCACTAAGTAGAACCATGTGATAGAAAGCTGTATAGTACCAAAGGTCACTGTTTGTATTTCTTCACCCCCATGTTCCCATAAATATTAGTTAAACGAAGGAATCAAAGACAGATGAGAGAGGGAGATAAAGAAGTGACATTTCAGAATTTGTAACCACCCCTTTGAAGTTTGTCTTTGCTGAATTATGCCTCTTTGAAATTGGAGCTTGTAAGTATAAATATCAGTGTGCTGGAAGCTATAGTGAAACAAGGCCAAGTGAGTGAATTTGTTGTCAGTTGGCTTTGTGCAGGAATTTCTATTTCCTGGTTCTGTTTGGTGAGGAGACAGGAATAATTTTTGGTTTCTTCCTATTTAATTTATTGTTATTGCTTTTATTATTTGAGGTTAAAAAACATTTAGCATAAAATGTACTATTATAACAACATTTTAAGCACATATTACAGTACTATTAGCTATAGGCATATTCTGAAGAGCTCATCTAATGTGGTCATTTGCAATTTACTTTAACAAATAAGAATTCTAGTACATTTAAGTTCTAGTATATCTCTAGAACTTAGTTTGCACCACTGTAATACGAAGAGAGTTGCATTTAAACCATAAAACTACGTCAATAATGAACGTATAAATGACTCAGAGTAGACCATCCTAGGAATCCTTCTTGGCTAATGCATTATTTCAATCTAAATATTTGCATGATCATTTTATACAACTGATGTTATTGACATGATCACGGGTTCTCTTCTCACATAGAATCTACCCACCACCTACACCCTTCTGCTTCCCTTTCCCTGTTCTATGTCTGTTTTCTCATTTATAAGATAGGTTATGTTTAAAATTAACTAGAAGTAGTGTGGGTCAGCGTGTGGCCCTTAGTAGGTCCTTAAACATGCTTGTGTAACATTGCCTATCTTAGTTGTGTGTCTCCTCAAGAATGTAGGCACTTTTATTATACAAAGGTATCAGTGTTTTAGGAAGCATTAATATTGATCCTCTAGATATGACTCGCAATAACCATATTTCATCATAAAGACAGAAAATCAAATGTTGGCCACTGACCAGTAAATAACATGTTATAATGAAATTCACTAGATGGCAATCTTGGTCTCAATATGGCAAGTGTTGAGTAATTGACAGGAATTCTTATTTGTTAAAGCAAATTGCAAATGACCACCTTAGATGACACAAGCAGGGCAATAAATGTAGAAAGTGATTTAAGACTAGGTTCGTATAATGTCAGTCTTTCGATTTACAAATCTAAATGGTATGTTTCTCCATAAAAAGTGCATGTTAATGCAAAACAGTGTCTCCTTAAAATGTCAAGTGTGGTGAATTACTAAGATGCTGCTGATGCTTTGTGTTTTAACCTCAAACACTCCCTGTTATTGTCTTGATTGTTACAAATAGCAGGTATGCTTTCCGACATGATTATTACTTTATTAAATAATTTTGGCTAATGCACTTCTACCTCTTCCATGTGTCTCCAATAATTTATTCATGAGCCTCATCATATTCTGCATAAAACTGGCATGATTATATTTGCAACTGAAATTTCTTTAGATTGAAATGGATGCAAAGATCAGATACTTTAAAAATACTTTGCCACACTGCCTTCTAATTGCCAATTTCACTGAGTGTAAGAATGAAGTTACTGTTTCCTTCCTTGTGGCTTCCCTGGGAATAATACTCAAAATGCCAAATCAAAACTCTTTCCAATACATACCAAGTAGCTTCTTCTTCTGCCTCGACTGAGGGCATCAGTGTCAGAATGTCCTTGTTATAGAGGAGGAGGTGACTTCTGTGAGCATCCGGAATTACTGATGCTTGTGGAGCTTGAAAGAGAGCAATAAAGCATATTTACATTTTCCTTACCTTTTATCTAGAAGGCAATCAGTAAAAGTTCCAGTTGTAGTTTATAAAGTAAACAAGTCAAGGCAAGTTAAAATATCTTTCCTCTGAAAATTGCCTATTGTTCTGCTGATAGAATTCAAGCTTCTGGAGTTCAGGTGAATGCTTGTCCAACTAGCGCCATGAAAGGCTTGCTTCACGTGTGACACTATGCGCTTCTGTACTTAATTAAAAATATACTCATCATTTGGGAGAAGCAGTACAAATAATGAAAGTATTTAACAAAGGACATTTGGGTACCTTTTATTGGGCCAAAACTGCCTGGATACAAGTCCCTGTTTGGGCACTGTCTGTGCAATTTCTTTAATTTGTACAATGGAGTTTGTTGTAATTAACTCATTGGGCTGTTGAGAAAATTAAATGAGTTAATATATGTGAAGTTAGACTTGAGGAAAACACTAATGGTGTCTTTCCAGGCAAGCTGCAGACCCTGTTTCCCCTGTAATACCATTTGCTTCTTCCCCTCTCAGCTACCTGTGTGACTGATCACCCAAGTCCTATGCCGTGGGCTTTTATTGTGTTCAATGGAATTCTTTATTGTACCTTTGCCATTTTCCCCTATTCATGTAAGCCAGTCTCACCCACACATTTATTAAGATCACAGAGTGTAGGGATTGTGAACAACCACCTTTAAATCCCACCTGTGCCCAGTACCACTACAGGAGCCTACAAGACTTTGACTTCAAATCATTGGTGAAAATAGATCAAATTAACCCCTCCTGAAAAGCCTTTTAGGGTTTTTGTTTTCTGTCTCTGTGGAGAATTAGTTGGTTCTTGCCTAGTGTTTCTTGATTTTGTAAGCTTTTTCTTTTTCTTTTTTTTCCTCCTACCTGCCTGCCTCCCTCTG
This sequence comes from Cricetiscus sungorus, assembly GCA_030556225.1. NCBI lineage: Eukaryota > Metazoa > Chordata > Mammalia > Rodentia > Cricetidae > Cricetiscus > Cricetiscus sungorus. The sequence goes on from JANBXA010000366.1 coordinate 16,003,619, forward strand.
AAGGTGGAGGTTTCTGTCCTGCCTGGTCCCACAGCTGATTAGTCCCAAATAAGCACACATTATGGTTATTAAACTGTTGGCCAATGGCTGAGGCTTCTTACTGGCTAGCTCTGCCTTAATTATTAACCCATTCCTATTTATCTATATATTGCCACAAGGCTGTGGCTTACCCATAATCCAGCATGTTACTTCTTCAGCATCTCTTCGCAGCCTCTCTCCTCAGCATTCTTCTCGTCTCCTAGCCCCGCCTATCTCCCCGCCTCTACTGGACAATCATTGTTTTACTCATGAACCAATAAGAGAAACATATTTACCGAAGAACATCCCCCATCATCTCACCCTTCATTCTTTTCTTGCATTGGTCTATGATCCAACCTCCTAGCCATCATTGAGCAAATACCTCTTAACTGCCAAACACTTTTGAGAAGTGGTGCTAGGTACTACATATACAGATGGGAAGTCTTCTAAAGAGACTCTGTGTTGTATAGAAGTTATCATGTGTTCTAAACAAGAAGATTATCATTTGATTATTAATGACTGCATAAGATATTATAGGAAAGCTATAAAATAATAATGATGAGATTTTCCTTAAAATGTGCAGTAAAGGGAGGCTGTTCTGAGAAAGTCATATTTAAAGTGAGACTGGGAAAATTGGTTAGGAATTGGAAACTAGTAGTAAGGAAGGTCAGGACAAATGCAGGGGACTGTGTAGAAGGATGCATGACAGGTTTTCATGGTCAGAATGGGTTCAGGGATACTAAAATGTCACCAAAGCCAAGACTGGAGAGGGTCATTAAGCAGTAGGCTGAGATAACTTGTCTTTCAGGTCACATGATAGTGTCCATCAGTACTGCAGCGGGAAGCCACTGAAATGTCTGAAAGGTTGAAGTTTCTGGTTTGTATGTGTACTTCTGGTTACTTCCATAGAGAGTGCTTTGAGAGGATTCAGGTTAATGTAGGGGTCAGTATTGTACACAAATTCCATTACCCAATCTCACACATTGAGCAGTTTCGTAGTTAACTTAATTTATTCCTCTTGCTTGGTTTACAAGGTCCTAGGTCCTAATATGACACTTCATATGCATTAGAAGACACTGAGGAAGGAGTGGCTGGACGAATTTAAGGATGTTCTTTGTGCAGTCACCTGGGTTTGCAGTTCCTGTGCTATCTTCTCATTCACATATTGTTGGTGGCTGAGTGCTGCTGTCTCTTACTTAAGGAAGTATGATATGCATGCTCCTTCCCCAAAGCCCTGTGATCAAGGACAGTGCTCTCTCCCAATAAAGGAGATCTACTTGCTTCTCCTTATCTAGATAATCCTTAAAACAACCTGATCTTGAAGGTTTCTGGAAGTGAATGATTAATTTTGTCTGACTGTTAAGGTTGCTATTTGGTTATTGTGGTTGTTCTTGTAGTCAGGGTACCTTACTTATTAAATCTAAGTATGTCCAGAGTCTGATAAATGTAGAATTAGAGATACACATCTCAGTGCTCCTCCCTTATTTTTTTGTGTGCCACTTTTGGGAGATAATGTGACCGCCATGAAGTTGAGACATTGGTAGCATCTAGGGGTGCAGCAGTGAGCTCAAGTGTCAGGAAGCATCAGCTGTTGCAAAGCTGGCTTTCTAGGAGCAATTTCATAGGAAGACAATGAATATGAGAAGAAAATAAATAGCTAGACAAGAATTCCTTATTGAGCAAGTAGTGTTCATGCAAATTCTTGAAGAAAAATGAGTTATAATGATAATAGGAAAGAACGTACCAGGTGCAAAGAGTAACCAGGGCAAAGATCCTGAGGCACAGTGTGCCTGCATATTAGAGAGTGTTCAGGAGGACAATGTAGTTAAGGGGCATTGGCAGGACATCTGACCAGAGAGATGGTATGGGAGAGCAGGAAAGTAATTTTCAATGTACCATTAATGCATGCCTTTCCCTGTGGTGGAGATGGGGAGCTAGTATAGGGTTTTAGTTGAAGTAATTAGAGATATATTGACTATTAACTGTTCTTCAAGTAACAAAGGAAAAACAGTCTACCAAATCCATTTGTCTTGAAATTGGTATTCCCAGGTATGGAATAGGAATTTCTGACATTGGCTGTGAGTAATGATGACATGATTTTATTGGCTGGGCAGCTTACAATGTCAAATAATGGAGTGTCAGCTTTCTATAATGAGCTGTAGAAGCTCTTACCCACTGCTGGGGAGAGTCACTCAGGATCACGCAAAGTAGATCAATGCAACAAAGACTATGATGACAGAAACCACCCCAGGTAGCCAGTTGTTAGGAAGAGACACAGATGTAACTGAAATAGATGGGCTGCCCAAAGGAGTGTTCCATGACAGGGATTCTTGAACCAAATTGCATGGCCAGTACTCCCATCTTCATGTTATGTAGTGTTATGTGAGTTAGTTTCTCTGTGCCACTGTGGCCACAACAAAGACATAGGAATAATGATGGTTATTATGAGTTATCATGACAGCATCTTCCCATCTCTAAAGACTTTTATATGTGTTTCAAATAAATCTGCATCCACGTCTTCTTTTTCCTTTGGTTTCTACCTGACATTTTTCACTTAATGGAAATGAGATTGCTCTCTTTAGGACCCCATTGACCTTTCCCTGATTACTTGCATCTTTCTGTCTACCTCCAGATAGCCAATGGCCCTGTAGTATAGCCTGAATATTATTTAGTCCTTTCCTCTATTCCTTGATGAAAACAGAACAACAACTCTCCCTCAATGGAAACACTGTTGAAGAAAAATATTTTGGCCAAGACATCATGGTAATTATCTGAGGCTCAAAGGAATTAATTTTCTGGTAGTAGCTGAGCTTACTGCCTTTAAAAAATGGTTTATTCAATTAATATGATATAAAGGGATTTGTATTTAAGTAGTTGGATGGTGCCCAGAATAAGAATGAAGGCACATTCCCTTTGGAGTACAAGGCTAGGCAGTCTGTGCTACTGGATATATATTTTGTTTAGGTTCTTAGAATTTTGAAGAATTAGCATCAGTATGAGACTATACCTAGAATATTAGTTTGTTTTTATTCTGATCTGTAATCATGTCATCACAGTCTGACATTTTGTTGAATATCACCTCTATTCCAGAAACTTAGAAAACATTTTTAAAATATAAACATTATTGTCATGTGGCCTGTTAGGTAGCACCATAACTATGTTCCAGTTTAAACAATCTGGAGCTATGATGTCATAAAGCTTTTACATGGAGGAGCCAACATTCACACTTTCCTGTATCTACTTCTTACATTTCCACTCTCCCACCCCTTGTCCTCTTTGATAGACAGATACTTAGACATACAAGTGAAAGACCTTGCTCTTTTCTAGCCTGGAAAGTAACATGAGTACTTCATTGTTAGAAACTGAGTTGTTTCTGTAAGAGTTTCCTATATATCCAGAATAGAGTGGTTGGGAGAAGTTGTGAACCTTCAGGAGGTAGAGTCTAATGGGAGATCCTTATATCATTGGGATGGTTTGTGTGCCCCCTGAGGAGTCTATTGGGTCAGGATGTTTCCTGTCTTCTCCCTCTTCCTCCCCAACCCCAACTCATAAGGTAAATGGTTTTCTGTCAATATTGTAATTCAGTAGTAACTTCAGTAAAGGCCCAAAACAGTTAGACTGTGCAATCTTGGACCAAACCATAGTTAAATAAACTTTTTCTCTTTGTAAGTTAACTATCCTGGGCATTTAATTATAGTGATGGAAAGCTGACTAACATCTTCCCAGAGCCAATAACATAAAATTGACTTTTAAGTAGGCCAGGTGTTTATCCTGTCCCTGATGCTTTTTAGGACTTAAGGACTTCCACTAAGTATTTATACCAAAGGACCGTTTGACCCATCCATATAATGGCAAAACATAAAAGGAAAACATTATAGGCTTGAAAGAGGTAATTGAAAAAAGTGAATACTTTCAATCTGATATCTCTGGTTGTGTTGTAACGAAGGATCTTTTATCATACACTTTATCATACTTAGAACACGTGCAGCAGCAGCTGCTCCTTGTGAAGCATCCATCTGGAACTGATAATAAAGAAAGCCAAGGATCCGTCTTGGCACTAAAAGCCATGAAGATTACTACAGAGACCTGCTGGCAAGTGTGGGTACAGGAAATGGTGAGCCTGGGTTGAACCCAGGTGGTTACAGGCTCGCTAGAAGATCTGCATTTATAAAACTGCCAGCAGTTAGGAAGAGGCATTGAATATTGCTCCAAAACTGGTATGGAGTCACTGGGGCTAAAGAAGCATATGCCATTTTGTAAGTGACTTGGCAGAAGTATTGGATGTTTGGAGATGCCAATATGTGAATGAAAACATATAATGATTTCATCATTTGTTTTGAGTAGTTATAACAACATATCTAGTAATATCCTGTCCCTAGAGCCACCTGTTCAGATTTGTAACCGCAATGCAAGTTATCTTTAGTCTTCTCTGTTGCTTATAAAGCTCTTTGCATTATCCATTCCATTTCTTGTGTGTTCTTATTATGAATAATAACTGTTTAATAGTTATGAACTAGCATCTGGGAACTCTGAAACAGTTGGGAGTTCACAGAATTGAAGATATCTCACCTTTATTGGCTAGAGTAAGCATCTGTTTTTATTTATTAATGTAAGATGGACATTTCATGCATGAAACTACAGAAACTATCCAGAACAAATATATTACTCCTTTACTTAAAAAAAAAAATAGAGTACCTAACACACTCTGAAAAATATCCTCACTATCCCTCCTTTCCTATATGAAAATAATCTCATATTTTCATGATCTAAGGTGCAATAATTGGCTTGGACTACCCAGATTTTGAGCAAGATGCCATTAGACACCTGTGTAGCAAACAGCTGAGACTGTGCCACTACCCCAGTGGGTAACAATTCCAATCTGGACCACTGCTAGCAAGCCCAAATTCTCACAATGTTTGGAAAAAGAGTTTAATAGTGAAACCAGGCAGAGCTTCTAAATGCCACTTGGAATACCAAGGGGCAGATATTGCATAATTTCTGCTTAGAGACATGAAAAAGAAAGATTTACGGGAAATTTGCAAACATTACATTGCCTTCTACCAATGTTTTGGCATCCAAATCTTAGAAATGTCTTTTTTAAGAATGATGACTGATATGTTAATCTGTTAATCCCACTTGCTTCTTATAAGAAGTGATGAAATTTATGTGGGTTGATAATGGATCTGCAACCTAAAATGATTTTTTCTAAACAATTTTCTCCAGCCCGATTTAACCCTGTTACTTTCCCAGTATCCAATGTTGTGTGTAGTCATCCTCATTAGCATTTTTGAAACAATCCATCAAATTCTATTTAAGTGCCTTTGAGAACAGTACGGGAGCATTGAGTATGGACCCTAGAACCAAGGCTAGCTGGATTCTATAACTTGTTTCTTTTATAAGCTAATCAAAGTATTTAAATATCTTATACCTCCATATCAACATCTGTAAAACAGGAGTAATAGTTGTATTTGCCACATGGATTGGTGGAAAAAATTAATATGTATAAGAGTACTTAGGTCACTTGTAAATAGGTGACACATTTCAATGCATATTGGATGAAAGAAGACAAAGGTGGATGGTTATGGTAGCAATATTGACAATGCTATAATAATACGTATATTAACAATAGAATAATCATATGCATTAATCATTATCATCATTATCATTGGGTTGTTGTTGGGTTTCAGATGAAAAGTACAGCTGTACCATTGAGTGGCTAATGAGCTTGGAGTGAAATATAGCCCAGTCAGTCCAGTTTCTTAAGTGTTGGCTAAATGCATGAGGGACTGTAAAAATATGGAAGATATTTGAAAGGATTCTAGAGGTATCTCAAGCTAGCAGTTTCTCAGCGCACTGCTTTCTAAGCTGGGGAAGTAGTGTGTGTTATACAAGGAACTGGTGAGTAGGTTTGTAATGATGAGTTAGAGTGTAGCATATTGCACCAAGCTAGGGAGGAAGCCCACAAAAGTTGTCACATGCCTTTGGGACCCTAGTAGATTGTCTAGATTGCATAGGGAAGTTCTGATGCATATAAGCAACAGAGCCAAGGTGGCATAAAATCAAAGAAATGAAGACTGAAGAAGACACAAGTAACTCTTGAGGACTTGGAGTTCTCTCTTCCACAAAGGTATGAGTTTTGTAGATTGTAGGATGTCAGAGTCCCTGAAATGATTTTAAGACTAAAAAGAGTGGTCAGAGCTTTCTTTATCTGGATATTCTTTAAATAATGTAGGAAACGGATCTTAGGAGACAAATGGAAAACTTGAATGGGGATTTTGTAAAGTAAATATTCAGAAAGAGACTGTTTAGAAATATGTATAGGTTTTAAAAATCCAACAGGACATAGCAAGGGTCCGTGGAGTGTGGGGATCTTTCTTTGTGGGTCTTCAGTCAAAACCAGCAGACTTGCGCAGTTTGTACCTGAGATGGGGAGTATGGATTGAGAAAGGGTATGTAAAGGCATTAAGAGAAAGAGACAGACACAGAATAGAGCCAGGAGAGCAATCCAATGAACACTGAATGGCCCAGTTCATTCTTTGACATTTTTAAGTACCTAACCAAAAGGGGGAACATGGCAGAAGACTTCTATAATCATGTATAAGGAACAAACAGAATTCTATTAATCCTTCAAGCATTTGGCAACCACACCTGTTATCTGGCCTTCATGGTCAAGAGTAAAGGCCCAGAGTCCAAATCTGTTATTTGGATAAGACATCTGCTATCAAGGCTGAATCATCCTGCAGTAGCCAAGCCTTAATAAGTCTTTTCACTTATTAAGGACAGTTTTGTACTTTCTGACCTTGAGGCAAGATGGAGAGCAGCCATCTTTATGGTCCCCAACACTGGAGGTAGCAAAAGAAGGATCACTGTGTATTAGTTGAAATTCAGAGATAGGAGCATGTGACAAATGACAGAAACTAGAGAGAAACTCAAAGGAAGCAGGGAACAAGATACTCCATCCATATGTTTATCATACCTCCTGCTAGTAGTGCTTCCAGGGACTGACCCTTACTGGAAGCCATGGTTCAGTGAAGAGAGAAGTTACTCTTCCTGGTGTAGGGAATTACTAAGACTAGGGCAAAGGTAGACTAACCAACACTGCTTTACCGCAGATCATTTTGACATCCTTTTAAGTCCCCCACCCCCACTGAAAAGCTCCAGAAAGACAATAGTTTTGAGTAAGACTGGAATGTGGAATTTTCTCATCACTTTTCTTTCTGTTTTGAATCAGAGCCACCAGGCTTCTACACAGCCCCTTTTGTTCTAATTAGAACCAGCTCTTTTCTATTAAGGCATTTTAATTAAAAAGACACAGAATAAATACAATTATTCTTCCTCCCCTTTTCTCATTTATTGAAACTCTTCTGTGTGGCAAGCTTTGGAGACTGATTACCTATCCTTACGAGTCTAGAAGTTGTTTGGTATTGGTATTCTGTGGATGAGGAAGCAGAGACATTGATTACCCAGACACTATAGCTAGTACATAAGGAAAGTAGGAGTCAAAATCGGTTTGGGTTTTTGTTCACATCTCACTGCCTACATGCAATAGAAGTTCTCTAAGCAAATCCACTACTCTGTCTGTAGAAGATTTTGAGGAATGGGATCTATGCTGTCTAATTAATCACTACCATTGCCTTTCTCCTCAGCACTGCCACCAATACCAGGGTCACAACACTGCCTTCTTTATCACCACTTTTACCACCCCAGAACCTTCTAGACTATTATCACCACCACTACTGTCACCAAAATCACCACCACTTCCCACATTATTACCACCTCTGTGACCACCTTCACCATCACTAGTGTTCTGACTACCAAAACAGAGACAGCAAATGCTTAACCTAATATCATAGTGGAGTTTTATGGAGACTAAACTCAAATATTTTAAGGAAGAGTTGTTTCCGGTCAACTCTACCTTCATTTTTTTATTTTTACTTTTTAATGAAATGCTTCAGTTGTACCTTGGCAAAGGCATTTTTATAGGTTCTTTGGTCCATTCTTCTTGGAAATGTTTTCAGCAGTGACATGTTGGTTATAACTTGGTGTTACAAAGTGTTTTAATAGAGCTATTGGTTTAGAAACTACTTTAATTCTACTTGGACAGAGATAAAATTTCTGCACCAGAGAGTATGATGAAATTGTTCTATGCTCAAGATTATCCATCCCTTCTCACCAAAACTAGTGGGTTGCTAAAAGTCTTTAAACTGCAGACTAGGTAATTGAATAATTTGTATATCAAATTAAGGCCCAAATGATGCTTTTAATAGCACAATTATTCATAACAGGGAAAAGGTCAGCTTTCACTAGTAATTATCTATTCTCTATAATTTTTAAAATATGAAAGAAAAAAAAGCTGCAGTAGCCAGCACATCCGAAGGCAAAGGCACTGTAGAATATCATTGGTTTAAAAAAACACCCTGACTATTAAATTAGTAATTTTGTTTGAAAGGCACAATGTGTAATTGATCATCTAATTTGTCTGAAGTCTTTCATTTAAATATTATATCTCACAGCTTCTCCAATGTACATTTTCATATTTTCAAAACTAGGTGTCATATCTTCCACAATTTATTTAGCATCATTTTTCTTTTCTACTTTAGTGATACATAAACTTAATGCATATCTTTAAACTAGTTGCATCTTACACGAGACAAAGTAAAGGCTTTTGAACTTTTGTTCTCCCAATGAGATCTTCCTGAAAGAGAAAAAAAAAGTCCTTCAGATGAAACTAATGCTTAAGAATGCCAAAGATTAAATCCACACATTCTAATGCTGTCATTGATTTCTCTGCTGTATCTGTGTGAGACATTTTGTTAGTACACTATGGGAGTAGTAATTGTAAGTATAAATAATATCCCCTGCATCGTTTGGATAGTGTTCTATAATTTATCAGAGGCTATTGCCTGCCTCATCTTATTTATGCTGATCATATTGAAGTGTAGACATCGTTCCTCCACTCAGACAAAATACTTGAAAGTCCAATGACTCAACTAAACCTAACCAGGTCGGAGTTTTCAGAGCATAAATCAGATCCTAGGTCTTGGGCCTGTAAGCCCATTCTTTCTACTACAAAAATAAAAGTCAGAACTTACTACCCAACTAAATCTAGCCTACTGCATACTTGTAGCCTAGTATTGATGCCATTGACATTCTTTCCCCATGTTAATTTTTAATTGCAAAAGTAATACATCTATATGGCCCTCTTTTTAAAGGGGGCAAATACAGTGTAAAACACAAAATACCTCCCTACTGTTACCCCCTTCTGAGTACTTACTATGTGTCTGTGAGTATAAACAGCTTTTAGTGTAAACTGATGAGTATTTTCTGTGGATGTTTTAACTTGACTGTCTTACTCTATCTTGGTGATTTATTCATTCATTCAACAAATATTTGCTATTCTCAGCACTAGGAAATCTTCCCATGTAGCTTTAACTCACATGTAGCTCTTTTTGACAGATGGAAAGTATCCAATATATATATATATATATATATATATATATATATATATATATATCATAATTTATTAAAACATCTTCCTGTCACCAGACATATTTGGCTTGTTTCCAGAATAATTTCAGTTAAATTAATGCCATAATGACAATATTAGAAACTATAGTACCTGCCTGTCTGTGCAAAAGTGTTTAATTGTGGACTAGCTAGATTGCTTGGTGGCAAGAGGTTAGGCAGATGTACAAAAAGTATAGTTGGTTTGTCTCAGAGTTTACAAAAAGAGCTGAACCAATGATGTGACAGAATAGGCAAACTTATTTCTGTGGACTCTGTTTATAAAATGTCAGTAATGACACTTACCTCACAGAGTTCAAAAACTCTGCAGAATAAAGCAGAACCCTTGCAAGATTTTATCCTTTTCACAGGGAAGGTACATCCACAGAAAATTATATAACAAGCATCCTGTTGGATTCTTGGGGATATCTGCATAACCCTGATAATTGAAACGGATCAGAGGAAGACCTGAGAGTTCCAAAATGTGTTTGGAAGGGTAGAAGATAAGGCTTAACTCCTCAAACTTGAGGGTAGAAATGGGCTAGGCTGGGAGATTCCAGGGAGAGCCAACAGTGGGACCGAGACAGAGAAAACACCTTATCGTAGTGAGAAACTAGAAAATAAGCATATGAAAATGTGGTAGTTCTCCACAACAACTTAAAAGTTGGAATGGGCATTTACATGAACTCACAATGGCCAGGGGAGCATGGACAAGACTACTGCAAGGTCAAGACAGCCAACATAAATGGGGGAGAAGCTCAGGAAATCCCCATACTGTCTGAGAAGATATTGCTATTGATGAATACTGGGAGAGGATGAGTCACTTTTCTTCAAGGTTCTGAGCCCAGAGAGACCACCCAAGCAGTCCCTCACACATGCACATGTAATCAGCACTAAATAGACTCAGTGGGTTTTAAAGTTAAAGACATACACAAACACACACAAGAGCAGAGAAGGAGACACGAGAGGGGGCAAGAAGGTGCACTGACATTAGAAGGAAAAAGTTGTTGAGAGGGGTAAGGAAGGAATTGAAGGGGAATAGGGGAGTGGATTGGAATTAAACAATATTCATATTTATGTATGAATATTGAACAAAATATTTAATTTGATAAGTTTTGGAATAATTGTTGAACTTTGTATCTGACCATCCATGCAGAAAATAGTTCCCTTTGTTTTGTCACTTTTATTTGGCCACTGCCTTTTGCACCTTGCTTGTTTGCCCAGAGATAAAACTCTATACTTGTGGATGAACTCCTGAAATCCAGAATACTCCTCTGTCAGGAAACTGTGCTCATGAAAAGGTCAGAAATAGAGCAAAAACTGGAGTTAAGAGTCAGTTCTGCTATCACAGTAAACCCGCCTTCCAGACCAACCTGTCTGATCTGCCCTAGGCCCAACACAGAAACTTTTGAGTTGAAGAGAGAAGGGACCAAGAGAGTTAGATGACCAAATCCTAACCATAAGCCTCCATGTTAGAATACCCACAGGGTTCTGAGGACTACATGACCATTTGGATTTCCCTTTACAGGGAGCTATTTTCTGAAGACATTTCTGAGTTCATGGAAATAGCAGCATAGTAGATGAAAGACATTTTGGCATTTCTTACAGAGGCTGATGCTGCCAAGAGCACTGCAGGTTTTGTTTTATTATATATTTTTTTCTGAGCATGAGGAGACTGATTGCTTTACAGAGGCAGTTGGCAAGAACCCATCCTTCCTTGCTAGTTCATGTTACCTCCTGTTGAATCAGCCAAGCATCATGATGAAAGACTTTTGTCTTCTTCTTGTCTATCATTCACAACTATTTATTCTGTTAAGAACCTGGACCTGGTTTATATAAGGTGTGTGTGTGTGTGTGTGTGTGTGTGTGTGTGTGTGTGTTCATATATTTATACATGTATGTTTAGTGTGTGTGTGTGTGTGTGTGTACACAAAATTTGACAGGGTGTTCTGCTATTTGATATTTAATTGACATCTTTATTTGTCCTGTTGACAAGCAAGGATTGTGCATTATAATAAAGAAGTTATTGAAGGAACAGGAAGTAATGGCTTGTAGCAGTTCCATTCTTCCACTGAATGGGTAATGTGGAATAGTACTTCCCATCCTCGTATTCCAGTATAGCACGGAAAGCTACAAGTCACATGACCTCATCATACCCTTAAAGCCTAGAATTGGCAACATGTCTGGGTGATTTGAAAATGTAGTCTAAATTTCACTTTGAGTCAGAAATAGAATGTCCCTGTCATAAATGTATTGAGAATCACGTATGTGGCATATTTACCCCATCCTTTATGAAGCAGAATTCAAGCAGATCTTTATCAACTGGCATGTTTAGCTTACATGAGATCCCACATGGGTAGGAACTTATGAGCCTAAAGCTGTTCTAAGATCCTATATCCTTCAACTGTTCAAGGTGAGTGTACATGCTGATATCATGATTCACCCTGAGACAATCTTGAAGCATAATGTGGCAATGTTTGCTCTAGAAAGAGCTACCATTTTTCTAATAGAAATGTCCCACAAGTTAGAACAGTGTGAGAAATATGTGACCACAAAGTCAATAATTTAATAATAAGCATTTTGTGTAGACATTTCAATAGGTAGGTATTAGTCTAAACACTGTACATGTATTGTACCTCTTAACTCTTCATTAGCCCCATGAAATAGATACAGACATTTCCATTAGACACAGAAACAGAAATTCTAAGATTATCAGCTATGGACCACAGAGTCCACATTCAAGTTCAGACAGTGTGGTTCTAGGAACACTTTGCTATAGCAGGTTGTGAGGTCTGTCTCAAGGGGACTCAGGGAAAGTCATATTGGCAAGGATTTATAGGCAAGAGACATGACAAATATGAGCTTGGACCACTGCTCCTGAATAGAAGACACAAGGAAATACAACCTCGTCATTTTCTGCTCCCAACAGACTTATGTCTTCTTTTGAGATTTCTACTCAGAATCATTGATTACTGAAAGTGGTTTGTGAAGCAATCCAATTAAGTGAGCCACGAATTACATGTCAAGTGTTACCATCTTTATTTGCTTATGTCAAGTAGAGTCAGAGGCTTTCTGTGATCAGAAAAGCAAGTGGAAAGTGGCTGATTAATTTCCTTTAAATTTTGTCAAAATTTGTGGGCAGCGGATCTAATTTTCACTTTAATTTTCTTTCTTAACACATCCCATTTTTTCCCTTTGTCTGTTCCTGCTAGCCAGAACCTACCATTTATAATTTCTCTCATATTGAGTATTGGATTAATAACATTAATTGAACTCTTTCCTTATTTTGTTTGTTTCAATTACTCTGTAAAGAATGATCAGTTGCAGACCTGCTTAAATGGATGTTAGCCATTTTATAGACTACATATAAATGCAAATTATTTTTAAGAAACTATCCTTGAAAACACATACGAGAATTTTTCTAGTTAATCTTTCTGTGTGATTTGTTGCATATTTACTATGAACCAGAAATGAGGCATTTACAAGAATTACCTTACAACTATAACTTCATATTTTCTCATGTATGAAATGAGTTTAATACTGAGATTTCTGTCTGATCATATGTAATTCTTCATTTTTAAACCCACAAAATCCAATATATGAGCTGCTTATATATTCTTGAATATGTGGCCTTCAGCTGGAATGTTTTCAGCTTTCTAGAGGCTATAGTCTTAAAGAAAACTGATTCTCCCCTCTCTCCTTCTCTCTCTCTCTCTCTCTCTCTCTCTCTCTCTCTCTCTCTCTCTCTCTCTCTCTCTCTCTCTCTCTCTCCCTCCCTCCAGCTATCAGTTGCCAATGGATCCTCTGATAGAGACTTTGTACCCACCTCTCCTCCCCATGCTGGGGTTTGGTATGGTTTGAGCCTGCACAGGTAGTATGCATATTTTCACAACCATTGTGGCTTTGTTTATGTTACTACTCAGTTGAATCTAGAAGGCACTATTTCCTTGTCATCTACCGTGTCAGGTTCTTACATTCTTTCTGTTCCCTCTTCTTCTGTAACAACCTTCTGCACTGGGAGGTGGGGTTGTGATATAAATGTCCCATTTAGGGCTACACATTTCATAGTTTTATTCTCTGTACTTTGGACAGTTATGAGTATCTGTGTTAATCATCATCTACAAACTGAAGCTTGTCTGATGAAAGTTGAGAGATGCACTGGTCTGTGGATATAATGATAAGTCATAAGGAACCACAGTCACTTTATTACTGTATCCACTTAGGAAAACAGTAGTAGGTTCTCTCCTATGATTTATGACCTGTCTAGTCATAGGTTCTAGGTCCATTAACAGTGACAAGTATGGTATTTATCTTGTTAAAAAGGACTTAAATCCAATCAGAATATAGTTGGTTTCTTCCATGATGTCCATGCCACTATTACATCAGTGGTCATGTTTCACCAGACCAGTTATAAAGACAGCAGGGTTCACAAGTGGGTAAGACTAATGTATTTTTCTGCTCCAATATTGTGTATAGTACCTCCCACTGTTATGGAAGATAGATAAGAAGGATGGAGTTTAATCTGTATAAACCAGTTAAACTGATACATATGGATGAGTGCTGTCATATTTTATTGTAGTCACATGTTCTCAGAGTTGTCTTGACTTCTGAGTATGAGAACTAGAGCAGCAATATACTCTGGTTTTAGAACTCCTGTCAATCTCTGGGCTCATGGACTATGTGTCAGATATTTGTGTACTGTTAGCCATTGCTTTTACCTGAACTGTGACTGTTATAGTCTGAGTGTTCATCTTGAAAATCACGGAGCAGAGTCCAGAGTGCTAACCATTACACCATGGAACCACAGTGAACCCACAGAGACAGCTGACCTGAACAAGGGGGAGCTAATGGACCCCCAGACTGATAGCAGGGAAATCAGCATTGGACCGATTCAGACCCCCTGCACATGGGTCTCAGTTAGGAGGTTGAGCAATCTATGGGACCCCTGGCAGTGGAACCAGGATATATCCCTAGTGCACAAAAGAACTTTGGGAGCACATTCCCCATAAAGGGATACTCCCTTTACCCAGAGGCAGGGCCTAGTCCCTATTCCAAATGACTTGACAGATTTTGTTGATCCCTCCTGGAAGGCATCACCCTCACTGTGGAACTGGGAGGGTGGTCTGGAGGGGGGGATGGGACAGAGGGAGGGAAGAAAGAGAAGGGAAATGGGATTGATACGTAATATAAGAAAAAAAAATAAATTTAAAAGAAAAAAGAAAAGAAAATCACTGAGCAAAGGGTCCATTACAAAAGCAGTACAGTGTTTGCTCTTTCTTATTCTTTATGCTGAGGAACTGAGATTTGAGATCTGGGACATCTTTAATTTCTCCTCTAATCTTCTAGTTTTCTTTAGTTACTATAAAGTCATCAATGAAGCCTCTAAGATAGAGAGGATCAATCTTAGAAGCCGGAGGTTTGGACAGGTTGCTAGCTCATCCTACATCCATGTGACATTGAACTCACTGATGCCCACAACCTTACAGGGGATAGTTCCCCAGGATGCCTCAGTTTTAAAACTAGAGTTCCAGGTTCAGATAAACTATGCCTCTAGGTTTTGCTGACACTTAGCCAGCATTGTTATGGATAGGAAGAGCAGTTAATTGTCCAGTTTGGAGAACTCTCCACTGTGTAGTACCAGGCTCACTGACAACTATTGCCTCTGCTTTAACTCTTTGAAGATGAAGCTGCTTTGTAAAAAGCATAAACTATTATTATCCTTTCTAACTTCCTAATGACACCCCAGGTCATCCCACCAGCTGTGAGATGTTCGCAAAGTTTTTCCCGGTGAGGGGGAAAAAAATCTTTGAGTGGGAAATACCCTCCATGTGTGATTGCTTTCTTTAGCTCCAATTTTACATAAAAGTATTGTAAATCTTGCTCCTGAAGGGTTAGGAGACAGCCTGCTGCCAGTTCTTTAAAAAGAACTATATTCAACAAAAATATAGAAACCTAGTAATACTGGATAGGATTGATCTGTGGACCCTTTACTGCACTTTGAGCCATTCTCTGTGCCTTGTCTTGGCAGACTTTGGGGGAAAAGCTTTTATTCTCAGCTAAATAGCATGATATTGGTTGGAATCCAAATTCATACCATTTTCCCAAGCATAAATAGCCCTTGACTTAATCTGATTGTATCTGTGATTCTCCTACAGTCAGCCTGTAATATTTTACTTCTGACCCCTTTTCTCAGTAGTATGCTCATAGGTGGTTCTGGCCAGCCTTTCCTGGGCCACTGGACGTACAAAGTCACTCTGTCCCTGCAGCTTCTCATTTACGGGTTTTCCTGAAGGTGAATGACTCAGTCGTATTATGCTATTTTACAACATAACCAATTTCAGTTCAGCAAAGTTAGCACCATCAGCTATCATAAATATAAAGCGACTGCATTTCTTTGCAAGAGTTATTTGAGGGAACTTCTCCCAGCTCCCTTTTATTTACTTAATTTTTTGTACAACCTGGGGGGGGGTGAAAGGAGGTATGTAATTGAAGGATCAACCAAAACCCTGATCCTTTTAGTAACACTGTTACTTTTACGTGCTTCTTCTGTAAGGAGCCTCTGAAATACTGTTCTTTTTTATTCCTGAAAACTCAGACATCATCTCAAAGAGAGATTAAATGTCCTCCCCAAGGACATTCATTGCTAGTCAGAGGTTGATCCAGTAATCTAATTAAGGCCCTATAATTCTAGCAGTCTTGCCAAAACCTCACTTTCCCCTCCTCCTCCAGCCAAAGCCAGTAATTGAATATGATGACCTGCTTGGCCCCCAGCCCTAGAAGTCCTCTGATCCCCCAGCTGAACCCATTTGACCACATTTTAAGCTCCTACTGCAGGCTAGAAGTGTGGGACAGTAATCATTAATTAGAGAGAGTTTAAAGGACTCTCATGGGAGAAGTCAGTTCTTGTCACTTATGCTTCTTTGGGCTTTGTCTTCGTAAGAGTGACTCAACTCAGTTATGTAGCATGGTACTCATGCTTTTAGAATCACTTTTCTCTTCACTTTCATGGGATTTTCCTTTTTTCATCCAATTCCTACAAGGTGAGCTTGATCTGCCTTGACATTTGTCCTGCTTTCTCACACTTGTATTCTTTTGTGAGCCAATGGCAGGCAGGGTGTCCTGCCTCCCCCTGCCCACTCACCACCTGCTCACTTTCTCACATGATGATGGCTGTGCCATGGCTATGATACCTAAATAAATTCCTACTCTTACTCCCAAATCCCAAATCCAGCAATGCCTACCTGAGCCACTGTGTTCTCACCATATGCTGAATGCCTGTGCTACCCCTGCCCGCCTAAGTATTCCATGCCCTCGAGCTTGGTCAGCATTGGTCAGCACCACCCTTGTGTGCCAATCTTAGTTCAAGATTCTAGCCTTTTCCTGCCACACATGAAGTACCACCTTCTTAGTCTGGAAGGGAGCCATCCATTTCCTAAGCCAGCAGAAGATTTAAGTTGAACTCAGTAGATGTCTGACTTTCTGTTTATTGCTTACAGGCGTTAACCTTTCTTCCTAACATCTGAGGAGAGCCAGCTATTTGTCTTTCCAAGTTATACTCGCTTCCTTTGCCCCCAGTTTTCCTTGTCCATTTTTTCAAGTTTGTGAATGTACATTTATTTGTTTATTCATCCATTTATTTTCTAATTTAACTTTATAGAAGATGTTTGAGTCAACTACTGATGTAGCAATGTACTCCATGGGAAGATACAAAGACATATGATAAACAAGAAACAGGCATATATTCATTGTGTTCCTTTCCTCTTTTTGATACATATTGACTAAACTTAAAGTATCTGGTGCAAAGAAAAGTGTCTGGTGCTATTTATGAAACTGCATAGTGCATCTTTGAATTTTATTGCTGTTTCCTTCATAACTCCTTAAACATACTTGGCATTCAACCTGTTTCTCTTATTAATAAGAAATCAAAAGCTGTTTTTTTTATTCTCTAGTTTGTTGTCAAAGTGAAGAAAAAACCTGTACAAGTTTACCAGAATAGCAATATCCTTCACTTTGTGTAGGAAGAGAAGCCTGACAAAGCTATTATAAGTCTAGAAATAAGTAATGATCTTGAAGGGACCACATGATCAGTTGCACACATAACCCTGAATTGCAATTATTCAAAAATACTAGAAAAGAGGGAGACTTTAAAAATCAAGCAGGCTTTGGAAGGGGTAGATGTAAGATTGTGCCTGAAATTAACTAAACCTGAAATTAAATAAACTAAATTAACTATAGTTACTCTATAATTTATTTGACACTTATGAACAATTAGGGTAATTCTGAATTTCCACTGTTGCAAAAGTGCCATAGCAATGCACTAATTTATAGTAAATACTTTATCAAGCATATGAAAATATTTTATGGCTTATATCATTTTACCTGTTTCATACTTACCTCACTATTACTCCTCCCTTGTCCTGTATGGTGACATCTTGCTTGTATAAATAAAGCCTGTCTGGGGGTCAGAGAATGGAGCTTGTCACTAGCTAACCATAGAGTCTGGTGGTCTGTAAAGACAAGCAGGAAATGAGGTAGCTGGGCAGAAACAGGATATAAGCAGGGAGAAACAGGAATTCTCTCCCTTTTCTGCTTAGACGCTAAGGAGGTAAGATGTGCTGTGGCTTGCTCCTTCTCTCTGATCTCTCAGCATTTCCCTGTATAGCTGATTCCAGCCTTTTATTTTCTAGACCAATTAGAACTGTATTTATACCTCTGGCCCCCTTTCTAAAAATCTAAGTTCTAGATATGATAGAAACATACAATATTTGTTTCATTCTTCCTACCTGTTATCCTTCATTGATCCTTTATCCCATCTCTTTAACCCTTCCTTCTGCTAAATACCCCACTTATGACTTTCATGGCATGAATGTTTAGTGTAGATTCTGCACTGAGATACTTGTCTTCTTGAGCCTGCTTTATTTCATTTAATGTGATTTCTGATTCCTTCCACTTTTCTGCAAATTATAACATTTCATTCTTTGTAGCTGAATAAAGCACCACGGTGTATATTTCCCATAATTAATTTACTAACTGATAGACATCTGAGCTGTCTCCTTGATGATTGTGAATATACTGCAATGTACATGGATGTACAGTAATAGATAGTTTTGAGTAGATGCCCTGGAGTGCTATAGCTGGATCTTATGATTCTGTATGGTCTTGATACAGACCTTACTGTACTGATTCTATAGAGGCTGAAGAACAGCATACTGTGCTGTTTGATCTCCACCAAAATGGCTCAAAACTATAATCCCAACACTTGAAAGTCTGAATCTGGAAGAACCTGAGCCCAGCATTTACAGCCTATATATTATAGCAAGACTTTACCACACATGAAATCTTACCTGTTATGTTCATAGGAGAAAAAACTTGAACAAAAGACAAAACTATGAGCTGAGGAGATGGTTCAATAAGTATTTTAGTCAAGCATAAGGACCTGATTTCAGATTCTCAGTGCTCACAGAAAGCTGGGTATGGCAGGACACTCAACATCAGTGCTGAGGAGAGATGACAACCATATCATGGAAGCTCATTGTCTAACCAATACAGACAACTAGGTAAGCTCGAAATTCAGTGCTAAGATTCTGTCTGGCTTGAAATTGTTCAAGTCTTACACATGCTGCCACACACATATCTTTGAATGCTTTGTTTGATATTTTTGTTGTAGATAGAGGGAGAAAGAGGTGACAAAAGGGTGAGAAAGAACTAACCAAGTTGTGTGGGGAAGGTCTGGGAGGAGTTGGGAGAAATATATTGTTTGAAACAAATTGCATAAAAAGCAACAATAAAGTACAGAGTTATTGGGGAAAATAGTCAACATTATCCTCTGGCCTCCACATATCATACAGTCAAGCACACCTGTACATGCGTGTGGCACATGCGTGTGCATGCACACATATATACATATAGAAATCCCAAGTATTTCCTCAGATCCTCTAATTTGATGACTGATTCACCAGTTCAAGAATTTGTATAAATCTTCAAATCAAATAATGAAAACATACACAATTCCTTGTAAGTCACAGATATTAATCCCACCAGGTATAAGAAGGCAAATATTTTTTTCCCCATTCTGTAGGATGTTTCTTCGCTGTGTTTGCTGATTTCTTATCTTTTGTTGTACAAACTTTTCTATTTCATATGCTGCCATTTGTAAATTATTGAAATTGTTGCCTTGGGTATCGGAGCACTTCTCAAGAAGCCTTTGTCTATGCCAATGCATTGAAGTGCTTTCCCCTAGTGCTTTCTTTCAAAGACTTGGTATTAAAAACTCATGTTTAAGTTTCCACTGAAACTTCTTAGAGTCATTCGGGGTCACCTTATTTGGCAGATCTGAACATCTTTGCAAGTCTCTGACACAAAATCATCCAAGGTTAATAATGGTTTGTTACTTTTAAGTGGCTGTTTAATAATTTGAATTGTGATATGCAGAGGCATTTCCCATGTGCTTGCCCCTGCCCTTTGTACCACCAACCATTCTTTGGAAGTCATCTTGTTTAAAGTGAGGACTAAGGAAACATGGAAAAGTTCCCCTGAATATGTTAACCTTATCAACAAAAAAATGCTTTGCAAATATGAACTGTAAAGTTAATGTGACAGATTATAAAGTATTGTTGGACTCCTTTCTGGTGTGGCAGATTTCTTAAAGTGATATGCTAATATTGTAAAGCCTGAAGTCATGAAGTGAGTACAGGCATGCAGGCACAGGCCCGTGCACACATGGAGACTGAAGCCACTATTTACTTTGAACAATGGAGCAAACAGCGCATGAAATGAGGTGTTGGGCACATTAAATCTACAGACTTTAAACTTTTTATATGGTCACCTCTCAACAAGTAATAGTAACTAAACAAGCAGTTTGAGTCTAAGAAGTGTGGAATAAATCCCATTTGATGATTGCAAATAATGATTGAAAAGCGACCTGAGAGAGAGGTGGCTGTCACCCTGTTTGCAGTGTGGAAGATTTTTGCTGCTTCATAATCAATACTCCCAAATGATTCTGAAGGGCTCTGCTGGCATATGAAAGGTACAGAAAAATAATGCAATTCAAGACTGAAGAGTCCAGGGAAAAATCAGTTTGGAATCCTTTGCAGAAGTTTTCTTTAAGGGTCAGGAAAATATACCATGCTGGACTTTCTCTGTTCATTGTATCGAATGTTTAACCCAGATATTTTATTATTAAGGAAATGTGCTTTTAAATCAAGAAATGCAGGAGATGCCTTTGAGCCTCCAGCCTCCGTCTGCATTTTCTCAGAATACTAAATAGCTAAAGGACCAGAGTGAGGCCCCAGAATAGAAATATAAAATAAGGTACATGGAAAGACACAGGGCGATGTGTTTTAATTTAACAATCCGGCTATATCAAGGGAAAAAATGGAAATAGAATACAGGAGCTAAGAGGGAAGCTTGCTTACTAAAAAAGGGAAGGAACAGAGGAAGTGAAAAGAACAAAAAGCAGGAGGGGTTTTAGATCACATTTTGTACAGACATGTTAGTCAAGTTAAAAAAAAAAAAAAAAGTGATTTGTGGTCTGTCTCCTAGTGTCATTGTTCATTTTCATAGACCCAGGTGCTGCTTATCAACTAGAAAGGATTTTATTCCTGGGTTTCTTAAGCACCTTGATAGGATCCCAGATTTCACAGTCACAAATAATATTTATGAGCAGAGTGAACATTCTCCATTTGACTCCAGGTTTCTATTTCTAGTCTTAAATGATCCTCCCTTGAGAAGGCAGTCAGCCCTGAAGGCCCAAAGGACAAATCACATTGGAAACAATGGTTGAGCGGTTGACTGTGTGTCCTCTTGGATGAGGTGTACGTGCTGCTTGGGAGCAAGGATCTGTGTGCAACTGGATCTTTGTGGCCAGACAGTGAAGATGCTATTTGCTAATAATAAGAGTCAGCCAAATACCTAGGTCTCAGAAAGGACCAGGATGTGATCCTGTGTCTCCTTTCATACTAATTTTTTAAAAAGGGCTATAAAATGACAACCATCAAACTTCTGTGTTCCTGAGAATCTGGGTAAACCGTGTGGGTAAGAAATAACTCATCTGACTCATTACATAGCTGCCAATGAAAATTTCTAAGATACATTCTTTTGATTTCCACATGTCCCATGTAACCTCAATAGGAAGGATTGCAGGAAGAGTACGTAGGATTAGCCAGCAGCAGCAGGATTAAGAAATAACAATAATGGTCAAGATTAACACTTGAACTAAATAGCACATTTTCTGTTTATGCTGTAACTGAATCCTCATAGCAATCCTATTAAATAGATATCATGTCATTTTTGCCTTGATGGGGAAGCAGAAGTTTAGATAAATTAGATTCCCTCCTTACGATTGCATAGTGAGAAAGTGAGGAAAACCAGGATGCAGACCTGGCATGTGAAACCCTACTTGCATAGTCAGGACTAGGCACCCTCCCGTGCTTAGACCTCCTGCAGCTTTTCTCCCAATGTGAGTGTGGAGTATATACAATTTAAGGAAATGCCTCTTGTTGCTTGTGCACTGTTCAATATCCAACATTTAAAACAAAGCCAGGCATTAACAAACTCAGCACATAGGAAGGGATGGAAGAGGGGAGAGAGGAAACCATCACTATTTTCAGACTCAGATTTACAGGGGCACTGCAAGTCACTGCAGGATGCTCCATTGCTTTGTTTTGTCTCATGATTGTAACTAAATAGCTCTCCTTTATCAAATTAGGGCAACCACATCCAGAAGATTAAAAAGGGTTTTTCTATAGTGTCACTTATAGAATTAGTATATTATGGAGGAAGAATCTGAATAGTGGAGAGTGTTCTACCTTGTTATACAGTGTAATCGCCTATGGACTACTTATTGTATGCCTACATGCTAGCTTCAGGGACTATTTTAGCAGTTGGGTATAAGAAATCATTTTATATAAGTGCTGTAATGAAAATACAATGGATTAAACATGTCTTTGATATTGATTTTCATTATGGGGCCAACAACAATTCTGAGATTACACTTAAACTGAACTCCGGATGGAAAGCCAAGCTATCCCTGAGAGAGAAGCTGGCTTTGTTTATTTCAATGTATCGGAGCAATGGAAAGAGGACAACATCTTGGTCTTGAGATGTCAAGACTGTGACAAAGATGAGTAGACAGACTGTGAGGAAGCCCTCCAGAGTGGAAGATGGAGTCTGGGTTTTGTTGTAAATACAAGGGCAGCCAATGTAGGTCCTGGTGATATTTACATACTTTCTTAGGTTTACTTTCCTCATGTGATGGAAGATGGATTATAAAATGGCAAGTAAGGAAATTTGGAAATCAGAATAGGTTTGTTTCTTCTAGCTGAGAAGCATTTGATTTGAACTAAGGAAGAGGTTAGTATATAGATGTGTCTGTGTGTGTGTATGTATGTATGTATTATGTATGTATGAGTTAATAAAATATTTTGTATTTTACTTGTATATTAATATATATGTATATGGGTGATAGGACTATAGGGAAGCAGAATGGCTCCAAGATGTACAAATATTTATAGAATATCATATTTGAATGAGATGTGAATTCTGTTTGAAGGAGATTGTGAATTCTCTTTTGAGCATTGAAGTTTAAAGGTCATGATGGGCGTCTAAATGATATATTAATCAAGAAACTTGTAGATTACTCAGAAGTGTGTGTGTGTGTGTGTGTGTGTGTGTGTGTGTGTGTGTGTGTGTGTGTCTGATGGGAGATATCAGTCTGTAAATATGTTTCTCTTATTGGTTATTGAATAAAGCACTGTTGGTCAATAGGAAAGTAAGATAGGCAGGACTAGGAGACAAGGAGGAGAGAGGAAGAAGTAGGAAGGAGATTCACGATGGAAGACCTAAAGGGTAGTATGGGCTCTCTCTTTGGTAAGATAAGATCACGTGGAAATACTTAGATTAATAGAAATGGGTTAATATTTAGGAAAAAGCCAGCTGATAAGAAACTAGTAACTGGACTACAGCTTTATATCAAATACAGCATCTCTGTGTGTTATTTGGAGCTAGCGTGGCTGTGGGACAAGGCCAGCAGGGAAAACCTACTCATAATATGTCTGTGTGTGTGTGTGTGTGTGTGTGTGTGTGTGTGTGTGTGTGTGTGTGTGTGTGTAAAATCCAGTCGTTAATGTTTTAACAATATTGAAGCAATATGAAGAGAGTAAAGGCAAATGCTAGAAGTTTTGTGACAAAACCATAAAGTATACCATACAGGTCATAGAAGAGACAACAGGCAAAGGCAGGAGTAACCTCAGATGTAGACAAAAGATGTCTGAGAGGGGTGAATGGAAGCTGAGAACAGGTTGCTTTACAAAATGAAAATGTACACTATTGCATCATATAGGACCATGAGATGACTTGACTGAAAGTATGATATTGGAATTAACAATCTATGTGCATGTGGGATCATGACAGAATTTCAGTAGAAGGATGAGGAGGAAACCCAAGTAGAGCTTGAGAAACACTAAAGAATGTACATATTGATTGTTACCTCAAAGGCCTCTCTCAAAACATTTACTGTGACCTGAATAGAGTTGTGGGAGAGTATCAGGGAATAGCCAAGACAAGGAAGAAGTTAACAGTTTTCTAAATCTGTGGTGGCTAAAAGCAACACAAATTAAGTAAAAACTGCTAAAAATCGAAATGGCTATTTGTAGGGGATGATTAAGTTCTAGCATTTCATTGAAATGCAAGTGTTGAGAATGTGTGTTTTGGGCTATGGGCATACAGTTTTTAGAATGTGTAAAATGTTTCATGTGATATGCACCTGTAATGCAAGCACTTAGAAGAGAGAAGCAGTATGTTTACCAGTTCAGGACCAGCCTGAGCTATACAAAATGTGACCATGTCTCAAACAAATAAATGGTATACATTATACATATATATGTATTTTAAAGCTATATAAAACTGTAGGTTTCACGGACAAGATGGCAAACTGAGAAGAAATGCCTCATGTTTTTTTCAATTGAGTAACATTAGAAATCAATAACGTGAAGAAAAAACATAAGACAATAATTACAGAGAGTACAGAGGAAAGGCGAAACATCCCTGAGGGAAGAGGATTTGGGTAAGCCATGTAGGAAACATTGTCACCAAAATCAGTACAGAGAAGGAATCTTGAGGAAGTTAATATACTATAAGTGGCTTTGGGCTTTGGAATTTGAGTGACAAACACGACCTAAAATGAGAAATAATTTAAGAAGAATGTATTAGTCATTTATTGGTCATTTTTGCTTGTAGGAGGGAAGCCAATGGCCAGATTAAACTTCAAGCACAAACACCAAGAAGTGGTTTGTGTCTTTAAAGTGTGTGCTAGGGTGTTCTGTCTTCTTTCATTTTGTTTTTCACATCTAGTGTGGTTTGCTGGATCTTCACTGTAGTGCTAGAGGGACACGGTATGAAAAGGCCTCTCAGGCAATAGGTACAATGCAGAACACAGAAAGCCTAGTTTAGTCTTCATTGCCTAATTATCATTTTAAACAAAGTAGTAAACCAGTAACTTCCAAGGCACATACAGATGGTCAAGTATATCTAAAAAAATTCTTTTGAAAAATATCAGTGTTACTTAAACAAAACAAAACAAAACAAAACAAAAACAAAAACTTTCCATTTCTTCAAAGCAAAACTGACAGGGGAAATACATGCCAATAAAGTGCTTGGTGAGTTTTTCCCAGGTCTCATTTTTTTAAAAAGCTGAACTGATAAAGCTATGCACTTATTTACTTTTTTTCCCATTTTGTTTGAAATACATTTTAACATTTTTATTAGCACATGTGATTTTTAATTAATTTATTTATTCTTCTCTCATATATTATATCCTGACCAGACTGCCTTCCCCCTCCCCCCTCTCCTTCTTACACACACACACACACACACACACACACACACACACACACACACCAAGTAGATCCACTCCTCCTCCATTTCCTTTCAGAAAGGAGTGGGCCTCTCGGGGATATCAACCAAACATGGTGTAACAAGTTACAATAACACTAGGCACATAATGTCATACCATAGCTGTGTGAGTCAACCCAGTAGGAGGAAAAGGGTCCCAAAAGCAGGCAAAAGAGTCAGAGACAGCCCCTGCTCGCACTGTTAGGAGTCCTACAGGAACACCAAGCTACACAACCATAATATTTATGTAGAGGACCTAGATCAACCCCGTACAGGCTCTCTAATTGTCCCTCCAGTCTCTGTGAGCCACTCTGAGTCCTACTTAGTTGACTGTATGGGCTGTGTTCTTATGGAATCCTTGACCCCTCAGGCTCCTATAATCCTTCCTCCACCTCTTCTTCAGGGTTCCTCCAGCTCTGCCTAATGTGTGGCTGTGGGTCTCAGCATCTCCTCCTACAAGTTGCTGAATGAAGCCTCTGTAATGATGATTATGCTAGGCTCCTGTATATGAGTATAGCAGAATATCATTAGGAACCATCTTATTTACATTTTTGTTGTTTTATTTTTGCCTGTCATGTTTTGTTCTATCCTAGATCTATGGGTCATCCATCCTCTGTTTCCTGGCCCTCCAGGTAGTATCAGGCATGGGTTCCCTCTTGTGGAGTAGGTCTCAAGTTAGACCAGTCACTCTCACAAATTCAGTGCCACCTTTACCCCAGTACATCTTTTAGTCAAGACAAACTGTAGGTTGAACGTTTTGTAGCTGAGTTGATGCCCCAGTCCCTCCACTGGAGGCCTACCTGGTTACAGAAGATGACTGGTTCATGCTCTCTTAGATTCCTGGGACTTTCCATTGCACTAAGTTTCTACCTCACCTCTGAAATGCCAAGCTACTTTAAGCATCCCTCCTAGTACTCTCTCCTTCCAACTCTGCTTTATCCCTTCTGTTCCCATCACCACCTGCTCCCGGTTCACCCAGGCCATATCTTCTGTTTCCCCTTCCCAGGGAGATCCCCCACTTGAGCCCTCTTTGTTACTCAGCTTCCCTATATCTGTGGATTGTAGCATGTTTATCTTGATCTCATTGTTTTTAACAGCTGAGTAATACTTAATTGGGTATGTGTCACATTTTCCTTATCCATTCTTCTGTTGAAGAACATCTTGTTTGTTTCCACTTTCTGGTTATTATGAATAAAGCTGCGATAAACAAAATTGAGCACCCTTGTAGTAGGATGGAGTATCCTTTGGGTATATGCCCAGGAGGTGTGTAGTAGCTGGGCATTGAGGTAGATTGATTCCCAATTTTCTGAGACACCACCATAATCAAAGAGCCTGCACATCCCTGTGGTTCACAGACCTGCTAGCCTAGCCTGCTTGCTATTTAGCAAGTTCTAGGATGTTTAGAAGTTCAATGCGCTACCCATTGTGCTACAGACCCAAGTGTTCTAGGATGTTTAGTCTCTCATTGGAATCTGAGGGTAGATAGCTACTAAGGAAGGATGGCAATGGTTGTCTTCATACCTACCTACCTACCTACCTGCCTGCCTAAAACACACACACACACACACACACACACACACAGAGTCAGGCTTGCACAAACACCTGTACACTCACACATGTATATGCATAAAGTTCTAATGCTTCACAAAAGAACAAATGTCTTCAAAATTAAACTAGAATTTAGATTTTAAAAACTAGTAAGTTACTTGGCAGATGAAATTGAGAAAAATCTGTCATGTGAACAGGAGTCAGCAACCCTTTTCTAGAAAGGTTCAGGTAGTAGACATTCTCATCTCTGCAGACCACACAGTCCCTGTCACCATTATTCACCCCAGACTTTTGTAGCATGAGGGCAGATTGCATGGTCATGTTCCAATACAATGCAATGCTTTGGAAAATGCAATTTAAGTTGCTCATATTTTTTATATGCCATAAAATTTCCATCCTCTTATTTATTGTCAACCACTTACAAATATAAAGACAGTTAGTAGCTTACAATAAGTAAGAGGTTATATTTGATCCATGGGCCATAGTTCCTGACTCCTAGTTTAGAAAAAGTCTGTGTGTGATATGTGGGAAAGGTATTTTTTGTTAAAAATAAATACATGTTTAATATCTGAGTCATATACCTAAATGAATTGAAAGTAGAATCTCATATTTGCATACCCATGTTCACCACAGTATCATTCACAAGGCAAAAGAGTAAAAGTTATCCTTAGTCCATCCCTGTCACAAAAGTACTGATTGATTTACCTACCAATATATACATAGGAGTCTAACATCTACTTCAAGAATATCTCCTAGATCCATACACGAACCTCCAGCTTAGCTCAAAATAAAAATTCTCATAGTTTCAGCCCTTGCTATCTAGAATCAATTTTTTGGACATACAGAAGGTAAATCTGAGAAGGTGTCCATAGACGGATGAATGATAAATAAATTGTAGGATTAAGAGATATGAATTATTGTTCAGCATCAAATAGGAATCTTAGGAGCTGGAGAGATGGTTCAGTAGTTAAGAGCACTGATTGATCTTCCAGAAGATGGTTACAGTTCCCATCACCCATGTCATGACTCCCAATTGTCTACAACTCCAGTTACAGAGTATGTGATACCCTCTTCTGGCATCCTTGGGCACTGCATGTCTATAATACCCAGATAAACATGCAGGCAAAACACCCATTCAATAAAATATAAATTAATAAAATCTGAAAAAAATGGAAAGATATTATGTCACATGGACATTATAGTGTGTGTGTGTGTGTGTGTGTGTGTGTGTGTGTGTGTGTGTGTGTGTCCTTTAATAGTCAAACTGACAGAAATCAAAACTGGGATGTTCATTACAGGGGCAGTGAGGGGAGTAGGTGTAAAGGGATATCAAGCATCAAGTTTGGTGAGTAGGGAGGTGGGGAGGATCTGGAAGGAACTGAGAGAGGGGAAAGCATGGTCAAAATATATTGTATGAAATTTTTTCCTTTTTTTTTTTTAAGAATAACCATGTACACCTTTACTTGCAACAATTGAGAGGCAGAGGCAGGAGGATTTCCAAGTTCAAGGCCAGAGTGGCCTACAGAACAAGTTGCAGGACAACCAGGGTTACAAAGAGAAGCTCTTTCTCAAACACACAAACTAAAGAGAATAAAAGGAAAATACTACAGCTTCCTTAAAACTGCTGCAGTCTTTTCATGGGACTCCTTGGTGGTAGAAAGACATAGCATAATATTGTCAGTGATATTGTTTATCAGCTTACAATTCCACATCTAGTTATTTTATTAACCAAAGTGTGGAAGTAGAATAAAACCTTTTTATGATGTGCAAAGGCTTCTTAAGAAGTGTCTTTGGCTTGTGCTCCAACAAGCAGATGATGCGAACTAAGAAAGGGCAAAAGACGACTCTAGGAAACCATCCACCCACCTATCCATCCATCCATCCATCCATCCATCCATCCATCCATCCATCCATCCATTCATCCACCTACCTTTCCATTCATCCACCCATCCATCAACCTACCCATCCAGTCAGACAGCCAGCCAGCTATCCACTCATCCATCCATCCAGCCAGCCATCCATCCAGCCATCCATCTGTCCATCCACCAATCCCTATACTCATCTAAACTAAGCTAACCTGTAGCCAGGAGGAATTTATTTGAGAAAGGGGGGAAAAAGAATTGATAAATGGAGACTATGATTACAATCTTTAAAAATACTTTTTCTTTTGTTTTTGTTTGTTTTTAGAATGAAAAGCTTCCTATGTTGGTGCTAACCTATAATCCCAGGACTTGGGAGGGCAGAGTTGGGAAGACTGCAGGTTTGAGTGGCCAGCAATGAAAAGGGAATGAGGCAAGCAAGAAGGAGGAAATTAGATAGTGCGAAGACCTAAAACTTCATAAGAATTTATGTTCCAAATTAGAGTAAACTGAACTGTGGCATGAATTTCAGCAACAGTGGGAATGTCAGAGATATGTTTTATTTTCCTCTTATAAAAGTTCTCTAAGATTCTCAAAAGACGTGACATTGTACTTCTAAGATTATAGTAAAAAGAGCAAAAATAATGCTGACTGGGCTACTTGGCTTAGCATTTGAACAGAATCTACACAATTGTAATAATTAGTAAATGACACTGATTTTTAACTTCACAGCAATCTACAATCATAACATAAAAAATGGATAGATTGTTGGATTGAATAAATAATGTTGACAACACAATAGCAATACTATAGATGACAAAATATGGCACTTTGGAAGAGCAAAACAAGTAGAGAAAAAATTTAAAGGTGTCTATATTTGAAATTCCTATAAATATAAGTATACTATTTAAGGTTATAAAAATAATTAATAGAGCTAAAATTAGTAATGAATGGACAGATGATGGAATAAACTACAAATTTGCCAATTCCTAATTATTCTTACTGAGATATCAATACATAACTCCTGAAGCCCAGTAAATTAAAAAGATCGAGAAGAAAACCCATGAACATGTTGGTGCTTATGTTACCCCACTTTCCATTGCTGTGACATCTGAGAGAAACAGTTTAAAGCAGGAACTACATGCTTGACTTGACTTGGTCTCTTAGCCTACTCTATTGTCACCGTATCTTTAACAGGACTGAAACATCATGGCAGAAATGCATGGCTGAGGAAGGTTTCTTACCTCATGGAGGCCAGGAAACAGAACATGGTAACAGGGAAAACCCAGGAGGTTTCACCTTAAAGACATTCACTCAATGGTCTGATTATTCCACTGCAACATTCACAGTTTCATCACTTTTCAATAGTCTGTTCATATTTTGAATCCATCCATTCATTGGTCCACTGGTAAAGGCAAAATGCTTTGATGCAATAACCCCCAGCAAACATCTCCCCCTGGATATTGCTTGTCTTGGGGACAATGCCTTTAATGCATAATCATTTTGGTGGATATTTCATATACAAATTATAAATGCCCTTGAAATTGCAACTGCAATTGGAGAAAGGAGATGTTTGACTTAAGACCATGTATAAGTTCTTTGAAGGAAAAATAGCAGCCAAGACTA
The DNA here is from genome assembly GCA_030556225.1 of Cricetiscus sungorus. Lineage (NCBI taxonomy): Eukaryota > Metazoa > Chordata > Mammalia > Rodentia > Cricetidae > Cricetiscus > Cricetiscus sungorus. Next base: position 16,034,062 of record JANBXA010000366.1, read on the forward strand.
AAAATGTGTTTTGCACTTTAATCTCTTAAACTCTTTTGCATGCTTTCTTTGATAGTGGTAAGATTAGAAAATAAGTGTGATTATAGAAACAAAAGAAGTAATTGGGTTATTAATCAAATAAAGATGATTATTTGTTCAGACAAGAATGTAGACATAAAGATGTGTACCTGGACATGGATTCTGGAAAAGCAGCCCATAATATTAACATAGTATTCTAATAAAGCAAGTCCTCAATGATTTTTTTCAGTGATATAAAAATCAAGTGCAAATATACAAGAAAATGGGTTTCTTGATTGTCTTATAATTCATCTTGTTTACTTTGTCATCCTGTTGATAATACTGGTAGTGAGATTTTCAAGGTTCATCAATTCTTAGGGTGTTGAGTTTAAATTGACCAGTCTCTGGGCAGGTTTGGTCCTGTGTAATTTAACTTTAGATGCCATGTCTGAGCCACAGACTTGGTGGCTTAAATGAGAGACTTGTGTTTTCTCAGTATTCTAGAGACTGGAAGCCTGAGATCAGGGTGCTATAATGGGCAGACTCTTGTGAGAAATAGCCTCTTGGCTCACAGATAGCCATTCTCACTGTGGTGAAAAGAGAGAGAGAAGGGAATAGAAGGAGAGAGGGTGCCCTGGGTTTCCTCTTATAATGCTACTAACTCTGTCAAATGGGATCCTATAACCTAAATCTGTGTCAAAATACAAATTCAGAATTAGAGCATCAATGTGTGACTACTGAATTCCCATAGCACCTTATACATAGCAGCCTCGATTGAAGTCATGGAACAGGTGAACAGGCTATAGTGAGCATGAATCCATGGAGCTGGGAGATGAGATATCCTTTCAGTAAGCTTAAGACTAGAATTGCAAACATCACACAGACTCTATGCTTCCAGATTTTGGAACTTGTTTCTCTATACCCCACTCTCTACACCAATACAACACCCTTATTATCTAATCTTGTATTTTTGTCAAGCTAAGCCACGTGACTCCTACTTGTCCACTAGACTCAAGAAGTAGGAAAACAGATGAAAACTTGTTACTAAAGATTTCTAGTCATATTGCACCTGATCCCTTTGGAATGAAGACATCACTATTATCAATCCACACTACTGTCATTCCAAAGGCTTTCTTGCAGAAATATGCAATGATAATGACAAAGTAGCATCAAAATGGTTCATATTTATTTTCATATTTGCTTTTGTCATGCTGTTCTATACCCATCATTCACGCAAAGAATTGTTAATAAGATATTCATGCAGTTTATGTATGCCTTTGTGTCCTGTACACATATCTCCTATAGGATGTGTTCATCTGTGTGGTTGAGTGGTGAGTTTTCCTACTTTGCCAAGACAAATCAGACTCAAAGCACAGTATGAAGCTCTCCCTGTATATCTCTTGACTAGATTAGCAATTAAGCTATTAAAAAAACAGGCTTTGATAATCAGAGCCATACAGGTTGTTAGATGGAACTTATATCTTGTTGATTGCCTGTTTAGTTAGGAGGTTTTATTGTTAGGAACCCTGGTGCCAACAGCATGCATTTTGGAGAAAGGATATTTTAAGAGCCTCACTTACAAGCATCCCCTGTGACACTTTCAAGCAGCACCTGTACTTGTGTGTAGATCACAGCATCTGCACATGTGACTAGATCACCACATCTGCACACGTGGGTAGATCACAACATCTGTACATGTGGTGGATCACAGCATCTGCACATGTAGGTGGATCTAGCATCTGCACATGTGGGTAGATCACAGCATCTGCACATCTGGATAAATAGTGTGTCTTCTTTCATAAATAGCCATGTGACATACCGGGGACCTCTGAGCTGTGTCTGGGGTATGTGATTAAGGCACTTTGCAAATAGGGAAGGCTGACAGTGAGTTTGAGGCAGAAACCACTGCATAAACTTAGAACATCATATTTGTGTTGATCACAGAATAAATAGTATGTTTCAATAAGAATGAACATACCATACCTCCTCGTTCAATATCTTTTTTATCATTTCTTCTTTTTACTCTATTTTCTCACCATTCTCCCATACCCATCTTTACTGACTAATGTCTAAATCCTACTCCTTCTTTAGCAGCTGTCTTTCTGCAGTGATTTTTAAAGGTTCAATTAAAAAATTCTTCTTTTAGTCAGTACATCTCAACTACAGTTTTCTCTCCTTCTATCCCTCCCCCTCTGCCCCTTCCATCTCCCCTCTGCCTCAGATCCACTCATTATACCTAATTCTATTTCACTGTACCCACAACTCAAGTCACCTGGCCTCCACAAATCACCAGTGCCCACTGTGCCATGCCAAATCAAGCTTGAAAATCCAGTGGAGAAGCTTGTGAATGCAATCAAAGATGCATTAATATATTCTATTTGGACATATAGTATGTGTGCATTCATGTTCTATTTATATGCCTTAGATTAAACAATTTCTAGTCCTTTCACAGACCACAGGGTAAGAATTATCTGCAGCATATAGAAAGGAAAAGCATGTTTAGAATGGTTCAGAAACCATCTCAAGATCCATAGTACTAGTGATTAATGAAACTGGCCTTCATTGAAGGCCTACATGGCTCCAAATGCCAAACTTCACTTGTCTCATCATTCTCTGTGTCAATTTAAAAAAAAAGATTAAGAATCATAGATGTGAACCGTGCTGCTAAGAATTATGGTGCTAGACAGCTTCTGCATTTTTTTTCTGCAAATTCTGCAACTTCTGCTCAGTCAGTACAAAAAAATCTAACAGGAGGAAAGGATGCTTCAACTTGAGAATGTTAAGAGCACAGCTAGGACTTGAACCAGTTTTCTGACACTTTGAGGATGTAGAAGTTGTGATATATGATGATGTTCCAGACAGTTCTTCCATTTGTTCACCAGATAATTATTGTGTCTTAAAAGCTTCCTCAGCCATAATATATTTGGTTCCAAACAAAGAATAATCATAGGAAGTTAACTTCATGTGCCAGAGAGATAGGTCAGTTGGTAAAGTACCTGACTTATTTGTAAGCCTGAGAATCTACATTGGATCCCTAGAACTCAAATCTTAAAAGAAGGAGACAGATGAATACCTGGGCTTACTGGTCAACCATCCCAGCCCGTTTGGTAAGTTCTAGGCCAGTAAGAGACAAGTCTCAAATAACAGGATGGACAATATCTAAGGAATAATATCCAACATTGTCCTCTAGCAACCACATGTATATGCAGTATATGCACCTACAGGCATGCACGCATACACACACACACACACACACACACACACACACAAAACAATAGTAAGTAATAAAATAAGTGAACTTCATAGGCTGCCAACTGAATATAATAGTTAAGTGATCTCTTCACAATTTTCTATACATCTCTTTCCATGAAAGAGTTAAAGTGGGCATTATTATTGTTAAAATGTTAGTTCAAGTGCTGAGTATTTTATGAACTATCACATATTTTTTTGGTAATTAGAGACTATTTTATGAATCAATGAGCACTTAAAGCCACCAAAGTAGACCCTGACCATTTATTGTATGTAAATATGTGTTTCTTTCTCTTCTTTCTTCCCTCTCCTCTGTCTTTCTCTGTAGTCTTAAGTGTGATGGCACAGGAGCAGTCAGCAAAAGGGAATAGGGAACTAAAGGGAGGGTATGTGGTGGTTTGAATAAGAATGACCTCATACAGACCCATATATTTGAACCCTTAGTCCGCTGTTGATGGAATTGTTTTGGAAGGATTAGGAAGCATAGCCTTGTTGGAGGAGGTGTGTCACTGGGGAAGGGTTTTTAGGTGTTGAAAGCTCATATTTTAACCAGTGTGCTTTCTGCCTCATTGTCATGTCACAGGATGTAAGCTCCCAAGGTACTACTCCAGCACCATGCATGCCTGCTTGCTGTCATGCTTCCCATCATGATCCATGATAGTCATGAACTCTCTCTTTGAAATAGTAAACCTCAAATAAACTCTTACTCCTCTAAGTTGTCTTGATTTTGGTGTCTTATCACAGAAATAGACTAGTAACAAAGACAGGGCATTACAAGAAAGTTAAAAACAAAAAAAGGAAGCTCCTATAGCTCGCCAAACTGGTATATAATAAGATGCTGACATCACATTTACCACTTTCTAATAGTTGTCTATGAGTCTCGTTTTGTCCTACCAATGACTATAATAAAAGCTGCCAAGTTCTCTGATTTTTCTCAGTCAACCATTTAGGACTCATACAAACTCATCCAACAGAGCCTTTACACAGTAGTTACATGCTTGCAATTACAAGTAGTTACATGCTTGCCATTATAACTCAAAACCAAGTAAATTAAGTGAGAATTTGTATTGCAAAAAAAAAAGAGGGAGTAATTAGATTAAAAATAAAATTGGCTTTAAAGGCAATTTTCAGTATGTTCTTTCAATACTAAATTTATTTTAATCATTTAATTATTTCATTACTTAGCAGAAAAGCTTCATCTTTACCTTGGAAAGCTCAAAATTTACAGTATAAAACTACTTTCTGTCTAAGCACAAATTATAAATTACTATAAAACTCAGCTGAAATTATTGCATATGGACAAATTAAAATTAAAAATCATTTGCAAAAACAGTAATAGTTTGCAAGCAACCTTTCCCTCGGGCTATGCGTCTTGCATAAAGTCTCCTGCATAAGAGAAAGTAAAAGTGTCTGAAATGCATTTTCACTTTGTCAATATAAAGACCAGGTCTAGTTCAGATAGGAAATGTCTGGAATCCTGCTTCATGTCACAGTGCACAGAGGTTAAGATAATAAATTGCCTCAGGCCTCTCTCAGGGCAGCAAAACAAACCAAAATTGTCTCTGGGGTTGTAAATCGAGGAATGGTGCAGTAAAACTGAGCATGCAGAAAGAAAACTGGGGTAAATGGTTTTTTTTTTTTAATGTTGGCCGTTGGGCAGGATTTTTTTTCTATTAGTTTACTGTTCACAGCAAATATGAAATGCTTTATCTCAGCTGTTTGAACTATTATTATTTGGGTTTAGTCTCCTACTGTGAGGGAAAAAGAAGACCTGGCAGCTATTTTAAAAATGAGAAAACAATCATCTAGTGAGAGATACAAAGAGGAGTGTGAACACTGGAAGGCAGAGAGAAGGAGTGCAAGGATGTGACACCTACACACCTCCTGCTATTACCTTCTGGAAAGGCCAACATGCTAATTTCATGTATGGGGCTAGCTTTAGCCTGTTGTTCCAATTCTTATGTAGAAGCAAAGTTTAAGCTCTTCCAGAGCATCAGGCTATGGTATTCACTCTCAAAACTCAATTGAGTTTGGGATGCAGTTAATGGGATGCTGCTACAAGGCGCTATGCCCAAGAATCATCTTGGGGTTACAAAAGAGAAGTGGAGAGAGAATAAATGTAAAAACTAGTGCAGACAGGGGGATTGTCATTATGACTCATTAATACTACCCCTTAGCAAGCTAATGTGTAGCAGACTAATAACAATTTAATAATGCAACCATGGTTAAGAGTTAGCTGATAAATAGGGTCATGACTTTTAATCACAATTGATTAGAGAGATATTGAACAGTGAATTTTAATGACAAATGGAAATTAGCCCCATCCCCCATTCCATTTGTCATATATCATTGAAAGTTGTCATAGTCTGGAGCTTGAGTTTACTCCTTTTAAGCAGATAACACCAAATGCATACTTAGTTTTAACAGAATATGTTAGAAGGAAATTTGAGTGTTAGCTTTAGAACCACTGAGTTTCTGATGAAAAGAAACATCTAAGAAAAGCATCCATGACAGGATGGAGAGGTTGCCCTCTTTGTTGACTTGACAAGTTTGAGTAAATCATCATCTGAAGCCCAGCTGATGGACTCAAGTCCTCTGTTCCTTAGGAAATGAGCAAGTTAAAGGGTGACCTTTCCCGATGGAAGTTTAATGCATTGATGTATAAGCAACTTCATCCTCCTGCCTTCCCTGTCTTAATTTACAGTCTTCTCTGACTGGTTTATAGGAGTCTTCAAAAAATCTGATTAGCTTTACTTGAAAGAAACTTGCAGGAGTTTCAAGGTAATGATGTGTCAGCTCTAAACTCATTCAGCTAATCTTAGGGGAAAGTTTTAGAGTAGGAAAGAGCCAGATTCAGAGGTGCTGACTTGTGAAATATGCTACAAAGTACACTTCTACCTATGAGCTCTCAAATTCTAGGTTTTGGGTTTTTTTTGGTTGGTTGGTTGGTTTTTGTTTTTTGTGTCTTGTTTTTTTTTTCCACACAAAAGGAAAGAATGTCATGATGGGCAAAAGAAAAAGACTCAGTATTAACATCAAATCAACAGCAGCTATAAGAACATATGCTCACTTGAATTCTTCAAGACCAAAGTTCTCCTCTTAGGAGAAAAGTCCATAAACTTTCAAACAGAAGAAAAAAATGGCTGCCTCCTTAGGTGGGGCTGAAAGGTGGTAGGCAGAGGTGGCCATATTTGATTAGGGGCCACATGAGCTCAGTATACTGCAGGAAAGAGCAACCAGGGCTGGACCTGATACCTACTGCTGACTAGTGAGTCAATGAGTCTTGCCTAAGAATGCTGGTTGAATGAAAATCATCTTAGCTCATTAACTTGATCAGTTGCTTTTTTTGCCTGTACCTGCCACCATCTGTCCTGTTACATACAAGATACTCAGGGGAGGGGAACACAGAGATAGAGAAGCTACTTTCCCCATTACTAGAGTTGCAGATCAAACTACCACAAATCCAAGTGATGAGTCAAGAATTAATTTGTAACCTTGAGAATTCCAGATGTCTGCTTATGGTTATCTGTGATCCTCAACCAGAAGATTCAGTGGCTTGGGCTAGATTTATCTGCTGTTTGTTCATTTTCTTAAAGGTTGATGGTGGCTCTCAGAAGAGACTTTTGTTGGGGTTTGACTAAAACTCCTTCATATGATCTCATAACATGGTCTAGATTTCCTCACAGCATAGTGGTTGATTTCCAAGGGTGAACTCTGAAGCGTGAGCCAGAGAGAAGCTGTGTCTCTTATGGCCCAGCCTCAGAAATAATGTAGCATAAATTTGACTGCACTCCATTTGTCAGGATGGTCACATGCCTTGCTAATATTCAGAAGTAATGTCCATCACATCGTATAAAGTATAAGCACATATATGTAAAAATACCTATATATTCTATTTTGCTAAAATATATTCTGATAAATTTGATGAGCACCAAAAATTATTACATGTTGTCTTCATTACTTTTATATTGGAGCATAGAACACAATATCATTATTAAATTATAAAAGAAAATATTCAATTTGGCTTGTGGTTTTAGAGAGTTAGAGCCCATGATCATAGGGAAGGAACCACTGAGAATTCACATCTGGATCCATAACTAAAATTCAGACAGAAATAGATAGGGAAAGCACTAGACATGGCTCTAGTCCATGCCCAGTGGCACATCTCCTCCACCAAGGCTATACTTTCTAACCCAAATAATTGGGTTAGAAATATTCAAATATATTTGAATATAGAAGTCTTCAAATATAGAAGTATTCAAATATAGAAGTCTATGGGAACCTTTTACATTGAAACTGCCGCATATAACAAAGTAAAAAGTGAGAGCATCATTTGTAATCATTTTGCATGTGATGGCCCAAGGAATTATCCAGTTATTAATAAAAAGTGCTTCCTGAGGATTTGCATTTTCCATCTCCTCTCCCCATCTTTTGGTGAACATCTCACCATCTGTACCATTCTCTCTTAATACTTTTTTCTTAAAATTGGAACTTTGGGCAATATTTAATTATTGCTCAAAAGCAAACTAGATATTACAAACCAGAAAATATATTTTGTGTCATAATTTCTTCACCACAAATAATGGTTAATAGTAAGTAAACAAAGAATAATTGCAGGCTAGACCTACTGCTTTCTGTTAAATATTCTAAAACTGAAGCAAGTCTTTCTCGTAAAATAAAAATAAAATATCCACAAATATTTGGAAAATGTCATTCACACTCCCAACTTAAGGCCTTCTCCCTACCTTAATCTAACAGGTTGAAAGAGGAGTAAAATAAAATAATACCTACTCTCTGTACCAATGAAGGTATCTTAAAGAATTCTCAATATTTCAGCTCTCTTTTTTTGACAGATATTAAAAACAATAAAATCATTGACATAGGAGCTTTCAGTTAGCCTAACTTCAATTCTTGGGAACCATGAGGAAAAAGACAGAGCCAACATTTAGTGATAAATGTATTTGCAATCCACCATGTATCAAAGACTGAACCTTTTACTTTCTGGTTTTTTTGTTTCCACTTTTTAATTTTTATCTACTTATGATCAGTTCCCTGGGAGATTCCGTGAGCAGTAAAAGGCCTTGACTATTTGGCTTCTATATAAGGCCTACGGACTCTCATTATTACCTACCATTCCCTGCATGCTGGCAGAATTGACTCCTTGCTTTCCCACTGTGGCATGGCTAATGCTCCCAGGCTTCATGGGACCACCCTGAGTCCAGAGCCCCCAGGCAGACTAGCACTTTTTAGTATGCTGGTGACTAAGCCTGCTAACATTCAGTCCTGAAGTAATTATTCTCACCTGCTGGGGCAAGTGCTGTAACAGGTAACAGGGATGTCAGGGAGGAGACAGGGATGCTTCCAGCAAACAGAAAGTCACTTGACAATGGCTTTTTACCCCCAAACGTTAAGTACCTGCTTAGAAAACCTATTGTGTTGTTGCTAGAATATTTAAAAAATTCCACTTTCTAGGAGGTTTTCCAGTAGAGATAATTACTCAAGAATGGGTCGAATTTTCATTGCCTTTTCCTCTTGCATTTCGTGTGTGTGTGTGTGTGTGTGTGTGTGTGTGTGTGTGTGTGTGTGTGTGTGTGTGTCTGTCTGTGTGTTTTCACTATTGACGAAGGTTGCAGAGGTTACAAGGAAACAAGAGCTACATCTTTTCCTTCGGGGAATTCAGACTATAGCCTTTATCAAGCACTCTAGGATGTTGAACATTAGTGTCTTTCCAGGAATAAGGCCACATTAACAGACATCCTTTCCTTTTCTCTACAGTCAGCTACGGTGAAGCTGTCAAAACCAGTGGCCCTGTGGACCCAGCAGGATGTCTGCAAGTGGCTGAAGAAACACTGTCCAAATCAGTATCAGATCTACAGTGAGTCATTCAGACAACATGACATAACTGGTAAAGTCTGCAGTATTCGAAATACTTCCCCTTCCCCTTCTCTTCCCATCATAATGACCTTTCCCCATACAGCAAAACACTCATTTCCTATTGAAGTTTCCTGCTATGAGTTGGTTCTGGAGCAGGCTATAAACTCCAGATCTGAGGAACCATGATACTGAATGCATTGAGTGGTTATTGGAGGAAAGTAGATTTTTAATATGTAATGCAAGTATATGGGGTGGGAAGTGGCAGATCCTAGAGTAAACACGAGTCCATCACTTCTAGTGAAGAGAAGGGAACTGTCAACTTGGTTTTAGGATTGGTGTGGGGATTTTGTGAAGATGAAGACTTTCTATGTGGGAGAATCTTTCCTTCTCCCCACCCCCCATAAATCAAGCCTATTGACTTTTTTGATTGATTAGCTACATATGTGCAGCTAATGATGTAGAAGAATCAATATTGGAAGTCACTTTCCTTACCAAACCAGTCCTGTCCTGTCAGTCATATAGCAATGATGCACACTCTGCTTTGTCCCCTCCTGAGGTTGCCTAAGTGTCTGAAGTGATGTTGTACTCCTTACCGTCACTGAGATGAACACATTTAAGTCACATAGTAAAACTACTTTTCCATCGAGGTTATTATAAAGCAGTATTTGGAATCAGAAAAGCAGGAAGGTAGGATGTTCTGGAAGGCCTTTTCAATCACGTCTCTCAGCAGGGGATGGCATGGGTGAGAAAGTCCCATCCCCACCTTCCTGCCCCACCCCCACTAAGTGAGGAGGAACATATCTAGATTTGACCTGTGCCAAGATTCCACCTGCGCATTGACAGATCTCCTCCCCACCACCCTGCACAGCTATGCTCTGACAGACAGGACTGTGGAGCACTGCTCTATGGGAAGGGATGCTTGAGAATCAGGAGTCTGGTCTAGAACCTTTCCTTCCTTTAATAGAAAACCGAACCCCTGGTTGAAAGCATTGCTTCCTGTGGGATTAACAAGTAACCTGGACACCAAGCCTTTTTCCCAAATTCATGTTCTACTTTGAGAAACATTAGTCTTCCTCAGTCTGTTCACTTCTGTTACTTTGGAAGGAGATGCCTGAAGGAAAATGTACTTCCCTTGAAGATCAGTTTTCCCATGCAACTCTGCTATCTGGAGCAGATTTTCCACCTCCCTACATAAAATTTGTCTGGGGGTTCTCAGAGAAATGGCATCCTTGAAGCCTAGAGCAATAAGGAGGTGATTATGACAGACTGAGGGGAGGGTAGCGAAGGTACATGGCCTACATAGTTTCTACATTTCACTTTCTAGTTCCTGTCTTAAAGTTTATGTACAACAAAGGTCCACAGAGGTTCTGTTGATCTACTGTAACAGTGATCAGTCCATCAGGAACCATCCACCGGATAGCAGTTATCTCCATTAGATAATGGCTGCTTATGGTTCTTTAATTCCTGCATGATGGTAGTGGAAGTAGTGGTATCACTTTTTGTGTGTGTATGGTGGTATTCAAGACAGGGTTCCTCTATATACCAGCCCTGGCTGTCCTGCAATTTTCTTTTTAGACCAAGCTGGCCTCGAATTTACAGAGATCCACCTGCGTCTGTCCCGTGAGTGCTGGGATCAAAGGTGTGCACCACCACCACCACCCAGCTATGGTGAAAATTATGACATGCCCTCAAGAGCATGTCTTCTGGAGGCTTATATAAGGAGGGTGAACAGTACCCTCAGACTAAATGACTTCAGAATGGAGGAAGTAACCAAGTGCTTGGCTAAGTGATCTGAAATGGGATGAGGTGTGGGTTAGTTGTCAAGCTGCTCTAGACAGTGTCTTTGATCTCCACAAAACACCTGTGGTGTCAGTAATCCACCATACGGGTCTGAGCTCGAGCTAAAACTTCTTACTCTGGCAAGTTATTCAACCTCACTTCTTTGTCTCCAAAAATAAAGCTAATACTTATAATCTTCACAAAGTTGTGAAAATAAAATTAAATAATATAGGTAAGCCACTAGGGCAACCCTTCTACCTGCAAGACTATGTTCTATGTTCTTATTTATGTTAGGTCTTACCTGGAATTGTAAAAAAAAAAAAAAAAAAAAAAAAAAGAAGGAATGAAGGAATGAAGGAAGGAAAAATAATTACTTGGGGACTTAGGAAGAGAATGATTTCAGACTAACATTTGGTCCATATTTTTTTTGACACTCACCTCTTAAAAGCCAGAAAATACTGCTCCCTTCCCTTGCTCTCAGACCTCTGCTCTTCACGGGATGAACATAAAGTACCTAAATCATCCAGATTCCTATGTGACCAAAAACTAATTTCCAGAATTTGTATTCGTCTGCAGTAGCTGGCTACCTGACTTTGGAAGCTGTGGGAACTCCAGTACACTTGGAGTCTGCGATGATAACCAGGGAAGGGAAGGGAAGTTCATAAAAAATAAAAACAGAGCTAAGATCATAGATACATTGGTAGACTTTCTAGGCAGTCCTACACAAAGCCTGGGATTTGGTCCCCAGCATCATGTAAACCAACTGTGGTTGTACATACTTATAATCTCGCCTTGTGGGAGGCAGAAACAGGAAAATCAGATGTTCAATGTTACCCCAACTGTCTAGTGAGTTACAGGCTAGCCTGCAATATGTGAGACCCTACCTCAAAACAACAACAGTAACCAATTAAACTTGAATGTCATGACAAGCCTCAGGAGCATATGCAACCAGCAGAGTGACTTGGAGAAATGACAGGAGGGATAGGTCAAAGCCCAGAGATGCAGCATTCCTGTGTGCTCCGTGCAGTCCAGTTTGCAAGACATAATTCCAACACCTCCCTTGTGGTGCTGCTGAGAAAATGGACCACATCACAGGAAGCATACAATAAATGTGGACCGCTGCAGTCTTCCTACACGCTGTCCTGATTTCTGAGAAAACAGACCACACATATAAACCATGTTGATCTAGCTCTATTATACTGAACACTGGGAGAACAGTGCCCGAAGGGGAAACAAAACAGTTTGGGCTAGTATATACCCTGTGTTAATCTGAAAGACTATGAACAAGGTTATTTAGCTGTCTGCTGAGGGATGTTGTTCATTTATTTCTCTTAAAACAAAGATAAACAGGTTCTTGCTCACTGGGGGAGCACGCTCTGTCGATGTAACATAAAACACAAACACCCCTCGATTTCCCGGCAGCCAATCCAATGATGGTAATTAAGATGAGCATACATTACATGGACAGAAGGGGAGAAGCAGTAGGTGGGTTTCCTCTGTCAAATCATCGTCGATGTTCTTTACCCCAATCTTTAAGACACAGTAGCTGCTTGATGTCACACAAGCTAGTCCCTATCAGTAGCATAAGAATGATGTTTAACTTAAAGGGTCATTGGGAAGATTAAATGGGATGGTATGTGTGACGGGCCAAACTTAATGCTGACAAATAGTGGGCTTTCATCCATTTAGCATGTGTTTATGGAGCATTTACCACTCAGTGGGTTTGAGGAATAAGGAAATACGGTAACTGCAGAAAGTGTGTCCTTAAAATATTGTTACACCATTGTGTTATCTAATTCTAACGGAAAGAGCTGTTTCACAAGTCTGAGTTTTAGATAACTAATAGTGCACTAACCTCCTGCTTTTGTCTGCGCTTCTGCTTTAAATACTGATTTTAATTACTAATAGGTTATTAATTACTAATGATCAACAGTAGTCTGGAAATATTTAGTGGAAACGGCTGTATTTTGAAGATACTATATTTACCTAACCATTTCATTGGTTACTCTTCTGTGGCCAATTTATAAGCTCAACTTTGTCATAGGTATACACAAAAGAAAATAGATGATATTTTTAGGGTTCAGTATGAAAGACTTTGAAGTATATCTGTGGAGAAAAAGCGGGGACTTTGGTAGAATAAATTTCTATCCATTTACATGTAAATTTTGTCCCACAAAGGTTTGCTTGGCTCAGCCTCTGTGGAAAAGTAATCTTGGCTTTGCATTTGCCCATTGATTTCAGCCATCCCAACCTGTAATTGTGTCTGCTGTTGGGTTCTTTTTGGAACTAACTATTGCAACTTATAAGTTTCCTTAGCAATGAATCAAGTAAAAATCTCAAATGCATACTAATTTTTGTATGGGGGAATGATTTAAGCTCTTTTTTTTTTAGACAAGGTTTCACCAAGTGGCTTATCTGAAACTTGCCTGTCCTTAAACTTACAGCACCCTTGTGCCCTTAGTCTCTGAGAGCTGGGATTGCAGGAGTGTCCCAGCATACCCACCTTTACTTTAAAATTTACACATAACCTTAAAACACTTTTGGATTTGTACTTTTATGAGCAATTCCACAATATTAATATTTTTCTTATGCCATTGTTTCAAGGACATTAAGTTATAGCCAGCTTTTCAGCTCAGTTGTTGTAAAACCTAAGAAAAGATATATTTTAACCTACCAATGCTTCCGAGCTTTTGTAAATTTTCTATTAAGAGTTCTGATAATTCCGTTGTGCTCAGGGACACCTGCTATTTTATGTTTAATCGGATGCGAAGTTACTTGTGTTAATTCCCTGCAGAAGCATTCTTTAAAAGAAGTAAGATGGTCAAAACACTGAAGAGACATTAGGATATATAGATTGAAGGAAAGAAATCCACCTCTTTTTCTCCCCATACAAGATTCTTTCCCTAGATTCCTGGGGCCTGCTTTGGAATGCTGATGAAGAGGCTCTGTTGGGACTAGGTGTAAGCTCACACTCAGCTTTCAGATTCTCTTTTATGCACAGTTAAAACTCTTTGCAGGTTGGAGGAGACTTCATCCCCTGGCTGTGCCAAGTATTCCTGTGATAGCTGCTAAGTCAACCTAACTCCTCTGGCTTCAAACCCAGTACCTGTGGGAACTGTTTCCCCTGCCAACTTTAAAGACTTATTTTCATGAGCAAAGCACTCACAATTTCCCAGAATATAAAACATTTTTAAAAGCTACCTCGAAAAATGTATGAAAGACTTCTGGATTTCTGTTGGTCTATTGCATGCAACAATTATGTGTGTGCTTTATATGTCTGAAGGAATAGAGATCTTTTGAATATCCCTTGCACATGTTTCTTATTGATTTTCCTATCTCTAAATAGTCTCCTACATGATTGATGAATCCCTCTAGACTTTATTTTTTATTTTTTGAGGAAGTGGGAGACTTCTACTATTACCTTCCCCAGGTTTAAAAGTATCCCACTGAGGATGATGGTTATCGCAGAAACTCACAACTGTTCAAAATGCAGAGAACAGGCATCAGTGGAGTGCATGGCCACAACTGGGGCATCTATATAACACCCCCTCTCCAAGGCTCGGTGACCATTGTTGAGAATAAGGCAGAAAGATTTTTAAGAGCCATTGTGGACCCAGTTTTTCTCCTGCCTGGTTCCATAGCCATTTAGTCTTCAAATAAATACACTGAGGCTTATATTAATTTTAACCTGTTTAACTCATGGTTCAGCCTTCTTACTAGCTAGCTCTCTCTTAATTATTAACCCATTTCTATTAAACTGTTTTGCCACAAGGCTGTGGCTTACTCATAATGTTCCATTATGTTACTCCTTTTGTGGCTACATGGCCTCTCTCTAGTGACTCTCTTTCCATCTATTCCTCTTCCCAGAATTTCTAGTCTGGTAGCCCTGCCTATACTTCCTGCCTGGCTACTGGCTGTTGGGAATCAGCAGTCTGCTGACCCCGCCCCCGACAATGGGGGCTTTCGGTTGGCCACCAGCCGCCCCCCTTTCTCTCCCCTCTCTCAATAAACTCCACGTGGGCTCTGAGTCTCTTGTTTGTGTTTCTTAGGCAATAGCTGCAGCAAAAGAACAGCACTGGCCAATCAGCATTTATTCACCAATCAATAAGAGAAACATATATTCACAGCATACAGAAGGACATGCACCAATAACCATTGGTTTGAAAAATTCAGGATGAAAGAGTGTTTTCTGAATGTGATAGGACCACTTGCACTGATGAACTCAGAGCAGCTGTGGTTGTCTGTGTAAGACCCACATACGATGAAGCTACTCAGCATCCTAGCATGAAAGAGGAAAAGGAACCATGAGTATCTCCCCATCCCTCCTTTACTAAGCTGCTATGAACCATTGGTGACATTTGGGAGTAAGCAGAGTCAAATTTCTTTAGGGGTATGGCTCCTGGTAGACAACCCACACTGTAACAGAAGCTCCCAAACACAGGAATATATGGACAGCACTAATTGGAGTTGATGAATTATTTTTAAGACATTTGGGATGGTATAGAAATGGTTACAGATCTGGAGGAAGTTAGAAGAGGGAGTTGGAGATGAATATGATCAAGCTACAGTTTATAAAATTCTCAAAGAATCAATAAAGTACTTTTAAAGAAAGCTAGTGATATTCATGTCCCTAAAATTTGGCAGTTCTGCTTATACTATGGAGTTAAGAGAACCACTTTATCTTTTTCAATCCTTTTGAATATGACTCTATGCATTTGCTAGCATTGTTCTATAAAGTGATAATTTTTCTGAGCCCTTTCACCCCTCTAATCTTTGCTATTGTCTTCTTTTATTATGGGTAGTTCCCCATTGGGATCAATGGGTATACAGCTCACAAGTGTCAAAAGAAGTGAGTTACTTAAGTGATGCACAATGAGAATATCAGTATATTCTTCTGTATAACCAATATAAGTGTGTCCAGTATAACCACATAGCATGTGCAAATGTTTAACTGCACTCTGAATATTTCTCATCTTCACTGTCCTTCCCCCTGGATCTTGTAGTCTTCTTTTCTGTATCTCTGCATTTGGTGGTTCTGTTGAGTGGCTCATCAAGCATTTCTTCCTATCTTTAGGATATGAGTTATCTCTTTTTTTTTATTTATACATAGACTTTCTTTTTTAATGAAAACAAACATTGAGTTATCTCTTATAGTGTTTCAATCATAGCATTTATTTTCAGTCTTAATTCTTTTCAACAGAAAGCTTATTCTCTACTTATTCACTGTCTTAAAAAATTTCCCAACATTCTTAAACAAAGAGTGCTGGATTTAAGTTTTTTGATTTGAAAGTTATGATAGAATTCTCAAGTTGGAAAAGACTTGCAGTGTCATCTAAAGTTTGTTCAGCCAATAGAAAAAAAAAAGATATCT
This sequence comes from Cricetiscus sungorus, assembly GCA_030556225.1. Lineage (NCBI taxonomy): Eukaryota > Metazoa > Chordata > Mammalia > Rodentia > Cricetidae > Cricetiscus > Cricetiscus sungorus. The sequence continues at coordinate 16,050,332 of JANBXA010000366.1, forward strand.
TTCGATGAGAAATAAACTCAGAAATTATGAAAAACAGACATCAAAATATTGATGTTATCCCTGATACTGTTTTAGTGGTTGCCTATTGAATATTTACATAAATGGATGTACTAAGGCACATGACAGGACAGAATGTGGCACTGGACCATGCACATGGCATCTAGAGAGCGGAAAAAGCCCAGGAACATTAGTCATGGTCTCTCATCAAAGTCGAGATAAATGTCCCTCAAGCAATCCACCCAGGGGGTTCCCAGCTCTCCTTCCCAATGCCCATGGTTAATGGCCAAGTAGTTTTTGCCTGAACACCTCTGGGATGTGTATTTTAGCATTTTAAACAACAGCCTGCTCTTATTCAGGAATTTGCATTTTCTGATTATGGTGGCTGCAGAATGTGATTTCCTTCATTCTTCTCAGAAGCTACAAGCACATTGGATGGCATTGATGAGTTTCCAGGTGTCACATTTACTCTACTATACTCACACCTTTCTTCCCACATGGATAATCCCAGTTTTCTTTCTGCCTAAAGTTTAAATGCCACATGCTATAGAAAACCTTCCTTGGGCGTCATTTGGATTGGATGGTGCATCCCGAGTCTCTCAGAATAGACTCTATGGCTAGAATTGTTGACAGCCAAAATCTTTAAGTATTACTAACTTCTTGTTTAGTTTTAACTGAAACACACTCCTGATCGTATTTGAATTCTCATGCTAGAAACTGTTTCTAAAGAAAGCCATGGATGACTGTCTTGCTTACAATTTTTTTCTTGATAATTGGCCTTATCTCCCAATCTTTACTTCTCCTTGGTGGACTGTTAACTTGATATTCCAGATGCTTCTTCCCAAGATCCTTGTCTACCTTTTCTTCATTGTTATTAACATTTGTTAAGTGTACAAACTATGGGATTCCTGATATTTCTTACGTGTATGTAACACACCAGTCATCTTCAGTCCTTATTATCATACTCTGGCTCCCTTCCCACAGTTCCCCTTCTCCCTCCTAGTGCTGTACTCCCATGTATATGCTTTCAGAGCTGCCAAGTAGTTGTTGGGTAACCATTTATGGACTCATCCTTTGGAAAGACTGATTCTCCCTCTCTCGGTGCTCACTAAGAACCTGCAGTTCTGCATCTAGGCCTGGACCCTTGTGAGCTTTCTCCCTTATGTTGGCACCTAATCCCAGAAAGACAAACATAAGACCTTATTTGTGAATCTTAGATCCACATCTTTAGATGTGAATGCATAACCTAGAGTAAGCATAGAAACTGGAAAAGTAAAAAGAGCTGAGGTGAAGGAAGAAGAGGCTCTAGAGAAGGAAATGGCAGGTTGTGGTTCTTTCTTTATAGATGTTCTTCCTTCTGTTGCTTTGAGAAAATACACACTGTCTGAGAAGATTTCTCTGAATTTCTTATTCTAATCTTGTGCTTCTCAGCTCTTTGCTTGCAGAAGGTCTTTTATTGCTTCTCTCAACAAAACCATTTATGGCTCTGCTTCAGTCAGATGGGCCTCATATCATACAGCTATTGATTTCTTCAGTCATATTCACTCTGGCTAACCTAGAGCTTCTTCTATTCTCTTAGTTCTGTTCTAGCCTCTTAGGCAATCTTATTTGTAACCACTTCACTTCCTTGTTAAATGTCACTAGTTAACTGCTGGTTAGTAAGTGTTGGCTTAAAATTTTAGCACTTACCACATGCTGGGTAGAGCACTATGCCCAATAGTTCTAGAATACATGTTCTTCATGAGTTTGAGGGAATTTTGCAACCCAGTATACCATATGTGAGGCCTGAAATTCTATACTTTCTAGTACAGAAATTCTCTGATTGCAGCAAAATTAAATTGCAAATCATTTTAAAATATGTCTGTGGAGCTGGAGAGATGGCTTGGCTGTAAAGTACACTCTCTGCTCCTTCAGAGGACCTCAATTTGGTTTCCAGCACCCATGTAGTATATTACAAGTCTATAACTCCAGTTCCAGGGGATCTGATGCCCTCTTCTGGTCTCTACAGGAACCAGGCATACGTAAGGTTTACATATATTCATACATGCAGGTAAAACATTCACACGTGTGAAATAAAAAGATATAATTCTTTTATAAAATATGTAAAGTTAAGAAATAAATAAAAATAAATATTAAAAAGATTAGCCCTTTATGACAGCAAGTAATTCACAG